>JAJNNQ010000031.1:3062500-3810000 GCA_027886175.1 Phylloscopus collybita | reverse complement strand
TTACCTGACTCAGCTGCTTGTAGAAATCAAATTCAGTCCGAGATAACAGCTAATCATTTGTCACAGTAAGAAGCAATTCCCTGAAATCGGAAGGGAAAACCTGCCGCTTCAATCCGCAGGTCTGTCAGATTGCTAGAAATTACATTCTGCTCTGACTAACCTCTGCACTTGGATTGCTAACAACAAGCAGCCCGGTCTATCAAAAGAGAATATCATACAACCAGGAACAGCTTTTGATTTGTTCTATTCCAATAACCTGAGAAAAGTTTATGGACATGCATTGCTGCCTAGACCTCAATTTTCACCAACCTGCATACTGGCTGGAATTTATAGCTCCGCATCCCCACAGTAATGTAGGTAAAATTTACAGGCTGATTATCTGCTACTTCTTAGGAAGAAAATTAGAGTTGATTTTATAACCGCACAACAGATATTTGGTCTTTGATACTTGGAGTAAGGACGTGCGGTTTGGATGCTCCAATTAAAATGCCCAAAATAAAAAAATAAAAAAAATAAAAAAGAGGGGGAAAAATTGATGAACTTTATGGAGAAGGAAGCTTTCAAAATGCAATTTATATTCTTTAGAAATGTTCCCAGAGAGTAAATTAAATGTATACCCTTCTATGTAAACACTATTTGTGCAGCAGTCATGTTATAAGTTTAATAAAAAATGATGTATCACCCCTGTTTGTAAGATTTATAATTCACATGGCAGTAGTGAGTCTGGGAGCCTGGCCACAATGCATTTTCTATACTTAACTCTGTTATCTACAGTATGAGGATGCTTGCAACACATTGGCAAAATGGGGCACAAATAGTTCAGTATCTTTGCTTGACTACTTTTTTTTTTTTTTTTTTTTTTTTTTTTTTGGGAGGAGACATTGTTAAAATTGAAAGCTTGTATCTGAAAAGGCCAGAGTTACCCATGGGGTTAATGTTCTTAGCGAGACATGTTTAGGCAAATCTATCCACTGTACTTTTATTAGCAGGTAATGAAAAGGTGTAAGTTAAAGTGTGAAAGGACTCCATGTTTTTTGAAAACAGTACTTCAGCAAATAGCTTTATCTGGCAGAGCCTCTTTGTATTGTAATTACATATAATACAAATCTTCACAATATTTCAGAGAGAGAAAATGCTAATGTGCAGGTTGTGGCAGAAACTAAACCAAAGAAATGAGATTTGCTGCTACAGCTGATTCCCCATCTCACACTGTGATTTTTAACAATTCATTTCCCCACTCCTGTCTCCACTCTCTCGCTGAACCACAGCTACAAAAGTTATTTCTCCTCTTATTTCTGCTGTGCTCCTTTTTCCCTCGAAGTGCAAAAGAGATAAACCCCCCAAACTGTTGATTAAAGTAGATTGGAGTTGGTAGGAGGAACTAGGAAGAGTTTCTAGCAACTAAGCAGAATTTATAATAGGAACCAGCTCCTAACATCCTTTCCAGCTTTCTGCTCGCCGCTGCTCCAGTTTTGAAAACATGCAAAATTTATCTGACTTACCACAACAGCTTGAAGGACCAGCTTGGATAAATATGTATTTTTGTGATCTCTATTGGTTTTGCACATATGGTATCATCTACCTGATTGATTGTAAGGGCTCCATTGACTAAAAACTGAAGGGATTTTGGTGTATACACTCATTCTGAAAATACATATTCATGGCAGGGCACGCCACAATCCCCTAAACGTGAAGTCACTGCCCTGCCTGGTGTCGGCGTCTCTCCCGTAATGAATCACCGGCGGATGGACCCCTGACACTTCACCCTCCTGCAGTGGCTGCTGTCACCCTCCAGCTCCCAGCCACGTCCCTGACTCCAGCCAAAGGGCAAGGACCTGGCTGCCCTCCCCACTGGCCACCTCCCTCAAACCACAGACTTTCCTTCAGATGATTTTTCTTTTTCGTTATTTTTTTTTTAAATTTCAATTTCAACAAGGCCAAATTAATTGTTTGCGAAATGAAGAAATGGATCCTGCAGCAATCTTATCCCTCTGATAACTCCTCACAATTTGCAGCGGAGTTCCCTCTAGCCTCAGCCATGGAGCAGGGTCTGTGTTTCTTCTTCTAAGAGTATTTTTTCCTCCTTCCTTTCCCACCGCCACACACTACAAGGGAGACAGACTAAATGAAAAAAAAAAAAAAAAAAAAAAAAGCAGTGTAAAATAAATAACTGCCTTCACAGGGAAAGGTTTGGGTTTTCCCCCCTCTCTTTTACATCCTTATATCTGACCCTAATCTAGATCCCACAGCCAGTGACAGAAATATTGACATCAGCCGGGAAAAGATCAGATTTCTTTACACAGGGGACAAGTCCTGTAAACTCTGCTGTGTTGACAGAACCAGGTCCCGTGCTGGTGGGTCCTTGTGCTGGCCTGGAGAACGTTTAAACACCATTCCTGCTCCCCTGTAGCCAAGGGAGCTTTCTCATTTAGTACCAGCATCATTACACCTTAAAAATAAATAGGGATGGATCCTGCTACAGGAAGAACATGACCTGACTCTTAGTGCCCACAACAAGATGTTTCTGTATTGCAGAGTACAAAGAATACCACAGTCTGGCCTGAGATTAATTAAAAACCCCTTGGAAGTTAGCTAAAAAAAAAAAAAAAAACCCAAAAACTTCTCCTCTGTATTTTTACAGTCAAGCTATAAACTCCTGATGAACAGAGGCCACAGTGGAAATGTTGACACAAACCTCTGCTCGGCACTGGGAGCAGGCATGACCTCCTGTTACCTGCTCTGGTGAGAGTATTCATAGGTCCGTGATGAAGTAGGGGCACTCAGGATTTGTACAGCATTTTCCTTTCTATTCTGCAACTTGCTCAAAACCCAGCCCTCCAATTTTTGGTCACAGCTTTATCTCAGAAAAGACTGAATAGGTACTTAAAATATTTTTCAAGAGAAAGAAAGAGGCGAGAGAAAGAGAAACCCCTGCCCATTCTTCTGAAATTTAAGTAGGCAGCCCTTGAAAGATCACTGAGAAAAGTCTGTATTTTCTCAGGTTTAACTAAATAATTTATGCATACTTTCACTTTGGCATGATGAAGCAATTTTAGCCTTTAAAACCCACAACTACTCAGGAGGGAAAAGGTCTGGTTCCTGCAACTTAAATAATTTAAACATCCAGGTGGAAATGCTTTCAGTGCTGCTCCTTTCTAACAAAAAGGAGGAAGACCCCAAAACTCTGAGACACTGAGAAGAAAAGGAGTGATAAAAGAGCCAGCCTCGGATACATTCAATATAGAGGGGAAACCCGGCATTGTTCTCTGGAAAAATATGACCAGAGAGATGCTCACAGTACATAAATCCGCTAGGTAAAAAACGCTTAGGAAAAAAAAAAAATCATTGGCCTAGAGCTACAACAAACATGCTTTGCAAAAGAGCACGGCAAAAATATCCCTCTGCCCTCTAACCCAAGTCAGAAATGGTTTGTGTACGCTTAAGGGTTAGGCAGATGTTAGGGGTCACTGAAGAAGCTGTGTGAAAAACTGCACCACCAGCACCGGCTTCTGAATTTACAGAAATGACTACGATGCTTGACTCCCAGCCCAGCAGCTCTGTGCCAGCGAGAAATGAAAAAGTACCTGGGCTACCTCGCTCTTTCCCACATTAGATGGCAGATGTGAAACCCCCGAGACACATGCAGAAATCTATCAGCTTTAAGACAGGTAAGAACAGCCCTCTGAGTCAGTGTCCATCGCCCTCACGTTGGGTTTCGCTACGTGTGAGCACATAGGCAATGACAAGATGTCCTGGGGAAGGACAAGGATGCCCAGTGGGAGCTGATGGTGATAGTTATGATACTTAAAAAAACCTCCCCAAAACCAGAAAGAAAGAGCCAACAGCGTAGGTATTGCTAGAACTAGATAACTGGTAATGATTTCACATAGTATAAAGCTCTGTTAATCAAGATGTCTCCCAGTAAATAGCATTACTGAAATGAACATTTGGCTCCATCCCAAGGACAGACATGCCTCGGACTTCTCTCCCCTTTGGTATGTATCGACCAGAAAGTATTAGAGGGAGAGTTAGCAGTGACCCATATATCTAAACCACCAGCATTTTCTGTTAGGGAAAAAATATCTGATTGTCCTTTCTAACGAGCTTTAAAGCCTCTATTGTTCGGCGTGAGCCTTCAAAATATGGCAGGGAACAATGTCCTGGGGCTGGAGAGATGCCTTCTGCATGTCCCTGGTGTTCTCCTTGGGTTTTGCAGAGACAAGAACTCCTGAATGTCCGAGATCCCTCCATTGCTCATGTTCCTCAAGGGAATGGTGGTAGAACACCAAATTAATAACAGTGCCCGTGCCTCCACGGCCAAGCTGGTCCCAATCCAGAGCTCACATGGCATCAGGAGCAAACAGGAGGTGCCATGGGGAGGAGAAGAAGGAGGAAGAAAAAGAGGGGAGGTCAAACCCTGCCATGCCCTCATGTGGGATTGCCCCCAGCACTCTTCACCTGGGATTTCCTACTCCTCTGCCAGACACCTGAGAAGGGAAGCGAGAAATAAGCCATGCTCCTCTGGCTACCCCTCCATTGACTACATATTTTCCATGGCCTATTTCCCTTTTTTATTTTTTCCTACCAGGTGTCTCACTCAATATATCCTGATCAATGCAAAAAAGGGCAAAATTCATGCCTTGCAGCACTAGAAATGCTGCAATTGGTGTTGAAACTGATGCTCTTTCAGCATAGATTTTTGTTGCTGTGCTCATGAGGAGCTACTGGCTGCCAGCGCGTGTGTATGTGAAGTAACACCACCTCCAGAGCCTGCTTCCCACCAGAATTTGAGCTTAAAATGGCTCTAAGTTTCTCCTATCTACATGTGCCTCATGGTCAGCTGAAATGTTCTTATTAGGCAGGTCCCCAACCTTATCCTTGCAGCCAAAAGGAAATGCGGAGTAGGGCATAAGAGGCTGTTGAAACCACATGTCATGTTTGGGTTTGCTGTGTCATAATGATTTTATTCTGGTTGGGATAAGGCTTTCTGCAGCTGTTTTCCTATGGAGCTGATGGCAAAGGGCAAGGACTCGGCTGATACTGAGCAAAAAGGAGCAGCAGCAAGAGGGGGGATGTCCCAACAGAGAAAACATCTCCTTTAAAAATGCATTATTTGTGTTGTTTTAAGTGTGCAAACTTCAGAGGCATTGCCTGTGGTTAAGAGGTAAAAGAAGGGATGTGGAATGAGGCTTCAGACCTCAAGCCTTCAAGTATTTTCCCTTTTCTTTCGACCTTCTGTATTTTCCCTTTTCTAAAGATGGTATTAATAGCAGCACTCCAGACCCCAATTACCCTGCAGGAAAGCGTGGGTGTCCTGGGTACTCCTGGGTGCTCCAGAACTTCTCTGCTACCAGAGCAAAAAACCTCTCCTTTCTCTGATTCCCTCACAGGTGGGACTCCTACCTAGACCAGCAGGATGGGCTCATCCTCTAATTAATCTGTCAAAATGTACAGCAGTTATCCTGAGGATGTGCTGCCTCCTGCACCAGGTACCTTCCCAAAAACCCCCAGCTCATTGCTTTGGGATAGGAACATCCCTTGGGTGCCATTGAGTGGGTTCAGGTGTCAGCCAGTGCCTACCTCGAGGTCAAAAGAGAACATTTTTAACAGAAAAGATATGACTTGAAACTAAAAGATATTCCCTCTTTCAACGCAATACCGAAACACAAGCCATGTCAGGATTGCATTTCTTGGGAGAAAGTTAAACTTTCAAGGTTAATATTGTTTCTGAACAAAGTATATATCAGATTTTTTGGAGGCCTTTCTGCTGACTGATGTCGTGCACCCGTGATTTTCGATGGGAACCGGAGACCTTGTGTTTGCAAACCTGTGCAATTTTGGGCAGTAGAATAACCATTATATCAACACCAGGAACAAAGAAAGCTCAGGGACTGTGTGAAACTCCTCTCACAACAACCCAAAAAATAAAGAGGCAGCCCATTTGGCACCGAGCTCCCTGAGGAAACTGCGTGAACCCGAGGTGAAAGGCCTTTTCTTCTATTCCCAGGCTGCTAAACCATCTAGCTCTCCTCATTCATTACCCCGAGTTAAGCTTTGCAAGCTTACAGTAAACCTGGGAGAGCTCAGGTTTTGTACAGAGGAATTTCACATTAAGGATTCGTTTCCCCCGCCTCCAGCCTGTTCCCCTGAATCTTCAAACAGAACACCTGATATAAACCTAAAATCCTAATCTAGCCTGAAGTGCATTAATAGGAGCTTTGATTTTTCTGTTTAAAAAAGAAGAGAATTAGCTCCATAATCCTACTAGTTATACTTCTAACAATATTATTTTAAGACAATTAATTCATATTTAAAAATAATGAAATTACTAGCACAAGACACTAAACTTCTTTTAGTATATTAAATTGGGCAGATTGCTTCTCTCCTTCTAATTATGAATGTAGCAGTTACAAAAGAAACTGTCATTTTGATAGAGTAAAAGACAATCTGTCTGCCAAAAGTGTCCAACCATAATTCTAAAAAAAAGTCATCTGCATCAAGAACATGCTACTTTGTTTGATGTACTGTCTTATTGGAAACCTAATTTGCTTTCAACCTCTGAGACAACACATAACATAAGTTTGTGTGACTAATTTTCTTGGAAATATGAGTAATTAGAATAAGGGACCATTGCCATCGCAGGAATGGGTGGCTTGCAAAATCCGAAATAAAAACGCTTTGAGTCGCTTTCTTTTCCCTTTCAGCCGCGTACTCCTGAAGGGAGAGGGGCGGCTTTGCACAGTGGAACGTAAGCTCAACATGTAAATCCTGAACTACTGCAAAGTACGGAGAGGTTTATTACCTGAGGTGAGCACTCCCAGAGCTCCTGGAGTATAAAAGCATTAGCCGTATGTTCTAACCGAGTCATAAAAATCAATAAACAGGAACCCCCCACCTGTGCTATGGCCCCAGTGTTAAGTTTTATACACGTAGTAATAGTGCATATCAATTTTCACCACCCTTCCTACGCTAGCTATTACAAGGCGTACAACCACCGGAGGGACCGCGAGAGCAGTGCCATTCATCCCACGGAGTTGTCCAGATGCCAGCTCCATTGCATCATTGTCAATTTTATTCTATCTACAACTGGACAAGGCTGCAGCCCCGGCTCCTATCCACCCACTCAACCCCGCAACAATTGCAAACTCTGTTCGGCTGGTTAAAGAGTTTACAAGCCAGCTGAAAGAAAACAGAACAGTTGCATATTAATGCACCCAACCCCTGAAAGATCACATAATGGAGAGGGAGAAACGTGTAACTGCAACCAATATGGGATCTTGTCCAGCTGCCGCAGCCTGTGGATCAGTGACCGGGTTTTTAAATAAATTAATGATAAGCATCCATATGCAGCTGCGCCAGGTTTCGGCTGCAACTGGTTGTGTTGCTGGAGGCTCCTTAGTTGCCCAGAGGTCTGGGAAGCATGGGTTGTTCAAAGCTACTGGATGCTAAAAATCAAACGGCCCTACAGATGTGGTAGCTCTGCCAGGTTGCAAAAATAACCACTAAATCACGCTTATCTTGTAATTAAAAAGAATGCCCCTGATAAGGCAGGGAGGAGTATGAGAATAAACCTTTGCCACGTACTTTCCACTATTCATTAATCTATGGAAATAAGGGTGGCAGGTTTATTTAAGTATCAAAGAGGCCAGGAAAGTTGGTTGCTTCTTGTTTTCAAATCAGGACCAAAAGGAAAAAAAAAAAAAAAGCCACCCCCAAAAAACTTTGAGGAATATTTCACGCTACAGGCATCCTTTAAAAGTGTCAGGCTTTCTAATTACAGCCCCAAAATGACCACTGAAGCCTTTAGCAAGTAATGAGGAGCACTTGACGATGAAGGCTTTGATTCTGAAATAAGTCTGACCTAAGAGTAGTCTCCCTTTATGAAGCTGTGGTAGCTTCAGTTTTAATAGGCAAGAAGGAAAGAAAAAAATAGGAAAAAAAAGCCCCAGCACTTGACGATGACCCTTTCTCCCCTCCCCAACAAAAAGACAAGGAGTTTTATCTGCCTGAGGTTGCCTCTGATAGTGCTTACGGTCCGGAAGTACCACTCACGGGCACTTAAAGCAGCATCACTCAATAGCATAAAAATAGAATAAAGTTGTACAGCAAATGAGAAATTATGATATAACTCAAGTGTTGTGACATGAAACAAGCAAAACAAACACTCCCAAGATTCCCTGGA
This sequence comes from Phylloscopus collybita, assembly GCA_027886175.1. Taxonomy (NCBI): domain Eukaryota; kingdom Metazoa; phylum Chordata; class Aves; order Passeriformes; family Phylloscopidae; genus Phylloscopus; species Phylloscopus collybita. The sequence continues at coordinate 3,801,818 of JAJNNQ010000031.1, read as the reverse complement.
ACTGATAAAAATCTATCTGAAATTAGTAGTGCCATCAAGGTGCGGCTTAGGCTGAAAAAGTGCCTTTAAAAGCTCTCTGCAGTGAGAGTCAGGACAGCTTTGTGGTGAAGTTAACCATTTTAGGCAATGGGAAGAAAGTAAGACCATTGTAGTTGGGAACAGCTGGCATACAATAGATAATTTAAGGGAAAGTGACCCTCATGTATAATTTTTAACTGAAGAACTGTCAAGCCCCATTAGTTCCAATAGGGCCTGGTAGCACCGAGGTAGGTTTATTGGGGCTTTGTATTAGAAGAGTTTCCAACAGAGAAGCAAAAAAAAAAAAAAATCATTTTAAGGGAACTTTTGTAGATTCAGAATTAGTTCCTATTTTCCTTTTTTTTTTTTTTAATCTTAGCTGCTGTTTGAGGCAATGACATCTCTGCTTTTCTTTCAGAAGGGAACCCAGAAAACAGTAAAAGTATATTTTGGAGGCAGTTTAACCAATTACTGCTGTTTGAAACAACAGCATGTCTGCTTTTCTTTTCAGAAGAGAACTCAGAAAATGGTAAAAACATATTTTGGAGCCAGTTTAGCCATGTTCTGAGCCACATGTGCTGATAATGCTGAGGAATTCTGAGAGACACCCATTAAATATGGAAACCGTGCTGTTAAATCTACGTCACCGCCTTGGCCAGTGAATAAAAAGGCAAGTAAAAGAGCAAGGAAAGAAAGCAGGACTCCTTAAATAAGTGCAAATAATGAAGGGTAGAACCTGAGTAGAACATAAAAAGTGAGCAAGTTAGGTAAAATAAAGCTCCGGCACCGTTTCTGCAGACGTATTTTAGAGGCCAGTCCAACATTATAAACAATTGCCATAAAACCTGAAAGGTCCAGGTGTCGCTAAGTCATGTTTACTTTATGGCTTTCACTTTGCTATTTGGCAGGACTTCTAAGGCTGTACTGAGTGATGTTGCCCTTAACTTAAAGCGCTATAACTTTCTTGCCCAAACTTAAAAGAGATACTGTAAAATTATTTAGCAACTTCTTGGGCTGTAAACCCAGAGTCCTCTCCTGAGTGCCAGTCAGCCCTGCTTTCAATGCCGCGGTTTGATGGCGGGTGTGTGGTGGGTCTTGGGGGCATTCATGGGAATTGGGGTAAAGAGGGAAGGCTGAGCATGTTCATCTCCTCCTTCAAAGGGCTCAAACTCCTGGCAACCTTGTGCCTCCTGGATGCTCGAGGGGATGGGGGAAAAAAAGCTGTAAATACAGGCAAAGGTTTGGGTTTTTCTCCTCTGCTTGTAGAGTCCTCCTTCCTCGGGGAAAGTGGTGTGGCAGGAGGGTGGTGGGTTTGGGGGAGATCCCTGCATTGCTGGAGTCCCACCATGCTTTCCATAGGAGCCAAGGGTGGGTGTGTGGGTGACACAAAACCAGAATGCTGTCATAGCTGAGGTCAATACTGGGTTTAAAGTAAATAAGATTAGCTAATTTTGACCTTAATGACTTGAGTTTTTCCTATATATTAAAAAAAAATAAAAAAAGATAAAAAATACAGACTGTCATTTAAAGAAATGATAAAAGAACCATCCTTTTAAACTCAACTCAAATAATATGACACTAAAGCCAGGAGTTATAGGTACTGCAGATTGTCCTTTACTAGACACTCTATTACATGTAGTCATTAGGCCAGCTATAAAAAGAAGGTTTAAATACTAATGTATTTTTTAATTTGTTTTATACCCTAAACAAGCAATCAATGTACATTAATAAACATAATTGTTTTTTTGGCATTTGTCCATTCATTTGGTCTACCTTGTCAGCTCCGGCAAACACATCAGCAAAATTCAGTAACCACAATACACAAGAAGGAAACACCAATGAGGCCATCTCAAATAAGCAGAATGTATTGAATTACTTTGCTGCTCCACTATTGACAGACTGAAACCCCCAAAGTTGACCATAACTGTCCTCCTGTCCGTCTTAAACAATGACTTTGACAGGTTTTTGTCCACAAATACAGCTTTGGAGTGCTGTTGCAAAGAACCTTTAACGAGGTGGTAAATATGTTTACCTTTGATAAGGTGAGCTGCCTGATAAGATAAGGTGGATGGCCACTTTTCAAAAGCAAACATGCACAGGGCTCGGAGCTTTCACCCAGGAGCTGTGCTGGATTTGATCAGCATAAGGAAACGTCTACTCGCTCCGGAATAGCTTCCTGAAATCAATTTGTTCCTTTTCAGTTTTAATTATAAAATACCACTCGCTAGAGAGAGATTTATTCACTCAAGAGGGTGCAACGTCGGAGATGGATGTGCAAAAGGTTCTCATCTCTGTACTCTCAGCAATTAGGGTGCAACTCTCAGTTTAACTAGGACACTGTGGGTATCTGCCTCCTGGTGTGTCACCTCCAAGCAATCCCATCCAAGGGACATCCTGCAAATGGAAGAGATCAGGAAATATCTCAGAGGAGGAGGCTCTCGTTGGTCTGGTATGATTATCCTGAGTGCTAGTGACCAGAGAAATGCATACCAACAAAAAGCTCCACTGGGGGCAAAATCTCTGTTGTGACCCAATAATGTTTCCTGACATCTCTACCAGGTCCTCTCCGTAGGTGACCCCACCATGACAATCCTGGCTTGGCCCATCGGTCGTGGGCGAGGGGAAGGGAGGCAACGTGGGCAGTGTCTGCGCCACAGAAATCTCTTAAAATGTCATTTTTCGGGGGAGAGGAAAACAAAATTGTTGCAAGAGCAACAGAAGCTGCGAAGTCCAAAATGGGAGCTCCACTAAAGCCTTTAACGCACTAGAAAATTTATGAAAACATGAATAAAAGGTAACTTATTCAGTGTCAGCCTTACATATTTATAGTTTAAAAATTAGTCAAAGTTTATGTCCCGAGGTTGCACCTACAGGAAGCCAGATGTGTGCCTTCTGCATGTGACCTAAGACAGGCCTGAAGCAACAACTAGATAATTTCTCGCTCATACTCCACACCGTCGATCGCGGCGGCTTTCTGAGGTGAGAGAATCTGACAGCACTAACTCTCCAGGGCAGAACTTTCCAGTCAAGTGGATCAACGGACTGAAAATCTCTTATGAATAGTCATTAGGCCTTCATTACAAACCCCTCACAACCCAGTTCTCTTTTCGCAACCAAATGCCTTTTGTCATCTTCACAAGGTGCATCATTTAATTACCAATTGATTTCTTTATATATGACAACATGTCAGATAGCAAAATACAGTGTATCTCCCTTAGGGGGAGAAGTCTGTTAACTATCAGCGTGCCAGATTACTGAATTTAGCTGGAAGACAGCTATTCCCTCCACTGCGCCTTTATTTTAACTCGCTTTCCAGTTTTCCAGAGGAGCAACGCGGGGAAGAGGCAAAGGCGAGGAGCAGAGCAAGGAGGGATTATTTACCCCCCCCCACCACATTCTGTCAAGAAATTAAAGCTGACTTCCAGCGTTTCTCACTCTGTTTTTAGGCAGGGGCACCCCATGCACGCACACATGTACGTTGGCATTGGCGGCTGTGTGCACACACAGAGCCGGGCTCAAACACGTCAAACAATTGTTCTCATTATCCCAGGAATTTACCCAGCTTCTGACTTTGCTAGCATGCTGAATCTTCCCCTTCACAACTGCAGCCTGATAATCAAGCCAGTACTGTATTAATAAGCTGAATAATAAGGGAATTTCAGAAATGTACAGGACTATTATACCGTAACAATAAAACCTCAAACTGAGTAAACCAGAGCAGTGCTGAAGGTAGGCGTCGGGAAAGAATGAAACCAGTGTTGCAGTAATGCACTCCATTGTATGGCAGTGTAAATGCCTGCTTCTTTCATACACAGAAGCTACATTACACGAGTCCGAAATGTTCTCAGAGCATCACTGTGCCTGGTTGTGATAGAACCTGGCACCAGCAAGCACTGAAAGCTGACATTATACTGTAGGATGTGCTGCAGGTGTGCAGGCCTGCGAACGTGCTCTAATTACATATTTTCCTGCAGAGCAACAATTAAGGTCGCCAAAATAATTGCCAGTTTCTTAATCCCTCTCTAACAAGACTGACATAAGGAATGGTTTATTTTTCTCTGGTTATTTTGAAAGTGTTCTCAAGATTTTGGGGTCTTTTTTTCTAGCGCGCTGCAGAAAACTAATTCTTACATTCAAATGTGTGATTATAGCCATTGTTGCTGCTGGGATGGGTTTTTTTAAGGCCAAACCCTTTCTGAATTCTAGAGTACTACTAAAATAATGAAGGAATGCTGATTGTATAACCTGGTGTGCTGTTTCAACATTTTCCCTGCAAGAAAGTACTTATTTTCCCTTTCTGCATGCATTTGCTCTGTGTTTGGGGGCTCTTTTTTCAAGACTACAAGCTCCAGGTCAGTGCTCAGAGCCCTCCACAGTGGCATTAGGACTGCACTATTCCAGTCAGGCAGCCAGAGAACTACAGAGTCCCGTCTGTGTCCAGGGTTCAATAAAGAATCACCTTTATTTTCATTACAACTGGCCTTATCTACTGTGGGAGACATTACAGAGGCTTCTTTCTCAGCGGCGTCAAGCACTCGACTTCAAACAATTGGAACAATTGTAGTACATGAGACAGAAAGGAGATGTCTGGTGCATCTATTTGCAAAGCTGAGGCATTTAACAGCAACCATTATACATTGTAGTTATATATAGCTCTCTTGTAGACCTTGGGAATAGTGGCCAGTATGAGTCAAAGCCAGAGCTGGGATCAACAGCCACAAGTCAACTGATTTTCATCGGGAAGCACCGAATGATACGAGCCAGGAGCCCTCCATCCCTTCCCTCTCACTCTTACAGAAATGGAAACTGTTGGATAAAGCTGTGGTCTCAGCCTCCACACAGAGACCTTTCTCCTCTTCTACGGCCTCAGAGCTTTAGGCTCAGCTCAAGCCTGGGCTCACATCTTGGCTGAAGAGGTACCTTGGGACAGTTAACCTTTGAGGTGACTTCTGCAGAACCTGGGTCAGACCCACCCAGTGTTTCTGAATAAAGCCTCTGAAGGTATTTTACATAGAAACTCAAGGACATTTGTATTCAGTCATGTTAAGACAAACCTCCGCTTCTGGGTTAAGCCAAAGGTTAATAGTCTGCTCTTAATTATATTTTTAAATAGTAGAACTTCTTTCCAACATTCTGACAGAGCCTGCTGTCCCTGCTCTACCTATGAGCAGATCCTACTGATGTCAGAATGAGTATTGCTTATGTCAGGATTAAATTTATCTGAGCAACCCCAAAGATCAAACAAAAAATGCCACACAGCCCCAGTCAAAGGATGTCCAGAGGTATGCCAGGGAGATTGGCTTGACATGCAAAATCACATTCAAACATCTAAGAATATTAGCATTAATGAACCAGGCAAGACACCCTTTGATAATTGTTGGCAATCTGAAAACTTTGCTCTGAGGATATTAAAAGTAAACTGTTATCATCTGATTGCCAGTTTTAATCCCACTGATAGAAGCTGCCACAACCTGTCAGCATTAAATATATAACAAGGGGGTTATGAATATAAATTCCTGCTGGGGAGCGTAGGTAGATGTCCACCTTTGCAAAGGGCATTACACGTTCACAGACTGCAGAAGTGATACTAATATCACAGACTCCTACTAAGTTACTAGTTTTACTGCTAACTCCACTACTCACTTTCTAAATTTGTCCCTCTTTCCTACACTTCTCTTGAAGTCTTCCTTCAACAGAGATGAGCTAATCAGTTGCTTAGACACCCGTCCTCATAAAGCTGTTCACATCTTTTTTATGCTTCACCTGCAAAAGCCACAACAGTGGTACTGTGATAGAGGAAAATGTATTTTCCCTCACTGTACTTATTATTTTGCAATGGTCATTGATTCACTCTGCAAGTGAGTAAACAAAGGAAATTTAAACTTTAATGGATATTAAATTATTTGCAAATGAATCGTTTGCTCTTCTCAAAAGGGACAAATGCATTTTGTTCACTTGAAACCTACTTAGAGAAGCTGCACGGGAACAATAAAACTCAAAGCTCAAGGTCATCTACAACCAGGTTAAAATTTTCAGACCTGGTCATTTCGTTAATACTGTGTATAAAAACATATGGTGTGCTTCTCCAAAGAGCATAACTTCACTTGTAGGCACTGAATCTTCAGTCTCCAGCGTATTTGCCATGCTGGGAGATGGTGCTGTAGGCACCTGATTGGCATTCCAGGTTGGAAAGCAGTGATTTTAATGGGCCCATAGCCTGCAGAGACTGCAGACATTGGGAGAGGTCACAGCAGAAGGCAGATCAGAGCCAAAGCATGACCATAAGACAGGGCCAAGTCTTGTTGGTTTCATTCACGTGAGAATCGCAGTGATTTCAGCAAGGAGGGCATGGCCCTGTTTACATGAAAATGCTTTGAAGGGAAATATTTTAGGTTTTGATCAAAACCTCATTTACATTCTTACAAAGAAACTGCGAAGAGTTATAAATGAGCTGTAGAGTATATTATAAAACACATTTTAAAAGTAACACATGCTCAGAGATGGATAACATTAAATAAAAGTAGGTGCAATACCCAAGATGAACATTTCTTATGAGCAGAGATCACGCGAGAAAGCATTCCACAGGCATAACTTTGCAGATAATCAAAGCCAAGTATTAATACATTTTTATCAGTCCACCTTCTAAACAATATTTCAGTAGATTTCCTTTCACACAGTGATATTTGTAATAAATGTTCTGCCTTTGTTTTAAAGTCAGTCCGTAGAAAGATGACATCAGCTTAGCAAACAATAAAGTGCCTGTAATATTGTCTCCAGAGGGCTGTTACATTTACTTTGTAGCAGTAAAATTCAATTTTCAAAAAACACTATATGAATGATGTTAGGTTATTAACCCTATCACCACCGTAAAACATCATCATTGTGTGCAGAATGTAGGTCACTATCTAGGAGCTAGAAGTTGCTTTTTGTTAAATAATCCATTTAAGCTGCTTTTCTTTCCTATAGCTTGGGTTGTGTCCCTTCCCTTTGAAAAAAAACAAACCAAAAACAGTCTCATTTTTAATCTCAAGGCTCTGAGCAAGCGTCCTTATTACACATCTCATTTTAAGGTGTTCTTCCTTTGTTACTTTCAGATTTGGCCACACACTTTTGAAGAGCGACTCTCTGTGAATTCTTGTTATTCAGAGCTGCTCTCAAAGAGAGAGAGAGGGGGAAAAAAAAAAAAAAAAGTGTATCAGATCAGCCTACGCCTGTGGTGACTCTCACAAGTTTCAGTTCAAGGAAAGAGAAGAAAATCAGCAGCTACAAATTCTGACTCATTTTGAAATTTCAGCGCGATTGAGAGGCGACCGTCCTGATTTGGGGACCGAGTGCTCAGCCCCTGCTCATGCTCAGAGCTCCTGGCTGGATCTGGTTTTCCTTAGCAAGCTCCAGGGGAAAGAAAGATCAGCGAGCAAACTGTCCGCAAGCCAACCCGTCACATGGCTCCCTATAAAGAGGATTTGCATACCTGACACAGCTATGGAAATATTCCCCACCCGGGAAGGGGCGAGAGAGGAGGACTAATAGCGCCCCGCTATCAGGATGCAAGGGGTTAACTAGTTAAACTTCTACAACCCCCCACAGTAACTTTCCAAAAGCTGACAATAAGTAAAAGAAGTGCTGGTTATCCATTTTTTAAAGGGATGGGATTGGTTTTAGAAGAAAGGGAAAGAGGATCAAACACCTCAGAGCAACAAAAGGTTGTGTCAGAGGGCCCTCAATCACAAACCTCCTTCAACAAGAGATATTCCAACCTTCCAGAGCAGTTACCCGGGCAGCACGGCTAAAAAGTTCCCTGACATGAAAAGAACAAAAACAGAAGGGACAGAGGTAGTTATTGTTATGCACACTCCTCTTTTTTTTTTTTTTTCTGGGGCTTTTTTTTTTCTCCCCCACAAAACTTTTTGCATAAGCTGTTCGGGGGAGAAGTAATAGTGCTGCTTATTGAAAAGAAATCCCCCCTCTTTGCATCTCCTACCTCCTAGGTTGGGAGGTATGGCCCAGCAGATTCTCAGCCAGGAACACCTGATGAATGGGGAAGGTCAGCTCCATGAATGCTTCAAAAGAGGCATCCGAAATTAATAAACATAATTATAATGTCTCCTGGTTTTCATCGCCCCCTGAACACATATTTGAATTTTTTTTTTTTCTTCTTCCAGACGAGCGAAGTTGTGTGCACACAAAGAATGTAAATTATTTGCGTTTGCAGTGTCAGATCTTGGAGGTATCTTAACAGCATGTAAGAATTTTCCACTTAAATGTAAATTATTAACAAGTTAGAGTTTTCATTTGTTTTATCTCCTGATGTGCAATCTAAATAAATAAATGGCACACTTTACAGTGTTCACCACCCACTTCTCTGCTCTTTCAAAAACATACTTTATATATGCTACCTCTGCTTGAACAGGATGGTGGATCATTCTCTCTTTCATCATTTATCTTTGTCTCAGTGCTTCTGAGGGGTTGAGGTTGTTTTTTGTTTTGCCTTTTTTTTTTTTTTTGCTAAAACAAATTTACCTCTAGTACTTCATCAAGTTTTCCTGTGTAATATCGCTAAGTAAACAACACAGTGGTTTATTCATAAAATATTCATATTTCAAAATGTTCCTTCCCAACCACCCCTCCTGGGTTTACCTATGTTTACAAATATGTAAGCCTTGTTAATATGCCTTGTCTGGGGAATGGTGAGTAGTGACCCTCCTTGAGGCACAGCTCTTGCTGAAGAAGTGTATTATTTCAGCTGGGAGAACAGCAAAGCTCCGGGATGAGACTGATTGATTAAGACCAGATGGATGGCCACACATAGGTGTGACAAAAATAGAAACACATTGCAAACATTCCTGGCATTGTCCTCCTGTGGTCCGGGAGGTGGATGGACCCGGTGGTACCTTATCTACCTCCTGATGGGCTCCAGAATTGAAGAATGTTAATGAAAGCTAACTCTGCCTCGCCTGCCTTACAGTGACACTTATTACAATGAATCAAGCTTAAAACTGCATCTTGTAAATAAACTCTGGGTTCCCCCCCCCCCACCCTGATCGAAAAATGACAGCTGGCATGCCACTGGAAAGCACTCACACGCGTTTTCCCTGAAATTAATTCGAAGTAAGGAGCTCAGAAAGAAAGAAAAAAGAAGGAAAGAGAAAGAAAACAAACAGAGCGTACCCACATCCTCTCCTTAAAATTAAACTTTCAGAAACCACATAAAGGAGTAAGTGCAAAATGAATGACCTCTGGTTTGGAGAATAATGTTTCATTGAAACCCTCTCAGCTTTTATGTTTATTGGCCATAAACTGACCAAGCCTCTCGCAAGGCTGTGGTTGTTCTTCACAGAAATGCTGAACCAAGGGCCTGAACCCCACTCACCTTACTGAAGTGAGGGCTCTCAAGAAAAAGGAGGAGGCAACTAGCAGGATTTGTCCCAGAGTGGCCGTGCACTCCTCAGTGATGCTGTCCCTGCCTGGCCATATCCACCCTTTGCCTTTCATCACAGCACAGGATGCATTTCTCACACTGAGGAAAATGCCATTAACTAAACCTTCCCCTTCACATGGAGAGAGCCAGGAGCTGTGGGAAGGAGGTGGGAAGCAGTGCAAGACCAGGCTCCCAGGGCCACCTCACTTCTGTCCCTCCACCTATGGCACACCACAAATGGGTTGCGCGGCGAGCTCCGGGCATCAGCCCCGACACCAAGACACGTTTAAAATCACAGGAGCATCCCAAGCCTCTGCCTGGCACCACCCTTTTCCCACGGCACAGCCTGGAGCCTCCTGACAGCCATGGAGGGAGATGGGAGAAACCAGACCCTCAGGTTTTCTGTCCCTCTCCCTAGAACTCCAGATCAGCCCCAGCGTGAGCTTTTCGCTCGAGCTCCCCTGGCATGGGCCTGAACCGATTACCTACTTGTTATAAATCTTCTCAGGTTTCACAGGCACACATTTGCCGGTAGGTTCCCAACCCAGCGTTTCGGGACGTCGGGGCTCACAGAGACACATTCTCACACATGCAAAAGCCCAATGATGGATCAGGGGCTCCTCCATTCACCCCTCCACTTTAAGCAAAACCGTTCCTAATATACCTTTTCATACGTGAAGCATAATGAATGTACCTTTTCTTATGCATGTACAATACTGTACTTTCACCCACTGGCAAAGAAGTTCGCTAAATTACTAAGAGCGTTTAAAGAGGTGGCATTCATTGTAATATACAAAGGAATTTAAAGCACATTTACAAATGAATCGGCAGGCACGCCAACAGGAAAAACAAGTTTAAATGTAAAATTCAAAAAACACCCCAAAAGAATAAAATTGAGGATTGCTTGAAATTATTATTATGATATGAAAATGTTTGTCCATTCTGCAGGCTGAAAACTACTTAATTTCTCTTCATCTGCAATTCAGGTGACGGTGGTTTTAAAGAAATATTCTTTTCCTTGGTTTCCTTCCCCCCCTCCCCAGCTGAGTAATAAAACATAGACTGATTTAAATAAGAATCATTATGCTCAGAAGGCCTCCTCTGGCTGGAAGACTTTTGTTCCACATGTCCCATAATCTCACTCCCACATGGCTGCCATAAGGTTGATGCTGAAATCAAACTCTACTATAGAATTTGCTTTTAGACACAGCAAAAATATGTATATCAGTTTGGGGAAAGGAGTCCTATAATTTAGGTAATGGGAGAAATATACTTGGGATAGAAACCCCTTGACTTTTCTGCTCCCTTCTCTGTGTTTTCCCCTCATCCAGGTTGCTATTAGCATATGAAAAATGCTTTTAATTTTATCCATTTCTGGCCATATCTGTCACACACACAAGCGAGATAGCAGTTAGGTTTCGACTTATCTCTTCTTTACCACCTCAGCAGCAGGTTTAAAATAGATCACGCTCTTCTAGTTATTTGCAGCCAAGGTGTGTGTAACTCCCTTCCTGAGCAAAACCTGATAAAGGAGGAGCAAGCCACCCCACGGGGAGGCGGTTTGCTCCCAGCTCAACCCCAGAAGTCTCTATCGCAGCATCTCACAGCTCTGCTTTCACTTGACAAGTACGAGTCAGGGCAGTTCCCACCCGTGGGGACTCTGGTCACGGCGTGGCCAGGCTGGAAGTCGTGGCCCTGTTTTTGAGCACTTTCTGTGCGCTGTTTATCTGTTTCCTTAAAACTCCCACTTCCACCCCTGCCCTACGGACGGAGCGCACGCGGCACCGCGGCTCCCACGCGCCCTTTTCCAAGACAAGGCGACTTTGTTTTACACCCAGAGACACCTCCCAGCCAAACCCTATCCCCAGATTCTTCACGGGCACACGTGACAGCGGGCGATCCATGGCAGAGCCCAGGGAAAGCTCTCAGCAATATGCAATCCATTTTCACACATGCTATGGATCTCATGGCGTCAGTCGTACGGTCACTGCACACACAAAGTATTTAAAGCCCGTTCCTGCTACTTTTTAAGTAAATTAAAAACTCCCTCTTCCCTCCCAGGCAATTAGGCTCAGGCCCTAGGACTGGCTTAAAGCGGTGAGGCGCTGAGAGTTTTGAGTTCAGTGGTATCTGGCCTGGGAATATTTGTGGCTTGGTAAAATTTTGCACACACGCTCTCCAACTTGGCTTTTTGGGACATGTTGGGGAAATGGCTATTTTTGCATGAATGTAAAAAAAGAAAAAAAAAAAAAAAGGCATGAAATTATGCTCCGTTTTAATGAAAGGGTGGTTTTGCTTGACAAAACATGTGTCTCTTATTAACAGTATTAATAGAAATAGGCCTGCTTTCAAACTTGCAATGAAACGTGACAAAATCCAGGGCTGGGTTCTCAGCTGAGCTTCAGGCACCTTTGCAACCCAGGCCTGCCTAACAAACCCCATCCCTTTTGAACAAAAAACACCTCTTCGAGCATCCCACTAAATACCTGCAAGGCCAGGAGCTATACCAGGAGCTCATTTTGCAGGATGCTTTCTCCAGCTGGGAAATTCAGGAGATCCTCCTTGCATGGCACAGCAGCAGAATGTATGTTTGACCTGCCTATGTGGTTTTGTTGTTTGTTTTTTTTTTCCTTGGGTCAGCCCAAAGGAGCCATGGGAATGGCTTTTGCCAGTGGTGCCCACTCATCTACAGTGGTTAATAATAGCCAGGCAGCTCCAACCTTTCTGGCTGGCATCAACAGCACCCATGGGTGTGAAATACTCCAGGAGAAAGCTCTGGAAGAGTCCAGAGCAGTTCAGAGAAGTTATAACTTGAGGAATAAAGGGCACCTTGCACTAATCAGGCAGATTAAGCTGATGAGCAAAGCACCTGAAACAACTTTTCCTCCCCACCTCGCCTGCAGAGGAAAGAGCTCTCCTAAGTAAATAAACCAGCGCAGTCCTTTCTCATTTTGACCATTTCTCACCATTTTACTCAACTGCCAGGCAGACAGAAGCCTTAACCCTGACAACACTTAAGTGAAAACTCCCAGGTTGTTTTTGTTTTTTTTTTTTCACTCGCCTGACTTCTTTATTAAAGGCTTTCTGGCTGTGAGTGGGTGTCAGAGGTGCAGTATTTCACAGATCTGTGGGGCACTGCCTCATTTTGCTCTGTATCGAGATATTAAAAATTTCCTCTTATTACAGAAAGCATGAAGAAGGATGACCAACTCCAACTAAACCAATAGTCTCTGGGTATATTTATTTTATGATGATGGCAATGAAGTAGCCCCTTATATATTTTCTACTATCTTCAATAAAGACACACTTTAATCACAAACTGACATATGAAACCTGCCTATTGGCCTATTGATATTTCTTTTGCACTGAGCAAGAAGCCAATAACCTATTTTCAATATAACTTCTTAAAATGACATTACCTAAGAAAAAGCTAGCAGTATTCCTGATAAAATATATTGTGGTGGGGCTGAAAAGTGCATGCAAAGCAAGCTGCATTATTAGAATGTTTAAATATTAATTATACCGCTGTGTAGTAAAGATGATCAACTGTGAGTGTCAACTAATTTTCTAAAAGCTGCAATGTTGGATGTCGTCTAAACTTCTATTGTTAAGCTAAAACTAAAAGCCCAGCAAGTTTAGTCTACTGGAGTGTGTTTATTTTTATTGGTTTCTGCATAATTTTTTTTAACGTAAACCAACTTTAACCCCTTTACTGTAATCTCTGCCAGTGGAACTCCAATAGCACATCATAAAATTCCTATAATTCTTCAAAGCAATGTAGCTGGAAAAGAAAAAAAAAAAAAAAAAAAAACCAAGAAAAAAAAAAACCACCCAAAAACTATGGGCACTTTGCAACAAACGCCAACTATGAGATTCAGCCAATTAAATTTAACTCTTGCAAGCTCATTTTCCTGGCAATATATGTGTAGATGTAGGTTCAGCCTACCCTCCCACAGCCAATTTTGTTGGGAGCAACTCCCAGCCAGGCTGCTCAGGGCTGGGCTGGCTCTATTGTGTGAAAAATCCCGCTCAGGTGGTACCTAGAGCTGGTAGGGGAGGGAGGCTGAGCGGACAGATGGGGAGGCAGATGTACAATGCTACATAAAAGTAGAAAGACTTATATTATCTTCTGCGAATGCCTTAAGTGACTGAGCGCAGGCAGCAGGCGGAGGGGGCGCCGGGGTGGGGAGTGAAGAGTTAACCAAAAAAAAAAAAAAATGACTGTCATTTCTCTCCCTCCTAGCAGCTATTGCTCCCTCAGACTTTTCCAGAGGAGCCACAAGACTCGAGCGAGAGAATCACTTTGAGATTCTCCTGCGAAGATGAGACAAAGAAATGGTGTGCGCCGAGGCTGGTAGGCTTCCTTCCGTCACTCATGGATGCTCTGCCAGGATTTCCCACCTGAGACAGATTGCGACGCATGTTCGAATCACTCATGCAGGAGAAGCAATACACAAGTTCAGTGTAAAGCCACTTTAAAAGCTCATCGGGTGCATACTTTACTTGTACAAAATACCTTATTCATGATGGAGCAGTGAGGGCCTAGGTAATTACTTGAATCAAGGTGGCCTCAGAAGTGTTTAAATCTACAAGGACACTTAGAGCATGAATAATGCAAAATAATTTGCATCTAAATTTTTTAAGTGTTCTTTATTCAAAAACTAAAATGCAGTTCCGATTAAAGTTTGATGAGTGAAAGCTGAGCACTTCATACCCACTGTGAAACGTCTCCTATTTGTGGAAATTATTTCAGACAGTGGTAAAGGGACAAAAGAGATCAAAAAAAAAAAAAAAAAAAAAGTTGGTGATTAATCTGCATTTCTTTTAAGCCTTCCTTATTCCATGATGTTTGGTGAGTAGGAAGTTAATTTCCGAACTTGCTGGTCTGATACCATCTACATTTCACCCCTTTAAAGCAGCCCCATCGAAAGCACAGCTCTAATTATTAACCAAACAAAATAACTATTCTTTTGCCTCTGATGATAGCGCGAAGCCGCTCGTGGCTCTGAAATTTGTCCAGTATCTCTTAGTGCAATTAATCTCGCTTCTGTCCCCGTCAACCTCTTTGGAAAAGCCTTACGTGCAAAAATACCCTGGCTGCCTCTCACTCTGTGCTTATAGGGCACGGGCTTGCATTTCTTCTCTTTGGAGCGTGTTGCATCCCTTTTCTTTTGAATCTGCCATTGACAGCATAAACTGCCGCGTATATCATCGGTTCAGCACTTTATTATATCGTCTCCAGTCCTATTTTAGGACGTGTTGAGCAACCCCCATAAAAATTGTTAAAGAGGAAGGAGTCAACAAGACAAACGTTGTGTAATGCGCGCGCTGAAAACTATGCTTCTCTCTGCCTGGGCTGGAGGCAGAGGAGAAAAAGGGAGAGAAGGGGAAGCATGTCAGGAACAGCCGTTTTCGTGTGCAGACGTCAGTGATGCCGTTGTTAAATGTGCTCAATTCACAATTGTGTTTCCAGCCCTCGAACCTGCCCGTCTCACTGGCGGGAAGGCATCGAGAGAAGAGACACGCAAAGTTTGGAGAGTTCTCAGATCCCCGGAGATTTCTCCAGGAGAATCTGCATGGGTCTGCTCCCCCGGTTTGTTCCTGCCCTCCACTCCCAACGTCTTGCTGTGCTACAAGAGCCAGACCTTCCCAAAAGCAGCCCCGGGAGCAAGAGGGATGTTTTTTTCCAGCTGCTAAAACCTCAGGTCGGGAAATCCGCTGGGATCCAACAGGTTAGGCAGGCAGCGAAGTTTTAAGCGCCGGCTCACTGTGAGCAGCTAAACTTTAAAGGCCCTTTTGCAAAGGAAAATCATTTTCCTTCTGCAGCCCTTATAAAGAATAAAGACTTCCAATTTATTACCGGCTCGAAAGCTGGCTGCCACTTTATTGGACTTTCAGATGAGTGTGCTCGCCACGCTTTCTTAGGGAGAGGATCTGCTACGTTTTTCTTGGATTTGGAACAATGCAAACATTTTTTTAACTCATTGAACAAAGATTTCCCCAGCAACAGACCCCCTGCTCAGCAGGTCACCTATCTTTGCGACAGTTTTTCTTTTCCCACGCTAACCCTAGGGCTCATTTGCATAAGGTCTCTGTTGTGACAATTAGTTTCAGGTGAGCTGATTTCTATGAGGTTTGCCCAAGACGATACACAAGCTCTGGGCCTCCCTGATCCTGGCCCTAATTGCGACTGACTGGCACCAGACACAATCACCCTCTTGATTCAGCAAATTGTCCTGCAAGTAGCTTGTTGTGACCCTGCAATGCACAAATCATATCATGTCAGCCCGGCATAGTAAACAGTGAATAAAGCAAATTCAAAAAAAAAAAAAAAGAAAAAAAAAAAAAAGGAAAAAGGTTTCATAATAGCTCCTCCATCTTCTAGACCCAGTGGACAAGATGAATACAAATTAAAGCTATATCATATCTGTGTGCTGGTGGAAGAGGTGTCTCTGCTCTGACTAACAGCTTTGGTTTGCTGGGGAGTTTTTTGGGGGTTATTTTTAATTTGCTTCGGGGGGAAAAAAAAAAAGTCAGATGTTGCTTCATTCTGTCACCTGGGGAGAAATTCCCCAGGTAGCGTAGCGGGGTCACTGTAAATATTTCCTAGCTCATTGTTGTGGAAATAAGCAATATGCTCCTTCCTCATCTCAGAAGGTACATGTTACAGCCATATGCACATTAGTTGGGCTCCCAGACACCCCACTCGAGGAAAACACAAATGCTAAAGGCCACCTGACTTTTGGGAAGTTGGGACAGAACTTTTCCCACAGAGCCCAGGGAGGAGCAGGGGGTGCAGGGAGACCTCATCCCACATCTCCATGGCTGACAGTCCCTCATCCCAGCACAGCACTGCTTTGGGCTCAGTCCTGCCTGGTTTGGAGCAGTGATAACCCTGTGGATTGGGTACTGACATGTCAGACTGGGGAAACACACAGCCTCTGAGATGGGCAGGGAAAAGGAACAAGTAATAAATCCAGGGGGACGAAGACAAAGTTAAGGAGTCTGGAGGAACACCTTTTACTGCCACACTAAGGATAATGCTTGGTCATGATGAAGAACTGTCCTTATCTGTGAATAACTCCCTTTTCCTCAGTTTGACTCATGGTTTTCATGTTATTTTTTGGTGTGATGCTCAATTCTTTCCTACCAGAGTAGCTCCGGCTGTGACCTCCACCCCGTGAGTGTGAGTCAGGAGAGACTCCCTCCCCACCTTATATATTGCATTTTTTTTTTTTTTTTAAGTGAAGACTAATTTGCAAAATATTATTCACCATAGAGACAAAAACTGCTCCCCTGCTGTAACTGGGATATGAAGGGTAAAGTCAAATCCAGGCAGGTATATTGAGTCTCTGACTTCAGAGAGAGACCACGAGGGCAGGATTAGACCCCTCAGACATATTTTGTGATGATCATTATGTGAATTAGATTAGGCTATTAGTTTTGGACTACTTTTAATCTCCTGGGGAAATCTGTATTTACATTTGGGTTGGGTTGTTGTTTTTGGTTTGTTTTTTTGTTTCCCCTGATGCAAATTGCTTCCCCAAATAAATAGTTATGTTAAAAATCCTAGTAAAAAAACTGTTTCAAAATCCTTCACTGGCCATGGCTGGCAGCCAGTGTGAGAGGTCAGCCTGCCAGCCCCAACAGTTTGCAGCTGCAGTCGAGGTAACTATATAGGCAAAAGTGCATCTGACACAGTGCATTTCTGTTAATCTGCACTCTTATCGACTGATACAGGCAAAAAGTATTAATTGTTTATGTGCATATACAGATAAAAGCAAGAATGAAAGAAAAATTGTCCCTCAGCTGTGAACACCAAGTTTTACCCCGGGAAAAAAAAAAAAAAAAACTTCTGGGTGGGAGACCTAATTCTTCTTTACTGGTGCAATTACATTGATTTAAAAGTCATTAAATCTTCTGATATTCCTGTGATCTCAGGAGTTGTTTATGACCTGGGGTTCTGTCCCAAGCACGCCTGTATGGCCTGAATAATGAGAGGGAGGTGGGGGATAGCCCCTCACTGCAGGCAGGGCAGCCACAGTCCCACTCTCTGTACATTTGCAGGACATTTCAGCTGCATTTGGACACAGAAACAGGACAGGCAGCACTCTTGGAGCAGGACACAAGGTCAGCCTCGGGTTACTTCTTCCAGTGGTGTTGACTATCCTGATGGGAAACCCCTTCCTGACCCCTCCTGCCCAGAAAGGTGCACAAGAGGAAGGACACTCAAAGTCCTGCCTGCCATGAACATCTCCATGGACAACTGCAGAGCTCCCAACACCCTTCTCACCATACCAGCCCTGCCAGGCTTTGGCTGAGCTGCACAAACCCACCGTGTCCAGCCTGAAGCACTGCTGCCATGCTCAGTCACAGAGGTGGCAGGACCAGGTGGTCACCCACCACTGGCCATGGGGCCAGGGCTGGGCTGTGGATGCACAGCAGGAGACCTCACAAAACCTCACCTTCCCCACTTGTAACGTGTGTTCCCATTTCCACTGCATCCTGTGTCCCTGCTAATGCTTTTATCCCTCTCTTGTGACACAAACCATGCTTTTACACCGAAGGCAACACAGCGAGCTGATTTTGCACTTTAACCTTCAGCAACTCTGATTCTAATGCAAGGCAAAACTTTTAGATTTTTAAGTAAATAAACAGTTGATTCTGACAAAAAATGACTATTCCCTGAGGGGACATTTTTGTGAAACTGCGCCAGGTACAAAAAAAAATGTATATTTTTTGGCTTGGTCATGAAACTGTCAAAACACAACTCTAACATGTTTTGCTGCATATGTAATTTTTTTCCCACAGCTCTTTCCGAGCAATGCTTAATTCTGAATTCTTTCTGCACCCAGCACTTGCAAGGAAATTGATAGATGCACAAGCAATTCAGGCTAAGTTTCTAAGTGAGTGAAACAGAACAGCCAGGAGAAAAAAGGACGAAAAATAGCAAGACAAAGCCAGAGAAACTTTGTTAAACTTTCCAAATAAATTATGTTTTTGAGATAAAAATCACCTTCAAGATGGAGCTTTGGTGAGATTTAAGCAGGGAGGTTGACTGCTGGCCCTGGGCACACGGGCTAAGTTTCACCTTCTGTGCTCATGTAACTTCATTTAATTTTATTTTTAACTGCTCTCTCTCTTGCTTACTCTCTCTCATATACAGATATATGTTTGTATATGTAAATATCAAAGTATCTTGATCATAGCTGTGATTACAAACTTCACTTTTACTAAAAACAGCTATGGCACTGTTCTTTAAAATAATAATATATTTTCCCAAGTGCCTTCACTGTATCATCCCAGCAACTGAAACAGAGACAATCCTTTGTATGCTGAAATGTATAATTATCATGTAGCCAAAAGGGAGGGTGTAATTTTCACATCTGATTACAAGGGAAGAGTGTAAGTGAAGCTGCCTTGGTAAACTTACACTTGTTTACAGAGAGCAATACCTTTGATATTAAAAACTCCAAACATGCAAAATGCTGGAAAAAATCAAGATTGTCACGCACCAAAGCTAAACATCAACAACAGCAATACACCCTAAGCATTTTTTTTTTGGCATAGTTACAAATGAAAAGTCAATTCTTCTGCACCTGAGCTGTTCTCCTCACTTGAGATGTTTGTTAAGAGACTTACAAATTGTTTTTGCACAGTGTGCTCTACTTGTGTGGAAGGTTAAGAAGCTGAAGATCCAGCTTTACTTAAAAAAAAAAGGTGGGGGGGAACTTTCAAATGTTTCTGCTGTTTATAACTCTACTTGGGGAGTTTAAACTAGAGAAATGCTTTTCATATTTGACTCCATCTTCACAGAATTTACTTCTCCTAAATGTGACTGCATTTGCTTTCAAGTTTTTGTTTTTCTTCTTTTTTTTTTTTTTTTAAGACTCATGAACTCTCTCCTGTTTATTTCTTTTTATCTTTCTTGCTTTGCTGATTTACCTCCCATTAAATGAGCTTCTGCTCATGTGAAATTGTTTTTTGACCACGTAGGACAAGATGGTATCAAGGAAAGGAAGAACTGTTAGAGAAAATATCACTTACCAAGGAGATTAAAGATAAGCAGAAAGATCACACTACAGGTAGAGGAAAAAAATACTGAAAAACCAAGAAAGACATCAGAAACTGTTTAAAATTATATGAAAGTATAATTGTTAAAGATTTTTAATTATTAATATTTAAAAAATTATTTTTAGATATCATTAAAAACTCTGTGCAAGCATTGGATATCAAAGTATGATAATCTCAGGCTTTCACTAAGCAAGAAAAAGGAGGGGGATGAGAAGGAAAACCAAATTATTTTTAGTATATGGAAAACTCAGCTTTTTGTTAGAGTATGAAAACAAGATCATATAATTAACATGTACAACATCTATCAACAGGACTACGATAAGACCCTATTTTCTAAAGTATGTCTTTTTCTCCTGCCCTAAAATTAAGTTCCTGATCCCATATCCTTGCTCTGAACATCATATCCATGGGAAAAAAAAAAAAAAAAATCACCTACCACAACAACTAAACCATATGAAAAATAAAATGTAACCCAGTAATAACAGTCATTCCACTTGAGGATGCATGTAGTTACTTTAAAAGTGGTTTTGTCTTGTGCAGAAAGACGTGAATGCAAGGGCTACCAAAAGCAATTTAATACCAGGTGGGGGTTGACATTAATCTTTCATGACAATAATATTGTGGTGTTACAGGAGGGCAAAAACAAATACCTTCTTGCACGTTGAACCACTTCCCGAAGAGTCTGTGCCTGTCTTAAAAATGCACGTATGGAATTGATGTATGGCCCCAAATTCATAATGAATACGATTATTAAACAGTCTCCACTCGTGCAAATAATCGGACCTGTCCTCCTTCTGCTTCCCTTAGGTGTGATCCAAGCTTTCCCTGTGAGCAGTGCAGGAATGCTATTCCTCCTGGAATGGGCCAGGTTTGGTGAGCCCAGGCTGTGCAGAGCTGTTTTCTGCAGGACACAGAGCCAAATTCTGCCTGTGCTTGAGAGCAGTGCCATGAAAGCTGCTCAGGGGTAGATGGTGTGCCTGAGGTAGATGCAGCTTCTGAGCAGCATTAGTGTACTTAAAACAACAAATTAATGTCTGTGGAACACTAATCAATGTTTGGTGCACTCCACATTTTTCACTGAGTTGTTAGAGTACATTTGCTTATATTTTGCACTATTTTAATTTAGCCATATTGATCAAACTGAACACTCAATAAGACCCTAGGCACCTTAGCCTTATTAAAATTAGTCAACTTGAAGTAAGTGAGCTGAGGAAGTAATGGAAACTATTCAGGGATTTAAATACAGTGCAGCCCACTTAAATAAATACCTGTTAATGAAATAAATCTGTATATGCACATATTTCCTCAGAAACAAATTATTAAGGGGGCCCTTTAGAAGAATAAGACTAAAACATATTCCTTAGTTTAAAATAGAAGCATTTCTGTGTACATTTGTATTTGCTGTGTTAAACTTAGGGAGTCCATGCTGACCTTTCCCGTCAAAGCAGTTATGATTCTTTAGAGTCTTATGGTGTCAAAATTGATAAAAATGTCCCTAAATAGCCTGTAGGTAAACAATGTTGTGGGGTTTTGGTAGCTCTTCCAAATGAGTTTATCCCTGGAAGAGTAGAACTCAGCTGGGCCATCACTCAGACAAGTATATCTGGGCAGCTGCTGAAGTAAAATAAAGGCATTTAACATGCAGTGGAAAAAATGAAAGTCATACAGCCTAGTCTTTACAAATAATACGTCTTTGTCGTCAGAAAGTTTTATCTTTTTTTTTAAGCAGGGGTTGAGAGGTGAGATTGGAGCACCAACTCCAAGGCTTGGCTTGAGAAGGGATTCGCACTACAGCTCCCTTTGGCACATGTCTGGAGCTCAAAATATTGTTTTTGAAAACATTGCTGTTTTTCAACAAAAATGGGAGATTAGACAACATCTTTAGCTGATTAATCCTCTCTGCTCTCCTAGGGGATGACCTATGATAGTGTATTATTTTAGCCAGGGAAAAAAAATTCCAGCACGCAGCAAACTCTTCCTGCGGTACCCACAAATGAAATAAGCTAAAAAGTGAGTAGAGGATCTGTGGAGGTTTCCTGGCCTCTTTGCTTTAGGGGCTGCCTTTAGAGGGCTTTGTATACTCATTTTTTTTCTCCTAGTCCAATAAAAGATATTAGCTCTTTTCCCTAAGCAAAATCCCTCTCATGAATCAGGCCCTACAGTTGCAACTAGTGTGATATTGCTGGCCAGGTTTCACCCCAGTAAAATTCTAATCTATACTTTGTCTTGCAGAGTTAAGAAGAAAATGCATATCAGCAGAATCTCCTCTCTACTTTATTTCATTTATAAATTACGAGAATGATGCTATTATATATTATTAATTTCTGCTGTTCTCCAACTCGGCTGCAGCAGTGAGCTGCGGATGTTGGAACGGTGTAATTATGTTCTAGTAGGGCAGCCATCCGTTTCCTTTCAAAAATTTACAGGATTCTTAATCATGCTGCTCATTTGGGTGCGCAGTAGCGAGGATGGCGAAACACAAACAGGGCACGTTCGTTTACACAGGAACACCTGCTTAGCATGATAGCAGATGTCAGTCAGCAAGCAGAACACAAAAGAAAAATATCAACAACAGCAAACTAGAAGCGTTTTTAACTCGGTACGGAGATCTCTTGTCTGGGGGAAGCCAAAGGAAGGGGATGCGTCTTCTCAGGTCAAAGCAGAGGCGCGGTGATGATTTGGAAAGTCTCAGCCAGTGTTCCCCAGGGGCCGGGTCAACAAATCCAAGACAAACTGCCCACTGGATGATGGGATATTTAACAGTTTCTCCTTCTAGCGGGTCACTTTTGCCAGCTTGATGCTAAGCACCTTGCGAGGCTCATCGCAAATATATGGAATATTTGATAACTACAGCGAAGTAGTTGAGAGGAGTAAAATCCACAGAACCACTGTTCCGTGTGTAAGGGTCGGCCAGCATTCCCACTGCAACCGCTTACTCTCAAGGCTTTAACTTTAAACGCTTCATCCCGGGCTGCCTCTCGGCTCTCCCATCTCAAATTGAGAGCGTTTCTGGTTTGTGCATATTTTATGAAACCAAAAGATGTCAGCGGAGGAGCGAAAGTTCAGTGATTTTTGGGCTCTCCCCTGCAGTGCTCCAGCCAGGGAGCAGCCCCACCTCTCCCAGGGAGGCGTCGTGAGCGCGGAGCCCGAGCCCAGCTGTCTCAGGCAGGTATTAACAATCCCCCCCGCCCGTGGCATAGGCAGTAACTACTCTTCCCCGGGATTGTTAGTATTCAGAGCAAGTCAACTTGCGTGGGTCCGTGCATTAAGGGCTCCCTAAGTATGCATTGACTTGATACCCAGTAATGGCTTCTAAGGAGCCGTTATGTAGTGCCGTGTCAATGATCCATGCATTGAGGACTCCCTGAGTACGCATTGACACGACAGACCGGAACGGCTCCGAAGAAGCCGTTACGGTCCATCATGCCAATGATCTGCGGATATTGGCAGTGCCTCCCACACTTCTGCAGAGACTGGAAAAGTCTCTGAAGAAGCTGCTGTGGTCTCTAGTGGAAGGGCCATCAATCAGGTCGGCGGCAAGGTTGCGTTTCGCCGTTTTTTTCTGCCCTGTCGTTGGGAGGCCTTGCTCTGCTCCTAGAGTTAGATTCAAAGGATGGACAAACTGTAAAGGCTGCCCACACAGGGAGCGGCTCTGGGACTGTGCAGAGGTAACCAGGATCATAATATGACCTCTGGTTTTATTTGTTTTGGGTTTTAATTCCAGCTGCTTCCAGCTGGGATGCCTTGACTAAGTCCCTTCAACTGTTCCTACCTTTGTTTGCTCTCCTCTAGTGAGCATGGAAAAGGATGACATCTTTTGAGTGAAGATTGCAGTGGGGCTTAGAAAATGTGAATTTAGAGCAGTTACAACTAAGGCTTGTGTGAACATCTCATCACTGGTGGAGGTCTGAGGTGAACCAGGCTGAGGTGAACCATAGAATCATGCAATGGTTTGGGTTGGAAAGGACCTTAAAGATCATCCAGTTCCAACCCCCTGCCATGGGCAGGGACACCTTCTACTTGACCAGGTTGCTCCAAGCCCTGTCCAACATTACACCTTTTACACTCAAGCACACAGACAAAGCTACACTGAAAGGAAGTCTTACTTGTAAAGTTTTATAAACTCCTACCTATTGAGTTTATGTAGTTTCCATCCACTCAATTTCTGTGTACTCACATCAGTTCTGAGAATCACTGCTTGGCAGGTGGTCATCTGTATTTTCTATGATGCCAAAACTTTCTATGAAAACACTGTGAACTTCATTTTCCATGTCTTCTTTAGTACATGGATATTTTTAAAAAAATTGTTTTAAAGGTACATCATTCACAATGAAGTTTTAATTCATGCTAAGTCTATGACCACGGAAAGCACTGCTTAGGCAGCTGGTATTGTTTGTGTCTACTTTTTCATAGCCTTTCAGGGAAAACTTGACTTTTAACTCTTTCATATTCACTTCATACTTCTGTTGAGGGGACATGAAGCTATAGTAGAATAGAAGTATATGGATTACTCCACCGACTTTATACATTGGTTAGAACTAGATGATCTTTGTGGTCCCATCCAACCCGAACCGTTTGATGATACTATGATTTTTCTGATGATAATAGGCCCATTTATGGTATGAACCCCCATCATTTAATTTACATCTACATGGTTAAATGATAGCAGACCACTGGAGAAAGACTGTAACCATACCTTGTGGAAAGCAGAGATCCTCAAGCAAGAAAAAGTAGAATTACTGTGCAGGTTGGAGCACCACAGAGAGACCTTGTCTGTAGCCAGGCTGGTCTGAAAAGTGTGAGCTCAAAGAAACAAAAAGAAATGTGCAAAAAGAGATGGAGGAACATTATAGAAGATCAGAGAGGGTCATGATAAAGTAGAAACTGAGAAGGCAAAGTCTCAGGGAGCAGTGGTTATTAATCCCAGGTACCTCTTTCTTTGGACTCAAAGACTCAAATATTTTTAAGTGTATTTTCAGATGTGGGGAAGCACTAGAGTTGTCCAGAGACTGGTACTCCAGACCAGTGATTGTTTTGGCACTGTTAATAATCAGTTTGGAGTTGCAGAGTAGCTGTAGCCATCAGGTCCACAACAACATCGCCAGCAAACAGAGGGGAGAAGACAACAAGGTATCTACTGAAAGCTTGAGACACTGGTGGATTTTATCAACAGCCTTCACTCAAAGGCTGTTCAGATAGAGGAGTGTGCAACATATTCTGGAAAGTCACAATTGCTCCTTGGATAACCTGCTCTCCAAAGGCAAAAACATTAATTATTTAAGAATGGATCTTTGGGATTTAGAGCCTCTTTGGGGTGGCCCTGAGAACCTACAGGCACCAACCACCACCACAACCCAAATTCCACTCAACATCTCCCTCCATGCTGCACGTTGCAAATTTGTGTGAAAAGTTGCATTTCCAAATCTGGACAGCTGAAGACTGCAGTCCTCTGGAAAAAAAAAAACAAACCAACAAAAAAACCCCCAAGCTTTTCACTAAATTTAATCATCTGGAGGTTTAAACTCTACTGAGAAAGAAGAGAAGATATCATTTTACAGTGATTCAGACCATATTTCACGTGCAGTATTTAATGGATGCTTTCAGGTATCTCATGTTATAACGCTGCCCCTGCAACATGTGCTGAGCCCTCGATGTAAAACCTCAAATATTTTTTTTCAACCTCTGGGATAGGAACAGGCATTTGCCTCCTTCCATGTGTATATTTATTAGTAAGAATTTTGCATGGTATAATCGAAGCCTGGCAGTTTTTACCAGTCGAGGCTTAAGAGGAAAACTAACACAATATAATGTTTTGTGTCTTTTTTTTTTTTTTTGTCCATGCAGACCAGTCACTGAAAAGGTGCAAAGCGCTGCTAAAAGTACGTTTTCTGAAATTCAAAGCCTTTTAAGAAAGGTACACAATGCAAGAATACGCAGCTGCAATTTTAAAAAGGCTACTGCTCCTTTAATGCCCAGCTGGTCCTGAGATGTAATAAAATTGACATATTGATTCCTTTGAATTTACAAATGCCTGTTTCATAAACTCCATCTCCAAAGCCTAGGCATCTTTAGAGCACTGTCATTTTTTTCTCCAAATGGATCAATTATGTGCCCACGTAATCCTGTTACCTGTGAAATCCATGCATACTTCTCCCATTTGCTGCAGTTCCCAGGCGGACAAACTTGCATTATGTACGCATAAACAAACAGAGCATTTTCCTGATATTAGGGATTGTTTTCAAAGTGAAAAGCAATCTCCTGGGTCCTTTACTCAAAAAAAAAAACACAACCCATACATAGTGTGTTTCATAGTGTTTCTCCAAGTAACCTCACTGCACTATATGTATAATTATTACACAACACAGCTAATCATTAAAAAAACATTGAGTCTCGCTATCTCAAATGCTTCAACTGCAAAAAGGCACCAAGATTTTGCAGCCAGCCCTCATTTTCCTGGTGAATCAAACTTTCCCATTTCTTCCTCAGCTTCTTCATTTGATAATTATTGTCATATCTATAAGGAAATCATGTTCATCAGAAGTGTTTCCGCCTGACTTAAATAATAGAAAAACACCCACGGCAAACTTTGCTGTGGAAGTTTGGGGCTTTTTTCTATTTTATTTTATTTCTAGGATAATTCATCTTTTCATCGTGCTGAGCACCTTTCCATCATTTACACACACACACAGAGAGTCAAGCAGGCATTAACCTGCAAACCTACCACTTATGCATATAAATGCATCACACATACGACTATTCCCATATCCCGTGGCATATTATTTGTATGAATATATACCATGCACAGAAACACACACACCCCATGCTCAATCCTCAAATATAAGCAGAGCAAAAGAGAATAAATGCGGTTTTCTCTGCATATGAATTGTTTATAAAATACCGTGTACATACATAGATATGAATTCTTGTTTCATTCTTTCAGGCTGTGCTGTATCTGATTTTCTACACTTCACTGGGCAACCAGCAGTTCAGTTACACTACACTTGCCCTGTACAATTTGTCTCTAAAAGGTTCCCAAAATTATGAAACATCCTGTCTGCTGCATGACCTGCTCACTGCAGTGCCTCAACCCGAGGTGCATCCACACATATAGAGAGGATGGCACAGAAAAAATTTTGTATTTATATATATATATATATAAATGTATATATATATGTTTGATGCTTGGAGCCCATACAAGTGGCCCAATACACCCCTGCCATTGTGCAGGAGTGGGTTTTAAAGATAAATGGCTGCATGTTAACCAGATTTGACATGCTGCACAAAAGCAGCCACCTTTGGTCCCATGACACAGCCAAACAGAAAAAACAACAAGCAGTCCTGGCAAAAGATGTCCAACGTGAATAAAAGCCCAACAATTTGTCACATAGTCGTTACAAAATGTTCCAGGCTTTGGGGCTTGCCATGGGACAGCAGTGATAAGACGAGCATAGAAAAAAAAAACGAAGGCTGGGGGTGTTGGGGTGGAGGAAGAGTTAAAACTCGAGGAAAGCTCCAGTAGTTCCAAAGGAGAAACAAAGACGATATTTTCATTTGGCTCTTTCTGAAGACACACACACACACACACACAAAAAAAAAAAAAAAAAAAAAAACAACCAAACCAAAAAAAAACCCCACCAAAAAACAAGAAGAAGAAGAAGCCGTAATTAATTAAATCAAGAAGCTCAGTTGTTTTGAGAAGTGATTGAAATCTGACATGCAAAGTAGAAATATTTACGTTTACTTTCTATTTTAGGAATCCGCGAAGCTACTTTTCCTTCACTGCACTCCCCCACCACTACAATGGCCATGGCTCAGTTTATCCAGTAGTAAGCACTGCCTGTTCGGGGCCAAATCCTGCTCATGTTTCTCATGGCATTTGGTCTTTCCTCATGGGAACAGGCCCAGAAAACTCCAAAGATGTGGCTGGGGTTGAGGACTGGCGTATGACAGCAGAGCAGTACCTGAGCTCCTGCTTTCCTTTGAGTTCACACAAGACAGAAAAGAAAAAGCCCAAACTTGGGCTTGGTTTGATGAGCCTGAATTTCCAAACCAGCTTGATCCTGCAGTTTTCCACTAAAACCAACCGTGGGCATCAAACTCTACTTTGCTGTTCCGTGTCCCCCAGAGTCACCCAGGTATCCCCATCAACTGTTGTCGGGTCAGGACTTGCACCTATGCAAGTCCACTGGGATTTTGAAGTATTTTTAGAGCCCCTATACCAAAATAAGGAGCTCAAATGCACCAGTGCAGCTGCTTGTTAAGCTCCACATAACGGAGCTCACACTGTAAAATACCTTTCAGTCAATAATCATCATTGCTTCAGTGATTACCCTTCTCTTCTTTATATTCAGTGGCAGAAAACTGGGGAAGGGGGCGGGGGGCAGTTAAAAGCAGTATCATCCTCTAAATTAGAATAACCAGTTGTATAATAAACTCAGAGATTCTGGTTCTTAGGAATATACAATTGTAATTTTCTCAGACAAATTCCTTGGCATCCGCTCGCCCTCTGACGAAACAACGGAAGATACTTGCTCTTCCTCAGTCCCACAGAATGGCAGAGTGCTTTGGAGATGCTAAGCTCTGCAAAAGCCCTGTGAATAAGTTCAGCAGTATTTCCCTGTCTCATAGACAGGGAAAATGAGCATGGTGAGGTTAATTGACTTGCTGGAGAGCACTTGATGCTGCACTCACCTTCCCCAGCCCGGCCAGCGCGGGGCCGAGGCTGGGAGAACATCCCACCACATATCCACCCTCATCCTCTGCCCAGCCTGGCTGCAGCCTCCTAGCAGCCTCCCAGCAGTCCAGCATGGACCAGCATGGTGTGGCCTTCCCCTTGCCCCTTCATGGGCCTAATCCCTTTGCAGGGGTTTTTGTAAGAGTAAATTAAATAGCATCGAAGTTGCCTCTGAAGTGCACAGAACTTATCAAAAGGAAAAAAAAAAAAAAAAGCCAAAAAAAAAAAACCCAGAAAAAAAAAAACCAAGTGTCAGCCAGAAGAAAAGTTCATTATTATATGTCAAGGAAAAATTAATAGAAAGGGCTTCAACAGTTAAATTGCATGGGTAGATCAGGCTTTCTGCAGGAAGACCAGCTTGCTTTAATTAAAGCATGTTCTGTTCAAAAGCCACTGTGCTCATGTTTTACAGCAACCTGATACCAACACCTGTAAGTCCCTGCTCAAAAACTCCAACTGCTTTTCCATATTCCAGCCCAGCAATCCACGTTATCGAAAGTCTGAGTTATTTTTAAATGGATGGGGGGACAACTAAGCCAGGGCTGTCTGTGGAGTTGAGCAGGGGGACGAGGACTGTTCAAATCATGGAAATGTCAGTTCCAGCAATGTGTGCCTTGGATTTTTTTTTTTTTTTTTTTGACTGTCAAGAAGATTTTAAATCTTTAATATCTGTTTGTTGTCAGGTTTGCCTCCAGCTTTTTGTATCTGCAGGTCGTATTATTTTGTTGTTGTTAGGAATTAGCATTTCTCATTTGCTAGCTGAAAGTTCAGGAGAAAGCACCAAAATGCCGATAAACAAAGTTCATCTCAGGGAAAATCTCTGTATGCATAACCTAGTTAACAATTCTTTCATGGTTGCAGGATGAAATTTGAAATGCATGTTGAAAAAGAGAGTTCCTACAGAAAGCACCAGTACTACCGAGGCTTTTCGAGTGCGCTGTACTAATTTTAAACGAGGAATCGTTATGATTTCCGTGCCGTATTAGCATCTCTTTTATTTCGTGGTATCTCTGCTGCACTATTTCAACTCGCTGCAGGTTGCTGTTACTTTTTTTTTTTTTGATACCACGTTGTTTAAACACACACCGGAGCTGAAGACATTCGGGATTACCGGGGACTTCAATCGACATTTTTGGCCTTTGTAAAGGATCTTAGCCAAACATTTGGTGTAGCTAAACTCCAACTGATGCCACGACACACGGAATATCACTCCCCAAAAAGTGTAGAAGTGATGCACTGTGCCATCTCTGGCAGCATTCATTCAGCGTTTGCTGCGACTGGGGAGGAAGAAAGACACGGAATGCACGGATTGATTTTCAAATTACCTCAATATTTTGAAAACATTTTCACCTGCATGCTGAGAATGCTAAGAATAGGCAGGAAGGCAATTGTGCATTTGCACAGCCTCCACTGCATTCATTTATAAATTACCTCATCACTGACTGAAATTAACACTGATTCTTACAGGCAATTTCTCAATTTCCAATGCTAATTACATTTTTTTTACTTTTAAATTCTGTACCACCTGTTTTGGGCAAGACATCTTAGGCAGCGCGACCGCATTTAATCACAATTTTAATTAACCGCCCTGTAGATGTGAAAAAGAAGCAATTATAATATAGATGAATGATGATTTTTCTGCATTAAATTGTTTTGTTTCCCTGGTATGTTGATTGTAACACAGCACACAAATACAGTAACTGTACAATTTTTTTCTATTGTAATTTAGTAATTGTTTTTGGAAAACCAGTTTGGGAATGAGTGACTTCATCTGTTTACAAATTGATTGATACTGTTAACTCACTGATTGCTGCAGCATACATTTTGTATTGCACAGCCTAGCATAAAATATAATTAGGCATGCACAGACTTTGCAGCACCATTTTGGAATCTGAAAATCAACTGTAACCGAAGTGTGTTTTCCTTGAGCATCCTCGTATCAGCCGCGGCTGATGATACGATAATCAACAAACAATGGGCTTTTCCCATCCTGCCGCTGGTAGAAACCCTTGGCTTTAATCTGATAGTCTCACAGTGTAAGGGTTAGAGGTTTTGTTGGGTTGGTTGTTTTTGTTTTGGGTTTTTTTTTTTTCCCCCAGAATGTGCTTTGCCAGGCCTGGGAGCTGAGGGCTGGCAAAGTCTGCAGCTTGCCCAACTCCCTCCGATCGCTATCGGGAAGGAGCGGGCGAGTGATGGAAAGAAACAATGATGGCAAAAAGAGCGGCGGCTCGCGAAACGCGGGGATCGTTCCTGACACGCGTGTGCTGTGGCACCGGCTCTCTCCAGCTACATGTTACAGGGGGAAGAGAGCTCGATCTGACTCATGGCTGGCAGACACAGATCGGCCAAGTTATATATATATATATCCCCACGGAGGAGCGCGAGACCGTTCCCATTGGAGGCAAAGCCTGCTGGCTTTCCCAGGGAGCGAGGTCGCGCCGGAGCGGGAAGGGAGCAGATGTGCAGCACTGGCAGCACCTGGGCTTTGGGACACAGTGCCACCACCACTGTGCTCTACCACCCACCCAGGACTGTCCTGCTGGGGACCTCCCGCCTTGGGGCTGTGAATCCTCCAGCAGAGCTGGATTGAGGGGCAGGGGCACAGGGAAGGTGCACCCTGACATTTGCAGAAGAGAGGTGGGCAGCTCTCACCCTCCCAATCTTCTGTGCAATCCACAGAGCAAGAAGGCTCCACCAAGCAGGACTTGCCAAGAAGTGAGACACCACAACAGCCTCTGTCAGACCACATCCCAACCAGACCAGCAATGTCACCCACAGTGCACTGAGACCAGGAAGGACGGGGACGAGGCAGACCCAGGACTGTCTCCATGGGAGCACAGTGGTCTCTGTGATTTGGAGGCAACTTGGGGGGCTCTTGGTCTCATCTGCTGGCCTGCTCGCTTTATAAATATTTGTTAAGAGGGCAAGACATAAAGTCTACTGTTCAGTAGGTGATTTTTGTAAGAATCCAGCTATCCATACATAAAAGGGTCTATTATCTCACTGTGGAAGAGATTTACATGCGTAACTCCCATTAACTCTTATGGGACTTAGGCACGTAAATCTCTTGTGCATCTAGAGAAGAATAGACCACATAAGGTCTTGTGATCTATACTGCTAGTAGGTTTAAGTCCCTTTCATTTATAAAGCTATACAAAAATTAACCATTAAAGCTTATTCTGTGCAAGCTGTCCCCCTACATATATCACCCAGCTCTGTGTTTGAAGCACTCGATGTAAACGTGCGCTGAGGAAAGGTACCGGAGCGAGAGAGCCCATTCATTTCAGTTAGTAAAACTGTCATCCCTGAAAGGAAGCAGACTGAGGGCAGGTAGAAAAATTGTACAGGTTTTGCTCAGCAGATTCAATTTCAGATTTAGGCTCTAGACTGCACTGTTTGGAGAAGGAATACTTTCATTTTGCTGAGCGCTCCCTCCGCCCCCTCCTTCCCTCTCTCCCATCCCTACTCACAGCCCTCGAGTAAAGAAAGCCCCGTGCCCCAGACCAAAGGACCCTGAGTGGCTGAAGTGATAAAATCTTTGCACAGTCCAAGTAAGATGCTGCATCTACTAAGGAGAAAGAAAAAAAAAAAAAAAAACAACCTCTTTTAGTCCATAAACTTGTTTAAGCTGAAATGTTCATTGGTAAGCCTGTAAAAGTGGGAACATCTGTGCTCCTGCTGGGATTTGATGTCTCACCACAAACCTTTCCATAAGCACTTTGTCTCTGGTAGGAGACAAAGAGGAAAATACCTGATCCCTGGCCTCAGTTGGGCAGCTCCTTCTATCTTCATGCACTGACCTACTGAGCATTCCTCCCAGCAACAAGCTGCCTCCCAGGGCTACCTCCGCCATGGAAGCTGCCTAACTAATCTCTTAGCAAACACTTGCAGCAAACCTGAAGGGAGTTTAGAAAGGCGACGAAGAAGGGGAGGAAAAAACCCCAAACTTTCTCCAGATAAAGCCTGCGGCATCTCTAAGAGAAGAGAACCAAGCCTAAATATAGCTCCACATGCTCACGTCTTCTCTTGATGAACTGCTCAGATACAGAGTTGTGGCCACCTAATGAACATAGAGATATATATTCTAATCTTAATCCGGTTTCCTGCTCCCTTCCACCAACCCAGCTGTCCTTCTGCCTGTCAATAGTCTCCTGACTATGCTCACAGGTACTTGCAAGATGCCGCTTTTATCCCAGCAACGCTGCTGGGATGACATGGCACTGGAAAAGTCCATCCCGCGCCCTGCCTGCACACGGGGCAACCTCTCCTTAGGAGCTTATAAGAAAATCCACTGTTGAAATAAATAACAACTCTCAACAAATGATCAAAGGAGAAATAAATCTTTTACCCTTCTAAGACTTTTTTTAAAACTGAAATCCCATTTTTTTTTAACTGGATAACAGTTAAGAGGCTACCGGCCACCTATTTTTTTTTTTTCCGGGAGCTACGTTTTTCCGAGAGTTTGCCGTGCGGGCGTTGGGCGGGCGAACGAACCCGCGGTGCTCGCGAGCAGAAGCTTTGAAAATAAAAGTTTGTGCGCAGTATATGCAAACATATTGTTTGGAATTTAAGTTCTAATATCTAGGAATAAACAGAGCATTAAATCAAGCAAAACTGTGACAAGGCCAATATGCACATGGATGATGCCAGCGAGGCATCTCCAGCCCTTTGTTCACAGCTTAACAAAACTGTGCCGTCACACCACTTTAGCTCAACAGTGCCTGTCGAATGGGCATCAGCAGATCAGCCAATGCCTGTCACACACACACAGCTGAAAAACTGTTTGAAAGCAAGGCTTACTTTAGCACAAGTCTGGTAGGAAAAGTGAGAGGGATTTTTAATCATCTGGTAAAGACCAGAGATATATATTTAGGGAGGAAAAGAGATGTATTGTCAGCTTTCCTCCTCAGGAAAGTGACACAGTTTTGCTCTTTTTCACCTCTAAGGAGGGAATGGCTCTTGGTGGTGTTGCCTGTTCCTTGGTGTGCTGCTCCCTTCCACGCTACACCAGATTTTGGAATAATTTGCAAATAAGTAAAATTCTTTCAGGGTGGGAGGGGTGTCACAGGGAACGATCCCAGTTTGTCCAAATAAATTTATTAAAAATTTATTTTCACATTGTCCTGCTTGGAGACCCCCTCCTCCCCGTGACAGAGGATAAATGAAATAACACATTCAAGGAAATGTTTGTTTTGATTCTAATGCAATTATCTTTGCAGATGAACGTCTCTCTGCATTTTTTTTTTTTTGGTTTGTTGTTTTGTGGGGTTTTTTTGTTTGGTTGGGGGTTTTTTTTGTTGGTTTTTTTTTTGTTGTTTTTGTTTTTGTTTTTGTTTTTGTTTTTTTAGCTGATCAAAATATGTTTCCATTGCTATTAACAACCTTCTCCATCACTTCTCTTAACAGTCCTGGTGCAAAACATCGCCCCGTAAAGAACCGCAGCAAATTAGCGCCAGCAACTTCAGCTCGGCACTTCTCTCTTTTTTTCCCCAACACTTTTTTTCCCCCCCCCCACCACCACCACCACCAATTTATGGGGGTTTGGACACACACCCCCTCCACAGCCCGGCCTCCCCGCGGCACCGGGGCGGGCTCCCAGCACTCGGCCCCTCGGTGGCGGCTCCGGGTGGCACCGGGGGGCCCGGGGGTGACCGGGACCGGGGGCGACCGGGGGGAGCGGGGGGCGGCAGCCCCGGGTGCTGAGCCCTCTCCCCCTGCCTGCCCGCCGCTGCTGTCAGCTCGCTGCCTGCACTTTAGCTGTCTCTTTCCCAGTCCCTACCCTGTCAGTTTCTGGGCTGCCAATTTCAACTTGAAGCTTGACTGGGCTGATTTGATGCAAATACCTCCAGGGAAAACCCTGAAACTGATGAACAGTTATGTCAAGTCGATTTTGCACCATCGGGAAAAGGTAACCTCTGCGAGAAAAAAAAACAACAAGGTTAAAGAGACAAGGGCTTTTCACGTGTAATACCACTGCTGCACATCTCGTTCACTGTTTACCATCCCTCAGAAATTGTAACTGTCAGAATTAGTCCTAATTGCAGATGCGAAAGCTGCCATTATAATAAAAACAGAGGCAGTGCAGGCATTAAATGTAGCAGCCTAATTTGTGAGACTACTGAAAAGGTAGAGTAAATGAATATTTCATTACTTTAATTACCAGGGACTACTCTTTTCTTGCTGTCTTATGATAAGTGTTGCTGTAACTAGCAACAGCAAACATCCACTAAAACATAAAGTGCAATAATAGTACTGCTGTCAGGATCGCTGCTTTAAAATACGAGCGGGAGAGGGGGGGGGAAGGGGGAAATATAATGGTTTATCTATTTCTTAGAGATCCGCAGGAGTAGGAGATGGAAACTCGTTTAACGTCAAAAAACAAAGAGGCGAGTAAACAGGTTTTAGTCAAAGAAAATAATGACCCGGAGGAGGGGAGGGGTGGGGAATGGGGGGGAGTTGAGGACACACTTGAAACCCCAGAGCCGGGAGGAGCGCAGGCAGCGCCGAGCCGCTTCCCCTCCGCTCCCTCCCTCCTGGGAACGAAGTTTGGGGCTGCGCCGCCGCGGGAGCCCGGCCGGGCCCGGGGGGGTGCAAAGGGGGGGCTCAGCATCCCGGCAGCGGCATCCCGGGAGGGGTTCGCACCTCGGCCAGGAGCGCTTCTCTCGGCAGCGCCGGCACCGCGGGGGTGTGTGCCCCGTCCCCCGCCCCACAGAGGCGGTTCACACCTCTGCCCCGAGCCCGGAGCGGGGTGGGGAGGGGGAGCCCAGGCGGCTCCGCACGCCCCCGCCCCAGCGCAGCGCCGCGGCGGGCGCGCCTCCAGCCCGCTCCGCTCCGCACCGCTCCGCACCGCGCAGCGCGGCGCTGCCGGGGGCGCGCAGGGAGGGAGGGAGGGAGGGGATGCTCCCCGGGGGCGGCGGCTCTCGGTCCGTGCCCTGCCGAGCCGCCCACCTGCGGGGCGGGTGCGGGGGGCTCCGGAGGAGGGGGGGGGGGGGGGGGTCCCGGGGGATGCGACCCACAGCATCCCGGCTTAGGGCGGTGGGGAGGGGGTGGAAACTCTGAGCCCGCCGGGGATGCCCTGCCCGGGGGGAGCCTCCCCGCTCCGCCCCGGGCCCCGCTGCCCGCACAGCGCCCGCAGGTCGGGGCCGCTGCCGGCCCGGCCGCGGCTCTGCAGCCCCGCCGCTCGCAACAGCCGCTCCCGACAGAGCCGGGGAAATTTGTCAACAATTCGCAACCACGCTGGTAATTACATTCCTGGAATCCGCAGCGATAGATGTAAAGATAAGGGAGCTGCCTCGACTTTCCGCTCGGAATAATCTGTTTGCGGCGACCTATTCCTCTTCCCAGCCCTTGCTAACCGTATTCCCCCGCTACGCCTTCTGCCACTGGGCTCTCCAGAAACATACGTGACGAGTCGCTGTGCCTCGCTCCTGTCCGAGGAGGCACCAGCTTCCCTCCTCGCCTTTGTGTCCCCATCCCTCCGACCCAACTTTCCTGTCAGACCCGAAAAATATGCAAGGCTCGCACTGCCGCTGAGAAGCAGGACAAAGTTTAACTTCTCTGTTGGCAGTCGGAGAATAACTCCCAGGCAGGATTCAAGCAAAAGATCTGATTTGCTGAATTCTGCTCTTTGATTTGTATTTGTATGTTATTGCTACTGCGAAGGTTGTTGCCAACCTCAATTAGATCACAAATGAGATCAGTTTAATTCAGCTCCCAAACTGTGACCTGACCATGGTCTGAAAGTATTCAAAAACGCATTTTAAGCCTTCCTTTGATTTCAAAAGGAATACTGCATGCTTGGTCATTCATACAAATAACATAAAACGTAATTATGGGATGATTTGGCAGATGACATTCCTGCCAAACGGCGCTCCATGCCAGAGCCTGTAACGCTGTGGCTGCTGTCCTGGTGCTCGGGAGCACAGCACCCTCCTGCAAGGTGGGAGGAACGGGGTGTGCGCGACCTGGAGGTGCTCAAAAGCACTTGGGGAGGCAAAAGCAACAGCAACAACCACGCCACCATTAAACACCCCCTCCACCCCAGTCAGAAACTGCTGTATCACTTGGAAGGGAAGCGGATCCGCACTATCAAACCTCCAGGAGGCTGTGACAAAGGGAGCTTGCAGCTTGACACACGGGTAACAACATAGCAAACACCTTTAATTCTGTCATGTCTCATACCCTTTGCTTTCTCACACATTTGTGGCTGCTCTAGCATTGACACCTACACTTTAAAAAAAAAAAATAAAAGGGAAAAAAGAACCCTCGACAACAAAAATCCTCAAATGAAGCAATCTGATTCCAGCTAAAAATAAAGAAACACCTGGAAAGTTATTCTTCTGCCCAGCAAAAATAAATAAGTTATTAGCTCCTGCTTCTAACAGCTCAGAAAAGAGCAGAAAGCAGCCAAAAAAGAAAGTTCAGTTAGGGAATGAGAAGCTCCCAGAGAGCTGTTGGCTCTCCTTGGAGCCTGGGAGCACTCGAACAGGTTTGCCGGCGAAACTTCTCAGCTATTCTGCTGCTCGAATGCGAATCCTAAATTGACCTTGCTGCCTTAGCAGCGCTGGGGAACGTTCCTAGAGAGGGTTTGGGTGATGTTACATCTGAGGGAGGGTAGGTGCAGAGCGGGCACAGGCTCAGGTAAAGCCTCCCTGCTGGAGCAGCCCTCTCCTGCCCCTGCCTCCAGCTCTCCCCAGCCCTTGTCTCTGATGGATTGATCCCGAAAGCTTCAGCTGCCACCAAGTCGAAGAGGTGTCAGGCGGAGCGGCTGCTGTGGCTTCAGCAGTGCCACCTCCTCGCCTGTCCCCCCCCCAGCCCCGAACACCCCAGAGCCCCCCACTCCAGGCCCAGCACCTGCAGGGCCTGGGCCGGGCAGTGCAGAAGGAGTTAAGGCTCTTTCCAGCATTACTGGGTAGGTTAATATCACAGCTGCTTGGTAAAGCATTATCCAGCACCTCACTTAACAAAAGCCTGCTTTTGCAAACAGACTCCTACTTTTCCCCAAGTGTCCAAAGGTGTTTACTGAAGTAAATCTGCCTAAATCCTCCATGGCTTGGGTCATGGGGGTGGTTGGGAGGGTGGAAGGTGTAGAGATAATCTCTTTTTGTAAATTCTGTAAATCTTCTGGGAAAAAAATCAGGAATCTGTGTCACATGCCTCTGTTCAACTGGTAACATCTCGGTTAGTGTGCTCCTTATGAGTGAAATCTGCCATAGCAGCTACAGGAAAATAAGACATCCCTCCCGTTTCTCATTGTTCAAACTGTTCTTCCCCTCTCGAAGTTGCTTTAGCACGTTTAATCTATTTGCTGATGGGGGAAAAAAAAAAAAACAACAAACCACCACCAAACCTGTTAGGATCTTAAAAGTGGTTTCTGGAAAAAAAAAAAAAAATGACAGTTTGGTCGGCAGGAGATAGTGTAGCTGAAAACTTGTCACTTGAGATTTCTGCACTACCCCGGTTATTCCAACACCAGCAACTGCATATTACTTTTTACATGTTGCAAATAGAGGCAAACAACACAGGAAATTTTGACAGCTCTGCCTGAAAGGGCTTAAATACTTCTCAGTAAGCAGGATCCAGTTATAAATAAACCTTCTCTCGGTGAGAAAAAAAGTGGCTACGACCAAAGACCTCAATATTTTTTTTTTTCCAGAAAACTGTCTGATTAAAAGCACAGGAGAGCTTCTGAGAAACAAACAAACGGGCAGATATGGGGGAGACACACACACACAGGGACGGGGAAGGAGGGGGGGGACAGCCGGAAAATGCACATGGACGTGACTACAAAACCCCACGAGGGAACTTCCACAAATCTCGCCTTCCTCCTCCTCCTCCTCCACCTCCACCTCCTCCTCCTCGGTGCGCATTTTCTGGTGCCGCCGAGGATTCGCTGAGTCGCTGCTTTTCCCCGCCGGGTCGGGGCAGCCCGGGCCGGCCGCCAGCCCGGGGACACCCCCGCCACTGTCACCGCCACCGCCACCGCCACCACCGCGGCCCCCGGCCCGGCCAGCAACAACACCCAGCACAGCACTTCACAAAAAAATAATAGCGGGGGGGAGGAGGGGGGGGAAGAAAAAAAAAATAGGGAAAAAAAAAGATTTTTACATCTCGACGGGGGAAAAGGCGATTTTCGCCCCGCCAAATCTGCCTCAGCCCCTCTGCCACCCACCCCGTCCCCAAGGTCACGGTGAGTAAACAATAATAGTAATTAAAACAAAATAATAGGCAGCAGTCAAGAGCTGAGAGTACACACACCTGACCCTAACTATAACAGACTTCTCAGAGTAGAATTTGATCCCTCTCTGACACTTTCTACCTCAAGTGTTAGAGCGAGTGGCCATGAATAGTACAGGCATGCCATCTTGTAACACTATCTGCCTGTCAGAAGAGCCAAGGCTGGGTAGAGCAGGATCTATATAAGGCTTGTAACTAGGGGAAGCCCAACAAACAGCTACAAACACCTAAGTTATTTTACTCAGCCTCCACCCTTCTGCTTTTTTTCCCCCCTTCTTCTCACTCTCTTTTTTTTTTTTTTTTCCTTTTTTTTTTTTTTCTTTTTTTTTTTTTTTTTTTTTTTTCTTTTCATCTTGGCTTTCTGTTGCAGAATGCAAATGTAGCCTGCCGGCGGTGAATGGGCTGAATTGTGATTAAGAAGAAGAAGAGCTCCTTTCTTTGTTCTCCCCTCAGGGGATGTTTACTGGGAGAGACACAGCGGATCAGATATGAAAGGCATTCAGGTCAGCATTGATGTGAGCGAAAGTGAAATCATACCTAAGGCATTCAAAAGACCGCCGTGTCAGGGGTTCAGCTAACGGTGCATCTACTGTGTCTTCCCTGTTAGGCACAAAAAAAAAAAAAAAAAAAAAAAAGGGAAAAAAAAAAAAAGGAAAAAATATCTCTCCACAAACAGGCATTTAAAAAAAAAATCACCACAAAAATTATATAGAGAAGGTAAAAAAAAAAAAAAAAAAAGTTTTCCCTCGCTTTACCTCCAGAGCAAAAACTACAGGACTCAGTGCTCTTTGCCCTTCTGATCACGGATGGGGCAGGTCGACTTGCATTAATTGGAGCTGCTGGCATCAGCATCCTTTCTAGGGGGAAATGAATCTAACCTGGAAGGCGAGCGGCTATTTTGGAGCACACCTCTCCATCCCATTCCCCCTTGCACCGCGCACCGCGCAGAGGTGCAGGCGCCTGTGAGAACGCACCTCTCCAAGAGTCCCAAACAAGCTGCCTGCCTCGTTTATTCTCTTCCTAACCACGAGCAGGCTTTTCTTGCCTCACCCCGGGTGAGAAAGGACACGGTGGCAGATCCAAACGGCACAGCACACCTTCCAAAGTGATCTTCCCTTGACTTGGGAACTCCTCGGAACACTTTTGCTGCAAGCTCGCAGCGCAAGAGGATGGTGATCGGAGGCGCAAGGAGTTGGGGCACTGCTCTGGAAGTTAAACTGCTGCAAGGAAAAGTCTAGGCATTGTCGCTTTATTCACACAAAAAAAGGAAAAAAAAAAACCAAAAAAAAAAACAACCCTCCCCAAAAAACCCCACTTGATGAAGAAATATTTGGAGCCTACTGGGTTTTTTTTAAGTCTCTACTTCTCCCAGCCTAGTTATTCTCTCAATAGAGTTTCCCAGTGGTTAGCTGACGCTGTTGGCATAAACAGAGATATGTAAATATGCAGGGAAAATATAGCAAATTACAGTTAAGCATACAAAGAGTTAGGAGGTGGCTGCGTTTACAGGGGCTGAAATGAAAATGAAAACGACAGATCATTCTTCAAAAGCCCCCCAAAAAATTAAGGAACAGGAGTAGATGCCGTGTGCACTAACCAGTGCACAATTCTGAATTCGTTTCCACCTCCAGAACCTTAGTTAAAATAGATTGTTTGTCTAATGCTCACATCTGCTTTAATGGTGACGTTTAATTCTGAAATATTTTCAACTAGTGTTTCTGCACCACAGATTTCTCTCCTTTTTTCTCTATCCTCTAAAAAGACAACTAAAGAGCAATCAAAAAGGTGTCTGACTTGGCCATTCAGACAATTGCACCCTTGTGGGAATGCTGGAATGAATGGTACAGTGGACACCCCAGCACTATTGACGTTATAAACATGTAAATGAAACACATTAGGGCAGACAATCAATTGTCTGTGAGCACTGCAAACCTGCACTCCCTTTCTGTGTGACAGGCACAAAATAGTGTCTACCTTGGGAAGCCATGGTCTTGGAGAAAAAAAGGACAAAGAGTTCTCTTTCACAGAGGAGAAAATGCACCTTAAAAGCACTGGGATAATGCAGATGCCAAAAACTGTTGTGAGGCGAGGAATTTCCTATTTCTTGGAATGAATGTGGGGCTGCTGTAAAAGAATCAACACCCTTCTTTCCACTCTAAAGGGAGACACACATTTTTCTTGGGGAATATTACCGGCCTGTCCTGAGATCTCGCATCTCAGTCTCCCACATATTTCCCTACCTTGGGCAGTTGGCTATGTATAATTATCGATAATTAACTTGTAATGGTTTCCTTATCATTTATTATTTTTTTTTTGTTTCCCCTTTTCAAATCTGCCTTTTCCAAGCCATCCAATGCATTTCCTCGCAGCAATTAGAAATTCCCCCAAAACTTTCCTTGCGAGGCATGTGCAATACGCAAAAAAAAAAAAACCAAAAAAAACCCAGCAAGCACCGAATGGTTCGCAAATGGCAAACGGTAAATCAGGCGCTGATCTCCAAATTCGCTGGGTTTCTCGAAACTCGGAAGAAAACAAATAGATCCGACTTGACACAGAAAGCAACCTCCCCCTGCTCCATGCCACAGCTCAGCCTGGACGTGAATCTGCGCCG
This sequence comes from Phylloscopus collybita, assembly GCA_027886175.1. NCBI lineage: Eukaryota > Metazoa > Chordata > Aves > Passeriformes > Phylloscopidae > Phylloscopus > Phylloscopus collybita. The sequence continues at coordinate 3,760,727 of JAJNNQ010000031.1, read as the reverse complement.
AGAAAACGTGGCTGGGTAATCATCACGCCCTGGCCACCGGCGTTTATGGCATGAATTTTTAATACCTATCTCCAGGTGCTTTTCCTGGAGGGGGTGAGCGGCACATTCGCCTGGCTATAGCCAGCGAGCCAACACTCCCGGAGTAAATCTCCTCGCAACGGATTCGCGGCCCTGGGGAGCTGCCCGGCCCCAGGAGCGCTCCGGGTGCCCCGCTCTGCCCGCTGCCACCTGGGCTGCACAGGGAACAGCTGCCTCCTCACAGCCCAGCCTCAGTCTAGCTGCCTCCAAACTTCTCCAGGCAGGGAAGACAAGACTCACTTCCCACTCACTCAAGGCAGCAGGCAGGCTTGCCGATTTTTTTTTCCCTTTTTTTTTTTTTTTTCCCCTCTTTTTCAAGTGAGAAGTGAAGGAGGTTTTTTTTTTTTCCCCCCCTCTCCTTCCCCAGCATCTCTGGAAAGGAGGGTGGGTGGGTATCTTTTTGGGAAAGGCTCTGAGCAAGCCTAATCGTCTCTGCTTGTTTGGTCTGTGTTCTTGGATCAGACGCCCTGAAAGCATTGAACTTTCTCCCTTTTCTTTACAACTGGAAGCGAGGTGGCAAAGGAATCAAAGAGAGCTGTTTACTGAAACTTTGGGGTAAATTAGATACAACTTTTCCCCCTCCCCCTTCCCCCCCCCCCCCCAACCCCTCCTCCTCCCTTCCCTTCGCGGGGATTTTAATTTCACTTTGGATTTTCGAGGAGGGGAGCGGAAAGGAGGGGTGGGGATGGGAGCAGGGGTGGGGGGGAACCCTCAGCCAACAAACGCCAAACCACAACAAGACGGAGAGAGGCAGCTCATCAGGCAGGGCAGGGCAGGGCAGGGCAGGGCAGGGCAGGGCTGCCGGCCGGACAGCGCTGCTCCCGGGCCCCGCTCCGCACCGCTCCGCACCGGCGCTGCGGCCGCCGGCGCAGCCCCCGCCTCCGCGGGGCGCCCGTGCGGAAAGGGGGCTCACTGCCCCCTCCTCCTCCTCCTCCTCCTCCTCCTCCTCCTCCTCTTCCTCCTCCTCTTCTGCCGCCACTTCTCTCTCCCCGAGTGAAAGTGCCGCGAAGTGAGTCAGGCGCTGGGAATCATCTGACTGAACTTCCCGGAGCTGCGCCGCATTCCTGGGCTGCCGCTCCCGCACCCCCACAACACCCCCCATCCCCCCGCCCCGCTTTCGGGGTCCTCTCCTTCCCATCCTTCCCCCCCCTCTCCCCGGGGGGCTCACCCCTCATTGATTTCCACGTCGCCTCTCTCAACCCACCCCCCCCTCCCCTACCCCTCCCCGCACACCTCTCCTCCACTCCAGCAGCTCTCATCAACCCCGTTATCTTGGAAAATCCCGAGCCTGCTTCCTTTCTACCCTATTTAGCTCCGCTGTAATTTTATCCAGCCCCGGTATCTCAGCCCGAGCCTTGCCCAGCCCCGCACACACGCAGATACACGCACACAGGCGTGGAGCCCACTGAGACATTAGTTGGATTATTCTGTTTTGTCCCCGTCTGTAATGTGTCTGGGATTCACTAACACTCCTCTCGCTTCCTTCGTGACCATCTATTTATTTTTTTTTTTCCTCGTGGCTTTTAAATTTTTATTTTGGTTCTGCTGCGTTTCTAAGGAATTTCTGTCCCGAGTTCGATAAGCATCACCGTTTCTGGTGTTATCAGCAAAGACACAAGCTCAGAAGTAACATCTTTTCCACGATTCCAGGAAAGAAGAAAAATCCACTCAGTCCAGATAAATCCTAGGCAATTCCCAACAGGAAAGGCATTGGATACGTGCTTGTCGAGAAAATGAAAAAAAAAAAAGGCTCTAAGCACACCCACCCTCGCTCTACCTGCTCCTCAGACCCAGGGCATTTCTCACTCAGAAATGAATGAAAGAAACAAATTAGGGAGCACAAAGAGGAAAGAGGGGACAGACAGAAAGTAGAGAATTATTTCCTTCCCCCCCCTACCCCCACACCCTGCCACACACCCCGTGTCTTGGCCAGAACAAGACACTGAAGGCAGAACTCAGCCCTTCGCAGAAGCAGTGCACACACACACACACACACACACACACACGCTTGAAGTTTGCAGGATCTTTTAAGTGGTTACCTTAAAAAAAAAAATATCGCAATTAAACTTTCGTCTCCCAAGCGCGGTGGCTTTTCCAAGTTAGAGCAGCTCCCCGCAAACACCCCCTTTTTGCATGGGAACAACCAGAATCTGCCACCCCGCTCCATACGTGCTCCCAGAGACTTGGCTGCACTACCAGGATACGGTCCTGGTGTCCTGGGCAAACACAGCCATCCAGTAATTTATTTTATTTTTTTTTTTTTTGGCCGGGGGGGCAAGGGTGGTGGTGGTGGTGTTTTTTGGTTTGTTTTTTTTTAGGACTCAAATCACGTTGAGAAAATATTAAACACGTAGATGCATCCCTCACCAGAGAGCATGTGATGGGTTTAACACGCTAAACTAATAGCCTTGCCTGGAAAAGCAAAGGAGGCTGAGGAAGAAGAATAAAACCCCCTCAAACGCTCAGAATATTCCTTACTGCAAAAGAGCACTTCTGGATGCGTTGCTTTAAATCTCATTCTCTTTTTCTCTCAAAAATGACTGTTTAACATAAGAAAAAAGGCTACTTGACACAAAGCTTTTGTTATCCAGTTGATCAGCAACGTGCTTTAGATACTTGTAAGGGGAAAAAAAGCCCCACAACAGACATTGATTTTAGAAAATCAATAACCAACATTTAATAAAAAGAACAGAGGAAACACAAGAGAGGAGAGGGAAACATTACGTGTAATTTTAATGTCTACTAAATTACCCAGAGATGAGGGGAAGGGGAGGTCTCCTCTGTGAGGACCACCTTAAATAATGACAGACACAAGAGTAAAGGGTGGTGGTGGAGGGGGAGAGACTTTAAAAAAAGATAACAAGGAACGGATCCTTGGGAAGCTGCTCGGAATATATTATTTTAGTTGGGTTTTTTTTTTTTTTTTGGTTTTGCTTCTTTTTCTTTTTTTTTTTTTTTTTTTTTTTTTTTTGTAATACTAAGCCAAGCAAATAGATCAAAGACAACACAAAGGGAAAAGCCAGTGTAACATAACGAACAGTTTCTGACTAAAATTCCTCTATCACTCCCCCATATGGCTCGACGCCTCCACCACAACAAGAAAAAGACACACACACGCACACACACACACACACACACTCACACTCACAACCTAGAGAGAAAGAAGGGGGGGGGATCATTTGTTTCTAATCAACATTCTCTTGTCTTTGTGTTTTTTGTTGTTGTTGTTGTTGTTTGTTGTTGTTGTGTGTGTCCCCCTCCTCCTTCAGCCCCCCTCCACCTCCACCTCTCCACTTAAATGAAGTAGCTGAGCTACAAGCGCACGGGTTCAGGTTCACACAAATATCTTCCTTCCTCCGGCTCCTTCGAGAGGAAAGTTGTTGGAAGTGGGGCCGGGATGGCCATGGAGGGGCTGCGGGCGGGGAGGGGGAGGCTGGCGGCGGGGAAGCGGCTATCAGCCGGGAGAGAAAGGAAGAAACTAAGGGAGGGACGGGGAGAGACGGAGAAAGAGAGACCCACCACACCAGAGAGAGCTGCCAAATGTGAAATCAGCCCAGAACACCGCGTCCCACTGCGCCCCGGCCCTGCGCGACCGGCGGGGACCAGGGGAGAGGGCAGCGACGGACAATCGGGCACCGAGCTCATTAGTATTATTAATTATCAGGGAGGAGGAAGTTTCATTTTCGAGTCCCTAACAATAAAAAAAAAAAAAAGAAAAAAAAAAAAAAAAGAAAAAAAAAAAAAAAGAAAAAGAGAGAGAGAGTCGCTAACTCGGTGCCAGCCCGCCTCGGGGTTCTCACGCTGCCGGGTTGTTTTTTTTTTTTTTTTTCCCAGGGCCGCCCGCCCCGCTCGTTCCGCGCCGCTCCGCGCCTCCCACCGCCCCGCTCCGCTCTGCTCCGCTCCGCTCCGCGCCCCGGCCCGGCCCCGCACTGACAGCACCGGAGCCACCGGGGGCAAGCAGCAGCAGCAGCAGCAGCAGCAGCAGCGCTGGGTTTGCCGGGCCGCCCCCGCCGCTCCTCCGCCGCTCCGGGGCAGCGGCCCCGCCGCTCCGGGCCACGGGGGCAGCGCCCGCTCCGCTCCGCGCCCGCGCAACAAACTTTGGGGCGGCGGCGGCAGCGGAGCGGCTCCCCCCATCCCGCGTCCCTCCGCTCCGCGGGACGCCGCGCAGGGAGGGCGGGGGGCGGCCAGCCCCGGGCTGCCGGGAGCCGTGCACCCCCCCCCGCCCCGCTCCTTTCCCCGTCCCGCTCCCCGCTCCTGCCGCCGCCTTTCCTCCTCACCCCCCCCCGCCACCCCACCCCGCCCCACGCCACGGCCGCGGCGGAACCGGCCGGAAAAGTTTTCCCGGGGGGCCGTCTTACCGTTTTTCCTCCGGGGGTTGGCTTGTTTTCGCCTCTTACACCTGGGGCCATCCGCCATGATCTGCTGCTTCATTGATAAGAGTGGATCAGATGGCAGTTCGCATGGGCTCGACTCCCTGATTCAGCAGCAGCGGCGGCGGCGGCGGCAGCGGCGGCGGCAGCAGCACGCAGGCTCTATGTAACGACCAAACACAGCGACAATGTGGGCATCGGGATGTCCCATTTAAACGCAGGGCGCCAACGGGGACCCCAGTTTGCACCCGAAAAAGAACCCATCCACGCACACGGCGAGGCTGGCCGTGCCGGGGGAGGTGGGACGCGGTCGGAGCGGGCTCCCCCTCTCTCTCTCTCTCTCTCTCTCCCCAGCCGGGCAGATTTCTTCTTTATTTATTTATATAGTTATTTATTTATTTATTTCGGCTCCCTCTCTCTCTCTCTCTCTCTCTCTCTCTGTGTCTGTGCGTGTGTGTGTGTGTGTGAGCGCGTGTGTCTCCCTCCCTGCGTGTGTGTGTGTTGCACCAGCAAAGCAGATCAGAGAGAGAGAGAGAGAGAGAGAGAGAGAGAGACAAGAATTACATCTCAAATGAGTCATAACTCATGACCGTATGAGGGAATGCACAGCTTTTACAGTAGGCTGTTTGACTCAATGCTAGGCGGACCATTTCCTCCTAAAAGTACTTTAATTTGACACGAGAACTTCTTTTCGAGCGAAATCCTACCCTTCTCCTGCCTTCATTTTCCTCCCCTCCCAAAGTGCACTCCAGCAAAGTGATAAGAGGAGAGGGAAACATGGCTCTCCCCTGTCCTTTTGGGGTAAAGATCAGCACGGATGCCTCCCCCACCCCCTAACAACGAGGAGTGTAATTATAAACCTCTGTCACCTTTTTTGTCAGTTTGACAATATTCAGGGTTTCCCCTGCCCCTTAGTTAAACAAAGCTTCAGAGTGTCATTTTTTTTTTCTCTCCTTCTCAGAAAAGAAACAGAAATCAAAACTACCGCTGTCAGAGTTTTCAGAGCCTTTCAGTTGGGTTTTGGGGTGGTTTTTTTTTTTTTTTTCTTTTTGGTTTTAAGAAAAAAAAATAAAAATAAATAAAAGCAACTTGTAAACTTTTAGACCTACTGTGTGTGCCTGTGTGCCCGGGCTGGGCAGGAGGCTCTATCTGTCAAAGGGAGAGAGGGGCAGGAGCGTTTGCTTTGCTGCAAGAACGCTCCTGAAACTCAGTCCATCTCGAGGAAGATGCTGTAGCTTTAAAGATGCTTTGACTTGAGGATTAGTTTAAACAGGGGGCTATAAAAGATGTAACAGATGCAAACTGTAAAACAAGGGCAATTAACCCTTGCTCTCCTGAGCAGGATGCCCCCTCGCCTTCGCATCTATTGTCTTCTCCTGCACTGGGAGTTTTACATAAAACCTAAAAAATTATTGCCTGACTCAACAATTTCAATAATAGATATAGACACGTATATTTTAAGCAGAGTGAGATGATTTTTTTCCCCCTTTTCCTCTTTCCCCTCCCTTGTGTCTTTTTTACTTTGCTGGAGCTTCACACACCAGGACTGAGCAGTGAAGTGTGCTGCTGTTGGGTCTTTTTATTCTGCCTGAACTCTCTCCTCAGGCGTTTGCTGTTACAAAACCTGCTCGGCTATAAATAAAAAAAAAATAATAAATCCCCAAGCAGGTAAGAGGATGGGGAGATTGAGAGAGTGTGTGTGGGGTCAGCGTGTTTACTCACACTCTCCTGCCTGGGATTCCGCCTGGACAGAGGGAATGGGTGCCTCTGTGGATGTGGATGAATGTGGCTGAGCAAAGAAGAGGCTGAGAAATGCTCTAGAAACTTTAGTATTTGCCAGTGATTCCCGAGGCTGGGGTGGGCAATGGTGGCATCACCGCGGCAGATCTGCCAGGAGAGGAGATCCGGCGGGGAGGGAGGACAGGCACCGAGGCGAGCCCAGACCCTCAGCCTGCCTCGGCAATTGGCGTTTTCATGCAAAACCACCAGTGGTGAATTGTTTTAAATGCATTTCACTCCCTTCCCTACTCTCCAGCCTCCCGCAAAGAAAAAAAAAAAAGTTGTCAATAATTTTAAACCTGCACATTTCGAGGACGCTTTTCTTCCCAGAGGACCGGCAAGCGTTTTTTAAAAAAAGTATTAATTTTATTTATTTTTTTTTTTCCTTTTGGTAAACGACTTTTAAGTTCCAGTCTGTACTTTCACTTCTTGCTTTAGGCTCCCAGAAGCTAAGGTGTTACTTCACCCAGCTTCACAAAATAAAATATAGAAATGAAACCAACTAAGCAGACAAAACAACAAAACTTTCTGTTTGGGGAAACACATCCTTTGCCGGGGAGCCCTGCCCGGGGCTGGGGCTCCAGCGGTGCCCGGCCGGGCTGGCTCTGCATGCTCAGGGCATGCAAAGCATTAACAGGTACCTGCAAACTTTCAGAGCTCAGATGTAAAATCTGAAATAAAAAGAGCAGGAGGTGGGTGGGGGAATCTTTCAGGGTTTTTTTTTTCTTTCTTTCTTTCTTTTTTTTTTTTTTTTTTTTTTTTTTTCAGAAGGACGAAGTCCTTTCCTAACACTAAAACTTTTGCTGCTGCGTTTTAAAAGGCACCTCCCGTACCTGGCTGACAGGTAAGGGGAGCAGGGGTGGTGGTGGCACAGCCCCGAGCACCCCGAAACTGCTCACCCCTTCCTGGAGCGGTGCTGGAGTGACTTCAGGTTTCGGTTAAAAAGATTGAAAAAAAAAAAATTAAAAAAAAAAAATAGAAAAAGATTTTTTTTCGCCCCAAGTATAAACAATCCAGAAAAATTAAAATACTCTCGAAAGGAAATAAGCCCGCTGATGCGTGAGGTAGTGTGAGGAAAAAAAAAGAAATGAGAAGAGAAGAGGGGGAAAAAAAAAAAAAAGGGAGAAAATGGAATTAAATTCCGAACCTACCTGCGAAGTCTTGTTTGTAGTTTTGGCCAGAAATGGTGAGAAGAAAAAGCATGAAGAAGCCGCGAAGTGGAGGAGAAAAGGTGAAGGGAGATGCAGCTCCTGGAGAAATTGTAAAAAGCCTTGCAAAGAGTTGTCGGAAGGACCGTTATTCCTGCTGGGCAGGTTAGGACTGATCTCTTTCTGCCACTCCAGGAAACACAAACCTGGGGACGGACTGACGTGTTACGCCTCTTCTAATGACATTTTTTTCTTTTTCTTTTCTGTACGAGCGAGAGGAGAGACCCTGCAACACACGCCACCTATCTTTGTGGGGAGGGATAATTGGAGAGCACCAAACGTGAGCATCATGTGGAAACGTGATCGCCAAGTTTCTCTCTGGGAAAGGATCTGGGATAGATTATACCTTGAAGTCTCCGCGAACGCTTTAGCGGCAGAAATGCAATTCCACCTCCTCCCGCCCGCCCCCCGCCCCGCGCCCGCCCCCCGCCCCGCCGCTCCGCTCCGCTCCGCTCGGCTCCGCGCCCCGCGGAAACTCAGCGCGCCCCGCCAGCGCATCCCACCCCCCCCTATCCCCGGGGGGCTGCAGCCCCTTGCCCAGCGGGTGCAACCCTGCCCTCCCCCCCGCTCCCAACCCGCATCTCTGCCACCCCCGGGGCGCATCCCCCCCCTCCCCGCGGAGCATCCCTGCCCGTGTGTGTGTGTCCCCCCCACCCACCCCCGCCCGCCGCATCCCTTTCCCTCCCCCGGGCGGAATCCCCCGCCCCCTCCCCAGCAGGATCCCGCCGGATCCCCTGCCCCCAGGCTGGATCCCTGCCGGTTCTGCCATCCTCGGGCGGGATCCCTGGCTGTGTGTCCCCCCCCCACCATCCCCGTCCCCCCCCGGAGGGGTCCCCGCGGAGCCGGCCAGGGCCGCGTCCTGCTCCGCACCGTCCCGCGGCCAGCGCCGCTCCGGGCTCTCGCCTCTTGCGGTGAGGAAAACTTACCCTAACATAAAGCCTAGAAACTAAACTCTGTTCGGGTACTGCAAATAAGCTCCTGGCTTGTTTTGGTGCGGTTTTATTTTTATCCTTCACGCGTTTCTTTTGGTTTTCTTTTTTTTTTTTTTCTTTTTTTTTCTTCTCTCTCTCCCCCCCCGCCCCCCCCCCCCTTTCATTTCAGCGCTCATCCAGGTTATTTGAATAGTCAGCTAAATCTGATGGAAAAAAAAAAAAAATCAACCAAACGTGCTGAGATCTTACAGTCTATCTGTTTTGTTCACAGATATGGATCAGGGGTGAGATGGGCTCTTTTCCTGGCTCTGCTCTTTCTTGGAAGTAGCTGGATGAGCAGAGAGACAGCGTGGACGAGTAATGCGTGGGGCTGAACTTCAGGGAGGTTGCAAGTTTTTCACTTTTTTTTTCAAGTATTAAAATTAAAATAAAATTACATATAGAGAAAAAAAAAAAAGGGAAAGAAAAAAAAAAAAAAGAAGCCCAGACTCCACCTTTGCACTGAAGGGATTGGTTATGCAAATATGGAAGGGGTTTCCTGGCAAATACAGCTTTCTACTGTATGGTTAATTAAATCATCACTCAAAAGCCTTCCAATGTGACGCTTCTGTCGTAATCCAATCAGGTTACGTAGGTCCTAAACAAGAAAGATATTTTCCACATCTGGAAGTCAGCAATTTAGCAAGTACTGCACATTATTAACCAATTCAGAGCCCACTTCCCAGGGGGATAGTTCTTTCTCTTTTTTTTTTTTGAAGTTTAAGTGTTCTTAACCAGCGCTCTGCCGGTTTGTTAATCAGAAAGCCGGTTTACACCGCACGTAATCGAGAAGTAACACCGGAGTGAGTAAAGGCAGAGCGAGCCGGGGATGCTGAGCGAAGGGGGCAGATCCGGCTGAGGCTCCCGCCGCTCATGCCCAGCTCCCGGCACAACCCACAGCCGTCCCTTCCTCCTGAAGGAGCTCGAAATAATCTCACTGCAAAGAGCAACTTCGCCTCTTGCCCACAGGGCACGGTCCTTTTCCCGAGGTAAACGTGGGGTTGCCCAAAGGGCCGCGTTGAAGAGCTGGCGAAACAATTTCCCTGCTCTGACAAGAGTTCAGCACTTTATTTTTTTATTATTATTTTTTTTTTCCTTCTCCCCTTCCCGAAGAAAACCGAAACAAACGGCACGCTGCTCTCACACTGCACTTTTTACTTACATTCAGCTCAGACAAACTGCTCTTGAACTGTGCATTGAAGGCGTGCCTAGAGCCAGGAGTGGAGGGCGAGCAACAGCGATGGGATCGCGCTCCGCAGTGGTCCCGCTCAGGGAAACACCTCCCTGAGGCTTCAGCATCGCAAAGGAAGGAAGGGACCCCCCTCCCCTCGTCCCCCCCCCCCCACCCCGCTCAGGGTGTCTTTGCAGCTCATCGGAGCCACCGATGGGTTGGTGTGGGTTTTTTTTTTTTTTTTTTGTCATCTCTTAGTTAGACGGGAGTGGGTGCCCCTGCGAGACGCGGGGGAGGCAGCGCACGGGGGGGGGCGCTCCGGGCAGGGGCATCCGAACGCCCTCCCGGGCTGGGAAGTGGCACCTCGGGGTGTCCCCCTCCTCAGCCCCGAGCTGCAGGAGGAGCAGGGAGAGAGAGGCAGGCTGCAATCCCCAGCTAGGCAAAGGTGGGAACGAGCTGCCCTAGCGTTTTTAATTATTATTATTATTAGCATCGTTTATATTTCTTATTTTTATTCGTATTTCTGTTTTCCTCCCCCCCCCCCCCCCCCCCGCCACGAGCCATGGCGGTTTGGTCAAAAGTTTTCTTGCCACTGTCCTCTAAATTAGGCATCATGATTTTTCCTGCAGGATGTTTGACTTCTCCGTGCCTAAATGTACCTGGATGCACAGAGACATATCACACACATGCACACACACCACGCAGAATGATGATATCTTAATGAAATATATAGCACGGCGCAAATATCCTGAAATCAGATTCAAGTATTATTAGTTTGAATTAGATCCTCTCAGATCCAGAAGGCACTGCCTATAAATCAAGGGCAGTCTGGCAATTCCTTAAAGAGCTAAACTGAATTTAGATGCATATGATAAAAAGAAAGGAAAAGGAAAAAAGTGAATGCTAATTACTGACTTGCTCGATTTCCACTCACCCACGTTTTCTAGGAGAAAAAGGAGAAAACCTAAAAACCGACCACCAAGTCCTCAAAATAAATTAATCCCATCACAAACCCCTCACATATTGTTCCTACATTTCCAGATTACAAAGCAAGGGGATGAACTGGAGATTACGAGAGGCTGCAGCCTGACTCGCAGCAGGCAGGAGTGCTGTCGATGGTGTATCAATAAAATATATTTATCTGCAGCCACGCTGGAAAAACAAACCCTCAGAGCGTGTGATGATGCTCAGGGGCTTTAAGGAAACACGTCGGCATTGTCAGATAATCCCCTATTCATAATTTTTTTTTTTTTTTTTTTTTTTTTGCTGGCTGTTCTTTCAGCCCTCAATCTCACAGCTTCCCCAGCTATGGTGTTTCTCCCTCCGCAGGGTTTGCATCGGAGGGAGAAAACTGCTGCTCGGGTCTTGGCAGGACTGACATAGCCCCCAACATCATTAGATGTTCTTTTAATGTGAGATGTGGGCGTGTTTGTCGAGGGGTGTTTTTTTGTTTGTTTGTTTTTAATTTTTGGACGCTGGACATAAACATTTAGCAATCAGCTAAGCCCTTCTGAGATGGAATTTAACCTTAATCCAGGCGATGATTTCCTGCCCGGCTCTGCGCTAATAACGGGCGTGCAGCTTCTTTAGGAGATGGAAATAATGACAGGCTATAGATCCTGCCTTTATTGGGGTGGTGCTGGCAGCCCGGATCCCTGTCCCTGCTCCATCAGCCTCCCCATGCAGATCCTACTCCCTGCTCTATTTTAAAACTTTTGCAAATCCTATCCCCCCCCCACACCCCACCCCATCAGTTCAAAAGCAAGCAGAGCCAAAATCTCCTCACAAACCCCAGCTCCTTCCTTGTGTATAGCTCCCAAGCACCGTAGATTGGAGATGATTTTAAGGGCAGGTTTCTCCTCTTTTCCTCAGGTTTTCCTGCATGGAAATGTCACAAGTTGAGATGAGGATGGCCTGATCCTGGTGCAAATCCACCTGGTTAAAGCCACAGGAGAAGCTCTCTCGCCTCCATTGGTTTTTCTTTGTCCACTAAACCTTACTGTGATGAAGATAAGCCCCCTGGAGATAACCCCTTGTTCCCATCACTGTAGGGCCAGCCAGGGCAAATCCTGCTGCCAGGGACAGACCCTGTCATGGGAAAGGGGTTGTGCAGGGAGAGACCTCCCTGTGACCCACTCTCTGATTGAGAGGGGAGGGGAGGTGAGCAGCCACCAAGGAGAACTTTGGGGCACAGGCCCTGGAGGACCTGAGCCTTCTGCTGAGCCCTTCTGCCGTGGTGGCTTTATGGGGACCTGGTGGAATGGGCTGAGGGGATGATTCACTGCCTTATTTATGTTGGTGTGTTTGCTGTTTCCCCGGTGGAGGATGAGTAACAGGGACTGTGTTTTCTTGCCCACCACGTGGAAGGAGGAAAACTGAGGGAACAGGAGCAAAGATGTTCTGGCTGATGAGTTTTGACTGATACGTTTTAGAGGTTGGTGAAGGCAGAGGTTTAACACCTCTAAAATACACTTCAGCTGCTCTGAGGCTTTTCCTTCATGTCTTTCAGAGACAGAACTCCTGATAATTTTCCCTGAAGTGTGGAACCCTTCCTACATCAGGGATTAAACATCCCCATGTAGGGGACCCAGATGAGATGTGCCCACTTGCAGCCAAGCCTGGGGAGACCATCCTTCCCTCCCCACAGCCCTGCTCCGCTGAGGGAGCTGCTCCTGCAAGATTTGGGATCCCTGTGGGTTCTGGCTGCTTCTCATGCTCCTATCTCTGGGGTGTAGAAGATGTCCTTGCCTTGAGAAAGAATTCTGAGGTTGCAAAAAAAACCCCAAATGAACAAAAAACCCCCAAATCAAACAAAAAAAAAGATGCCAGGGGGATTATTTTCTGCAGTCACCTGTGGCAGTAGAGGATAAGACAGGCTGGGATAATTTTCACAAGCAGGGAAGGCCCCATGTGGGCCCAAGATGCTGCTGGATGCTTTTGCTCAGTACAGGTGTCCCTATAAACTAAGATTTAGAAAGCAAAGCCTTTTTTTTTTCCCCAATTTCCACATGGAGGAGAGGGCACAGAGAAGAGGAAGAAAGGGTCAGGGAATGACTCTCTCCCCACCCGCTGATGAGGTATTTGGGAAGAAACCTTTTGAATCAACATTCCCAAAGTTTTCGAGTTCCTCTGCGGAAAACCCATGTAGGGATAGGATAGAAGCCAAAAGCAAGGGAAAAGGTTGTCTGGCTTTAATTTATCTATCCCTGGGCATTTCTAACCAGCAGATCACTGTAATATTTGATCTTGTGTGAGTCCCTGAACGTTAAAAGTGAATCTCCTCATATGTTTTTGTTAATTTTGTCATTTATAAAGCCACTTCTGACGGCCTAGAGCTGCTCAGCTGCCGTTCACAACCTCTGCCTGCCTGTCTGTCTGCAGCAGGGGAACTGCATCCACAGGTCCCAAAATTTCTTTCCTCGTTGGGCAGAGAGCAGTGAGGGACAAGCTTCCTCCATCCACTGTCCCACACCATGAGCTGGGGATGCTTTTCCTTCTCTTCTGGGATCAGTGCTGAAGTTGGGCCACGTTCCTTGGCTCAGTTGGCAGCGATTAAAATTCACGGCTCACTTTTGTTTATAGTTGGTTGTTTACTTTGTTGAATTTTTAAAAACTTGTTAGAATGCAATTGAACACAGATTCAACAGTATTTAGGCTTGAAAAATAAAGATGCATTAGAAAGATGCCTATTATGCTTCAGAATTATTAATTGACATTTTTATGATGAATAATTAATCATTTGAATAATTTTCGTATCTCTGATCTGAACACATATTTGCATATCTAATGTCTGATTTTAAATGTGGTTTCTTTAGTTGCATTCTCCCAGGACAAAGACACGAAGTAAGTAACATCCTAATGCAAAACTTTTTTTTCCTTTGCACTTGTAAAAGTCTGTTTATTGAAATGCAAGTTCCTATCTAGTTATGAAGCTGTTAATAATCTATGCATGACATATATGCATTAATAAGGTGGTGAATCCTCTGGATATGAGCACATTTAGGCCTCATTTTCTTATATACAGTGGTGAGCTCCCCTGCAATAACTAAACCCATGTGAGGCCAAGCTAGGAAACCATAAAGAAATATCTCAGGTACACAGTGCTCCTGTCTTGTTTATATGACACTTGGTGAGAAGATCAAAAGTTGCTTCAATTTGAGGTGTTTAAACCATCAAAAATTTTTAATACAAATTTTAACTGCGTCCTCCCACTGGGCCAACAGCAGTATTTTCTTGATTTATTTTAACATGCCTGAATCATGGGCCCTGGAGGCCTCACCTCGCAGTAGCTGGTGGTGATAAAGGAACAAGAGAAGTGCAGAGCAGTTATAAGTTGGCCAGCAAAGGGGTGCAAGGGATGGTGCTTGTTGTGCAACCCCGCTCGGCGCTGGGTTGGTGTGAGCACAGCTCAGCCACAGAGGGAACAGAAAGGAGGAAGGGGCAGCTGGACAAAACCAGAACCAATAAGGTAGAAAAATTAAATAAAGGAATGAAAAAAAAAAAAAAAAGTAGCCTTTGCTCCACTGCCTCTGGCCATGGGTTAGCTGTTACAGCAATACTGCCCGCCCTGGCACCCGAGGGGTTGCCTTCACTTCTGTGAGAGTTTGATTTATCAAGAAATCAAAGATTTGGAGAATTTTATTTAGTGGCCCTTTTAAATGTACACTGAGCCCAAATATTCCATGTATGGCCTGTTGGCTCCTTGATGTCATACTGAAAAACTAAGGTTGCTCTAGAAATATCTAAAATTTATGCACCATTTATATTTAGCAGATTAGAGAAAATGACATCAAAATGGAGGCACAAATTCATCACAGTGTTTAAATTTCCTTAGTGCCATTAATATAAGGAACACAGGACATATGCAGTGTAAAGTGAACATAAAAGCTTTTAACATCTTTTTTTTCCACAGCAAGGAGTAAAAAATATGCCCCAAATAATTTTTTTTTGGTGGAAGTATATTATATAAACTATGGTAATGTAGTGGGCAATATCTGACAGACAGATACTGCATAAAGAAACTGTGAAACTCAGTTCTCAGAACAGGCTGAAGTTATACTGAATAGGATGTTTAGCAGTTGCATATGCTCAGTGATAACAGATTCTGTTTTTCTTTCTTTTTCCCTTTTTTTTTTTTTTTTTTTTTTTTTTTTTCTAGGAGGGGTTGAATTCGTGAGGGCAAGAGTGGTAAGCTTGACAAATCCTTGTCACATGGAGGGCCAAGCTCTGAGCCCAGTGGCCAAAACTGCCACTGCTTTGGCCATCAGGGTAGTGGCAATGCCAGCAAGTTCTTTGCAAAATGACAGGGTGGGAACTGGGGTAAAACCTCTGGGGTTTTTTTGTCCTAAAAGCAGGAGAGAAAGCAAACATCCCTGAGATGCTCCCACAACTCTTTGTAAGGGGAGACATCCCTTCTTGGCCTGGGGTCACCCAGCAACAGCCCTGGGGTGAAGGCATCCCCTGCTCTGAGAATACCAGAATGGTTTGGGTGGAAGGAACCTCAAAGCTCATCTCATTCCACCCCTTGCCATGGGCAGGGACACCTCCCACTATCCCAGGGTGCTCCAACCTTGGACACTTCCAGGACATCAAGAACATCATCCAGTGCCCCTCAGATGTTGTCATGCCTTTGTGAGACCAATGGACAGCTTTGTGGAAGATTTATTAACATGGACATTTTTTTGTTTGTTTGTTTGGCTTTAGTCTGAATGGTGAATATAAATTCTACAGTTACACAGTAGCCCCTGTGCTCCCTGCTTGGGACCAGATCAAATTTCCTTTTCCCTGGCTTTCTTAGTGTCACCCTACTTTTCCCACTGACTCCTGACCAAGTTAATGGAGGTGAAATCAGCAGTGAGGAATCTGGGTGCAAAGCTGACATTTTGATGTCCATCTGGAAGTTTCAGAGTCCATCAATTGCCCCAGTTATTTCTTATCACCGCCCCGGGGAAAACGCGTTTTTCTTTCGGCGACTTCGGGATATTTTCAAATCTACAGAAACACAAGGGTTACAAAGATATTTAGAAAATCCCCGATGATTTGAAACAATTAGCCGCTGCAGCATAGTTTCCAAAGCAATTAGCTGCTGCAGCATAGTTTCCTTGTGTACAGAATTGCCCAATATCTGGGAAACTGCTGCCGTTCTGCGGGTGGCTGCTGACTGGATCAGATTCCAGGAGAAGCAGAGGCACAACCCAGAGACTGCTGCACACCTAAAGTGCAGATTTACCCAGGAGCTGGCAGACATCCCCTTCGTCAGGGGTGGCATTGGACTTGCCAGGTCTTCTGTTTGCTTCCCTCTGACTATCAGCATCATCTCCAGCCTGTCTGTGGATAGAGGCTTGGCCAACTGGCCCTTTTCCAAGCCCAAATCTTAGACTGGGTTATTAGAGCTGTCAAAAAACCAGAGAGAGATTTTTTTTTTTTCCTTTTCCCTTGCAATGAAAGTGTTCTCCGTGTTGTCACTCCCACCCCGATTTATGTTTTAAAAATGTTTCTGGGGAAATTTCCTGACTCGTCTCTGGGTCATTTGAGGGGTTTCAGGTCAGAATTGAATTAAAGGCACCAGCAGCTGGACAAGCTGTTTCCCCCCATGGATGATTTTAGGTGCACGTACACTCCTACCAATGCTCCTTACTATATCTCTTCAAACTTGCTCCAGGCAGCATCTAAACTATTTTAAACCTTCCCATCCTTTTTTTAACACACATCAGCTCTCCTGCTTCAAATCTCTGACAAGGATGTGAAAACCGCAGTGTCAGAACAACTGCTGCTCTCTTCTTGGATTCTGACAAGCAACCTTCAACCTGAAACCCTCTAAAAATGGCTAATTTTATCCTTTATATGTATTTTTCTTTTTTTTTTTTTTTTTAATTCAGAAGCGACTCTGTTGACTGTATTCTTCTCCCTTGTTCTGACAGGTTGGAAATGGGTCCAAAAAAGGCACAAAAAAGGCAGAATGTGGGAATACTGTTTTATGTTCACCGAGAGGGTCCACATGTCAGTGGGTCCACCTGCCAATGGGCCTAACAAAGGGGTTACAAATGGATGCCACTTCCCAAATTCTGGGCTAGGGAGGAGGCAACGTGGTCTCTGGAATAATTCTGGCAGCCTGGCTATATCTGGCTGATATCCTTGGCTTCAGGAGTTAGGAATTGCAGCTCTCTGTCCCAATCTCCTGTCCCACAGTTGGATGGAGCCACATCCCACAAATGAAGATATTGGCGTGGACCCAACCCACTGCACATAATAGAAGTGTGATATTCACTTGCTACACAGGTTGCTCTGGTGGCTCTGGGGGCTGGTGCTGAGGCTCAGGGCAGCAAAGTCCATCCTGGATGACTCTGTAACTCCTGTACACCAAAGACTCTGCTGGGGTGGTTCTCTGTGGATAGACATCTTTCCTTAGCAAGCAGGGAAAGGGCAGAAGCGGTGGAGTCCAGGGAAAAGAGAAGAAATCCAATCACAGCACAGCCTTGGATGTCTGCTGTTGAGGCAGGTGAGTGCCTGAGAGAGCTCCTGTGCCACCAGCACCCACCAGCTGTGCCTGGCCACGATGACTTTGCCTATGCCAAGGCCTGCCTGCTGGTGGCACTCA
Source organism: Phylloscopus collybita (assembly GCA_027886175.1). NCBI lineage: Eukaryota > Metazoa > Chordata > Aves > Passeriformes > Phylloscopidae > Phylloscopus > Phylloscopus collybita. The sequence goes on along the minus strand of JAJNNQ010000031.1, from coordinate 3,743,553 downwards.
TTTTTGGGAGGTCAGTGCGTGGAATTTGGAGACAGGAATTTGTAGGGTGGCATTTCGGAGGTAGGAAGCCAGGGGTGAAAAGTCACATCTGATGTTTAGTGTTGGAAAGAGGATCTGGTTGGAGGTGTGAGCAGCAGGGAAAGCGACACTGATCCACACACAAGGAAGGCAAGCTCTGCCTCGTGGAGAGGAAACACAGAGCAGAGACTGAAAACACTGCAAATATTTGTCCTCATTGTCAGATGTTTCTATAAAATCTGTTGTTACTGAATCACTGCTGAAGTTACGGAGTATTTAAATAAGCAGAGGGTGAAAAAAGCTAAGTCTAATTATATGTTTCGTGCCATTTACAGAGGTTTCCAGGGGATTTTCTTTTAATAAAAGTGCGGTGCATCAAAAGGAAGAAATCCCACAATTTTGTTATTTACAAATCAGCCACGTCTGCTGCGAGCTGACAGACTTATCCTCCATCTTACACCCCTCTCTTCATCCCAAAATGCACCCAGCACACTGACATTTATATCAGTACTCTTCAAGTGTCTTTACACTATTTTATGCCCCTTATGTTGGTAAGCAAACAGATCAGAAGAAAACCATCACAAAGGCATAAAAAAAAAATCTGAAAGAAAAAATACAGAGAAAAAAACCCCTCATAATTTTGGAAAATGAGCAAAGTAGATATTTTCCAGATGAAGAGAACAAGTGCCTTTTACATCCCTGCCCACCGATTCCTGAAGATTTCAAACCAGAAGCCTGGCTGGAGATATGATGTAATCAATTAGTTAAAATGATTTACTAACATAAAACATAACACTCTTTCGATGATTAATTTTTATCCCCTTCAGTGTTTTTTTTTTTTTTCTTTTTCCCCCCTCCACAACTGCTCTGCCCCTTTCTGACTCCTGGTTATTTAGCAGTTGACTTTGGTGTTCGGAGCATTGCATATCAATCCCCGGGACCAAAATATGCCACTCATGTTTTTCCTGGTATGTAATCTATGGATGCAGCACCTAACCCTGCAGCCCTCCTCTGTGCTTCAGAGAGAAGGGAGATGTGCTGAATCAAGTTGTTGAGGCTGCACTTAGAGCTGAAGAAAAGGTGAAAAAGCCAAGAGACCACCTTTGTTTTCGTCCAGGCCGCTGCCATGATACAAGAACCTGGCGGCTGCTTTGGTAATTAAAACTCTGCGTGCAAAAGACACCAGGAAAAAGAAAGAAGTGAAAATAAGATGGTTTCTCACAAGTGTGAGTGTACCCTGTGTGTATTGCACAGGCTGCAGATGCTTTATAGAGGCCTTGGGCCTGCCTTGCAGCAGCCCTGCCATTCCAGGATGAGCCTCTTCCCTCGGCAGCCGCTGTCCATCGAGCCAAATTGTGTGATTGTTTTGTGATATGGATATATGTGGACTGGGGACTAAATTAAGGACATTAAACTCAATTTCCTTAAGATAGGAGCCAGATTTTAATATCGCAGCTGTCCAGGGGTGAAAGGGTAATGAGGACATGAGGAATTCCTGGACAGGAAAGGGACACTTGGCCCAACAAGTCTGTCCCCCTTCAAGTTTATTACAACACACCTCCCCACGTTGTAGATATATCCTCCAGCCCTGTCTGCCTGTGTAAACATGTCTGGCTATCTCCTCTGTTCATTAATACTTCAGTTCACTCCGTGGTTTTATTTGACATAATGCCTACTACGCTGTGAATTGGATCCTCTGCAAGAATTCACTGTTTATTCTTAGACCTTTCATTTTTAATTGGCATAATCTGCTTTTTATTTCCCCTTTTAAACTCACCAGATACAGCCACTACCTCAGTCCTCAACCTAATTATGAAAATATTAATGTTTAGGTCTTTTAAAAAAATAATATTAAGCTCAGCCTTCGTTTATGTAAAGTATCTTTCACAGCCGGAAAACAACAATTGCTTCATATCTTATTCTTATTTCAGTCTCTAAAGTTCTTCTCTGGAAAAGGCGATCAGAATTGGAATTACTGGAGAAAAATCTATCGCGTTCCTTGTGTGATAAGAGCCCTTTTGATTTGCAGGCAATCCTTTGCTGGAGTGTCCATATCACACTTTATTTATACCGAATTGGCATTGATTCAAAATCGATGTTTGACAGATTCAGTACAATTTTTAAGGTGGAGCAGCCCTTTGGGGAGTCAAGTATTAACTCATAATGATCTTGGTAAATTTCAAGAAATAGCCTTGAAAGCTGGTGGGAGGAAAAGAAAAAAAAAACCAACAAAAAAACAACTCCCAAGAAATTGGTACCAGTACAAAGATTTTTAACTGCTAACTGGCCTCCATTTGCTAAAAACCATCTCCCTTTAAATTTTCTGCTTGCAAAGTTGAGAGGGAATTAGCATACAGATGCTTCCTCAGACGTGAAAAAACCTGGGTCTTTCCTTTCCTCTGAGGCAACTCAAAGGAGAATGTCATTAAAGCTCTCAACACAAACCGTGGGGAAGGAAACACAAGTCACAGATAAACCTGAGCAATTTTCAAATTTCAAAGATTGATAGGCTGGTGAAATAAAAGCACTTTGGGTGAAGCATGAAGCAGGCAAAGTAGATCACTGAGATGCAAGATCAAGAAAAGACTCTTGAATTTGCTGTTTAAGTGCATTGAAATCCCAGAAAAACCAATATATTAACAGTTATTTCTGATGTCTAGCCATGCCCTGTTGCTTAGGGAAGCAACTTGCTTTTATGATGAATAGAAAGTTTGATTTTTTTTTTTTTTTTTTGAGATTTTCCCCTGAGAAAAGAGGCACTGCTAGCAGAGGTTGTTTAGGGGAAGAAATTCTGCACCCTGTTGAGAAACACTGAGGTTTTATTCAGGAACTATGGTGGCAGTGCTGGGTGGACAGGGAACTTTGAGAAACTTGGAAACGGAAGAAAAATTAGAAATCTCTTGGTTTCAGGCAGGTGAAGAAACAGTTATGACAGAAATGAAAACATGGACATGCAGCTGGTTGAAAATTAATCAGTAAACATTATCTGAGAGACATAGAAAGCTTCAGGTTTATATCCAGGATCCAGAGTGATAAAAAAACCCTGTAAAAGTCCAAGAAGTCCAGCCCTACCAGGGAGCTGGTGATCCAAAGAGGCATCAAAAATGCCACCTTAAGTCTGGACAAAGGCAATGAGGGACATAAAAACCATTTTTCATGGCATCTCTTGCTCACTCATAGCTTAAAAAAACCCCTTTGGTTTCTTTATCCCTTGCTTAAAGATTCTAGTCTGAAAAAGTGGAAGTCAGTGTAGTGACTACCACAACGTCAGACTGCTTTTTGTGAGGGTCCTTCCATAAAGATAATGAAGGGATAATTGATAAAACGTGGGTAATAATAAACTGAAATTTTAATCTTTGTACAGTTGTAATAAATCCTCATGAGACCAAACGTTTTCAGTCTTGCTGTTGGAAAAAGATCCATTAAATTGAGTGAAGTAGATGTGGCAGTAATGCTAACAGAATTTTGATCTAGTGTTGGGCACGTTGTTTGAAGAAAGAAGGATGTAAAAGTTGATAAAAGTAATAAATCCATAGGAGCAGAACCCGTTCTTATCTGCTGCCAGTTTAATTTAAATACCTGCTGAAATTCTGTCCAGTTACCAGAGGACAAAATGATACTGAGAACTCTTTAGCTAAGCTCACGTGCTGGAGTGGGTCCACTCAGCCCTGTTCAGCAACTCTTTTATTTCACATTTTTCAGTAGAAATTTATTGGAAGATGTATCCTTTTGTCAGGTGAAAGACCCATCCCCTGGACTGGAGCACTGTTCTTGGAGTTTATGACTCTGTGCCAGCTTATTTCATGGACCTGGTCGACTGCTAATATAAAAAAAAAAATGGACTGGGAGTGAGGTCCAGGGTCCCCCAAATCTCTCTAAGTTTCAGTGAGCACTGAAATTGACAATTTGCAGAATTGCAAATTGTGGTTTTCAGGGAGGAGACACTCTTACAAATAGGATTTAGGAGCCATAATCTCTTTGGTGCTTCTAAAAAAGCACCAGGAGGGCTCTCGAGCTCTTCCAACTCTGCCCTGAGTTGTGCAGCACAGAAATCAACCCTGACGCTTCTCTCCTGTTCTCTGGTCTGCTGGTTGTGCTGAGCTTTTCTGGCCAGATCTGCCACCCCTGGGGCAGAAAGGGACTGCTGTGCTCCAAAACTATGTGGGACTTGGGTTCAAGGGACACAGAACTGGTTTTGTCATCCTTACAGTGAGCCAAAATCATATTCCTGGCATAGAAAGTTTTACCCAAACGCTTACCCATTCAATTGGGACAGGAAAAAAGGTTGGCTTTTTTTTTTTTTCCTCCCCCTTTTTTTTTTTTTTTTTTTTTAATTTCAAAAGATTTTAATCTCTTCTAAACTCCCCATCTCCTAAGGATTAAAAGACTTAAAGCATCCTCTTATCTATTCCTTCCCTTTTTTTTTTCTGTAATTCCAGTTGCTCCCCGAGCTCTTCCCTTCTCCCCAAAGCAGCACCTGGCTTTCCCTCCCTCTGCCCCTTCCACAACACCCTCCGCCAATTTATTCCCACCCCCGTGCCCACGCGGAGCTTCTTTTCACGTTTGGCCCTGCATGAGAGAAAAAAAAAAAAAAAAAAAAAAAAAAAAAAAAAAAAAAAAAAAAAAAAAAAGCAAACAAAACACCAAAACCTGTTTGCTTTGCTCTCTCAGCTGCGGGCTCGGGCACAGCGGCGCGATCCCGGCGCTGCTGATGCTGCATTTGCTGCTGCCTGATGTGGATCTGGCATTTCGAGCCCGAGCGAGACAATTGCTGCTGCAGCCCCTGCCACTTTCATGTCCCCGGCACGGTTTGATACGTTACCTTTGATATTCTGATTTAATTCTTTTACATAGATTAGAGACCAGACAAGCTCCTAACCTGACCGAGGCACTACCCCTGTATTGACTGCCAATCTCTAAGTCACTCGGTGAATGCTGTTTGCAGACTCTTATCAGTTCATTAAAGTTTGTTATCATTTATACAGTGACTCTGTACCTTGCTGGTAATCTCCAGTGTAGGATCTTATCAAACACTCTTTTGAAAGTCCAGGCATATTGTATACAATCCATAGTATTTTTCTTGTCTACCTTGGCAGGGATAGCTTTGAAAAATTCCAACAAATGATTTGAGCAAGATTTCCTGCTCATAAATCCAGGTTGGTTGACTCTACTCAAATTAGGATTTTCAGTGTGTTTCCTCAGTAAATCCAGCAAAACCGTTCCTATTCTGTTATTCATAACTACCAATTGCGTTATGTTAATTTGTTTGTATTATAAGTTAAAATAATTTTGTATGTATGTATTCCTCTGCATATGCATGTGTACATAAAAGTGTGTGTATGTAATGGAGATTATATTGAAGTATATTGGGCTTTAAAGCTGAATATGTTAAAATTGTTAATGCAGTATAAAATGCAACGGATAGAGTTAGGGACAGATCTTTGGCTGGAGTAAATGAATTTGACTTTGAATACATTTTGCTAACTTAAATGGTGTTAACTTGATTTATGTGAGCTGAGGAGTTAACCCTTATGCACTGTGCTTACTTTACTTCAGTGCCAAGAGATCAAAATGACTGTTGGGATGCTTCTTAACATTTCTGATTTATTACAGGTCTCTACCCACATTTCTTACGGATTTCTTTGGCTCAAGAAGCATATTTTTGTTTGCTGCTACAAAAATAATTCTTCATGCTAAATTCTTACTTCTAAATTCTGTGCAGTATGGAATATTTTGTTTTGGACTAGCAGCTTCTTCTGCTTTATTTTCCCATTATTTGACTATTTTTGGATGTTTACTATCCCTCCCAGATTTCTGTTCCCATCTGCAGATCTTTCTATTACAGTGATGAACCTGGCAATTTCTGGTAAATACAGTAAGTGGTTGATTAATATTAGATTCATGCTTAGATTGATTTTAGTATCAGAAAGCTAACATTTTACACAGGAAACAGTCCCTCCCTTTGAATTGAAACCAAATGAAAAATTTAAGACTAAAACAAATGGAATTTGTACAATCTAACTAGACCTGTTTAAAAGGTGCTGTAGCTTGGGTGCCACATCCTCTCTGCTGAAGTTTGCTGATATTTTGTCTGAATTATGGTCTGGCTTATAAATCATGGTGAGGAAAAACCATTGTGGTTATGGTTCCAAACAGAAACATTTTTCACAGAAAATCAAAACCTTAATTTTTTTTTCACTTTTTTTTTTTTTTTTTTTTTTAATGAAAATTGGGTTTTGCTCTGAAAGATGATTATGTTTTCTATGAAAGATTTAATAGGTTTTTTTTGGATCAATGAGAAAGCAAGTCTGATAGGAAAGCTTTTGACCCACCTGGGACCACCCTAAACTTTCATGGCAAAAAACATGACATGGGGGAGAACTGGATTTTAAGTACCTGCTCACAGGTGTATTGATTAAATCACAGCATTTAAATATACAACATATGGAACTGGAGACCACTCTTCTGGCCATGGGACTGTACAAGGTCAGTCCCACTCATAAACTGCAAAGCTCTTGGTTTGTTGTGTCAGCAACAAAAATATCTAAATGAGAAACTGTATTTGCCAGTCATGAAAGACGAGCTCCTAACTTTGAAGTCCAGTAGGAAGAATTTTTTAATCAGAATAACCACAAAACACACCCCACTAAAGCATATTTGCTTTTTTCCCTGGTTCACGACTCTAAGACTGCCACTATTTTGTATTGTCACATTTTCCCTCACCATTGAATGTATTAATTCTTTCATTTTTAGTAAGATTTTCCCTTTAAATGAATAGCAACAGCATGTTTGGGCTTTAATTATTCTTTTGACCCAAGTCCATTCACTTTGTGAATCTCCCAAGCTTTTCTTGATAAGAGTGTTTTCCATTGATTTATCCTTTAAATCTATGAGGATCTTTATCATAGTGAAGTTTGAACTCTCTATCATTAACTTTTAAACTTATATTGACATGAAATGTGATTAAAGTTAAATTTTATAATTAAAATTAATTTTATAACAGCACACATGCCCAGCTCCAAGCACAGGGCTCAGTTACTGGATTAATAGCATTGCTGCTACAAACAAACTTTGTTAGCTTCCACATAGTTATCATAGCAATCAATACCTGAATAATTAAATTCCTCCATTATCAAATTCTAGTCTTCTTTATCAGCTTTTCTTCCACCAGTAATTTTTTTGTCTTAATCTGGTTTCTCTTTGGAAAGTCTATAGCAACCTTGGAGTTTCACCAGGCAATCTTTCTTTTCTCCCCTGTTAAGTCCTGTAACCCAAATTATTCAATGCCAAAATCTGAAGTCCTTAAAGAAGATTCCACTGAATGGAAGTTTGATCAAACTGTATTTTGTTTTGTTTTAATACAGACTACTAATTTTATCTTGTCTTGGCCTTGAGTGAAATCCTATACTTGTAAGTATTTGAAATTGCCATTCATTTTCTTGATTCATTCTCTTATTGATTTTCTTTCCAACTATTTCCATCCAATGTATCTAATAATTATTAGAGATGAGGGAAGAACCAAGTGCCTGCATCCACACCCCTTTGAGCATTGTGGCTCGTGCCCATCTTTAATTAACATAAATGCAAGCAGGGAAGTTTCCCAGACTAAAACCAATTGTTTTAATGTTAAATCCTTACATTCATCATTTTCTGGTGCATTTTGACACTGTTTTGGTCAGGGGTGACTCCTGGAAGAGCATTACACATCCTGAAGCTTCATGCTCCTCTCAGACCTGATGCTAAATGACTCAAGCAGGAAGGAAGGGGAAGGATTCCTGCTCCCTTTTATACTCCTGTGGAATCACTCCAACCTCTTTCATCTGTTCATTACTCTATAAATGCAACACTTTCCAAAAGAAATTCACTGTTGAATTAAGGGGGGAAGTGGGACACAAAACAAATGGGGGTGATAATGAATTGAAGTGATGATCTGAGGAGCTCATAGTGCTTCATAAGCATTAATTAATTAAACCTGACTAGATCCCAGTGAGGTAGGTATTAGGGCCCATACTCCAGGCCTGGCTGTGGTGTGCTATTTCTGTATCTCAAATTCATTCTGTTAATGTGCATTCTGATGAGAGGACTGAAATGGTGTCTGACTAGTAGAGATGACTGTGCATAAATTTAAACTGTGAATATTCTGCACGACGAGCCTTCGTATGGAAGCAACTTATTTTTTTTTTTTTTTTAAAATCCAGCCTTGTTCCTGAATAAAAAATGCACGATAAATGAATTGTACAGGGAGCACTGAAGGGCTACTGATGACCTATAGTTATGTACAGTGTGTAACTCATCCTGTTACCCAATTAGCAGGATCAGAACTTTTCTTTCTGTTGCTGAAAACCTGAGTACGCTTCAGTGAGTGTATTTTATTTCTTTTATAGAATATTTTATTTAATTGCTGTAAGAACTTAACCTACAATTTCAACTGCAATATTTAGAGGTGTGAAGAGTACTCGAATCTTTTTTAATCCATTATAAAAGTCATTCTGAGCTTTCAGTGCAAGAACCTTGCTTTGTTTTCAGTACTGGTGTAGAGCTTTGACTCCTAATGAATGTTTTCCCCTTTTTTTCCCCATCCTGCTCTAAACAAGATGTTGTTTATTACTTGAAGCATTATATGTAAGCCCCAAGAATATGTTACATGTGACTGGAGCTTTGGCAGACTTTGAGAAACTGAAGTTTCCAGAAATTTTGCTATGTTTAAACACCAGAGCCTTGTTTTAAGGAAAGATTTCTACTTCCAAATGTGTGGTTGCCTGAACCTTTTACATTTTCAAGTCAGATTCCTCTGCCAAATAACACACTGTACCTTAACTATAATAAAAAAGCAGAGACTCTGTGTTTATAAAAACATTACAGGAGCAACTGTGATCATATTTCTTGAATTTATTCTATTCATGTGCTCAAATATGCATTTTTAGAGTGAGCTCTTCACTGCACTGGTCACTTACAGGAGCAGAAAATGACATGTAGAGGCAGAAGCCTGGCAAAACGCAACAAACCCAACTGGTAAAGGACAGGAATTCAGAGCCAGACCAAAATATGAGGTCAAGGAAGCTGCTCTTATAATAATAGTGGTTATCTGTTTAATGTGTGATCTGGCAGTGGTTCGGCGCTGACCATAAGCAATTACACATGTTTCTAAACTGGTGGTATATGAGCCCTGAGCAGCTCTACACGAGCTAGATGTGCTGTGAGAAATGGGCACTTGCTCTATTCTTGTGGTTCTTCTTGCTTAATGTCAATTAAAATTACAGATAGAAATTCTCCCCGTGTAGAGCAGTGCCCATACTCCCTCTCTCAGTCGCCATATACTTAAACTCCTCTATTGAAACCAGTTTTGTGAGGCAAGCTCCTGTCGGGGCTGATAAATGCTGCATAATATTCTCCTCAACAGACATGTGGTTAGACGTGATTTTTTTTTTTTTTTTCTCTCTGACTCTCTGGTTGTTATTTGAAACAGCTTTCTTTGCAGCCCAGCTCCAATGGCGGCGCCTGTGAATGATGCCCTTGTTCTGGGTTTTGTCACGCAGGAGCCTGGAAGGGAGCGGGGACATCCTCGGTGTGTGTTCAGCTGCCTGGAGGAGACCTCTCAGGAGTTAAAAGCAGGAAGGTCTCTGTGATACCAAACTGCCTGAGCACAGATTAGGGCCTGGGAGCTGCTGTGGCGTGGCCCTGGCTCTGGCACCAGTTTTTCATGACTTTGGTGAGCTTGCTGGACGGCACATCTCATTAGCTTTTAATAGACTTGGATCCCACTGTTAAAAGAGCTTCTATGTCCTCTTCTGTAAAATAGCTTTGGAATGTTTTCCTGGGCTTAGGAGGATGTGGCTGGAGTGGGAGCTGTGCAGCGGAGCTAACTGCAGTAGAAGCTGTGCTAATGAGCTATGAAGACACCCCAAAAATGCCTCTTCTCCCCAAGACCAAGGAATTGTGTAGGATTTTACTCCTTTAGTGCAAGTCCTGTTATTGCAGGCTTGAGCCTCAGCCTTTGCACAGTAGGAGCTGTTGTCACCAACCCACCCTGAGTGCCAGCTAGAAATGATCACTTAAAAAGGGGCAGGTGAGTTGCTTAAATCCCAGCTGAGGTGTAAGCCTGTGGCCTTACAGGCTCTTCACCTGGTTTTGGCCATTACAGAGGTAATGACTCCACGTACATTCTTAGCAAACTCAGCACAGAACCCTGCAAAGCATCCCAGAGGGAAGTAGTTTGTCTTTGTTGCCTGAAAGGCTGAGTTGAACAAGGATTTAATGACCAGAGCACATCAGTTAATCATCAGTAATTTAAGAGTTGTAACAGGAGCCTTGCAATAGTCCTGAAGTGGTTCTGTGGCCACGGACTTTCATATCACATCCAGCCCACGTGCTTCGACTGTCTCTAAGGCTTCCAAAAAGTAACTTTTCATCCTTTTACTTTTCCAGAAGCACACAAAAAACCAGAAAAGGGCTGCAAGAATCCATGCTTGTGGCTGAGAACTAAATAAGGAAACACAACTGCTTAGCGAAGAGCCACCCCCTCCCAGAGAAATGTCAGCAGCACAATGGGCACTATTATTCCCCTCCTTTACAACCAGACTGGGGGGTTATGTTGGAGTCTGTAGGAAAGGGCACCAGGAACCTCTCAGAAGCTCTGAGCAGCGTTCAGTGCTCCTGTTTTGGGGTACCACATCCAGAGGAACCCCTGTGCTCCCCAGCACACCCACCACCTGTGGGAGGCATCTGGAGGAGCCACTTTCCTGCAGGCTGCTCCAGTGCACGAGAGATACTGTGGCCCTTTTTTGATATTGTGGCCTTTTTCCCTTCCTTTCTGTCGTGCAAGACAGTTGTTAATCACCTGTAATAAAGTGCAGCTCTGGAGTATAATGAAATGGTCATGTGCAGCAAATGGCTTAGTGCTTCTACCATCTCTACTGCTGTCCCATGTGTTGAAAAAAAAGAATATATTTTGTGATAGGGCAGGTGTTTTTCAACTTTTTTCCATAAGGTATCCCTTATTTTAAGGAAAAACCCTCTCATTGAGCTTATGTCCTTCTACTCGTTCTCATATGGACCCTCTACTACTTTCCACTAATGGAATCTGTGCTTAGCAAACTATAGCAATTATCTCCACAAAAATGTTCTGATAGGGAAAGAACGCTGTTTTAACCTTCTTTGTTGTGATTTACCAGCTGTAAACAAGGAAAATGTCCAGGATTTCTGTGCTGGAGACTTTTTGGAGTCTATCAGCAACAACTCCATTGGCTGAGCTTGGATCCAACAGTTTCATGGAACAACTATTGGGATGTGTTTTCAAGCAAGGTGAGAAAATAGTCCAGGCTGTGTTAGCTGTCCTATCATCTGGAAATATTTCTGTTGTATAAGTAAATAATAATATTAATAATAATATTAAGAAATTACAATCCAGTTGACTTTGCAGCTTTTTCTTGGCATGTGGTTCCTCTTGTGTGTGAATCAGGAGGTGAAAATATACTTCAAGTTAATTTTAGTGACCTAAGCAGCCACAAATTTGCTAAGAACTGGAGTCATGTCAGAATTTAGCTGGAGAAGATATTGATCTTTATACAAGGCTGAAAAATATTTGCAAATTTGCTGTTGAGCAAAGTGTGTTGCACTAAGCTGGAAATTTTTCTTCAGAGTATGCATTTTTTTCAGTAAAATTTTTGATCAGAAAGAGTTAAAATATTTCCCATTGATATTATGGAAACAAAACAATTTGACAAGACAAATGTTTCAATCCAGTTTTGTGATCTTGGGTTTGTATTTCTTTTAAATTATATATTAGATTAACCTTCTATATTATTTCAAAATTACTCAAATGAGTGCTTTTGATGTTTCCCACTCATTATTTTTTTGGAATATCTTTCCCATGAGAAATTTTGACTTCTTGTTCCTATTCATTATCAAAAACACTCACCAGTGTTTGTACCTTTGTATTATCCACATTTGGGTGAAGAGGCAGCTCTGTAGGAAGCCTTGTTGTATCTGTGCTATATCTTTCCTACAAACTGAGAGTGTTCTCTATATAAAAATAAGTTTATTGTTTGCATCTTAAAAGTTTTGGTCTTTGGAGAGTGTGCTGTAGCTGACAGCTCAGGAAGAGCTACCTTAAATCCTTGGTGTGCTGTTAAATGAGTGACTGGTTTTCTTCTGGTTTGTAAATCTGACTCTGCTCATCTTCTACACAGAATCTGGGTGTGGAAAGTATGATGGGGACAGCAGGTTGTGATGCTCATCCAGCTGTCTCATCCAACCATTCCTTCAGTGTCATGTGAGACAATGGATAAAGTGCATCATCTTCAAGAAATGTCAAGTTCTTTAAAAACAGCTGTAAGGAGTGAGTGAATTTGTTATGAAGGAGAGAATAGCTTTTGACCTCCAAATTCTCATTTTGTTTCACTTGAAGGGTTTAACCTCTATCTTTTTCAGTATTAGGAGAGACAGAGCTCCAGGAAAATGGGTGAAGTCACTTCCTTGCTTTCTCTATGGGAGCAAGCTCATCGGAGAGGCCCAAAGGCTCGGGCTGCCTAACCCTGAAGAGCCTGGCTATCCATTTTGGTGATGCCTGTGGCACATGCCCAGCTTGCCTCCCTGGCCTCCTGCAGGCTTTCCCCCACTCCAGCAGCACATCTCCTGCAGCAGCCGTGCAGTTCCTCCTCTGCAGCCCGTGTGGCAGAAGCTGCTCGCGAGCCTCTGTGGGAGTTACCGCTACGTTTGCGAAGACGCACAAGTTTTGAAGCAAGAAATGTGACTCAGAATAGCTCTGCCTTACTCCCATTCCCTGGAAACACGACTCCAACAAGGCATCTGCAAGGCACTGAGGGTATGGAAATGTATTGCAGAGCGAGCAAGCTCTGTGTCATCAAACACAGCCAGCCAGTACAAAAATTTCAGCAATGTAGCGCGGCGCTGATTTAAAGTGGTCTGGAATACAATAAAAGGTGAATCTTCCTTTCAGAATTATAGGAAATAATTTTTTCCCCCCCTGGGCAGGCTTTGAGAACTGCTGAATTTATTCTTGTCTTTCTTCCCAGTCGTTTTGGATGTGACTGAAACTGGCTGTTCTCAGAGTTGGACTCCAGCTGAATGAGAGGGTTTTCCTCCAGCCTATGCCTGACCTTGGGTTATAGGCACTTCAGAAAGCAAAGGCAGAAACACAAACAACCTGCTTCACGGCTCAGCCATGAGACTGGCCCCACGAATACAACTTGGGATGGGTTTCCATCTGGGTAGGCTGATTTGCAGCCCAGATCATCCTGGAAGACACTGTAGGACTGGGTCGGGAAAAAATAAATTGCTTAAAAAAAATAATTGGTGTTGCATTCATTCCCAGAGTCGAAGAGAAAGTTGGAGGGAAGCATGCAGGGAGCAGCAGAAATGCATTATGCATTCATTTTAAAGTAGTAATGTATGCGAGTGGTTTTAAACCATATTTATTATCTGGGATGTTTATGTATTCATGCTGAACATGGGATAACAGAGTATATAAGGATATATGATATTAGTGAAGAAGAAAATGACTGGTATAGTACTTTCTCCTCTCAGTTCCTTCTCCACTAATGCCCTTACACCTTTCTTTTTCAGGCTTTTTGTAGCATCCTAAACAGAAGGATATTGAAGGGAGCTGATTCTGCTTTGATCCTTATGCTTGTTGTCAAAGCGCTTGGGATTGAAGAGACTGTTGGCTACAATTGACTGTGACAATTAGGAGATGATCAGAGCCCTAGAGTGGAGCACTTAAAGGGTAATTTACATGTCAGTTTGTCGAATAAAAAAAGATATTCAGCTAAGATTTTTTTTTCCCCCCTTAGAGCCTTGTAAACTGCACTTTGTGCTATAGTAAGAAAAACCTGGCAGAGGAGTTAGGATAGCCATTTCCATTTGAAAAGAGGCAATCATAAGGCCACTGCTGAGCCTATTGTCCACTAAAAATGCTGATTTGCAGTCAGGGAGTGAAAGAGTGGAGCCATCACTAAATAGAACCTCGTGCAAGGTAACTCCCCCTTGGTGGCTTTCTAATGTTGGCTGAAGGTTTTATATACCTTAAATCCCGCATTTACTATCATTATAACATTGTTACTGATCATGAATGTCCTTTATCATAACAAAAAAAAAAAAAAATGGTATTGAGGGGGAGGAACAGGAGCGACCAGGCAGTGGATAGGCTCTCACCAGCTATCTATTGTATCGCATCTTTCTTGTTCCCTCGCCTTTTGTGTGCCATCACAATTTTCTTCTTGTCACCCTTTGCACTTTGCCATTCAGGCACCTTCCATAACACTTTTTCTCATAGGTTTGGTTTTTTTTTTTCTTCCCCCGTACCTATTTACACTTCATTTTTAGACTCACTCCCAGGAGATTTTTAGCATTTTCCGCGTTTAACCTGCTGGGAAAGGAAAAGAGAGAGGGAGGTGACAGTAGCTGTTCAGAGTTTGCCTTTCTGTGTGATTAGGCTGCAATACAGACTGTGACACAGACTGGAGACATACAGGTCGGGGAGAGGACTGAAGTTAAGGCAGCTGATGATTAAACAAGCTTGTTTGTGATAAGTCCCTTTTTCTTATGTGATAGCTCTGATGAACCTAGAGTTGCTTCGACTGTAGAGTTATATGAACTTATAAAAATATCAAAACCCAACACCTCCCTCATTATTCTGGTTGGTGTGAGCTGTAGCATATGTGATATTCCTCACGGTTTAAGGAAGGGATATTAGTGGGTACATATAGTGTTTGTATATGCAAATAAGTGTATTTATTTTGAGGTTGCATCGTAGGCTTTTCTTCCAGAGATTGGATTGGCTCCCTTTTTACTCTCATCTCCTTAAAAGAAGAAATAGTCATCTGTTCCAGTTCAGGAACCAGAATGAAACACTTTGCTTTGTCACAATTACCAAGTAGCCTTTGCTGCTCAGATGTGCAATGCCTAAACCCCCCAGGGGTTACTTTTCTGGGGAAGTTTTGCAGCTTCCAGTAAAAGTCACACACGTAGATCACAGCGCTGATTCTGATCCCTGGTCAAACACCACTGATTTGAACAGATTTAGCATTTCTGTTCATGCCAGCAGGATATAAGTATCAGGCCCTGTGTGTCCATAGGATCCCCAAACTGTCCTTTCCTTAATCAGAACCCTGATGTCCTTAAGCCCTTTGTATGTTGAACACCTGACAATGAGGTTTCTACCTCTAAAATTGTGCTGGAAACATGTTTTAACCTGACTTGTGTATGGGGCGAAGAAACACTTCAAAATATTTCTAAACTTTGCAGAGTTACTCTTCAAGGTAAGGTTTAAAATAAAGAAAAATCTTAGATTAAAATGCTTTTCTTTAGGAGAATTATAGTATTGCCACTCTCTCCAAAATGCTGTAAATGGGAGATGGTGGCTTTTGCCCTCTCTCGTTGCACTAAACTTGCTGAACGTCACAATATTTTTATGTGTTTATATCTGTAGCCAATGTAAAGAGCAAACAGGGATAAATAAAAAATGAGGAGTAAACAGTGTGACAGGGCAAGACTGGAATGACTTTGGCTTCGTATGGGTCTGCAGAAGTGAGGCAGTGGTAAATCTGTATTAAAAATAAATAAAATATCTGCTATAGCAGGAGGTCCTTGTCTCCCAGGTAATGGCTCAATGATGAGTAGATGAGCCATCACCATATTGATTTAAGCATTTTTTCCCAGCCAGTCAAGATTAACTTTGATTTGTTTTTTACTTTCCTTTTACAGGTTTGCATTTAAAGCACTCTCAGAGCACTGATAGGATAAAATTCTAGTAACTGAGAGACCTCTTGCTGGAAAAGTAATGGATGAGTGCATGAATCATTCTAGGTTTCCCCTTACTTTACCATGAAGTTAATTTTTTCGAAGAAGCAGGAAGAGGAAAGTTTTACTCATTGACCATGAATTTTGAAAAACCTGCATTTTCAGGATGTAAGATTAAAAAAAAAAGGTCTTCTTAAGACTTTTGTAATGTAAAGTTGATCAGAATTTAACTGAGATGTGCTTTTTCATTTGTCAAAACTACCATTTTTGTTATTGAATATAATTTTTAAACAAATTAATTTATGTAATGACCATAATGCCAAAAAACCACTATGTATTATGTATGTTATATATTATAGTGGCCCTAGAAGAGCCTTTCTTGCTCAAAAATTCATAAAGGGGCAAAAGTCTACGTATTCGCAGTAAAAATAGACTTCCTTATGTAACCCTGGGTTATATAGATTTAAAACTTATTCAGGTTTTAAGTTCACGAGAGTAAATCATGGTGGTGTAACTGCTTTATATAGGTGAGAAATTCTATTCACAGTAAGGCATTGTACAACTTGACTTCTGCAGCTTCGAAACAGTTAAAGATCATGACAAATTATGTGTAGTGAAATACTCTGACCCCATTCAGTACCTATTTTCTCATTCAGTCTGAAATATATCCCTTTATTGCTTTGTGAATTAATAATATGATGTTGGACAACTACAGATGACTTCTTGTTAATTAGAATTTCAGATGCGTGCTATGATGCATCAGAACTTTCTCTATTTTCTGCTAATAGGACACACCGAGTGAATAGCAAAATGTTTTTCAAGAGCAGGGAAGGAAAACGATCTCCTGATCTAAATAAGATGTTGCCCTGAAGAAAGGTACCTAAATTCCCAATGCCTGGCTTTCAGGAAAGTCTTTCAAAATTGTGGCACTTCTCAAATTTGGAATTTTGAGCAAGTGTTGAACTAAAGACCTGTGATGGGAAAAATCTGGTCTCTGTGGTGATAGGGAGAACATACTGACTCTATGGCTTACATAAATTTGTAGTCTTTCCTAATTGGCTGTTTAATTTAATCAGGCCAGATCTTCAAGTGCTAAAAAATAAATATAACTTTGCCATTAACTCTGGGGCAGCTTGAAGCTCCACAAATTTTATTTTTATCTGATAAATATTAGAGAAGGTAAGAATACCCTTTGAATGCATTTCTGATGGTAAGGTGGCTCTAAGGGACCAACCTCACTGCTCTGGATTTCATCTTAAATGAGTTTCAGTATTTAGCTGGTTCACATCCCAACTCACTTACAGCATTGAAAAACCTAGCCCTAACATTGGTGGTATGTTTCACTGTAAAACAAATAATTTTAAAACCAAAACTGAAAATTAATTTTTTTGATATCTTGTCTCTCTTTTGTGGTTTTTAATTTCAACCTTGGCCTTACTGTGTAATCAAATAAGAGTCTATTCCAATGAACCTTTCAGAAACAGAGGGGGGAAAATAAAAATAACATCCTAGTGCAAGTTGTTTTTCAAGATTCTCTCCCAAAACGTGAAGTAAAGGCCATATTTACTGTCAATGGAAATGAAGTTTGTTCTGTTGAGGCAAACAGCTGAGCTCATGTCTGCCCACTGAACATCAGAACCAGCTGAAGCTGAATTATGAATTCGATGAGATTTTGCTTTCTTATATAAGAGTGCCCTTACAGTGAGTTGACTAAGCTGACTCTAATACCAAATAGACTCATGTTCAAAAGCTGAAGGAGGGAAGGTGAGAGAATTATTCCATGTGTTATTTTGTCCTGTGATGATGGAGGTAGTGTTGGCATCCACCAGCTCAACCCTCGCTCCGTGGTGTCAGCTCTGGCTCCGTATGTGACTGGAAGGGTGACATGTGTTACCTTCCTCTCAGGGTCTCCCTTGGGTGACATCCATGGCACTACACTGACTTCTATCAGTTGGAAATCATGATAAATTTGTAGCAAGTGGACTGTCTGTTCCTTTCCCAAGTGAAAAAAAAAAAAAAAAGATGGTGTAGGAAAGAGCTTCCTAAGCACAAACATATTTCTTGTTGGATATCAACAGGAAATGAGACTTTGCCTTTTTATCTGAGGCACAAATGGAAATGCCTTACTCTGTACTAGAAAGGAAAATCATGGAAACAACTCATAAATTACTTTCCTGAATATGGTCTGTATAGTTTTAGAAGGCTGGTGGTATTTACGAATAATCTCTTGTAACTTTCATTTCTGGACATTTAACATGTTCCTCCTTTTGCTGTTGGATGTACAAACACTGGACAAAATAACATGGCAGGGGGGCTGAAGCTAAATCTGGAGGAAGCCATCATTAGATGCACCTCTCACTGAGCTTATAAAGGAAGCATCACTTGCTGGAGTTTGCTTTGCCTTTTTGCTAAATCCTTTAGGAAAAGGAGGATATGCCCAGAAAATGGAAGTTTGAAGAAAAAGGCTGAAAAATGTGATAGATACATTGTACCTGTGATCACTGATTTGTCACAGGTACCTTTCAGTACCTAAAGGACTACAAGAGAGCTGAAGAGGGACTTTGGATGAGGTCACAGAGTGACAGGACAAGGGGGAATGTCTTCACACTGGAGCTCTTTGGTGTCATTTCAGGGCATCAGATAGGACAGTGTGCTGCAAAGTGTAATTGTGAATCTCTCTCTCTCTTGCAACATGCACAGAGGAAGGAGTTAAAATTCAATAGTTGGAGTGTCTTATCTTACTAAATAATGTTTTACTTGTACAAATTTCTTGTGAAAGCTGTAGCTTGACTTCATAGATAAGTCCATTTTCATGCTGTTCAAAATGCCAGTGAGTTTCTAAAGCCACCAAGACAAAACCATGGGGTTCAGGCTGGACAAGTGCCAGAAAAAAGGGCCAGGAGACCTCAGATTCAGGCACTTCTGTAAAAATCCAACCTTTGGGTCTGAGTTGAACAAATGCTCACCCCATGCACAGTTGTGGAAGTTGGATGCTCTAACCCCATGCTGTGGCAAACCCCAAGTGTGCGAGAAGAGACCAGAAATCTCAAGTTTGTGATGTTTTAAAGAAGCCCGAGGCTGATGAGAAAATCAACTTTGACATTCTGAATTCATGCTGGAAAGTGTAAAGGAGAATGGGATGATTATTATTAATAATCAGTAGCAGAAGTCAAATGTCTGAAGGACTATTTGAGCTGCAATGATACCCTCTTAAAAGTTTGAAATGAACTCCTCATAAAAAGTTTAAAACTCAGGGTATTTGTTCATGTGCATTTCTTTAATGTCTGATTGGGAGAAAGAGTAGAGCAGATGTTTTTCCCTGTTGTCATAGATAGCTAACTTTTGTCTCTTTCTTTAAAGTGTAAAATATGCATCACAGTTTGGAAAACATTCACAAACGATTACTTCATACTGTGAGCTGGAGCTGCCTTCCAGAGGGATACATTATAGTCTGGTCAGATGCAATTGCCTGCAACTACTATTTCCTTTTTAAAAAAAGTTTTGCCATCTTGATAAACTTTCATTAACAACTCAGCCTAACTTGGGATACCTTATTTATAAGCCAGGAATTTCTCCTTGAAGGATATATAGAGACAGATACTGAAATAATGTCAAAATGGCAATTTTCCATTGGAGATGATGAAAATGCATTTGCTTACGATTATTCCCTGTTTCATTCCAGCAACATTCCAACTATAATTTTAATTCTTCTGCAAAGAAAATATTTTGACAGCATAGAAAGGCACCACTGATGTTTGAAACTTGCCTTTTCTTTCCTTTTCCCCTCACGCTGTTGTTTCTCAAGCCGATGTGTCTTTATATTTTTTTCGATATTCGTTAAAAAGTCCCTTCCTCAAGTGAGAGATGAGCAAAATGAGCCCGGAGGCAGGGAATCGGTGCAGCCCTCTCCCAGGTGGGAAGAGACACTCCCTTCTATTCCCTTCCTTTGCCACCATTTTGTTCCAGCCCTGAAAAGCAGCAAATGGTGGTTATTGTTTCTTTGCAGGGTATGGTTTTGTACTGGATCCATGTGCAAAGTGTAAACATGTCATCAGTCCTCATTTGCTATATCCAAAAACATTCCCCATGTCCATATTTGATTTTCAAGTGCATCTGTGCACTGATTGAAACCCTCCCAACATGCTGCTACGCAAATGCAAACCCACACATTGCTGATTTGGAATCAAATGCTCTTATGCTTCCACACTTCCATTTCAAAGTTTGCCTCAGAGTTGCAGTATGTGCCCTTTTAACACATTTTTTTCCCCTCTCACAAAGAGATCCCTGTGCTCATCGCAGGAGCCCGGTGCAGTCTTTTCCATTTTGTTCTTATTTATTCCTTGGAGCCTACTTTTATTTTCACAGCTTATTTATCCTTTGTTTACAGCCCACATGTTCTCTTAACCAACAAAACCAATATTTAAACAAAGGAAGTAAAATGCTGAGTTATAATATAGGAATTTGCTATGGATAGAAAGTTGGATTGCAAATAGCAATGCATTTTGCCATTAATGTGCTGCTTCAAAAGGGAGAGAGAAAAAGCTTATTGAGTTGCAAATTTTCTGGAAAAAAAAAAAAGATGAATCTGTTATAAACTATGATGGAACATTTTCCTTTTAACACCCATCAGACTCCTAGTCATCCCCACCCCCCGCCCCAAAAAAAAAGGGGGGGGGTGGGGGGGAAGAGAAAAGTGCCAAAATGTGTAATTTTAAAGCAAGTTGTGTTGCACCTAATTATTTTTTTCCATCCTTCCCGATATACAGGAGTTACCTTAACTGCAAAGCTCCGTAGTACCCTTTGCCTGTCATTTTTAATCAGGTTGTTTTAGGTAATTTTTGTTATGCCCCTCATTACTGAATTGTTTATCAATAGGTGCACCAAGTGTCACTAGCTTTTCTCATCAAGCCAGGTCTGACAAAGAGCTGCAGTGCATGGGAAAGAGGCAGCTAGGTGAAACTAATGCCATAGATGTTTGATTCATTAGGAGCTTATTGTTAACGGGGATGTCTGATTGTAAAGGCTCAGTCAAGCAAAAGAGTGCAGAGTAATCAGTCGGATTTATAGTTTGCAGGGCTCAAAAAAAAAAAAAAAAAAAAAAAGAGAGAAAAAAAAAAAAAAAGAGAAAAAAAATCAACATAAACCTTTGGATATAGCAGAAACAGAAAAATCCCCTTTGGGCAGCCCTAACCTGAGACCAGCCAAATAAGGTCATGCTACATGAAGGTTGCCTGTTAGGTGATGGGAGATATAGGAGGATTACAGCCATATGGCATGGCCTATCATACCTTCTGACTTAAGATAACAAAGCCAAGCTTTGTGCTTAGCTGTTTTTGACTGACATCATCAATTTTATTTTATGTTGGTCACCTCCGGTAACAGGAAAAAATGGCCTAGGGTTGATAACACATGCCTGTTTTTTTTAGTATTAAGATGCCTTACAGCCAGTTTTGTGCTGTAAAAAATTTCAAAGAATTAGTAGCTTGTTCTTCTATCAACCATCCTCCAGCAACTGTCAGCTCCCCCCTCCCTTGTTTTCGGTTTGTACCTTGCAAATGAGAGACAGCCTTATTCAGAACCAGATGTAAGGCTCCTAGAGAATGAGCGTAAGCTGTTGTACTTTAAGCCTAATGGGAAGTTTTATATGCAAGGGCCTTGAACTGATTAGTATAATTCCCTCTTTAATACAGCTGTCCCTCCAGATTAAGGTAAACCAAATGTTGCAATCAGAGATTAGTGTACCTTGCCAGTTATTAACATCCCCGGTTGCTCGCCGAGCACGTCAGACACTAATGCTGTGTATTTATTTGCCACTTCCACGCTGTAACTTGAACTTCTGCACCTGTCCAAGCATTCCAGGGAAGAGAGAAGGGTATTACTGGGAGGCAAAAGTTTTATACCTGTTCCACCTGTTTGGTTTTGTCACACCGCCTGAGATTTTCTTTTTTCCCTGCCAAGATTGCCAGGTGGTTTAATCCGTTCCTCTGCCGGCTTTATGAAGAAAGACTTTGTCTGCTCGAACTGCATTTGTTGCCCCTCATCTGCTTCCCCTTACCGAGAGCGTGCTACTCACCTCAACTAAGTTATTTATTTATTTATTTGCTTACTCTGCCTTCCCCTGGCTTTTTTTCTTTTTTTTTTTGCTTTTTTTTTTTTTTTTCAGAGGCTCTCTGGCTGCTCTTTGTGTGTGCCGAGGATGCGGCTCCAGGGCGGGGAGAGGCAGCACCCGCTCCCGCTGTGCTCGCATCAGCCCGCGGTGCCTCTCGCCCAAGGTGGGTCACGCAGTTGTCTTCTTGCATTTGGCAGGATATCCTGTCCACCAGCTACACAGATGTCAAGGGGGACAATGTCTGGGTTATCGAGGCGAGATCTTTGCTTCTCCCCCCCTCCACCCCAACCTGATCAGATTTTCTAGATAAATGTACACCGTAAACAGACTTAAAAAGCTTAGTGGGGTTGAGAGTGTCTTGTGCAGCACGGAGGAAATCGATAAAGTTAGGCCATGCTAAATAACTGCTCCTCAAATGCATTTAATTACTTTAGAAGACTGTTAATTTACCTATAAACGTGAGAATCCTGGACAGGGAAAAAAAAAAAAGAGCTGCACGACACACAGAGGAAGATGCTGCTTAAGTGGGGTTTATTTCTTTTGCACAAGCAATTAATTAACCCTGCAGTTTAAAAATTCATAGCAGAAAGAAAGAGTTGGCCTTTTCTAAACCAAAAAAATTGAGACAACTCCCCCAACAAAATGCCCCTGCTTTCAAATACCTGCCCCCAGACCCTCTCAAGCGCTGTGCTCTTCACAGGGAATGCGGGGCTGAATACCAGCTGTAGTTTTTGGGCTATGGTTGCTTCCTAGTGAAGACCCTGCTAGGACAATTTTTTTTTTTTTTTTTTTTGTAATTGAATGTATTCCTTATTAAATAGATAATTGACATAAGGTCAGAAAGGGCCGTTTCAGCACAGTCCCCCCCCCCCCCCCCCCCAATACCAAAGTTTACCGCCGGCTGCACACTTGCCTGCACATTACGGCTTAATTGCAGATTTTTTGAAAAGACAAAAATATGTTCATATCTGAGGAATTATGTCTTGCAGCCTACTAAATATGCTAATGCAGTACTAAGCAGGGATAAAGTTCTTGCCATACCACCCAACAGTTGCGTGGGACACGCTGCCAAGTTATTGTTAATTGTAAAGCGCATGCAGGCTTTGCAATCCATCTTAATTGTCATACTTACTCCAGGTTTGGTGATAAGGCTAGATGGGCTGTTTTAAAGTGACAATGTTGACAAGGGGAAAGGGTGTGGGCCCGGGCTTGCGGTTCTGGAGGGGTTACGCGCTCTGACCTGCCGTAGGTTGATATGGACAGTCTGCAAGGGGATTTTAGTTGTCATGGGGTCCCCAGGCAGTTGAATAGAGTGACTGTCTGTCCTGCTTTTTCCTGTTAGGATCCTGACACGTGGAGCATTGATGAACTCAGCATAACGTTGAATAGGAGCTTTTTGGCAGCTGAGACACAAGGGCTAAGCTGCAGGTCAGAGATAACACTAGTGCAGATCTCCTCATGCACACAGTTAGTAGCATGCTTTCTTCCCTCCTGAGTGCAGGAAATAGCTCATGTTAAATACGTTCACTTTTCAGCTTTCCTTTCTTCTAAAACGCAGCTTGACAGATTGGGCTTTTCAGCTTCCCCCCCCCCTTTCTTATTTTTATTTTTTTTTTTTTCCACCACCTCTGCTTTCTACCTCAGAAATACTCCTCAGGAAGCAGGAGTTAATCTTGGTGAGGAAACGATAAGGTGATACTTGATTTTTCAGGGGAAAGCAGAAGGATATGACTGCCCGGTAACTGCAGAGAAATTTGCAGGGACGCCTTTTTTTAGGGCTTCCCTTTGCTTTTTCCTTTCTCCTCCTGAGAGCGGAGAATGGGCAGGTCTGGCTGGAGGTAGGCAAGGGGTTTAAATAGCATCGGGGGCAGGAAGGAAGTGCTGGGAAGGTACATCGATAAAAGCCGCTTCCCCGCGCTTCTCTATCAGCTCCCTGGATCAGGTGAATTGGGTCGTTCCTTTCCCAACTTTGATGCATCCTGGCTGGCACAGAAATGTGTCTTTGAAGTCGTTTCATACTCGGCCAAGTTTTTTTACGTGGTTCCCAAAGAAAGAGGGCGAGCATTGTCTCCGCTAAATGATGTCAGGCCGGCATCCTGTGTACCGAGACAATGTCGAAGCCTCTATCTGCTCTTGGCATTGCTCTTGAGGCTGCCTGGGCTGTTTGAAGTGTTTGTGTCGGCAGGCCCTGAACCTGATGGAGATTTGGGGAGGGAGATCACTCTTAAATTGCCCTTTGCCTTGTGTGCACATACACGTGGGGTTTGTTGGGTGGTAGCGTGCCTGGGATTGATGCCTTAGGAAGGCTGACCTCAAACAGAGGCTGGACAGAGCTGGAGAATAAAGTAGGTATTGATTAAAAGGCTTCCAGGAGCCACCCTGCGCATTACAGGAACCTGAACAAAGCTGCACCCAGGGTGGGTTAGGAATGGCCACATAAAAATGGCTGCCTGATGACAAGATTTTACATTTTTATAAGTTTTGGTCCATTTGCATATTGGGGTTTAATTGTCCAATTACAGCTTCAGATTGTGAGGTTCCACCCTTCTTGTTCCTCCCTTCAGCCCATCATTTGTGCTTTTTGGGCTGAAAGTTGTCCTTGGTCTTCAGCAGGAAAGGATTTGTTTTGTCTACTTGTTCTGTGAAGAGAGCTGACTGGTACTTAATGTGAGGCTCAGAACTACATCCTTGGGCGGCACAAAATCTGAAAATATGGAAGGTAAAATCTAAGGCATCATTATCACCCAACTCATCATGCAGCTGGGCATGAGCTTGATGCTGCCTGGAGCCAGAACCCTCCTCAAAGGGAGCGCAACTGTGCAACTCAACTGTTTGAGTTGGGCATTGAGGTGGAGCAGCACCTCTCCATTGGAAGAGCCTCTCTGGTGATGGGGAGCTCTCCTCCCAGCAAGGTGGTGCTCAGCAGGAGCAGGGCAGAGCCAGGATGAGACCCTATTGTGCGGGCCTGTCCGCATTAGCGGATTCCTGTGCCTGTGTTTAGACTTTCCACAACTTAATTGGGCCTCTGCAGTGAACCGTTTGCAGCCAAGGGGCCAAGGCTATTGTCTGTTCCTGTGGCTATCACCACAGACAGGGAGAAGGATAGACACAAATACAGCCTTTGTTACACTCTGGATGCTCCTTTTGCAATCCTGGACGATTTCATGCTCGCTCTTGGGTGACTTCAGCAGCTTTTCCAGTAGATGCACTTTTTTTTCACTTTCTTGGAGAGGTGGGAAGCGGCTGGAAAAAGGATGGCAGAGTCAGTTTGCATTAAATGGCCTTGCAGGATACTGCTGCTCCCTGTTTTCTGCTTTCTGTGTAAGCAAAGGGCCTCTGGCCACAGCCAGTGCCACTCAGAGCTTGGGGAACACTTCCCAGCTGCCACCGTGGGGTTGCAGGTTTTTCCTGGGAAAACAGTGCTGGGAGCTCTGCGCATTTTCTTTGCTAAGCCATGAATTCATGATGAAATTTATAGGATGAGATCTATGACTCTGCTAATACTTCCACACAGCAGTTTGGCCTTTTCATTCCAGAGAGGGTTGGACGGGAGCTAAGAAGATCTGGCTTTTGTTTCCAACTCTTCTACAACTTCCTGTATGACCTTGGGCAAGTTGCTTAATCAAGCTGTCTCGAGCTTTCCTTTGTAGTAATGTTGCTTGCAAATGTTAGGAGAGTTGTGAATATGCAAGGTTGATTTGGTAGGTGACATGCAGGTACTAATTTGACACCTTTCAGAGAAAAAGCAGCCATGTGAAATAAGAAAACTGAAGTCACTGTATCTCACCTTGGCTTCAAATGCAGGATTCAATGAAACACCAACAGGAGCAAGATGCTGGCTGGTCTGAATCAGGGTTAGTTGCACATAGTGCCAACACTGGGCATAAATTTTGCTCTCAAATGGAATGGAATAAATTGTGGAAAGTTATCTAAATGAATGTCAGAGAGCATCTGTAGGGACAGCATACCAGAAATATGAAGATAGGACCTGAAGATGAGGACAGAGATATCAGGGATACAGGTATGACATAGTAGGATTAGTTTGAATGTTTGGGTTTTTCAGCCTGAAGGAAGCTCTGGGGAGACCTTAGAGGCCCTTGCAGTGCCTAAAGGGGTTCCAAGAGACCTGGAGAGGGACTTAAGACAAGGGCCTGGAGTAATAGGACAAGGGGAATGACTCCAAACAGAGAGTAGAGAGAGTAGGTTTAGATTGGCTATTGGGTGAGGGTGGTGTGGCACAAGTTGCCCAGAGGAGCTGTGGCAGCCCCATCCCTGGAAGTGTGCAAGGCTGGACAAGGATTGGGGCAACCAGGTCTAGTGGAAGGTGTCCCTGCCCATGGAAAGGGGCATGAGAATGAGATGTTAGGAATGAAATGGTCTTTAAGATCTCTTCCAACTTAAGTCATTCTGTGATCCCATGTGTTTCCTTGTAGACCTCTTGCTGTCCCTGCATGCAGAGGAGATGGAAGCCTATGCTCTACACCCCCCAGGGAAAGGAGAGCTTGTCCTAGGAGTGCAGCCCATACAGTCCAATGCTAAGCTGCAATACAGGGACAGGAGCAGATGGCTCTCGGTTTGGGGGGGGCTGAGTGATTTTCTTAGAAGTTCTGGAATGTGCACACACAGAAACTAAAATGTGTGTGAGCTACAGAAAGCTCTCGCCGCCTTCATTAAAGCCATGGACATCTGAGTGCCTGAAGATCTGATAGGGCTTGTTTTTTTAAAGTGGTAAAAGTATGTTATTAAAGACTAGCATATCTAGGAGCTTGATCACAGCCTGGTTTATAGGGAGTGGTAATATCTTTATTAAGCCAACTGATATAGTTGGAGGGGGAAAAAACAGACAAGGCCTCTACAGGGCTCTTTACTGTAATTAAAATAGGCTGCTTGTATCTAGTTAAATAATATGTAAACTCTTAAGGCCAAATGCTGCAGCTAGTTACTATTAGTGAGAAACTGTAAACTACAAAATCCCAAACCAGGAAGTCCCATGGAGATAAAAAAATATCTAAAGAGCAGTCAGAAATGTGCCCGGTATTATTGATGCTTCAAGCGGTATTAAGTTGTGAAGGGCTGGAATGTAAACAGAGTTACAGATGTCTGATGCCGTAGGTTGAATTAGGGAAGCAGGAAATGCACTCCTTCGCTTGGGATGTTTGGAAAAAACACCTTCTGCTCGGCTTTATCTGAAAACAGTTAAAGGTTTGTTTAACCTACGAAATAATTCGGAGGAGAATACACCGGGCAAAGTTGTTTCTTCTATTTACAGGGCCAAAAATAGGAGCCGTGCAGACCAGCAGAACCTGGTCCCCGTTCACAGGGAGCTGCATTTTAGAAATGACCTAATGAGAGAGGGTCACAGTGAGGGTAGGTTGTGTCACAATGGAAAAAACTACAGCTGTACACACATATGGCTACTCGGGGAAGGCAAGCCTGATCTTAGCGAGACAATTATTGTATGTATCTTTGTAATGTAAAGCTAATGACTATTTTCCTCCCTCGGGGTGAAGTGCAAAGGATCAGTTTTGTTTCTTAGAAGAGGGTGGGAGAACAGTCTCTATAAACCGCTCTGGTAATCCTGATACTTTATTTCCCAACCTTGAAAGCCTACAGCCTTATCTTATCTGCCTATGGTTGTTGTTACCCCTGCCAAAACTCTGCTGATGGGCTGCTAACATCATTACATTTGCTTCTGATTTGCGTAGGTTAAGCACCACAGAGCAGACATTGCCTATTGCATGTCCTGGTGCAGGCACTGCTCCTCTTAAATCTACCCCAAAGAGGGCAACCTGTTGTTTTGAAGGAGTGGGTTTGGTGGTTTTTTTTTTGTTTGAAGTAGCATTGAAAAGCTCAGAGCCCACCTTTGTGTGTCCAGCGGGAGGAGGAGTGAATTGTGGTGGTGCAGGATCTGAGCTGTGTGGGGACAGGGACTCAGAGGAGGCTGATGTGCAGGGGTGGCTGACTTGTTCCTCAGAGGCAGAGTTACCCTCATGAAGGCTGGAGAGGAGCAAATTTACAAGGACATGCCGTGACAGGACAAGGGGGAATGGCTTTAAAATGACAGAGGGCAGGTTTGGATTGGGTATTGGGCAGAAATTCCTCCCTGTGAGGGTGGTGAGGCCCTGGAACAGGGTGCCCAAAGAAGTTGTGGCTGCCCTTGGATCCCTGGAAGTGTCCAAGGCTAGGCTGGATGCAGCTTGGAGCAACCTGGGACAGTGGAAGGTGTCCCTGCCCATGGCATGGGGATTGGAATGAGGAGGTCTTTAGGATCCCTTCCAACCCAAACCATTTTACCATTCTGATGATGCCCTGGGACACGACCACCTCCTACTGCATTTACAGTGAACAGTGTGGTTCGTGTTGCAGATTTCTGAGAATTTAAATTTCTCAGTCCTGCAAGTTCTATGCTGGCTGCAGCATGGGACACTTTGTTATAACAGACAGCCCTCACAAACCTGAAATAGGCTTTGTCCTTTTCATCGTGATTGTTGTTGGTAAACTCATATAAATGGGAAGTGCCATTTCCTTCACATTGTTTGAAGTGTATTTGTTCAAGAAATAACTGAATAACAGTTTTCCGTTTTTAAAGCAGGAGACTTTTTCCCCTGGTGTCCTAACTCTAAATTAGATATTCTAGATATCCCCATGAGCTCAGAATAGTAGGGCAGCCAGGTTAAGGTCCAGGCATTAAGGCATCTTAGGAGTTAATCTTTCTCCTAATAATTATCTTTTTATTTATTTTTTTTATTAGAAGTTTTGATTGTCATTTATGCCTTACTTAGAGTTGAAATGCTGAGTTAGGAGAAAAAAAGGGGTGTCAAGTGTCTATTTTGGAACTATTTTGTTTGGATGACACCTAGGTAACATCAGAGACACCTTTCCTGGGTGGGAGCTCTGAGGCAGAGGAGGATTACTGTGGCAACATGGGTTTCCTGAGTTTCCTTTTTGCACACTCATTTGAATTAGTGCCTTAAAAAAAAAAAAAAAGTCTTCATTTCTTCTGTGTCTGCAGTATGCTTTCCTAATTTTTTTTCCCTTCATTCCTCAGTTTTTCCTATTTCATAAGCCTGAAACAATACCAGTGTCTTGACTGATGGTAAGGGAATAGGTGAGAGTGTGGAAGTTCATTATAATTAAATCATCCAACATTAAAGGAAAAAAAAACCCTAAAAAAAAAGGCAAAAAAAAAAAAAAAAAAAAAAAAAAAAGCATTGAATTTGTCTTTGTGAGCAGTGCTAGTTGCCTTGCCAGTCTGAAGCTGGCACTGTGGGTTTGCTGTAATCACTGAGCTGAGAAAAAGAGACACGGGGTTTGTTTGTTTGTTTGTCATCATGGAGTTGAGCAGGACTTAAGCACTTGAATGCACAACACTTTTCTCTGCTGCCGCTCTGTGCTTCTGGATTCTGCATAAATTCCCCCCTTTTGATTCCTCCAATCTGTATTTCTGACCCTCCTTAAGAATTAGGATTTATATATACCCCATGTGAATATCAGCTTGGAAAATGTGCCTTTTTGATTTTAAAAAGGAAGTGTGATAAAAATCAATTACACCTGTGGCTTTAGGTGCTTTGCTGGAGCACTGTCTCCTAGGGAATGTGTGTGTGTTGTCTTGCTTTGGGGACATCCAAACATCTTTCTGGCCTGTGGGTGGGTCTGCAGCAGGATGGTACCTTAGGTTTGTTGTGGTACAATGTGGCAGGTGAGCAAATGCCCAGAATCTGGATCCTGGACACTGTGCAGTATGATGTAGCATAACATACAGACCTTTGGTTTCAACACAAAGTTGTTCAAAGATTAGGACTAATAAAACACACATTTAAAAGGAAAAAAAAAAGTGTTGTAATCAAACAAGATGACACAGAGCAATACCAAGGGAAAATCATTCCTCTCGTTTCCCAGTCCTGACTAGTGCACTTCATCACCAAAGCCAATAATCCTCTATCACTTGGAGAGCAGATTTCAAAGGCCTGTGCTGTGCAGTATTTTCATGTAGCTGGTGAAGATCAAATAGTGAGACCACAGAGCCTTCACCTCCTTTTGGGAGCAGGGATCCTGCCTTGCTGGGCTGCTCTGCTGCTCTGTGTAAGGTCACACCCCTCCTGTCACACACTGACTGCTCACCCCAGCCCTGGCTGTAAAGGCTGTGCCAGAGGCAAGGAAAGGGATGGAAAGACATGTGGTGGAAAGATGTTGCGCTCCAGCATTCCTTGGCTTGCAGATGGCAAACTCCAAACTAGTACAGGCCAGCCAGAGCAGCCAGAGACTCTTCTTATGTCCTTTCAAAGCTGAGCTTTAGGCACAGAGTTAGTGCTAATTGCTTGAACCCTACTGAGGTCTGAGGAGGTGGGTACAGCACTGAGTTGTGGATCTCTGCTCTTCTCTTGGCTCTGCCACTTGCTCCTCGTGACTGCAAATCACATCCTCAGTGTGACACTTTCTTTAGTTGTGTCACGCTTTTGGATCTTTGGCTGGTGAATAATTAAAAGTGAGTGTGCCACTCATTTGAGTGAAGAGCAGGCAAAGGACTCATCTGTAAGGCAAGTGGCATTTCCAAAGCAAGGCACAACGATCATAGGATTATTGAGGTTGGAAGACACCTCTAAGATCATGGAGTCCCACAGTAAACCCAGCATCACTGTGTTCACCACTAAGCCACGTCCCCTTGCACTACATCCACACACCTTTGGAACGCTCTGGAGATGGTGATTCCATCATTTCCCTGGGCAGCCTGCTCTAGTGCCTGACTAATCACTTTCTGGACCTCATACTGCTCATGCTTTAGTCACAGTCAGGGGCCTTCCTCTGCCTTGCTTTCCAGCTGACTCCTCTGGGAGGAAGGAGAAAGTCTTGAGCTGTGTCACCTGCCCCAGCAGCAGAGACTGGCCTGGCACATTGGCAGTGATGCTTTGTCGTGGTCTGTGCCAGCTGCAATGATGAGGGTGGGCTGGGAGCCCCACTCACCATGGCCTTTCCAAACCCTTGATGCTCTGGAGTTGAGACTGCGTGGGAGTTTTGCCTGATCTGGTAGGTATGCAGTCAACATAATGTTCCAGTAAAGCTTACACACTTGAAACAAAACTGCTTTGTGCTGGAAACAGGCGAGTTCCAGCAGCAGGGAGCCTCCAGCACTCTTGTACCTCATATTTCTTATTTACAACCCTGGTGTTTTCTCTTCTTGTTAACTTGGATAGGGCTTGGAGCAACCTGGTCTAGTGCAACATGAAGGGATCTTTGAGGTCCCTTCCAACACATTCTGGGGTCCTGTGATTCCATGAACTTGACCTTCCCACCTCCTGCACACCATGCACAGCCTGTCACCATGCTTCTCCTCGCTGGTGCTGGCTGAGGTGCTGGTTAGACCACACAGTTCCTTAGGATGATACAGACAGTCTGATCTCCAGAGAAACTCTCCAGAGCTACCCACCTCTCTTGACTTTATGCCTTGACACATCTGTGAGTCAGCACAGTGGTGATACATTCTGCCAGATGCTTCCCAAGAAGAGTCGTCCTGACCCAGAGGTTTTGGTAGTCATCTCTGGCATAGACCTCAGCCAGCTTTCCTCAGGGCAGTCCTGTGGAGATTGCAAATGAGCCAGGATGGAGCTCATTGCTTTCACATGGGCTCTTCCACTGCTAATGCTGACTGTGTCTGGGATGTCTCAGGCCACGGTGATTTCATGCTCTCATTTTCACAGTCAGAGGGTTTGCATCTGGGTGCGCTGCCCCTCCAACTGTTTGCAAGGATGTGGGTGTCTGGTGTTGCCTCTATCAGCCCCTTGCACCTTCGGGTGGCAGCCAAGCCAGTCATCCTTATTAATAGAAGGCTGGATTTCTGTGGTGAGACGTTGAGGTTGGTGTCACAGGGTGCAGCCCGGCGATAAGGACGTGAGTCTGCTGCCTTGGAGGACTGGCTGTGAGAGCTCCAACCAAGCCCAGCCTGGACATGTGGAAATGTCCCTGTAGGACTCACCCCTCCAGGCTCCTCCCAGGTCAAGGGGTGCATCTGGCTTGAGAGGACAGGTTGGTGTGGAAGTCTCTCAGCGATGCAGCTGCCCAGGGTTGGCCAGGAGGAAAGGAAGGCTGGCAAATATTTTAAGGTGCAGGAGTCTCCATTTAACCACCCAACAGTGTCCTGGCCAGCCCCATCATCTCCTGCCAGCTCTGGAGATAAGCCCACAGCGGGTCAGACCTAGGGATCATCGTGCCCCATCTCTGGCCACAGCAAACTGCAAGTGCCTGGGGAGATGGCAGAGGATCAGGAGATGCAGATAGTGACTTTTCCTAGTCCTCCCCGTGTGCAGTAACTGTTTCCTTGTGTGTTTGATGTGGTGTGAGCCCTACAGCCTCGAAGTGTCCTTGCAGCCATTTAACAAAGATGTCTCCAAGGAGCAGGCCAGGGTCAGTCTTGTGCTGTCCTTGTGTTTTGTTCTTGAGGTGGACAGACAGACTGAAGTATTTGAGTTTATTGTTTCATGACATGGTGGGCAAAGAGAAGAAAAAATACAAAGCAACCAACCCTATAGAGAAGTTCCTGTGTCTCTAACCAATGCAGGAGGAATTATCATTGCTGGCCCATTTACAATCTTGTTTTCAGAGGCCTTTCAAAAACTACCCATGAGCATGAATAATTGTATCAACAGTTAAAATTATTAGCACACCATTAATAAATACCAATAATCATAATCAAAGGTTAAAATTATTAACAGCTGGGGCTTTTTTTTTTTTTTCTTTTTTGGCTGTTGTTTTTCTTAGCTTTTTGCCTCCCTCCTGCTGTAAGGCAACCATCCCAGCCGGAAACCTCTGCTTTTAAAGAAGGGCTTGCTGAGGCAAAAGGAGTGAGTTTCCTAAGCCACGGGATCAAAGCAAAACCTCCCAGCCCAGCCAGCACACAGGTTTCCTCCCTCTCCCAGGTTCCCAGCTCGTGTCCGGGCTGGGTGTCCAGCTCAGCCGCCCCCATGGATGCCATGAGCATTCTCAGCTACCTCAGGATCACCTTTTTTTTATTACTTTTTTTTTTTTTTTTGGTCATTTAAAAATAATTTGGTGTCTCTCCAGCCGAGTTATCTGCTGTTGCTGCAGAATATGCTGCGTGTCGGACTCCCACAGCCCAAAGCCTCTGTTTCCTTTCTGCCAGTACCTTGGTATCTGCCTTGCCCAGGAGCCTGCTGATGAAGATTTCCTGTTTGTTTTGAGTCACTGCTGGAGTGATAAATATACTTCGTCTCTCTCCTCCGAGAGGAAAGAAACCAGCTGCCCCGAACTAAAGGGAAAAATATGTCGAATTCCACCAAAGGGCCCTGTTATCACGAGGCTTCCCTGGAAGGATGAAGCAGGGTAACATGAGCTTGGACAAAGGCGCGATTTCCTTATTTCAGAACGTTCCCTTTCTCCTTTCGCCATCTGCCTTTGCTCCCTAACTTTAATTTTTAAAACAGGTTAGGAATAAATAAATAAATTCAACACACCACCCCCCCCCCCCCCCCCCATAAACTTACACAGTGGAGTAATGCTTGGCTGGATAAACAAACAATTATACTTGTGGTTTCTTGATCTGACCACAAGCTTTAAATGCTGTATTTTTTTGCATGAACCTATAATGCTTCTGGATAAACAATTGTGTTTATATTGTCAGGAGTATCCAGTGTGGTGTTGTGTAATTTTTATGTGCGATTACTGGGATATAGGATAAATTCCAAAAGAAAAGAAAGGAAAGGAAGATTAGATTATTAAGTCATTTTTAATAAAAACAGCATAGTTTGGAATCGCTTATAGCTTAATTTGTAATTTTAAAAGAATGCAGTGCTGGCTTTTAAGTTTCTACAATTATCTTTTCATCTCTTTTTATGCTTTGCTTTACTAGAGATGGGGCCCAACCCAAAGCCTTGGATCTAAACCCAAGATCCAGGTTCAGATCTGAGTTCAGAGCTCCAAGCTCGTTCCCGAAGAAGCGGAGTGGGGCCAGCGAGCTCCTGCTCGGGCTGCATTTGAATTTTGCAGCCCAGGTTCAGCAGTGTTTGATTCTCAGGAGCCACATGTGGGGCAAGTGGTGGTGGCCTTGGGACCTTGAGGTGCCTCCAGGCCTGCAGAGCAGCCAGGTGGGGTGGCAGGGGTCACAAAAGTGCTGTAGGTCAGTGATACAAGAAAATGCTCATTAAAAATATCTTGGGGGCAGCTTTGGTCTGATCCAAACACAACCTCTTGCCATGGCTTAGAGGAAGGTGCACTTCCAAAGAGGATTTGGGGTTTTTTTTTTTGATGGAAGTTTTTCTAAAGGTGCTGGTTTCAGCCTCATAAAAAAGGGAACAGGGCTAAGTTTTGCTTTTGATAGGTGTTTGATCTGCTGCTTATGGGGGAAAAAAGAGGTGGTTTACCTCCAGTTTTTCTACAGTTTTTGCTATATTCCTCCTTTTTCTTTTTTTTTTTTTCATGTAAATGCCTTAAGCATTGCCAAACAATATGTGCTTTTCTCTACTCACCAGCACATTCCCACTCCAACAGGCTAACCCAGCTCTCCTTTATATCACTGAGTGAAATCACATGGAACAAAAATAATTATATTTAAGCAGTTTGAAGTGTACTTTTTTTCCCGTGGTTTACCTTTACCATTCCCTAGTAAAATATAATTTCTTCTTTCACAGCAGATGAAAAAAGACCATTATAACTTTAAAGCATGAGATTATAAAAGACTGCAGCTAGTTTAGCTCTCACAGTTAGAAGTTAATTCTAAGTCACTGGAATTGAAAACATCAGTTTGCAACATTTACTGGCTTGCTATAAAAATGTATTCCCCTGTGTTATGTTAAACATGAGAAACTACACCTCAGTGTGTCCATTATTTATATATTTATTCATATCTTGCTGCTTTTGATTCAGCTATGTAACTGTATGCAAAACAGATAATTACTGGGGAACAGAATAATTTGTATTTTGAGGGGAATAAATACCCTGAAGGATTTGCTTTTGGGGAAAGAACACACTGCAAGGAAATTACATAGATTTTTTGAAACAGATATGAAAACAAAATGAAACAAACAAAAAAAAAAAAAGGTGAGGAAATATGGGCCCAGTAGCTTTTGACCTTACCGTGTTTGTGATGGGGGAAGCAATTTTCCTTTCTCAGCACCCAAATCCACCTTGGAAAATTGAATGTGAAGCCCATTATTTGGCATGGTTGTGTGTAAAACAGGGTTTAAGGGCAACTCTTCCCAAATATCAGAGAATGCTGAGGGGCTGGCTGATCTTGACAGAGCGGTGAGATTGGGACCAACACATTCTTCTCTGTGGAAACGTGCTGCTTAAGAAATACCTTAAGAAATATCTGCACCAAACCTGCCTCACACATGGCAATTATTTTAAGGAAAAGGAATTTTCCTCTCCCTTTTCAGCCCAAGGGGTCCCTTGTGTTCACCACCCTGTGGTGCCATTGGCAGCCAGGGAGCAGTCCTGGGTGGGCTTCCACACAGGTAAGCACTACAGATCTCCCTCCTCCAGGTTTTTTCTCTGATTTAGCACTAGACAGTGGAAGAGAGATGCTGAAGATATTAATTTCAGCATTTCCAGTAACAGAATTACTACTGGAAACGTGGCTGAATAATGGCATCACAGCTCATCTCCCTTTGATTTATTCAGCGCCAGCGTTTTGCCTGTTCCATTTCTGTTTGCAGGCGTTCTGGTGGGAAATAAGAGTTTTCCAAACGTTCCTACAGTGAGGGTTTTATAAGCAAGTCCATGCCAAAAATGGTTGTCTGGTCATCTTAAAACTACTCAAACAGCTTTGAAACCTGGGTGGTGCAGAGGGATACTAAAGCTGTTCTGTGGAGCATCCAAAGGGTCCATCTGCAATGCCAGGTTGGACAGGGCTTGAAGCAACCTGGTGTCCTTGCCTCATGGCAGGGGGTGGAATAACATGGTCATTAAGGTCTCTTCCAATCCAAACCATGCTGAGATTTTATGATTCTATGATCAGTCAACATCCTGATGCTGCCTCCGAACATCTCCTGGGACCCAAACGAGCAGTTCACGTTTGGCTGTGGAAGGGAAATTCTTCACACACATGGGGTAAGTACTCATTGCAGCTGGCTGTTTATCTCAGGTGTTTGGAAGGTCTCTTTTGCTGTAGTTGTGTCCTGGTCTCTAGCCCATGCATCCCACAACACCTCAGAGAGGCTGCACCCTGGGCACTGAGGCACAAAGTGACATGGCTGTGGGCACATGAGGAATCTATGGCAGGATGTGGGGTGACCCCCAATTTTCCAATTCCTTGGTTAGAATGAGGAGATGGTTTCTGTGTTAGTCTGCCTCATGGGACTGTGCCTTTCCACCAAGAGAAGAATGTTTAATATGAAGACACTCTGCAAACAAATATAGTCATGGGTAGCACACATGAAAAGCAGTTTAACACAGTGTTAAAGAAAATCGAAGTGAAAAATCTCGGTCTGAAAATCGCAGCCTTAACACTTCCACCAGGACTGATCATAAGTTTCTTTTTCTTTTTTTTTTTTTTTTTTTTCTCCTCTTTCCTTTTGGTGGAGAAGTTTTTGAAGGTATTTTTCAAACTTTCCAGTTTAGCAATGTGTTGGCTCAAATTGAAAAGAGAACTAGGCACTGGGTCACAGGCAGAATTAGGTTTGTGCTAGTGGTGGGGGCAGGTTGCTGACACAGCTACAATCAGACAAAACATTCAAAACTTCTGGCTTTGTACTTCTCAAATGCCTCTTTTAGAAAATCGCTTAAGTTGTTATTAACATCCACCACCCACCTTCCCTTTCTGGTCCTGACATTGTGTAATAATAGATAATGTTGACATATGTTCCCTGCTGGTCAGAAATACTATACTTCTGTGAAAGGTAACATTTTCAAGCAATGACAAAATGTATTTTACTTGGACAGAACATTAGTTATTGGACTAATCTCCCAATGTGGGATGTGGGGTAAAAGTTTTAACATTTTAGTTGTGGGAGAAAGTTTGTTGGGACAGTAAAAGCATCAGTATGGGGTGTGTTTAGTTTTCTCCATTTCTAGAGGTACTGGCTTGGTATCAAACTCTTGCGTCCGTAGGAATTTAAAAGAAACATTTGCAGTATGTATGAGGAACAGCTGTCTGTGTACTCCCAGCAACTTTTCAAAATGACTATTTGGACATTTTTTTCCCTTGGAAGGATTAGAGAGCTAAGGAGTTTTTGTGTGTGTGTGTGTGTGTGTCCCACGAGCTCTGAAAATAATTTTTTTATTTTACTGGATCAATTTTGAAATATTGAGTAATTGCAAAATGAGCTGCATTTTTGTTTCTATTTCCCACTAAACAAAGCTGTCTGAAAATAGAAAAAGAGGAAGAGACAGCAAAATCCTCCAAACAAATATGTTGTGAAAAAAACTACTTTTGTAAGTAATCTAGGGTGAGATTCTATAAAAACCTGTCTGCTTTGCATGTTACCCAGCTCAGCACAAGACTGCACAAGCCTGGGGAAATCGGGTTTTATTTTAGGTCTTCCATGGATCTTGGTGCTGGGGAGGCTGGAAATCAGTTCCTTTATTGAATCTGGTCTTTTTACGTGCTACAACAGGATCTAGAAACAATCACGGGGGGTCCTGTCATGTGCCAGATAAACATCTCTGGCAGTAGGCTCCCTAAGATTTTTTTCCCCCCCCTGCACTACGAAGCAATCTGATCAGAAATGTGACTTTTCCTGCAAAATCAGCGAAGTTTTAGGGAACAGCCCTCTCTCCAGCCACCTCCCAGGCTCTGACACACCAGTCTGTGGGGAGCAGGAGCTTTAACCTGCTCAGCCCCAGGCCATGAGCTGTGGCCCTGGCGACATCCTGGGGACATCCTGGGGCCTCCCAGCAAACCCTTCCCTATGGGAAGCGAGCTGCTGCCGTGTAGGTCTGGGATGGGGTGTCCCCCCCGCCAGCTCCCCATCCATCTTCCTTCACCCATCAGGAGCATCCTGTTTGTTTTCAAACTCTCCCTGCGTGTCTGTCGGGCTGCCTTGGGCTGGCTCTGTTCTCAGTTACACCCATTGATGTCAGTGGGGTTGCGTTGGTGGAATCAGGAGAAGAATTTGGCTCCTCGTCGTTTTATTCCCCCTCTCCTCTTTTTTTTTTTTTTTTTTTTTTTTTTTTTCCCCTTTTTGACACTGCTGAGGCTGAGCCCAGCCCGCTGCCTGGCTTGTCCCGGGCTCCTGCCGCCGCTGGGGTGAGAGCTTCTCCTCTGCAGCTCCTGCTGCTTGGCACGGCCTCGCTGCTTTGGATCCAATCTCGGCTCAGAACATATCTGTTCTGCTTTCTGCTTCCTCCCTCCCTCTTTGCTCGCTGTAAAGCATTTTATTATCCAGACTTTATGGAGGGCTCTGTACAAAATGAAGTTGTGAGGTTATTTGTTTCGGCGCGGCCGATCCAACAGTATAAGCTACTTCCCTCCTTTAATCTTCCCCTCTTTAGATAGCACACAGGCTTTTATGTCCATTAATTGTCAGAAATAAATGCTTCTTTAGCTATTACTTCCTGAAACAGAGCAGTGATCTCCTTTACATACAGCTGTTTATATTATGCATAGCACAGCCCTGTCATAAGAATACATTAAAAGTTTTTGTGAGACCTTGCACTCACATTTAACATAATTCCCAGTTTAAACTTTCCTTTTCCCACAGTATCCAGTGGGCTACTGGACAGCAATGCCTGCTGCCCCTCAGCTGCCATGGTTCAGGAACAATCCCTGCAGAAGCCAACAGGCATTAGAAGAAGCAGAAGAGGGATAGGATATAGTGGGTGAGGTTAGTGGAGTTTCATGTTGCTGCTTTAGGACCTAATCATTATTAATTATTCTCTTAATAGTAGAGACTTCATGTCCCAGCTGAGATTAAGACCAAATGGTGCCAGATGTAGTGCAAACACCTATTAAGTCATCGTCCCTTTATCAAACAATTTACAGTCTAAATAGACAAGACAGAGAAAAGATGGGAGATGAACAAAGAGGTGTCAGCACCGGAGACAGGAAATTGGAGGAACAGGGGCACTAGGGATAGGGAGGGAAATGAAGGCCAGAGTGTAATTTCTGGAGATAATCAGGGAAAGACCCACAAAAGGGGTAAAAGCAGAGAAACACTCCTCTGGAAACCCACAGTGACAGCTGAAAATGGTCCTGCTCATCACCACTGCCCACAGTGGTGGAAAGGAAGAGGTGGTGGAGATGCTCATTGCCCACTTCCACCAACACAACCTGAGCTCCATCACTGCTGACAGGGCACCTCTGAACTAACCCAGAGGGTATTTCTGAGCAGGGCTGGGGGATGTTCCCTGCAGCCTCTTCTGCAGCACAGTGACAAGGAGTGCACAAGGTTGGTGCTACCGCTCTAGCTGACACATGTCTGGAAGGAGAAACCCCCTTGGCCTTAAGGATTGCTTCTCTCCCTCCTGGTACCTTCCCCAGGCCCCTTGGCGTGTGAACACCACCAGCCCAGGCTCTTACACTCACTCACATCTATTTACTCCTACTTACACAGTTTAATTTGCACCACCTTACAAATCACCTCTGGATTTGGCCCCCGGTTCAGTTCACCTCTAACAAACAGACCCGTGTGCTTGGCCACAAATGCTCTGAGCGCTCGGGTTTGTCACTTCGAGAGGGCTGCTTTGATTTGTGTCTGTTTTTAAGTTTAGCTCTGTGCAGCAGCAAAGAGCAGACAACTTTCTAAAGTTCTTTAAGTTCTCAAAATGCTCTACAAATGTTAACTCTCTGGCAACAAAGTGTTTAGGACACTTTGCTTATGTCTTCATGAATAACTTTCGGAAAGGGTTGTGACATACTTGTACCATTATTTTGTATGGCAATTGAAGGGAAAAAAAA
This sequence comes from Phylloscopus collybita, assembly GCA_027886175.1. Lineage (NCBI taxonomy): Eukaryota > Metazoa > Chordata > Aves > Passeriformes > Phylloscopidae > Phylloscopus > Phylloscopus collybita. The sequence continues at coordinate 3,703,822 of JAJNNQ010000031.1, read as the reverse complement.
AATCTTGGAAGGATGTTTATTTTTATTTTTCTTCTTCTGACCACTCTGTTTGGAAGAACTGCCAAGTTTGACTCTAAACTTGCAAGTATAGTAACTTTTTTTTTTTCTTTGAAACTCGGGTCTATAATGTCTGAAGCAGCTTTTGGTTGAAAGCAATTGTTACGTTCCTGACTCTTGTGATCAATCGAAATCAATTTCATACAGAAGGTTAACAGAGAGGGTCCAAACAAATGAATCCATGTGCATTTATCTGACAGTATTTCATATACAAATAACGAAAGCAGTACATTATCAATTCTCCCTAGTAAGAAGTATTCTTCATGTTTTTGTAAAAAGTACTTAAGAGCTGACTTTGAAGAAAGACTTTGAAAACTTGCCAAACCTTCTTTGTATTTTGAAAGTCCACATCAAGAAAGTAGTAAATAGTCATTGAGCGTAGGAAAAAGGAAACTATTAGCATTGTTTTCTTTGAAAGATAAAAAGAAAAATGCAGTGCAAAACTTCATAATCTCTGAAATGTGTATTTGTTATTTGAATCAATTTAAAACAATTGTCACTATTAAGTTCATGTTAGCCTGCCTACTGAACTGTATAAAATGGTTCTGTATCTGCTGGTTTCATGTATGTGGGTTCCCCTCTTTCCTCATCTCCTTCTGGTTTTATAGGCTTAAGCATTTCCATTTAACTGCAGAGTTAGAATTTATATGAAGGCTCTGCTTAAAGAATCCAACTGCATCTCCCCAACCCTCCTCAGGATTTTTAAACCTATTTTCATTCCTCTAATGTAAGAAAGGATATTTATCCTTGATTTCTATAAAGCAATAGTTCCTCAGCTTTTCCCTTTCCGGGTCCCCATTGCCATCATGCAGCAGCTCTTTGTAATGTGTTCAGATAAAATATCCTCTTTTTTGTTGTTGTTGTTTTTATTTTCAGAAGTAAATAGCTCCTGGGCCAGGCTTTCTCTTATTGTTAGCGTGACTTGGTGCAGCATCATTTAAAAATTGCTGCTTGTCACCAGGGCACATGAGACCAGGTGGTTTCCATAGGCTAAAAAAAAAAAAAAAAAAAAAAAAAAAAAAAAAAAAAAAAGAGAGAGAGAGAATTATGTCAGAGCAAGCTTAACCATGTGTGGGGGTGGGAATATGTGCAGACTCAGACAGTATTCCACCTTTGAACAGGTACATCACACACTTGCACCGAACACGAGAACCTCGGTATTATTTAATGATGTGTAATCAAGGAGCCAGCTCGCCTTTTACCACCACTAATGCAGGTTGTACTTATGCATATATTAATTGCAAAGCCATTAAGCTGTCCCATGTGTGAGGTAGCAGTGCTATTGAGGAAATGCCTGTTCTCTTCAGCTTCACTAACTTCAGTACACGTTGGGCTAAAAGGGGATCTAAGCCATGTGTAACCTGCGAGAAACAGAAGTGGAAGTTGGTACGTGGAGAAACATGTGTGTGCCGTGTAGAAATGGGAGATTTCCCCCTCTTTTGCCATACAAGTGGCTGTAGGTTGTAAAAGAGACACTGAGCTGAGACCTTGCCCGGCTGTGTGGGCATATTGGGGTGTTTGGTGGCCAACTACAAACGCTGACCTTTTAAGAGGGATCGTGTCTTTATATAGAAAACGTATATTTGTGGATGAGATAAAGGTAGGATTACAGTAAGGATCTTTTTGGCAGGAGTTTCTGTGATTGTATTTCTTAAGAAGATAGTTGATGGATTAAACGATCATCTGAGATTTTCAGAGTTTGTAAAGACTTTCAGATTTACCAATTCATCATCTCTTGTCTCCATCTAATTATTACAAATCTGTTGCCTCTAAATATTTGTTGCTGCTGGATATTGACTCATGTCCTGCCCTAGCTTATTTCAAAGTATCTATCCCATTTTACAATAAGCAATCAAGAAAACATAAAATAGATTGAACTGTGATAAATGCCAAATACAGAAAATACCCTGCTGAAAAGTAGGAGAATTTTTCATGCTTCTCTGCCTCCATTTTTTTTCATTGATAAAATGGATCTATTCACATTCACTTCTCTTATGACTTTTTCTTCTGTAACAAATGAAGATTAAGCCTGGACCTGCTTATGGCCTGTTCATGTCCCTTCTCCTTGCAGAGAGATGATGACTGAAGTTTGGTGGGACGAGGCTTTGTTCTGGCCCTGCACAGGACACACCCAATAATCCCACCCTGTAACTGAGAGCATTGTCCAAAGGAAGGAGAGAAATTCTAGAGGTTTTATTTTTCTAATAACCAGCATCAAGCAGGCACCCCCCCACCCCAGCAGATGAAGAGGAATGTCACATTTGTCTTCATGCCTAGAGGAGCAATGCAAATGACTATTCAGCATTTCAATTATCGTCATTTTTTCCCCCTTCATGCTAAAAAGGGTCTTTTTTAAGAGAGTTTCCCATGCTCTCATTTGGATTGTAACCCTAGGATTTATCTGATAGCTGATTAAATGCTTTATTTTTTGTTGGTGTGGATTCTTTGATATTTAGCAAGCAGCATGTAGCTTAAAAGACACATATTTTGGATTTTCTGGGTATTTGACAGATTTCAATACGGCCAGGTCTTAATCACAAGTCTGTTAGCATTGACACAGCTTCATGAGCTGGGTAGGAGCAATTTGGATGTTCATACAAAGCAATAAAAGAAAAAAATTACTTGCTTTTTTTTTTTTTTAGCAATGGCACTTGTCCATTTCTGCATTCCTGGTAAAAAATGTCTATAAGCAGTTCTTTTAGGGATGACTTTTGGTCTAGTTGCTATTTAGTGATAATATCAAATGCTTTTTATTCTTCCAAAATGGAAAATTAATGCTGCATTATTCAACCAGTACTATCCCTGCAATGAAGCAGTCTCATCAGGTCAAACTTTTTGGTTAGGAAGATCAAAGTGGAAGGCAGAGGGACAAACTTTCCTCTGAGTGTTGAGCTAGATAATCCATTGGCCTGAAAGAAATTGGGATTTACACTAGTGTACTCAAACCCAGAACTTCTCACGTGAGTTTTCTATAGATTTTTTTGTTATTTCTTGAAACATGGGACCATAATAATCCTCCTGCTCCTAAGGACTTTCTAACTACAGCCCCAGTGGCAGTCATGTTACACTGGATTGAGGAGGTGTAGTTTGTATTGCCCATGTGGAAATCCTAGGATAACTGCAGCTGGAACAAGAGGAGATATGCTCATTAATACATAAACTACTGTAACTATGCCTTGTGCTTCCTAGGAACTTCCTGCCTGCATTTTTAAGGAGCAGCCCAAGTTATTCAGCAAAAATATCCTTGCCAGTGCTTTGCTTTGGTTTGCAGCTGCAAAAAAGTGCTTTTCCAAAATTCAGTGTATCTGTGCAGGCGAGGCTGCTGTTGGGGTTCCATGTCTTTGGGAAAAGGGGTTGTGTCTAAGTCACAGGTGGGGTGTCACTGCATGGTGCATCCAGCCACCATCCTGGGCATCCAGGATGCATTTGGTGCATCCAGCCACCAAATTTTGGGCTGAGAGCATCTCGCAGCTGGCCCCCACCCTACCCTGCAGCCTCTGGGACATTCCTCCAGCCGCTTTCCAGAGAAATCCCACGCCGGCAGGGTGACTCACAGCAGAAGACATTCCAGAAAGAAGAATAATTATGCCGTTGCTGGAATTGATGTAATGGTGTTTTTCAGGATGCTTTAATAGACATGAGTGATGTTTTGGCAGGCAATCGAAATAACCCTGGATATCTGATTGCATTACTGACTGCTACCAAGGGCATCTCTGGGGAAAGGGACATTACTTAAGGTACTTTCTCTGTATTTTTAACTTGCTGGAGCTAAGTTTTAGCACAGCATAGGGCTCTTTTTCAGAAGACAGACATATTGGAGAGCTTAACCAAGACATATAACAACCCAAACTCCAAACATATACAGATTCCAAGAGACAAGTGTAAACAACATCATAACTCCCTGGGTTATGTGCTGTTTAAAATAACATTCAGCTATGCATTCACCTCCAAAGATTGCCACTTAACAGCATTGTTTCTTTTTGTAATCTTTATTGTTTAGGTTTATTATGGCTCTCATTTTTTTCCCCCCTTTAGAAAACATAAACAATTTCCTTGCTCGCCCCGCGAGCGGGATCCCTGTGTCCTGGCAGCGCTTCCTCTACACCATGGCCGGGCTCAAAACAGCTAAGGACTGGGTTGAGCCTTCTCCCAGAATGAAGTTCATTCTCCCTGCTCATGTGTGTTTTACTACCACGCTCCCCAGGATGGTGTTTCTCGTTATTAATGGTTACTACCAGTGTTTAAACACATCGGTCGGAATCCTCTCGTTTCAACACCCACGCGGTCCCGCCGAGGCCTCGTTGCCTTCATTTAGTCCATAGATTAAAAAAAAATGACAACAGAAGAAGCCCTGCACACTGATGTCCCCGGGTTGTTTTGCAGAGCCTTGTCGTTTAGCTGCTCTCTGCAGGTAAATAGGTCTTTTTCTTGGTCTGGCATGTTGATAAGCCTTCACACTTGGCTGGGCTCGAGGTGCGTTTGTGCAAAGGCAGATTGTTTTAGTTAACATAATCAGTGAACTCACTGTTCTACCTGGATGTCTGGGAGAATTGCCAAGAGATTTCCCAACATTTCAATCAGAGGCAGGGGCTATAAAGCTGTCAGTTTTCTTGTAGGCCAATTTGCCTTTGCCATGGTTCTAACGTTGTGCTCATTTATAAAGAAATCAGCTCGGGTCTTTTGGGGTAATATTTTATGCTGGTTTCAATTTGAAGGAGAATAATTTCTTTTTCTTTCTTCCTCCTTTTCTTTTTTTTTTACTTTTTATTGTAGAGATGCATTTTTAAAAGCCATTTCCTGACACAGGGAAATGCCCCACTTTAAGACTCTGATACGATAGTAATTAAAAAAGGAATTAAATAATTAATTAATACTCCATTTCTGTTCCCAGCACTGGAGCCGAGCTCCTTTCACATATTGTACCAGCCTGAAGTAAATCTGTTCTTAAACAAAGAAATTAAGCTACTTAGGTCAAATGTTCAGAGTGATCTTGGTCTGCCTAGTAATTAGAATCAGAGATATGCTAAAGTACCTGAAAATAATTCACTTTCACAGGGAAAAAGAGTATACCTACAAGTTTATGGTTTGCAGGTCATTGTCATCTACCCTACTTCCACCTGCCGCAATAAATTCCAGTGAAATATCTACTACTGAGTATTGAACTTGGGGATTTGTTTTTTTCCCCAAGCCTTCAATATTTACCACCTTGGACCAGATTACATCACGTAACCCTCAACAGTGTTGTGGAATTTTTTTTTGTTGATGGGATTCATGGAGCAGGGGACCTCATCCACTTGAAGTTTCGTTGATGTTCCTCACAGGAAGTTTTTTCAGTATTTGGCCAATTGGACTTTCTTCAAGCATCTTGTCATGTTTAAGGCTTAGGACAACTGTTGGTTATTTTTGCAAGCTGATGATGGGAGAGGTGGACATGTTCCTTCTGCTCTGCAATGCCTCCAGCTTCAGGGAGTGGTGGTGGCAGGGGTGATGCTGAGTGCACGGTCCTGTGTCGGTCTGCAGGACTCAGGTATGTGGTGCCACCAAACACATTTTGCAAGATCATCCTCAGTAAGTTCATAATTTTGAAGTTTAGGGTTCCTGAGGGTCAGCATCTCAAGAACTTGATGCAATGAAGAAGGAGGATTGTGACCCTGGGAGATAGGAGAGATGGGGTAGGTTTAGGCTGAACATTGAGGTTGTCATTGAGAAGTCTCCAGGGAGATCCTTAAGCACCTTCTAGTACCTAAAGGTGCTGCAAGAGAGCTGGAGAGGGACTCTTTAGTGCCTGGAGTGACAGAACGAGGAGGAATGGCTTCACACAGGCAGAGGACAAGTTTAGATGGGATATTAGGAAGAAATTCCTCCCAGTGGGGGTAGTGAGGCCCTGGCACACGTCGCTCAGAGAAGCTGTGTCTGCTTCTCTGAAGGTATTAAAGGCCAGACTGGATGGGGCTCTGACAATCCTGGTCTAGTGGGAAACATCCCTGCCTATGGCAGGCAGGCTTGGAAGGAGATGGTCTTTAAGATCCTTTCCAATCCAAACCTTCTGGGATTCTATGATCACCTGTCGTGGGAGGATTTCACTCCTACCAGGAGCGTATTAAGGCTTGACAAATTCACCTGTCGGAGGCTTCACACAGCTGATTTATTTGCCAAGACAGGTGGAGAGCTGCCCGGCCTTATCTCTGAGCAAAGTGGAATGAGAAGAGGCACATTAAAGAAGTTCTGCCTCTGATGGCAAAGACGAGAGCGCGACTGTTACAGCTCCACAAATTAGCAGACGGTTTTAAACCAGCTCCCCAGCACTGAAATTAAAAGCACTTAATACAGGAATCATATTCTCTAGCTAAGGCACAACGGGACTCTGGTGAATTTAGTTTATAATGCTTCCGTGTTGTAACAGAAATTTGTCTTTTTGAGGCAATCAGGGGAGCCGCATTACAGCAGGACTCGCAAAGATTCGTGTTTGTGTCTGGCGGTTGCAAATGCATTAACTCTTTCGTGTGAAACTCCTCTGCCAGTGCCATGATTCCTCCTGTGCTGAGTTCAGTGGACCTCTGAGAAATAATGTTCAGTTCGAGGTGAATAGGGGATAGGTAACAAAACTGCCGCATGTTCATTTCTTGAACAGAAAAAGAGGATCTTGCAATGGAATTTTAAGAGTAAATATATGTTGGACTGTTTACTCTTGGGGGTTTTGTTGCCAATTTAGCAATTAAGTCAACCTTTGCTGTTGCTGCTCAGCCACCAACCAGATCCATGAACATTTAAATCAAGGATGCAATTTTTGGAGGATTATTACTGTAAAGAAGAAATAAAATTGTCTAACATGAATTGACATTTTCCTTACACAAAGTGCTATAGACATGTAAGCATATGATCCTGGAATACCAGAATGGTTTGGGTGGGCATCTTGTTCCACAGCCTACCATGGGCAGGGATACCTTCTACTAAACCAGGATTCTCAAAGCTTCATCCAGCCTGGCCTTGGACACTTCCAGGGATCCAGGGGCAGCCACAGTCTCTCTTGGCAACCTGTGCCAGGGCATCACTGCCCACATGGGGAAATATTTCTTCCAAATATCTCACCTCAAACTACTCTCTCTCAGTCTGAAGACATTCCAATTTGTCACTCCAAATTCTTGTAAATAGTCTCTCACCATCTTTCTCATCAGATCCCTCCAGGTACTGGATGGCCATAATCAGGTCACCCCCCAAAAGCCTTCTCTTCTTCAGGATGAAGGATCCCAGTTCTCTCAGCTTTTCCCCATAGGATAGACTGTCAGCCTTTTCTCCCTTCCTCTCAAACATTGGCAAACACACCACAATACCCCGCATTGTAATGAGATAGCAGAGGAGCTGGCTGCCATGCTCATTACTGTTTCATTACTTGGTGATCGGGAGAGCTTTTTTCCATCAGTGCCTGATTTCTGTGTTATCAGGAAAAGGGCAAGATCTTTGATGTTTTGTAACATTCTTCAGCTGCTACTAGAAAACTACTTGTTTTCTTCCTTTTCAAGGATGAATCAGTGGTTTATAATTGATCTATAGCAAATCTTTCAGATTTAACCTAAGGTCATGTATAAAATATTAAATATGGCCATTATAGGGACTATGCTTAAAAAAAACCCAACTGTATGGGTGTTAGTCTTTATATCCTAGACAAATTCCAGCTTGGGTAATTAATTATTTTCTACGTTCATTTTCCATGCAATTTTAATTGGGTACAATATTTCTCATTTCCAGTGCAAAGTAAAAGTGCATTGTCCTGTGCTGTGAAAGAGTTAATACATGCTGAGCTGCTGAGGTTGCTGCACTTCAGTAGTGAGTGAATCTGCTACGTATGTTTGAAGAAACCAGCACAGAAAAATGCCAAATCTTGAAATAAGGTACCAAATTTGTCAGATGTTTTGGCATGCTGTAAAAGCTTAAAAATTACATTAGTGGCATCCAAGTTATCACACACATATCCTAAAAAGCAGATTTTCTTAGTGTTCAAATATTCAGCATTGCGGCTCGTCAGATTTCGTTAACCACCACTACAAAAGGGAAAGGAATCAATACATATGTAAATGTGATTCTGGTTTAAAAATCTATTTTGGGTTTTACTGTTGCCATGCTAAAAGGCATTGTAAACTGCAACAGACCCATTTCCTGCGGGTTGGCTTCCCTCTGCCACCGGAGCACGTGGAGCACGTGGCTCTCCAGAAGAGGAGGGCAGTGAAATGAGGGCTGGTGTTAATCATTTCCAGGAGATCTTGTTCCACGTTGAGGAGGTGCCTAGAGATGAAACCCTTTTGAGAGGTTTTCCTGGACTTTGGAAATCACATAGATCGTTTAAACATTTATTATGGATTGCATAGCATGGGCAAAACATACTTTGGGTTTTGGATTAGTCAATAAGTGTTGTCATTAACACCAGGCTCTGTCTAATTTAAGAAATCTGAGTCAGTTGTCTGAGGCTGTGAGGTCCATTAGCAAATTTTTCTCCATCTGTGGAGGATCTTACAGGTCACCTAGAATTATACTTTTTATTTTTCTGCTCCGAAAGATCCAACCCAATTCAAAATATTCAGGAAGCCTGAAATTATATGCATAAAAAAGAGCAGACAAATAACATTTTCCCCAAGCAGTGGTCCTTGAAGTTGTTTACATTCATCTATATCAATAAAATCAAAAGCCGGGTGTTCTTCTTCATTCTCTCCTTTGTACATTGTATTTGTTTCCTTTGAAAAGAGTTGGCACTGGAGAGAATGATGATTGAAATCCTAAGGGTGAGAGAATTTGACCCTGACGAGGGGTGAGAAGTCTGGCTGAGCACAGCAAGGGAGTGAGACCCCAGAAGCACTCAGGGGACAAGAGACACCCCAAGGGTGAAGTGCAGAAGGGTGTGGCAAGGATGGGAGCTGCTCTTGGGTAACCCCAAAGGATGTTAATTGCTCCAAGATGACATTTCCTCTTTCAAAATTTGCTCACCTTGATGTCAGGCACGGAAACTTCAAAAAAGAACCTTTGCAAAAGAGAAGAACGTGAAGGGAGTTTTGGATTGGTTTGCTAATAGATGCCTGGGGGCAGATCAGACAGGTCATGTGGACAGACGTAAGCATTTAAACCAGTTTAAGAGATAAAGAGGAGGTGAGAGAAGGCAGAGGTAAGACAGAACAGAGACCTGCCCTGTGCTGGTGTAGGGAGCAGAGGCTGCCTGGTTAAGTAGTAGGGTTGGGGAGAAAGAGTTCTGGTTCATGAAGGCACCTCATTGAAGGAGAGATCCCCTCCCAGTCCTCCAACAAAGCATTTGCCCACAGTGCAGTTTTGCCCAGGAATTCGTGTTAAAATACAAAGCATTTTGTAGAAACAAAACCTCAGTCAACAAACTTCAGTGCATTAAGTACAGGCAGGTTATCAATAGGGAAAGTTATCCATAAAAATATGAACAGAGAATATTCTGCCTTTGAAGTTCATCGTTGAGTAGCCACAGTGGAGTTTTGGTTTGTTTATGCCTAGCACCCAAATATTCCAGAATATTTGAGGATAAACTATAGGGGATTTTTGCTTCATCTGTAGCTTTCCTCTTGGAATTTAGTTTTCTTGCTGTAACCTGAGCATCACTTTAGGTCATTGAGAAATATTTATTATCTTATTAGAGGGAACTACCTTCACTGCTCCTGCAGCGAGGTTTTTGGGAATCAGCCCAGAAAACCATCAAGAGCAGTCTCGTGCTTTGTGGGCTGAAGCAATGTAAATACAATTAATACACAATAATGCAATTTTAACCTTGTGTTTAAGACAGTAACAAATATTCTGTCTTTGTGGGGCTTCTGTGTGCTCTTGCATGCTCAGTGATGCATCATGGCACATACTGCCACACTTTGAAGTGCCACACCATGGCACACAGCACCGAGCTCTCCAGGAGTGCTCAGGAGATGGTTTGGTGTGGAGAGCAGCCGTGCAAAGCTGCACACTCTTGGTCTTCCAGAATCAATATTCCCATATGGAAATGAGTAAGGGGATTCACTGACTTTGGGAAGCCAGCAGGAAATTGGTCTGTGTTGTCTCCACTGATATAGAAAACTATTAGAGAGATGAATGCTCAATAGCCAGTAATGAGAAAGGGAAGCTCTATGTCCTTAGGATTTTCCTTTCCTCCCCACATGATTTGCAGGTGGAGTAAAGGCAGCACAGCAAGGAAGGGGCTGATGATTTCTCATCTCATGCTTTTACCACTGGGGTACATTTCCTCTTTATCTTCCCCTCCCTCTATCCCAAATGCCTGAAAATCTTCTCTCATTCTCTTTTGAAACATTGATATAGAAAGTTTGGAAAACCAAAATTTTTGATATGATGCAATAGTCACTGAGAACTCATTGAGTATAGCACTTATTTTTTTCCTTTAATTGCTACATCACATCTCCAAATTTACAATCTTTCAGCTATTATGTGACTCCACCCTGACTCTATCCAGTGATTAATGTGGGATTAATAACTTTGTCCAGTGAATGTTGTTGTGAAGGAGTGACTGCTGCTGACTGTGCCTCTGTTGACGACACGTTTCCATCGGTTTGGAGAGTGAATTATTGTGTGCCTCACCTACTGAGAAACAGCTGTTCCAAGAAAAGACAAAGTATTAGACTGTATCTTCAGGAACAATCTGTTTTCTCTCTGTAATTAATATGTTCCGGATTGTTTTGCCACTTTGGTCAGTGCATCACAAACTGGACTATTATGCTCAGGGCTACTTTTGAGACGTCATCCAGTAATAGTTTCTTCTAACAGCACTGAGAGCAACCCCTGTACCTCACTGTGGGTTTGAATAAGACTATCCAGCTTTGCCTAAACCATGCCAGGTTTCTGTAAGAAGTGATGAGCTATCACTGGGTAAAAAAAAAAAAGAAAAAAAAAGTATCCTTCATTCACACCTCACTGGTGTAAATCCTGTTCCAATTTTAAAAGCACCTTGTTATAACAGTGTTGGACAGAGGAATTCTTGAGGCTAAGTGACATTTGCAGCCTATGATACTGGTGTATCTGTGCTGTGTATCCATCAACATTTGGCATTTAAGAAAATCTGCTCATCCTCGCATCGCCTGTTAAACACTCACTCTATTAGCAAGGAAAAAAAAAAAAAGAGGAATGTAAAAAGAAGAAAATAATCCTCTGTGCATTTGAGTTTTTAATAAGCAAAAAAAAAAGGGGTCAGTGTGACCACAACAGCTTGAAATCAGCCCCAAATAACCTCAGGAAAATGTACACCTTGAAGCCAAAGGTGGGTTAACATGACTTATTTTTTTTGTCCACGAATTCATGCTGGAATAACTTGCGCTCTTTAGTGTGCACAGCTGTATTATCCCGGGGCAGTTTTTGGCTCGGTGTGAATTTACACATCTGTCAGATCGCTTGGAGATCCATAGGCAAGATGTAGTGCTGGGGAACATTGTGTGGATTTGGGATGTTTCCTGTAGGAGCTGGGAAGCGATGAAGAAGGAAAGGCTCGTTCCTTCTCTCCTCCCCACCCATCACCCTCCTCTCCGAGGAGCAGGACAAAAGCATGTCTGTTCACAGGTGATCTTAGGCTCTGCTTCAAGACTTCACTCTTATTTCAAACCCACATTTTTTTTTTAGTTCAAAACTGCTAATTTAAAACTGCTTGTGCAGTCCCTCCTGTTTATTCCAAAGAGCTGTCCCCAAGGGGTGTTTAAATTCGTGTTAAGGACTAGAGGTTTGTCTGGTTTTTTGGAAGCATAAGCTGAGCATCAGGCTATGAATACTGAAAGCTGATCTAGGGATTCAACCACAGATCAGATTCCTTTTCTTCTAGTTTCTTTTTCCTTCATGAAAGGAGGTGCATATTGGATGTTATGTGGCAGGTTGGTCTCTCCTCCCAGGTAACAAGTAATAGGAGAAGAGGAGAAGGCCTCAAGTTGTGGCAGGGGATGTTTAGGTTGAATATTAGGGAAAAACTTTTTTACCAACAACATTGTCCTGCCCTGGCACAGGTTGCCCAGGGCACTAGTGAAGTCCCCATCTCTGGAGGGATTTAAAAGTGATGTAGATGTGGCACTTGGGGACATGGTTAGTGGTGGGCTTGGCAGTGTTGAGGGAATTGTTTGACTCAATAAACTTAGAGGTCTTTCCTAACCTAAATGACTCTATAATTCTATTCTCTAATTATATGTTTCTATAGTCATTTCTATGTTGTCTCTTTTGTCTGGACTACTGTTCATAGCTCAGCTCCTTAATTTTCTGTGTCTTCAAAACCAAGGGCATTTCCCCTGACTTCTCAAGGCACTCTGTTTTATGCACAATCCTGATTAAGATATAAAGATCTCTTAATATCTTCTCACTGTTGTGCCATGGCCTGAGCTGGAGCCTCAAAACCACTCAATTCCTTCACATGCCTCTGCTACCAGCTTCCCAGGTGTCATTTGGAATATTTTATTTTGTTGTCTGTGTGGTGATTTTACACCATTCTGGCCTCTAACTTGAGCCTGAGATAGCTGCCATGTATTTTAATGCATAAGGAATTTTGGGGTGCAGTTTCTTCTCTACTGCGTAAAATACCTGGGTTGCATGGTTCACCCAGCAAACCAATTGTTTAATTCATGACCCTGGGATAAGCCAAACAAACCTATTTTTTTCTTTAGTTTTTATAGAGGGAGAGTGAACACAGTAGAGCAGGGGAGGGTTTTCTTGTTTGCAGAGCCCCATTGCAGGGTTTGGGGCTGTGTCGTGTGTGTTGGTGGAGCGAGAGGCGAGGCGGACGTGCTCGCTTGGATTGGTTTTGGGGGAGGTTGTGCAGAGCTCACAGTGGAGCTGGCACAGCTTCCAGGCCTGGGGTTAAGTTGCTCAGTTTGGTTCAATTGGTAATTAATAAGAGCAATGGCCAATTTGACTTTATACCATGTGTCTGTCTGTGTGGAACCTGGCACGGGCAACCCGCCTTCCTACCCGGCAAGATGGTCAGTGTATTTTTTGACATCCTGGGAGCTGAGAAGCATGTGGAGCTTTTGGTGAAGGAGAATAATCCTCCTGGCCCCTGACACAGGTTTAAAATGGTGGTTAAATGTGACTTTCAAAATGTTTCTGGAGTGCTGTTGTAGGCTCACCTCCTACAGCTTCCAGATTTTCAGCAGACAGGTCCCTCACAGTTTCAGGGCAGCATCACAGCAGTTGGGTTGTCTCGTAAACCCAGAAGGGGCCACCAACATTTTGGTGCAAGACTTCCCCCCACACCCCTCCAAAGAGGAACATCTGCTCCTTAGCATGCTGCTCATTTCCATGGCAGGACTCCAGTTGCTCTTCCAACGCAGAGCTCGGCAATAGTAGTGCTGGTGTCTGAGCCCTGGAACAAACCAAGGGGTTTGCGTGTGCTTTTGTGTGCCATCAGTCATTTCTACTGTGTGCTTATTTATAATAATGGGCATTCATTATTATGAGGGAGCCTTCTTCTTTTTTTTTTTTTTTTTTTTTTGCTCAGGGATCATCACAGTACTCGCTGTTAAATGCATCCTGACAATAGTTTGGGTTTGTAGATTATGGACTCGTAATAAGTATTTATTTGTGTGTGTAAAACTGTAATAGCAAATGCATAGTAAAAAAAAAAAAAAAAAAAAAAAAAAAAAAAAAAAAGGGAAAACCAACCCAAAAACAAACCTTAGGAAATTGCATGAACAGTAGTTCCATTTAAAATATCATATCTTGGCCAATTTTGTTATGTCCAAATATCCTAGTCACATTGTAGACTAACAGCTTGCCAAATTTCACTTAAAAGCACAGCCAATTTTTAAGTTACAGAAGCACAAAGAGCAGTGGAATGTTCTTTTTTAGGACTCCTCTAACTTAAACAAAAATTATAAGGTTTTTTTTGTTTTGCTTAAATCCAAGGGAAAAAAAAAATATTTGCTGCAGCTCAGCCTGGATCACACTGCAGAGTTCAGCATTTGGCTGTCCTGCACGAGCAGAGTGTGCTACTTAAAACAAGTTGATTTGCTCCTTAGAAGTTCAAAGCCCATGTAAAAGTATATCTATTAGTAAATATGAGGCAGTCAGAGGAATTTTTATTAATGGAATCTAGCTTTATTTATTTATTCCCACCCCCCCCCCTCCAAGCAGAGCAGTTCTCCAATTGGACTATTAACTGGAGATATTTTCCCTGCTGGTTGGTGCTCTGAGTTGGGGTCTTTTTAGAGGCTATATCTTGCTCTTTTCAGATTGTAACAGGATCCACTGTCTCACTCCCAGTGCAATAAAGAGAAAGTTCAAAATTAATCTGAACTAAGAAACACTGATTTTTTTTTTTTTTTTCTCCTAGCAGTGATGGTCAGGAACTACTATTAAAATATCTTAAAGAAAAGAAAATAATATTCAAATTGTGGACATAACCCCAAATGTTGCATGAAAGAATTGTGGGGGATTTTTTTAAATTTTAACTAAGGTCTTGTTGTCAGAAAAGAAAAAAAAATCCACTTTTAAGATTTCTCATCTACATACTTAAAATCATTTTCCACTGGCATCAAAGGAACAAATGCATGGATTCATTAGAATAATTACAGAAAAAAAAAAAAAAAAAAAGGAGGAAAAGGGAACCAGTGCATTAAAATCTCCATTTAGCTCTGTATATTGACTGCCATGCGGGGGGAAAACAGTTAATGAGGACAGCAAAAGGCAGCACAGACAGAAGAATGTGCTGTGTGACAAAGGTGGCAGAACTCGCCAAAGATTCGGATTGTAGAAGGAAGTTACAACCGTGTCCAAAAAGATGGGTCAAAAAATAATAAATATATATATAAAACAAAATAGTTTAAAAATACGTGTATTTAAAAGCCCCCGTGGCAGTACCCCACCGCTTAGTTAGGACGTTTCCGAAGGGTTACGGCTGTAAATTTGTCTTTATTCCTTTCTGCTGCGCCGGCGGCTGCTGCTCCCTCCCCGCTGCCCGCGCCGCCTCCAGCCCCGCGCCCCCTTCCCAGCCCCGTTCCCAGCCCCGCGCCCCCTTCCCAGCCCCGTTCCCGTCCCCGTTCCCAGCCCCGTTCCCAGCCCCGTTCCCAACCCCGTCCCCCTTCCCAGCCCCGTTCCCGTCCCCGTTCCCAGCCCCGTTCCCAGCCCCGTTCCCAGCCCCGTTCCCAACCCCGTCCCCCTTCCCAGCCCCGTTCCCATCCCCGTCCCCATCCCCGTTCCCAGCCCCGTTCCCAGCCCCGTCCCCATCCCCGTTCCCAGCCCCGTTCCCAGCCCCGTCCCCATCCCCGTTCCCAGCCCCGTTCCCAGCCCCGTCCCCATCCCCGTTCCCAGCCCCGTTCCCAGCCCCGTCCCCATCCCCGTTCCCAGCCCCGTTCCCAGCCCCGTTCCCGTCCCCGTTCCCAGCCCCGTTCCCAGCCCCGTTCCCGTCCCCATCCCCGTTCCCAGCCCCGTTCCCAGCCCCGTCCCCATCCCCGTTCCCAGCCCCGTTCCCAGCCCCGTCCCCATCCCCGTTTCCATTCCCATTCCCAGCCCCGTTCCCAGCCCCGTCCCCATCCCCGTTTCCATTCCCATTCCCAGCCCCGTTCCCAGCCCCGTCCCCATCCCCGTTTCCATTCCCATTCCCAGCCCCGTTCCCAGCCCCGTCCCCATCCCCGTTTCCATTCCCATTCCCATTCCCGTTCCCAGCCCCGTTCCCAGCCCCGTTCCCGTTCCCAGCCCCGTTCCCATCCCCGTCCCCATCCCCGTCCCTATCCCCGCTCCCATCCCCTTTCCCATCCCCTTTCCCAGCCCCGTTCCCATCCCCATCCCCTTTCCCAGCCCCGTTCCCATCCCTATCCCGTTTCCCAGCCCCGTCCCCATTCCCGTTCTTTATTCCCGGAGCAGCTCTCAGCCCGCGTGGCCAATCGGGGCCGCAGCGCCGGCCCAGGACCGCGCTTGGTGCTCAGCTCCAAACGCGATTCCAGCCCTGACAGGGGGATTATAGGAAACAGATGACTTACGCTTCTAATTTGTGGCCTTAAATTGCAAACAGAATTTCAGGAGTCGAGCGGAGTAATAAATGGCAATAGAGAAAGCCACACACAGCCAAATCAGTATGTGGTGGTTGTAGGTTAAACTAAATAGGAAGAGACAGGTTATGATGGTTTAGTGTATTACAGAGAAGAAAGTCTTAAATTACTGGTGCTGAGAGGTATTGCGCTATGGCAGACAGTATTGCATTGTGTAGTCTACAGATATCACAAGCAGAACAATAAAAAAGCAGGTTTAGCATAAAACCTGTTGCTGGACAAATCTTTTTTTTTTTTTTTTTTTTTTTTTTCCCTTCCCCTCGAAATGGAAGCGGTGTTTTATGTTTGTTTTGACCTTAGCTATATGCTTGCCCCTTAACATCTGTTTTCTACCGTTGCAGTTTTTCACACCAAATTAACTGTCAGGGCTTCAGATAAAATAAAGTTGAAAATACTTCCAAATTATTTTTTTTGGTGACTTTCAAGACTAGAAGAGTGTCCTGTTACTCTTCCTGTCCTTATCTCCCACAGGCATAAAATACATTCTGTTAAACATTTTCAAACTGTTAAAAATTAAAATGGCAGATTTTAAACTTTTTTTTTCTTTTTTTTTTTCTTTTTTTTTTTTTTATTTTATTTTCTTTCTTTTTTTTTTTTTTCCCCTTTTTTGCTGATGGCATCTCTGCCAGCCAAGGCTTTTTGCGTAGTGGCATCAGAGGTTGTTTTGGAGGAGGTTTTTTGCTCTTTCCCTCTGGATCTGCTGATTTCTTTTGTTATCATTTGTAGCTCCTGGTTCTGAAAAGCTTCAGCGTGTTTATTTAATGATGATTTGTATCAAAAGCTTGCTCTGCAGTGTTAATTGGTGCATGCTCCTTGTAAGCCTTATATTATAAAGATATATTCGTAGAGCCCAGAGTGGTCTCAGCTCTGATATGCCAACATATGACTAATGTGGGATTTGCTTTTCTTTCTTTTTTTTTTTTTTTATTTTTTTTTTTTTTATCCAATACAAGAGGGGAGGAGAGATGAGGAATATGCTTAAAGGTCTGGAGGAATTGCTGGTACCACAAAGGCATATGTCAATTGTTAGTATTTCTTAAGCCTCTTAATTTGCAGATGTATTTTAAAAAATGGAATGAGTCTTGTCTTTAACAATATGTGATCTCTGGAGCCTCTGGAAGCTGTTAGAAAAACATTCCCACTACACACTGAGTAACGTGCCAGTATTATCCTACTACCCAGATAATGACAACTGGCCAGACCTCCAAAGAGCATTAACCCAAAGGTTTAAAAACAAGAGAGGAGAAATAAACCTTTGGCTCCCCGGTGCTTTGCATTCCTGTGCTGTACAGGACTCTAATCTGTGCAACCTGTGGTCTCCATCCTGGTGATTTCCCACTCAGAGAAACCCTTTAGTGTTTCAGGGCATTGTGGCAGGGCCAACGTCGACCTTTCATTCCAGGCAGCAGAGCCTGCCTGCATTTGAATGAACATAACTGTTATTATTGCAAAATGATTATTGTTTTAAGCGGGCCTTTTGATTATCATTGAAAATGACTGGCTAAATACATTTTGATTAATCACTTGCAAAAATTATGCTTGTTAGAACTGTTTTATATTCTCAGTCGCTGTGCTCTCACTGTAGGTTGTAGCCATTTCTTTACAGATGAAGATTTTTTTCCCTTTAAGTCACCTGGTGAGAAAGGAAAACAAATCTTAGTTGAAAGCTTTTGTCTGCGAGACAGACTCCTCTTTTCATCCCTATGTCCTTTAAAAAAATGCTCAATTATTGTCTGTGCCATGGAGGAAAGAATGGGGCCTACACAGGACCTGAACCTTTTCAGACAGGAGATGGCTTTTGTTTTTGCACCCCATCAACACCGCTCACCTAATTAAATCTGATATCTCTGGCTGAAGCAAAATGATTTGTTAATAGTTCTTTGGGAATTTCCTTAATGAGTTGAGATGTCTTTTGTATGGTACATGTGGGGGTATTTTGCAAATGGAGCTGAAAAAAAAAAAAAAAAAAAAAAAAAGGAAAGAAGAAAGAAAAAAAAAAATGGGGCAAAGAGAGAGGAGAAAGAGCAGCAAAGCGAGGAGCAAGGTGTGGGCTGACGGCAGGTCCTGGTGGGCTGTCATTAGCCGGGGACAGGCGGCAGCGGTGCCGCGGAGGAGCCCTCCCCATCCCGCACAGCCAGGGACATCTGTCAGGGACTCGGATATTACACCTTGATCAGGCCGAGACAGTGACACCATTTTCTTTAACAAACACCAGCAGCTTTTCTTTCTCCTTTATTTTAACATTTCTCAGGGGTTGGATTCCCTTTCTTCTCCTGCTCTGCTGAGAGTAAAAGGAGCTTGTTAACTTGCTTAGATATTTTGACTGCTGATGCACTTTGGCCACTTGCCTGTGGTAACAGTGTCAAAGCATTACTTGGGATAATTGCTATATTTGCAGTCTGAAGAGTGCTCTGACTTAGTGTTCAAGCTGCTGAATAAAAAAGAAATTGTCATTTTGGAAGAAATCTGTGAATTACCCTCCCAGTTAAAAAAGCGCACAATTTTCAAAATGCCTTTTCCCCTTGTGTTCAAGCATAATGTTATTCAGATAATTAACATTTTAATAACTCGCTTAAAATATGAGAGCGGCTTAAAAGGCTCTGGTTTCAGTAGGGTTTTGTTTTGTTTTTATTTTTAGCTTTGGGGATTAACCACTATGGGGCTCTATTTCTTCATTCTGTGCATACCCAAAAGTACCCACCGGTCCATAAAAACACCGCGAGATTCCAGCTTGGGCTTTTCAAAGGATGCAGGGTCCAGCTCAGAGTTTTCACCAAGTTTACTTGTCTTCCTAGTTTCACACTTTGAACTAACACTGTAAAATATCGGTGTTCCTGTAATTATGAAATAACTGGGATATTAAAAATATTAGTTAGGTTGTCAGCTGTAGCTCAAGCCATACTGCATACGGATAGCTCATGACAATTTTTTGATAGCCCTTCATTTAGTAAAGATGTGAATAATTCATACGTGCTCTTACGACATCCATTTTCCACGTGGAAGTCGAGACTATAATGGAATTTAATTGTACAAATGCACCATAAGAAATGGCACCTTTAAACTACGTTTGCCATGCATTACACCTTTCTGAAATGTTTGTGCATCCTATTTGTTGTGCAGTCCTCAATCTTTTTCTTTGAGAGATCAGAACAGGTACTGTGGACAGGCTTTGGTCTGGGAAAAGGTCCAGATTTCTTGTAGACTCACTGGATGTCCTTGAGCTTCCTCTGATCCACCTTTAGCAGGGGCTGCTGGCAGGATCTGGTTGGAGCAAAGGGTTGGAATCCAAGGACCATGGACTCCAGGTCAGGTCAACACTGCCATCAGCAGCCCAGGGCAAAGGCAGGAGATGATCCAAGCACACACTGCTTCTTGTGGCCCCTTTGTTGTCAAGTTTGCCCCAAAACTCTAAAATATAAAGTAAGCAGACTGGAAAGATATTCTGATAGTCGGACTTGTGCTTCAGATCCTTCTTGTCTTGATTCACACTTTTAAAATTGCGCTGGATCGCAGTTTCACAGCACCCAGGCAGAATACTGTAGAACCATGGAATCCCAGAATGGTTTGGGTTGGAAGGGACCTTGAGGACCACCTTGTTACAACCCTTGTTACAAGCCAAGAGCAAGGACACCTTCCAACGGACCAGATTGCTCCAAGCCTGGTCTTGAACGCTTCCAGGGATGGGGAATTTAGCAGACTAAACCCGTTGAGAAATCTGTCATTTAATATCATCTAAAGGACATCCAGCAGGAGAAACAGAACGATGAAAGGCTTGAGTGAGCCTTTCCAGTGCCCATCCTCACGCCCAAGTTAATCATCCTGGAAATTACCAGTTATCATCAGCCCCGCCGCTCTTTCTCGCTTACCTGTGCTCGGTTTCAGTCCTGTTGTGTCTGGCTCCTGTCGTTTTATGGCACACTGATAAACAGCTATTGATTTAATCAAAATTACGCAGCCAGGACAGTGCTTGGCCCCAGGAAATCTTGCAGGGAAGCACCTAGTAAAAATTACTCATCCTGCATTTTTTTCTGTTGCTCGTGGGCTTCAGCGCTCGCCCGCTCTAATGCAAAGTGAAGCATACTTTGTTCTTCTGCCTCCAGATACCTTGTGTGGCTGCCTGATGCACTCTGATGTGCATTTCACCTGGCATTTGGAAGTATTTATTTAACACAGGCATGATTACTTCTCTGGCGGTGTTAATTCTGAAAAATGCTGAGCTCTTCCAAAAAGTGCTGATTGCTCTCCTGACAGACAAGGTGGCAAAGGGGAATGGTGCAGGGTCCCAGCTGATGTGGCCCGAGGCTGTTGGTGGGGAGGGTTTAATGTGCATGACAAATTTGCTGCTAATAAAATTGTTCAGGGGCCAGATTTTACTCTGGGTTATGTGGATTTGAATTTGCAGCGCTTTCCAGAGTGTTACTGGAAATGTCAAATGTGGGGCAGGTTAGAATCTGGCTGTCTGTGTTTTTGGGGTGTATTCTGCTCAGTGAGAAAAACACTTTATAATTACCTTTCTCCTTTCAGAAGAACTCTTAGTATTTATTTTATTTTATTTTATTTTATTTTATTTTATTTTATTTTATTTTATTTTTTAAATTATATTTTATTTTATTTTGTATTTTACTTTATTTTATTTTAATTTCAATCGCCTTTCTTAATCATTTACCAATTACTTCTGTATTAAAAAAATAAAAGCAAACCAAAACCACTCTATTAAAAAAAAAAAGAGAAAAGAAAAGAAAAGAAAAGAAAAGAAAAGAAAAGAAAAGAAAAGAAAAGAAAAGAAAAGAAAAGAAAAGGAAAGGAAAGGAAAGGGAAAAGAAACCACCCCTCCAAACACAAAAATCCCAAAAGTTAAATAGTGTGGAAGAAAAGCTCCTTTCTGTTAGGGTAGGATCACCAGGGTTGGGATAAGCCCCTTGCAATATTATACATATTTGAAACATGAGACTTATTGTTTTGAAGCTTTACTATGTTATTGTCCTGCTTGTCTGAGTAAGAAGCGTGTATCTCTGGTGGATGGAGGTTAGCTAAGTAAGTCATGCATAGATGGAATTTATTAAGTTTGCATGGTAGTGACAGCTGTGAGTGGGAACAGTAACTCTGAATGTGCCAGGGCTGAGAGAGGGAAGGAATTTTCATATGTGTCTTAAAGGAAAATGGTGGGGTAATGGTGAGAGCTCTTCTAATCACTCCATCTCATTATCAAGGGGCAAAGTCACTGAAATGATTTTTAAAGTGTAATAGTCTGGCTGAGAGCTGTCTTTGGACAAGCTCACCAGGCAGATGAGGACAGGGAAGACTTGGGTTCTGTTAAGAAGCACAGGAAATCAGCAATTTAATAAAAATCCATTCAGAAGGAGTTATAAATATACATCACTGCAACGTAGGAACTAGTTATCTGTTAAATTGCCTAAAAATGTTCTTTAAATATAGAATTCACCCCCAAATCACTTCCTAACCATCTGATCTTCAGGAGCTCCTCATGGAAACATTTTTTTCCCCCTTTCTTTATTTTGCATTCCCTCTCTGCCTCCTGAGATGAAACTCACCTTTGCTGCTGGATCATTAAAATGGCAGCTGTCACTTAGAGGGAGACAAATTCCAGTTGCTGGGGCTGATCCTGGCAGGGCTGTGTATGCAGAGAAAGGTCAGCCTGGCTTGTGAGAGCCAGGGATGGGCTGCCTGGGGAGCAGAGCAGACCCAGGCAGGGACAGAGGGAGAAACACTGGGAAAGGAGGAAATATTTATTAATGATGCACCTGATATTAATCCAGCTTGTCCTCCTGGTTCATTGCTCTGGTTGTGGTGAATCAGACAAGCAAAAGAACCCGTCTGGAGCAGGGATGCTCCAACCCAAAAATAGCGAGAGGAGATATCTCCTTCCTCCCTATGCTGCCTGGAGCAGTTCCAGAGCAGAACATACTGACACGGCTTTTAAACGTCCCTTTCAAGCCCAAGATCCTTCTCTGGCACCCGTGGGGCTACCAAAATGGGAGGTGATCCCTCTGCACCTTCTCTGCCACCCCTTTGTGCCCTTCCTCCTCTTGCCCTTGCCCAGCTGCAGCCAGGACCTCATCCCCGTACATTGTGTGTGTCAGAGATGCCACAGCATGGGCTCTGCCAGTACATTTATGTGTGGTTTAGGTATAAATCTGAGCAGCAGAGCATGATGCCTGCCCTGTTTCTTTAAAACAGTTTTTCTTGTTCCTTTTGTTTGATATTACATATGTTTTTAAAACAACACCCCTCTTCATAACTCTCAGCACCATTCAGGTTTTTTTCTTTTGTTGTTGTTGTTGTTGTTGTTTTTTCTTTGTTTTTTTTTTTTTTAAGGAAGATTAAAATTAATTCTAATTTTAGAGAGCTCTTTAGGTGACATCTTTTAATTTTCACCTTTTCCAGGGCTTTTGTTGCAGCCTAAAAATGAGCTTACGGTAGGTTAAATCCGTGTTGTTAATGAAGCACTTCTTGCTCTCTGTTTTTTTCTTTCTTTTTTTTTTAAATTTTTTTTATTGTTAGACCACATAGGATATGTTCTGTTGATGTGTGGGGACTTATGATTAGATGAGAATTTACCTCTGAGGAAGCTCAGATTATCACACATAAAGCATCAGAAATAGAAAAATGATGTGCACAACCATGAAAAAAACAATGGATCTTATCTTCAGTTCTTTTCCTAATCACCCTCCAGCATCACTACAGCAGTTAAGTTGCCTCAGGGCTCGCTAGGATTTATAGTTTATTAAAACATTGATAAGAGCAGCTGAGCGAGCAGTGAACTGGATGTTCGGTAAATATTAGTTTGAATTCGTGGCAGAATTTTGATCCAACGTGTTCACAGCTCTCCTGCATTTACAAAGTTCACTGCAAAATCGCTCTGCATTGACTGGTTTGGCAAATTTTCTGTGTGTGTGTGTGTGTGATTTTTTTTTTTTCCTGGTAGGGAACTAACCCGTGTAGATCAAACAGCTCTTGCTGTGGCTGGAAACACAGTTTGAAGTTGACGTTCTGTCTGTCACATGAATTCCATATTTCACTTAATAAGTTATGCAAATGGTGGATCTCATGTTTTGCCTTTTTTTTTTTTTTTTTTTTTTTTTTTTTTTTTTTTTTTTTTTTTTTTTGTAGTGTTGACTTTGAGTTTTGAATAACATCCAGGCTTAATAGTTTGATTAGTGAAATTAGAGAATAATTGGGAAGAGCAAATCGTTGCTTTTGTGATCCATCAGTGAATCATTTAGATGAAACTGTTCCCTGTGCCTCATTTCCTTGTCTTATATTTTGACACTTGATGCCACATCACTCAGGGAATACCATGAGGAGCTCTCCCTTCCTTTACAGGGAAGTAAAATCAACCCCCCCCACACACAATGGGAAGCCCAGAGCTGAGTGGGAATACCAGCACTACCTTAATGCTACCTAATGGATGTCACCTCTGTGGATTTATGGATCCCACTGCACCTGAATAATGGAGGAGAAGTGATGCAATACCCTTCACCTCTCGTTCTCTGTGGCTTGCTGGCACTGGGGCTGAAAGTAGCTTCTTCTCATCCAAAGTCTCTATTTGATGGGAATTTTAGCATTCATATTTTTTCTAGGTGTGCTCAAAGTTAAGAAATCCTGGGTTAGACTGTTTCAAAGAAGGAGAGGTTAAACCAAAATTTTAACTCCACATCGTTTTCCTCTTCAGCAACAAATGAAGACTTGTTATAAATCCCATTATGAGGCACACAGGTACAATAGGTTGTAAGAATGCTGAGTTACCTTGGGCTTGCAGCATCTGCCTGGTGGAAAGAAGGCAAAAGGTGGTGCCTGATGTAAACCTGAGCTCACACGTGGCCGTGACCCAAGTGCCCAGCCTGCAAGAACTGTCTCTGCTGCCCAGAGCCAGGCTGTGCTGAGCTGTGCCACATCTGGGCCTCACATCTGCATGGCAAAGAAACCTCCATCGCCTTCCTGAGAACTGTTTGTAGGCTCATTAGAATAAATAAATGAATACATGGAGGGGAAAAAATAATAAAAAAAAAAGCCTCAAATCTCAGCTGATCAGGTCTTGCTGGATAATTTAGCAGAAGTGCACATATTCTGCCCATTTTAGCAGAAGGGAAGATTTTCTTCCAGGATTTTTTCCGACTCAGAAAGTCTGTCGGTGCTTCTGAACCAAAGGAGGAAGAAGCAGAAAAAAAATTCCCCCATTCATGCTTCCCTAAGTGAAATCACTTATCCCTGTTTTACCAGCCTTTATCAGAATTTGTACACTTCCTCCAATTAAATTATTTTTTTTTTTCTTCAGGGGAGCTTGTGAGGCACTTACATAAATTCTCTTAATTTCTGAGTAATGCAGTCCTGACAATCACTTAAGACAGCGGAGCTGATACCACTGTCAGAGAAGACTCTTTTTCAAAAGAATGTTTTTATAGAATATCACTGTGACACTTTGCTTAGATGGATGTCTTTAGCAGAATTTGATTAATGTAATGTAATAAAAGAGATGCACACTAAAGTGTCTGTACATGTCTTGTTAAGTATGTTTGATTCATTATATGTAGTTCTCCTCACTTCTTTTCTCTTTCCTCAGTTCATTTTTTATCATTTCAATAATATATCTATAAATATGAAAAAGTTGGCACTTTCTTTGACATATATGGCTATTAATTCATAACTCTAAAAAATTGTATCTTTCAACTTGTCACTTTAAAGCTTGTACAGTTTATTACAGTAAGTAACCTGTGTTGGAAATTAGATTTTGAACTTTAGCAAGGAGATAAATAAGCTTGTGGACATAGAAGTTATGGAGAAGATACCTAGATATAGTGCTAGAATAAAATTGCATGAAAAGATCACTTACTTGAAGATGATAATTTCAGAGCTCCCTGAGGATCACATTAAGATTGCGTATAGGAAATGGGCTTCAGCTTGAATTCCAATAACTTTAATTCCTAGAAATGGCAATATTTCAGTTAATCCTTTTCCTTGGGTGGTTGAGTCTCATTCTGTAGGCCAATAATATGTATCAGCAGCATTCAATTTCACTAAATATAGGAAATTTACTTTAGAAAGACTCTTGAAAATTCCTCTAGCCCAAGCTTTGTCTGTCATTTCACAGTATCAATCAACCTGAGGAAGAGAAAAACCTGGAAAATTTTAATATCTTTGCTACAGAGTGTACCATAACTTTTAAAGGGAATCAGGTTAGTGTTTTCCTGGTTGGCCAAGTAAGTCCTGGGGGGAGCAAGGATGGTCATTAATGCTTTTACGTTGTTTTGCTCTGATAGCAAAAGAGCTGCTCTGCTCCTTTTCTGGTGAGATTTTAGCCTGAGAATTTTTCAGAGCAGATGTGACAGGTCCAGTCTAAGGTTGGGGCACATCAGGTTTGGGGCTGCAGAGATTGTTGGCACTGAGGATTTTGCACCTGGGAAGTTTTATTTGAGTGAGTGTTTCTCAGGACCTCTCTGGGATTGGGAAAGTTTCTTGAGGGGGTTCAGTAGAGCGGGAGATTCTGAGCTGGACGTCTGTGGTGGCACAGCTCAGCACGTTGTCATCAGCCTTCCTGGTGTGGAGGGTCTGCAGGGGAGTGGGGTGAGGAGCAGAGGAAAGCTAGGGCCACTCTGCAAAGTTCTCTCCCTCCTCCTGCCAGCAGGATTATTCCATTTGGTCATGGCAGGGAACGGATGAGCGGGACTCGGCAGGCAGAGCATGTGAGGAGCTCACACTGCTGACATCCAGAGCACAGACCACACGAGGTGGGTGGAAGCAGTGCCCTGGGGGGGAGGGGGGTGCTGGCAAGGGGTGTGAGGTGGGTTTGTTGGCAGCAGGAAATACAGAAGTCGGGGCAGGCCGGGAGCGATGGGAAACCGCACAGCGCAACTGCTGCAGGATTGCAAATCACAGAGTGTCTGAGGAGCACTCGGCGAGCAGGGGAGATGTGGTGGGGAAAGATGTGTGAAATCAGAGCTCCCAAGTGAGGACAGATGGACCAGCCACAGGAAGAGGGAGGCGAGGAAGGTGGGGATGCCACAGAAGACGTGCCATTTGGTACGTGGTGGAGGAGCATTTTGCTGTTGCTTTTTCTGCAAAGCGAGGATCTTATTGCTAATGCTTTGCCATGGTTTTTTGCTAGACCAGGGCATGTGGTGCTGATAACATGCATCCTCAGAATGTGGTTGTGTTAATTAAGTGCACGGAGTAAACAGGATCAAAAAAGCAGGCAGGGGGATTCACTTTTGAGAAGTGCTCGAGCTTCGGTGTTTTCTGAGGCTTTGTGGAAGCACACGTGGCTGCCTGGAAGCCACAGCTGATGGCAGCAGGTCTTTGGGCACCCTGCAAAGGGAACTGAGTGTTCACAAAACAGAGATAGGGTTCTGGATGAACACTGGACCAGCAGCACCCAGACCAGCACAGATGATGTTCATGATATGATGGGAAATGATGGCAGTGTTACACAACACCCTGCTGGAAAATCCTGGGAGAATTGTCATGCCCAGGAGCTGGGCAGGTGCTCTGAAGCTGCTCCTCCACGATACAGTCACACCTTGGAAGCTCAAGTTCCTGTTTCCCAGGTGGGGAAGATGATCCTGCTAGGCATGCACAGGGAGGAGACAGGCCCTGGCACAGGGTGCCCAGAGAAGCTGTGGCTGCCCAGTCCCTGGAAGCATCCAAGGCCAGGTTGGATGGGGCCTTGCACAACCTGGACCAGTGGAAAACGTCCTTGCCCATGGTCTCTAAGGTCCCTTCGAGTCATTCTGTGATTCTATGAACTCTGTTGCTCAGAAGCTCCTTGTTTGTAACAGTTGTTAACCACCAGATAAAGAAAACCCAGCAGGCTTTTCACCTGGAACAAGCTGTGTCTCAGCAGAGTCAAACCAGCTGTATTGGTTCCTGCCAGCACACTTGTCTTTGGGGAATTGTTTGTTTTATAAAACCAGATTGCCAGATCTGTACAGCAGAAGGAAAAGGGAGAAAAAACAGGTTTTGAATGAAAAAGAACAAAACTTCTAGGAGTGAAGAGCTCCTATCAGTGAAGATCTGCAACATCTGAGCATGATCAGCTGAGACAGGCACCTGAAATGATGAGTGAGCAGAAGGAGGTTGGACCACTGTTGTGAGAAAAAAAAACCCATGGGCTTGCTCACATCAGTTTGAACTCAGCTCACTTCCAAGCTGGCTTATCCTGGTGTCTCTGGGGTGTTTTCACCAGGGAAGTTCATAACATCCTTTGGGTGTTCCAGCTGTAAAATTAAGGGACATTAAATGTGTCACAGAACCACAAAATTAAGGGACATTAAATGTGTGAAAGGGACCCACCAGGATCATCAAGTCCAAACTCCTGGCCCTGCACAGGACCATTTCCAAGAGTCACAGCAAGTGCCCCAGAGGGTTGTTCAAACACTTCCTGGGTGCTGTGACCACTGCCCTGGGGAGCCTCTTCCAGTGCCCAACCACCTCTGGGCGAAGGACCTTTTCCTGATGTCCAACCTAAACCTTCCCTGACACAGCTCTACCCATTCCCTCAGGCCCTATCACTGACCACCACAGAGAAGAGATCAGTGTCTTCTTCTCCTCTTTCCCAAAGCTGCACCCAGTATTCAAGGTGAGGCCACCCCAGTGCAAAGTGGGACAGGAGGACATGGTTTAGTGATGGCTTGGCAGTGCTGAACGCAGCACTGGTCTGCTTGGACTCAGTCCCATTGGGTTTTTCCAATTTAAATGATTTAATGATTCCATTCTCTCATCACCATGCTTTGGTGAAATAACCAGTTTCTACTGTGAATCAGGTAAGGGGCTGGAATATATTCTCTAGAATATGAATCTCATCTAAGTAAGCAATTCTACTTTATGTGAATACCACGAATAACAGAGAGGTGATTAGGGTGCCTGCTCACCCTAGCAGGAGAATTATTACTGTCTCAGTAGATGTCCATGGGTAAACCTCACACTTGTCACTTGCCAGTTTAGATGGCTTGGCTTGGCTTGCAAGCTTTCATTCACCTCTTTCCTTGCTCCCAAGTGTGCTCTGGCTCTCCAGAAGGCACAGGTGCCTTCACTTGGGCCTGGCTGCAGGGGGTGGCTATATCAGGAGAGCTGGGCTCCCCACTTTCTCAGATCAAGGACAGGAGGGAGGAAGGAGAGAAGGAAAGCAGATGCTCATTTTAAAGGTAAAATCAGCTATGGGAGGGGGGAAAACAAAGCCGGGGTTTTGCCTTGTGGTGGCTTATGAACTTTTTGTGTTTGAAAACCGGAGGGTGAAACCTAAATTTCATTTTTTTTTGTGTTGGAGAACATTTGGAGTGGTTGGTCTTGTGGCTGTTTAGTGATTCAGCCCTGGTCTTGCTGTTTGCTTTGGTTTTTTTCAAACAAATCTCTTGAATATGTTCTTAAATAAAACAAGCAAATAAGGTTGTCTTCAGGGAGTTAATGCATTTACTTGGGTGATTATATTAGGTGTGTGCTTAATTGTTCTTTTGATACCAGCCGAAGTACATAGATACCAGCTCTCAGAAACTGCTCAGAGCAGCTATCTTTGCTTTATGTTTGGGAGTGAGGACTCGTGGAGTTTATAAGAGTGGAAACAACATATTGGTGGAAAGCTGATATTGTATAGACTGTCTTTGCATACAATTAGAGTTTGAAGATGTTTCAGCTGGTGTACAACCAGTTTTCAAGGCATTTTTATAGCAGGAGAAGTGTATTTCCTTCTGAAAGATGCCTATTCCCCAAGCAGTTTAATAAGAAGGGTGTGGAAAACACCTCTGGCTGCTTCACACAAGACCCACAAATGCCATGTGTCAGGCAGGTATTTCGCTTATACACTGAGCTGGGAGCTAAAGGAAATATGTTAAAAACAGTGAAGCTGGCAAAATAAACCCTTTCTGCCCGTTGTTCCTGAGAGCAGAGGGAGCTGAGGTGGTGTGGGGCTGGAAGGGGATGCCCAGCTGTGTCTCCAGGAAAGGGGAGGAAGGGCTGGTCTGTGCCTGTGGCCCAGGAACAGGTTGCTTGAACACCAGGGTGGTGAACGGTTTGAAAATGAGGAAGGGGTGTTGCAGGGTATGAAATTTCTTCTGGAAAGAAGGGTGTGTGTTGTGGTGAGAGCACAGGGAGGTTGGGCCAGAAAGCTGTAAACACCTCTCCAACCGGGCTGTTTCCTTCCCTGTTCCCCTGCAGCCCTGGCCTCCCCTGTCATCCCCAGCAAGGAGAGAAGTGAGAACTAAAACCTCGTGCATTTGGGGCTGTTGGTGTCCCTGCTGCACCTGCTCAAGTGCCCAGCAGCAGGTGTTTGTGGCCACACTGGTGCTCCTGCAAGGAAGGGATGAAGAGTACGAGCCTTGCCCAGGGTGGCTGCACAATTATTTGGGGAGCTGGAGAAACCTTGGGTGCTGCAGAGATGTTCTTCAGGTCCCAGCAGGGAGACACTTGAGTGCAAAGTCTTTTCACGTCTTTGCTTGCTGTAGGCCCCAGTTTATTGCCCTGCCACCCCCTTCCTTCCCCCTAGAATAAAACCCCCCATGGTTTATCAAACCTCATTTTCCTCCAAGTGCCTTTCTAAGTTTAGTTTTCTCCCTTAATTGCATGCCAAGATGGGGGAAGGGGAGGGGGGGAAAAATTGGTTAATTGATTAGTAATTTAGTCTCTGGTGATATGCTTATTTAAGAAATCTGCTGGAGTTATATATGTCAAATGATTCACATGAAAACAACATCAAGTGAATCATATATAAAAATGACATAATTGCTATTAAACTTAGAAGCCATATGTGTGGCTGAGGAAATTACTGGCTTTAGCAACTCTTTTATATTTCTTCCCAAAGCCAGTTATACTCCTCTGAACACAGAAAGCAAGTTTATGTGTAGGAAAATAGTCCCTATGAGTGTTATTTGGAGATCTGTTAATTCAAGGAAGTAGGTGCATATTCCAGCACTGCAGGAAAAGAATCAAAATTGGGAGTGTTGGGAAGCTGAGAAAGGGGTCTGTTGCTTCTTCTTTTTCTCATCAGTGAGATTAAATGCTGGCTCTTGCAATAAGCACCATCTGAGATTTTATTGCTTTCTGTTATTTTTAGTACTAGGAGGGAGATTAAATGAAAT
This sequence comes from Phylloscopus collybita, assembly GCA_027886175.1. NCBI lineage: Eukaryota > Metazoa > Chordata > Aves > Passeriformes > Phylloscopidae > Phylloscopus > Phylloscopus collybita. The sequence continues at coordinate 3,673,659 of JAJNNQ010000031.1, read as the reverse complement.
CCGGGATTATTTCAGACAGTGTTAAACTTTTTATTGCTCATTTCTGCCATCAGGCTCAGGCTGACCCACTTGGGTGGGTCACTACAGGAAGGTGGGCTCTCCAGACAATTAATTCCTCTACCTCTAGCCTTGTAGGAGAGCACCAGCAGAAGTAAATATAGCTATTAAAACAGCTACTCTTTTATTTGACATTATTCTCTTCTCAGTAGTCTGTTGTGTGCTGAACTCCACGTATGCAAACAGTATTTTACGTGTGGCTCAGCATCCTTGCAGTCTCTGTGGGATCACAGGCTCATGTCTCTTCCCTGGGTGCTTTTGGAAGCTTATTTTTATTTATCTCTTTAAGGCCGCTTGAAATAAACCCAAACTGATTTAATATTTTGCATTTCTTTATCAGGAGATTAATAAGAAGGCTGATTTTTAGGGTTTGAGTGTGTACTTACTTCAGATCTTTACATTAAAAAAAGAAAAAATTAGCTCGATACAGCTGACTTGCTGCTCGTTACCGGTGGCTCCTTTTTTTTAATCCCTTTTTATAGGGTGGTGCCTTTTCCATTAGTCACAGCCCTGGGCAGGTTGATATATGCAGTGAGGAAGGCTTTAGGTGCTGGTGGTGATGAATAGCTGCTGGAGCACTCTCCTGCAGTTAATCTTGGGAGGAAGGAGAAACTCTGCTCCTGCTCCTGCAGGTTGCAGGGGTCTCGCTTGTCTTCGGGGTGGGTTCTGTCGGTTCACCAGCGTGCCTGCCAGCTGGTGCTGGCACAGTTTTAGCCCAGGACATTAGCAAATCCCCCCTTTTGGTGAGGAGGAGGGGTCAGTAGGCAGCTATTCAGCTCTGACAGGGTGCCCGTCGTCGTGTCGTCGGCGCTGAGGGATGGAGCGTCTGCTGCGGCCTGTGCGGCGCGTAGGAACCCTCCAGTATTTTCTGTAATTAGTTGTTGATAAATCAACTTCTAGGAGCCATGCATTAAACACTGCCTCAGTGGCATGTCGTTATAAGCTGTGTTTTGTTATGTCTGGAGTAGCATCCCCCATGTTTTGGGCACTCTGAGTGTCCCACGGTGTGTCCTCGGCCCCCAGCCTGGACACACGTCGTTTCTCCTGCAGGCCTGCCTTTGGGCTACCCTGGCACAAACAAGTTTGTCAGGAAAGCAGGGATTATGCTGTCCTGAGCTGGACTTTCCCCCCCCCCCCCCCACTGCTGCATGTCTGTCTAATCTTGCTGTGGAGTCACTGATGTAAGAGGAGTGAGCTGGGACTGGAGTGGGCAGTGGATGCATCTGCGATGGGGAAAAACCATTTATTCCATAAACACGGAGTGCTGATGGAGCCCTGAGCTCTGACTCAGCCCCAGCTTGGGAAACCCAAGACTTTCCCCTTGCCTGTGCCTGCCAGCCCCTTCTCTCCCCTCAGACCTTCAGCCTTCCACCAAACTCAGCCTGGGAGCTCGTCTCTGATACTTATCTAGGCCTGCCACTGAACTTGTCAATAAACACAAAGGGCTTTTGTTTCAGAGAGTTCATGCAGCTGGTTTGCTTAATTATTCAAAGGAAAGGGATGAGCTAGGTAGGGAGCCACAGTGTGACCAACATTTCTAAAGAATAATCTAACTTGTAAGTTTTCTAAATGGGAACAAATTTGAGTGGAGAATTGGTATCAGCAGTCGCGAAACTTTATTTTTTTTTTTGATTTTGGGAGCTTTTAGTCATTTTTGTCTGAATCCAGGTTCACAGCTGAGTCATTCCTTCTGCTCTTCTTCCCCTGGTGACTTTTCCATGCTGTTTCATTTTTCCCAGATAGATATTACTGGAGTAAGGCTATGCTAACCACACTGCGAGTAGTGAAAACAGCGTGTGATTTCCTCGGGAAGCAGAGAACACCCTCCGTGTGCGTTTCTGGGATGTGTGTCCCAGATCATAGGGAGGTCTGTGCAGCGGGGAAGTGCATTAGGATAAAGTGTGGGAGAGGCAGATGTCATCAGTGTCATTGGATTTACCTCCAGCTCTGGCTAAAGAGGAGATCATGAGTAAATCTGTTGCAATCTTCGCTCTGGTGCTCAGTTTGGCGGTGCAGAAGGTTGAAGAGGAGCTGAAGGAACCAGAGTCAGGACACTTTGTATTTTCACCTTGTCTGGGATTGGCACAGCATGGGATGGCTTGAGAGAGACAGAGCAAAATGCATTTCAGAAGAGGAAAGGGGCCTCCATATAATGAAGAGTTCAACTGAAATAAGTGTGGGGAAAAATTTATTTCTTTGCATGCCAGATTTCTTGCCACTTTCAAGCTAATCCTTTCAGTTCACTTCAATACAGTCACTGAAGTAGCTTAGAAAAAGAGAGAAAAAGATCTTTGATATGCTAGATCAACCAAAGTTTAAAAAAATCTGTCTTTGTATATGCCATTTATAATGCAAATCTCAAGTTGGCATTTTAGTTTCACTTACTGCCGTTACTGAAGTACCTTGGAATACAAAGGCTGGAGATGGAGGGAGATCCCAAATGACAGAGTGCCTTTAATAGTTCAATAATAAGTGCAAAAAAAAAAAATTACATTTCCTCATTTCTGTAAATACCTCCTACCTCTGTAGTGTGTGAGGCACAGGGAAAAAGAGAATCTTACTGTACAGGGAATGAAGTTATTGGTCTGAGTCTTCTGGGAATTTGAATTCAGCTTTGGTAGTGCATCACCAAAAGGATTTGACCCTGGCTGGGGTGTGACTTTCCTCCTACCAGGAGAAAATGCAAGTGTTAACTCTGTTTGCTTAGGCAGTGAGCAACTGGTTAAGCTTTCTTTTGGAAAGAAGCCTAATTTCTAAGAGTTGCCTTCCCAAATATATAACCTGATTTCTTTCCCCTGTGTTCCCAACATTTAAGCACTGATTAAATGTCACCAAAGATAATAGGAGAAATGCTCATGACGGCCAGGCTATTTTAAAATAGCATGGGCATGCTTAAAGCAATAAGTAATTTTGCCTCTGCTACACAGTGTGTTTAATGCATATTTAAATTAAACTGTAGACAACTTTGAGCAGGCTGGATCTGGAAATGAGTTATCTTTCTAATTGGGGATATTTTGGGATTTGCCCTGCTGGATTTCACACAGCCACACTGAAGAAGGTGACTCTTAAATGGGGTGACTGTGGGCTCCTGTCACTCCTCAGAGCAGGGATCTTGAGATTGTCCTGCCTGACTTTTGAATCCTTGTATTTTGGTATTCCAGGGACAGTGGGGGGAACTTGGTCTGCAGTTCATAACCTAGCCCTGTGCTCTGTTTCCAAACCAGAATTAGTCTTCCTTTTCACTCCCTGCTTGGTGTCAATGTGTCTTTGTCTTCACTGAGAAATCGCTGTGGCATCAGAGCAGAAGCACAGTTCAGGATATTTCCTGGGAGTCAATGTGTCAAGACTATATGTTTATTTATTAGTTTTCCTCCACTGTCTTTTTTTTTAATTTTTATTTTATTTTTTAACTGCAAACACCACTTAAACCTCAACTATAATGTGTGCTGCACTGCATCCACCAGAAGTGCCAGTCTGATTTCTGGGAAACAATGGGTGCAAAAAGAAAAAAAAAAAAAAAGGTGTCCTCTAACTAAGCTGTTACTGATTATCTGAGTGCGATGTACAGATTAAGGGCCTGATCTGAGGACCACTGGGGTCAATTGACTGAAGTGGACTTTGAATCAAGTCTTAGGAGCATTGAGTTAATGCTGTGGTGGAGAGGGCTGGAGATGAGCACAGCACACTTTCCTCTCCAATAAGCCTGAAATACTCCAGCTGAAATTCTAAAGCAGAGTTGGCTTTTTGGCTTGTATTGAAAAGCCTGAAATTATTGCATACAGAGTGTTTTTAATATGTAATGCGAGAAATATTCAGCTGGGAGCAGAGATTTTTTTGTAGCATCTCAAGAATGTGACTTTGCAGGTGTAGGAACGGGCATTTCAGAGTTTTCTTTTTTTCTTTTTGGACAAAAGGGTGTTTCATCAAACTTTCTGCTCTTCAAAATTCTATGATCTAAGTCCTTTAGATTACATATTTTCCCACACGGCAGTGATTCTATTGCCTTTTTCAGGCTGCTATGGAAAAACTTGAGGGAAAAATATAAATAAAATATGCCCAAGCATGCAAGTCAATGATCTGTGTGTTAAGCCTATTGGCACATACAGGACAATTTTATTGCATGACCTACTGGTTAAAAACATCAAAAATATAAGTCAAGTCATTTGAAGAACTGCTGTTTAGTGAGTTAGAATGAATGAAGTCTTTATTGAGTGCACGCTTCCAGATTCATCACTGGTTCTGTTCTAGTCATGCCCTATCCTAGTCTTAACTGCCCCAGGCAGTCTTTTTGAGGCCACTTGACCTGCCAGTCATATTTCAGAAACTACTGATACGGTTCCTGATTTGGTTTGGATTCCAAACAGGCTAGCTGCGGATTACAGACTAATGACCCATCAGATGCTGAAGGCAAAGGCTTGAAGTGCTCTAGTGAATTAAGCCTCAACATTGTCTGAAGGGAAGAATTTATTATGTCATTAAACTTGATTCAATAAGTTTCATTTCCTTAGATGCGTTGCACTAAGCAAGAAGTCAGGAATTAGCGGCAGGGAGAGAGACCATTTTGATTCTCTTCAGGTAAGGCATTGATAGTCAAGTAGAGCAGCAAGGGATGCCATTTCATAGGATTTTGGCTGTACTGCTAAAAACAATAGGTTGAGAAAACTCTTCATAGCTGATTAACTAACCATGGACTCCTCAAACTGGGTTCACTTGAATATATGCTTCACTTGGTAAATACACAGCAGAGTGAGGCTTGCCTGATTTGATGAGACCCTTGGTGAGGTTTCAGGGGCTTTCCATCAAATATCAAAGCCTCAGTGGTGTAAAGATATTAGTAGCAAGTTATAGATGGCACTGGGATTTAATGCAAAACTTAATACGAGCACATAATGTGATGAGTCAAATGGGGATTGCAGCCTGCCTCGGAAGACTATAACAGTGATCTGAAGGAAAAAGCCTGCATAATGCAGAGATCACTTTAAAACATAAAAAAAAAAATTCCCCAACAAATTAAAAAAAATAAACATTTGGTGTTTTATCTATCTGCATATGTCTCCTAGTTGTGTTACAGCAACAGAAAAAAAAAAAAGTGTTTATAAATAATAACAAAGATTCTTCAGGAAAATGTTAGGATTTCTGCCTGTAGCTTTTGTCACTCATCTCTCCCAGTATCTGATGGAGTTTGAGTCTTTCAAGATGTTTTTATGTTCTAGAGGTGGTCACACAGTCAGAAGAGAAGAGAAAGGCTGGAAAATGTGATTTTACTGTCATTGTTTTATATCAGAGAGTAAGATGGTAAGGGTGTATATTTTTGCATTTTAAAATTAATTTAAATGTGGTTAGATTATAATTTTATTAAATTATGGACCTTATTACTAATGTTAGGTTGCACTGAAATATTTTGAACTGTGTATATTTATATGACAGCAGGTCTGGGATTAGAGGGGTTTTTTTATTAGATGATTTTAATCACTTTAATACAATTCATAATCAAAAAGAGTATTTAATATTCTGGTCTTAAAATGAAAATTGACCTAATGGGCTGATTGTCTCATCCTTCAATGGGGACTATTCTTTCCCTAAAATGCAATAGCTTTTCCTTGGGAGTTAAAGAAGTGGTAAAGGTCACTCTGATTTATGTTCATACACAGTTCTACTTTTTTCCTTTTCTCTAACACACTGAAAAGGCAAAATTCACTGCTGTGTTAAAACTACTTTCCACTATGATCTGAGTGATTAAATCCTGAAGATATGTCTGTATATACACACATTTATGAATTCATATTTATCTTTAGGCTTCTAATGAAAAATGTATATAATTTAACTGACCACTGCAAGATCTTTATCTATAGGATGGGTTTCTGAAGAACTAAAGCTGGGAAATTCATACAGCTCCAGGAGGTTCTGCACAACATCCAAAGTAGCTTGCACCTTCTCCTGCTGTTAGAACATTCTTAATTAGTGTGATAATATTAAGTAGGTGGCCCACAAGTCGTCTCAGACCAGTATGAAACAGGTTCATCTGGTTTGTGGTGGGTTTTGGTTTTGTGTGCTTGTTTTGGACAAAAAGTTCTGCTGGGAATCAAGGAAAAAGGATGTATTTAGGACATACCACACAAAAACTTCTAAAACTTTGTGTTGGAACTGGGATGGGCACTTCCACTCTCTAAAGTTAGTAAAAAAATTCTGAAGGAACTTTGCTTGGTGATTGTAAAACAAATGTCTTGGAAGCTGCTGTGTGGTGGTGTTGGAGTGAGCTTTCCTACCATCCCTTGTGGTGGCATGTTTTTCTGGGCCCAGAGTGATACAACCTGCAGTGCTCTGCGTGGGCATCCTCAGCCTTGGTCGTCTTGTCCTTCTCCACCGAAAATGTCAGGAGGATCTCAACCGGCAGTTTGAAAATTAAACAGATTTCGGCATTGTGCTGAAAAGGCAAAATATGCTGGTTAAATATGAAAGGGAGTATATTTATCTTCAGGCGTCAGCTGTGGCATCTTGTGCTGGTTGTAAGGAAATGTTACCCCCAGCTGGTGCAGTAGGACCCTATTTCTCGGCATACTCTCCCCATTCTGCTGCTCCTGGCCCAGTATGTGTAAAAACAGCTTGCTGGAGTTTGAATCGGGGAAATTTCAAATTTATGGGACCTCCCAGATAACCCATGGTGTCGTTCTTTGTAAGCAGTTCCCCTCAGGAAGGAGGGGTGGAGAGGGATGAGGGATGAAAGAAGGGAATGTGGAGCCACAGGTGGCCTCAGCATGTGCTGCTCCTCCTTTTGTGAGCCAAAACTTTTGACCAGTCCTATAGCTGCTGTGGGGAAGGCCATAAATGCATTAGAAACTGCCCCTCTCACCCCCAGAAATCCCTGTATCTGAAAACATCCATTTCCCCCTTTTATTTTTTGGCATTGATTCTGGATGTAAAACTGGGGACCTGAATCCCAGGAGATCAAACCCCACGTCTGACGAGCGGATCCACGTGGCCTCGGCACGATCTCTGTCAGTTTTCCCAAACTGCATAACGGGGATAATAATTAACCAACCCGTGGGGATGTTAAGTGATTATTGCCTCTGCAGAACAGTGTTTTATCATCACCCCTGTGTCTGTTCCTGGCTGACCTGGGCAATGTGTCCTTGCCCTGCCGTGTGGTGTGGCCAGAAAGTGCTGCCAGGTGGCTTCCGCTGTGGCAGGGATGAGGGACAGGCTTGGGAGCTGGGGTAGTAGAGTATTAGCAAACAGGATGTGCAGTGAGGGAGGTTTTTAACCAGGTTTTGGCTTCATGTGCACTTTCACTTATCTTTCATGGGGAATAGACACAATCTGTGGCTGCTGGAAAAATAATAACCCAAAATACCAGATTTTTCTATGAATATTATATGGGTGGAGACGTGAGCAGGGCAACACTGCCTGAAGGCCACCTCAAAGCCTTCTTTCTCTCTCCTAAACCTGTCCCATTTCAAACTGCATTTAGAAATCTTAACCTAGACTTGAAATCTTTCACAGCGTTACAAATATTCATTTCTCCTCTTTGACTGCTAAACATGTGTCCTGCAAAAGGAACGTGCTGAAGGGGAAGGAGAAGATTTCTTTCCAGTTTAATGCTGTCATCACTCCGTAGCTCAGGCTCTGTTGTGCTATGAAAACACAGAGTATGAAGATTTCTGCTAACGAACGTGGATTTGACTTCTGCGTGCATGCAAGTGATGTTGTTCTTCATGGTGTTTCTTCAGCCTGCTCTCAAGATACTATTCCAAAAATAACCTCAGGTTTAGAGTGCTTTGAAAATGATAGCTTTCAGGGAAGGAGATGAGATTCAAGTTCTCCCATTTTATGGAAGGTGAAATTGAGGCATGAGGAGCCACAGCTGGCCAATTTTTCTGTTTTTGATATTGTCTGATAACAGAAAAGGGTCTACCTTTGGAAAATCAATTTGCATGCTGTTTGTATAGGAGAAAATATGGATTTACTTGGTCTCCTCCTTAAAATAGGTTCCCCCCACTTTTTTTTAACTGCTTCAAATTTGTGATTTTTTTTTAAAATATATATGATGTGTATGTATACTTGGCACTTGTTTGGTAAAGTTTGTGTGTACTATTTTCTATAGTTTACTGCAGCCCTTAGTTCTTGTTTCTGATTTTTTTTTCACAATGCCTTCAGATACCTAATTAAAACATGTATAGCTTTACAGAGTTGGATAGTTGGTTTAAAGGAAAAGAGGAGGGTGGAAACCAGACCAAAGCAGTAGTCTGTGTCAAGTGGGTTTCTTTCCCCAGCTGTAGTTTATAGGATTATCATCAGATCTTAGCACTGGGAGGAAAGTTAACCACAAAGACAACAAGTTACAGTGACAAAATATGTTGTTCCTTTTTTTTTGCAGTGACTTCAATGAGTTTAATTTCCAGAAGGGAGTCTCAGTTACCTATTTCAGAACGCTTCACTTGGCCCCAGGTATTTCAGGTAGATTAATAGCCTGAGGTAACCTGCCCCGTGTGAAATCAGTGATGCGATGGTGTTACCTTGGATGCCATAGGTACAAGGTACAAACTTCATATTCCTGTTTTCCTCTTGCTTGCATTCCATCTTCCACCTTTTGGTAAATTTTAAACACAGGTTATGATTGGGTTTGCTTGCAAAAATTAGTGCAAAACAGTCACTGACAGGGGGACAGGTCATTCTTTTCAAGACTAGAATGAAGCGTCAAGGAGTTCATAACTGTTCCAAGAATTTTTCTTCTGATTTCTTTTAGTAAAATATCCATTAATCAACCACAAAGCTGGAGTATGACATGCATTCTGTTTATCTATGCATTGTTCTTAAGTATTTTTGCCTCTCCTGTTGCCTTTGTTGGCTTCCTGGCACACTCTCCCCCACAGATGGCAATGAAGAAAGGCATCTGACTGATGGACAATTCTGTGAGCATAACATCCTCATTGTCTGGAAGTTTCTAGATGTGGCCTTCCAACCACAGGCTGGTTTGGTGTCCACAATATAGATGTAAGACTGTGAAATTTGAATTTAGACCTGAGTCTGTATGATCCTTGCTCAGGGGATGTTATGGCCTGAGGGTGCTGCTCTCAGAGAACCCTGTGGGATGGTAAAGGTGGCTTCACCTCACAGGGAAAGTAAGGGTTGAAAGGCTCACATTTTTAGGTGGATTTGGGTAGATGAGTAGTTTCATGATTTAGATTGGCAACCAAAACCCTTGCATAAAATCTGACCCTCCAAAGAACCCGAGTGACTTCAGCTGGCACGTGGAGCTGCAAACAGGGCGGTCAGTCTGTCTGACCCTGGGCTGGCCAGTTCACTTTCTCTGGCTGTCCCCTCTCTCTCCCCCTTGCCCCTCTGGGCAGCAACTCAACACTGGAAATCACTTTAGAAAGTAACACTCCTAGAAGGATATTTCCATTTAAGTTCATGAGATCAAATGCTGGTTTTGATTACAAAAGAGCAAACCTATTGCCCTCCACTGGGTTGTGTTGATGTAATACAGCCATAAAAGAGCACAATTTGTTTAGCCTAGCAACAGTGAAGACTAAGAGGGGTCATGATTGCTCTGTGCTTAAAAAAAAGGGGGATGTAAACACCAGGGAGGGTTGAGTGGTCTCAGTTAAATGACAATATTGGCATGAGAACAAACGAGTATTCAAGAGCCATAAACAAAATCCACCCCCGATTAAGTCTTCAAATTATCTCAATTCTGGAAAAAAAAAAAATCTTCCCACAGAAGTTGCGGGGTTAACAAAGTCAACGGGTTTTAATATGAAGCTAAGTAGTTTATGAACTATATTCATTCAGCATTTTATGATGAGCTTTCCTGGGATAGCAAGGCACAAGGCTCTAACCCTGAAATGAGGAAAATTTCCTGTGTTTCTATAAGCGAAATTTAGCCAATGTTGCCTGCAGTACCTCCACTTCAGAAGATATGTTTATGTTGAGCCCCTTTTGCTGAGCATGACTGAGGATGCCTGAGCTGCACGTCCCAAAGAAAATGCTGGATTTGCTTTCTTCAAAGCCTGTCATCCTTCTTGGGTATAGGTGTGCTGTATTTGCTGAACTGAAATAATTTGAGCTTTGGCCCCTTTCTCTTGAGAGGCAGATGGGCTGTCCTGAGATCTCCCTTTGGCAGGGCTGCCAAGCTCTGGCTGAGGTTAGGAAGCCACTGTGGTTGGGGTGACCCCCAGGGTCCTCCACATGGGGCTGGGGCACTGCGTCCACATTCGTGCCCTGTTGGGGACCTGGGAATAGATGACAGACAGTTTCAACTTTAAATTTCCTTGCTCTCTTGGGGGTGAAATATAATCCTTGCCCTCTCTCTAACACATCCTTTGTGGTTTAATTTAAATGGTGATTTTTACCGTGACATGTGATGCTCATCTGCTAACCCTTTCCCCAATACGTTCCATTTAAAGGAGCATCAAATCTCGGAATGCGCCTCCATCTATAGACACAGAAGCGTGCCATGAGGTAGTTTACCTACTTAGGTTGGTACCTAGGAGCTTGTAAACAAATTCATAAATTTGTCATGATGATTGTAGTGTTGGCAAACACAATGGCTGATCATGTTATAAATGTTTATCAACACCCGCACTCACCCACCTGCTAAGAGGTGCTACGCTTTAATGAAATTGTTTGAATATCAAGGCTGGTTGCTAAGATACAATGTTCTTGTTACCAGGGATGTGATGCTTACAGATTTCTGTTATCAAATAATGATTAGAGATGTGCTAACCTCAAGGTGCTCGGTGCAGTGGAAGGCTTACTGAGCCACAAATTAGTAAACTGTCTGCCTGAGCAGACACTTACAGAAGGAGCACATGTGCATCAAACTTACCGAGCTGACATTTTTAAAGAAGACAAGATCTGGCAGTGTAAATGTTCCTATAGATGATGAAAGACTGTCATAGGAAATGTTTACATGATCTGTTGCCTAGCACAATGTCTTCGTGCCATTTTCCCTCCCGATGCAGAGCAGTGTTGAAATCACCAAGTCAAATAATTGCTTTCCTCTTGCTCACTAGAAACGTCTCTTACCACTCACCTCTTGAAATTACACATTCACAAATTTCTGTTTTCTAAGGGTCACACAAAGATGGAAACAAAGAAGTGTAAGGAAATGGCCAGCACTTGGGTCTGCTGGATAAAAGATGGCATTTTTGGGAACTGCAGTGGATTCAAGGTTGAAAGTTTTGCTGTTGTTAAGACCACAGCTAGATGTTAAAGAAGACAAACATCAAATATTGATGATGTTTTCTTTTTAATGTAGGTGCTCTGAGGGCTCCGATTTGCTAATGCACTTTGTAATAAGGTATAAATATTGTACTTCATTTTATTCTTTTACCAAGTGCTTTTCAGTGTTATTAATCATCAAAGAAAATAATGAGCAGCACAATATAGGTGATCAAAAGGATTTTGCTCACACTGCTGCAGTGCTAAGTAACCTTTAAGTGTAATTGTTGATCTCATTATTGAATTAGGGTTCAAGGTGTGTTTGCAGTCTCCTCATTAGCATGAATTTGAGTTTAAAGCCAGTTCAGCTGAAATTATCTCCATTGTAAGCAGGGTTCATGCTTGCCTGAGAGACTCAGTGTATTTTTACATCAGCTGTAATTGTTTGTTTCAGTGGAAAGGGATGTTATTTTCCTGCTTCTGTGAGAATCCTTTTGTAGCTACTCACAGGACACTCCTATTGCTATAAGTAAAAATCTGTTGGCAATTAAATCCAATCCAGCACAGTTCTAGCAGATAAGTAGACAACTTTAAAAATACAGAATTGCAAAATAAAAAACCAAAAAAAAACCAACCAAAAAACCCAGCAATAACTTACTATGGTTATAATTCATGATATTAAGCTTTACCCTTTGGATGCAAAATTCCTACTTTATAAAATGATACAAGACTGCATCCTACAACAGGCTCTTAACATAACCCATGTTCTACCTACGCTGTGTGGGCTGTTCAGACAAATAATCGCCTTCAGCAGATGCCTTTGTCATAATGAGTGTGATAGTTTAATATTTATGGAAGAACTGCTGATTTTCAATGCCTGCAAACCCCAAGAATAAGTTGTGGGGTTTTTTTGTTTTTTTTTTTCCCAGCTTCAAGGGCTGCATGGAGATGAAATGTGGTGCAGAGTGAATGGGATATAGAAACCTCTCTCTGCCACTTCCAAGGGGTGGGAGTGGGTCTCCTGCAGGGAATAACCTGCACTGTGCTCCTCTCTCCTCCTGCCTTCCCAGTTTTAGGGGAGTAGCAGGGGTAAAAGAGGTTGATCACTCTCAGTTGGGTAAAATTGGTGAAGTGATGCAGAGTTACTAATTTCTGTTGCTTAAGCTGAGGTGGGAGAACCTGAAATCTGGCCTCTATGGGAATGGATTTGCACCGTGGCTTGTGTTCTCCTCCTGGGACAGCTAATCCCCTTGGCCTGCTCCCCCACCTGTTCCTCTGCTGGTTTTCACTGAGCTTTGGACCTGCATTGAATTTTATGGCTCTGCTATAATATTTCTGACATTTGTACTTTTGTTACTGTGGCTATGTTGCTATATTGGCTATGAAAATATAAAATATTCTCTAAAACTAAGTTTCTGAAGCTGCCCTTCCTTTCACCACTAGTTATCAGCAAGCTGGGCCTGTAGCCGTGGCCACCATGGAAATGGAGATGCAGTGAAAAGCCTTGAAATAACACCAAAACACAGATGCTCACCTGGCCCTTTATGAAAATATAGACACTTTATCTGCTGCAGCTGCCTGTGAAGTGGGAGAAAAGTTGGCTTTTTTTCTGCCTTTTTTTTTTTTTCCTTGGGTTTGTTGTAATGAATGATTTACATGGCATTAGATTATGTTGGGATATACTGTGTCAGGTGGCATGACCTGATATAACCCAACTTAATGCAACACATATGTTTAGATTGTATTACACGTGAAGAAAAATTCCCTGAGAAGCTGTCAGGAGCAGGTGATTCCTGCAAATGGAAAATATTTGCACAGTGATATTTTATACCAGTCAAAATTGAAAGGTGTGTAATACTTCAGTATGGATTTAGGAGCCTTAGCCCTGCTGACTTTGCTGGGACTAAAACTTTTTTTTATATGCCACTGTTCCCTTTGGAAATATGATTTAACAGCTGAAGTTGAGATGGAAATTCTGCAAGATCTTGCTTTTGTTAGAGCTGATGGAGTTGCAGTTGTGTAAGAGACTGCAAGTGAGATCCGAATCAATTGACTCGCAGCTAGCAATAAAGCAGGATGTAAGGAATTCACACGAGCAAGTCTGGATTATTATTTTCCTTTTAGAATATTGCGTGCTTGATCGCTTCCCCTTTTGGAAGTCAACTTGATAGGAATGTGGGCCGAAGTGCAAGGTTTACATTTCACTCCGACATGACTATGTCGAGGTACCCAGCTCTAAATTTGGAGGCTCATATGGATTTTTTTTTTTCCTCTTTTTTTTTCTTTTTTTTTTTTTTTTTTTTTCTTTTCTTTTTTTATTTGGTGTCAGAAATAGGAGCCTAAATTTAGGCTGCGAAGTTCATTTAAGAGTCTAAATATAAACGTTCTGCTTTTCAAAAGTGCTGAGCACCCTGCAGCTCCCGCAGGCTCCATTGAGACTTTGCCTCGGTGTAGGATGCTGCTCCCAAATGCACCCCATCCCGGGGTGGGAGTGAGGCTCCTGGGTGTGTGCATCCTATGTTTGCAGGGCACAAAATGTGTGTTTGCAGTGCCTGAGACTCCAAAGCCAGAGAAATGCCCGTGTGACCCTAATGTGTAGTGGGCTTGTCCGCGTACACGTTGTGATGGGGTTTGATCGCGCCCGCCGCCGCGCTCGCTGGATGTTTGGGAGTGTGGCGAGAGCCAGGCAGGGGTTACAGCCAGACAGATGTTCCTGTGAGGACAGAGAAACAAAAAGTCTGTGGTTTGAGAAGCCAAACATCGACACTCTGAGCTTTTTCATGTGGGCTCTTCTGTGGACGAGCTGAGTTTAAAACCGAAGCATTACCACACTTCCCTTGCAGGGTGGGTTTTTTTTTTTTCACCTGTAGACTGGTTGCTGTTGCATATGTGTTGGGGATACTCCTGTTTCTACTCTAACAGAGCTTTTTCTACCCTCTCTGGTACTCAGAATTTCACCTCATGTTGATCAGATTTCTTCTACCTTTATCCCCTTTCATAGTTTCCTTTTATCCAGATTTCCCCTTAACCCCACTTTTACTTAACTTCTGAAAAACACTGACAGTTTAAATTTGTGTTTGCTCTGGGTACCCAGCCCTAAACCCAGGAGTGGCATTTGCAGGTGATAAATTCTTTTACTCCTGTAGCCCTAAGCTCAGCACAAAACTCTCCCATGCTGTGTAAATGTCTTTAGAAAACCCTGAGAAAGGATAGGTTTGGCTTGTGAGAAAATACAGCTCAACTTTTAGAAGTTTAACTTTTTTTCTTTTTCCTTTTTTTTTTAAAATCGGTCACAATCTTGAGTTGTAGATAAGAACAGTGTGAGATATAAATAAGAGCAACCTGGCCAAAGGGAAATGGGTGATCCTGGACAAGAGCTACCCCCCATTTCTGCTGAATCCCAAGTTCCTACTTGGAATAGTGATAGGATCTTTGGCAAGAATAAGCCTTGCTGTTATTCTGGGCAAGGCAATGCATTTCCTCTCCCCAGCCCTCATCAAAGAAATGCCTCAACTTTTTTGAGCTGAAGTGTCTCCAAAGCATCTGTCTCTCAAACAGATACCTGGCATTACGCTGCCAGCTCAAACAGTTAAAATTGGCTAGACAAAAAGTGACTGAAATCCGTGTCTATTAGTAAGGGGAGTTTTCAGGCAAACGATTATATGTGTTGCTGCCGCTGCCAATAACGCCGATATTTATTTTTGTATTATGCACAAACCTTTAAACAGGATCATCCTCGTTACAACACATCATCAGGGGCTACTCTGCACTGAGCATATGGCAGGGCTGGAGCTTGGAGAAGTGGGTAGTAGCTGGTAAAAGCTGACAGTTGAGAACAGACCATTGTCACTACCCGGAGCGTGTTTGCAGTCAGGGTGCAGAGGCAGCAGTTACCTGCTTTTTGAAGGCTCCAGCTTCTCCAGAAAAGATGGGAGCAGATGTCAGGAGCCTCAGATTTGGATCCGATGAGGACTTGGATCAAAATATCAAACAAAAATATTTTAGGGAAAGTTTCTGGGAGGAAGTGAGCTATATGGGGAGCATGGCTTGCCAGGCTTTTTAAAAATAAAACGTTCTCACTCTGTGTTTAGCTCTCCCACAGTTTGAAACACTTGCGGTGATCGAGCCTAGCAGCCCTTGTCAGTCTACAGTACATCAGCCCCCTTCGGTTGGCTGGGAACATCTCTCCTGCAAGGGCAAAATAAAGCTGCTCATTTTGCACACATGCTTTTAAAACTATAGGCAAGGAATACCTAAATATAAAACAAGGGCACCTTGGACTGAATGCTTTCTGACCGGGGCTGTTATCGCCCTTTCCCCTTGCAGTCACACATCTGCTCCTCCTGCCTTTTCTTACACGCACCTGGAGCTTGCTGACAATCACTGAATGGTTGGAGTTGGAGGAGACCTTAAAAATCCTCAGGCTGCAACCCCTGGCCCTGGGCAGGCACAGGGACAATGCTCTCCGTGGTGTGTGTGAGCTGCTCAGGTTCACACCACTGCCACACCTCGCTCACTCCATGCTCAGGAGTTCCTCCCATTGAATACCAAGCCACAGCACCACATCTACAGAGGCAGCAGCAATCTGGTGCATGGGTGGAGGAGAGAAGGGCCTTCTGCTGCCTTCACAGGCCAGTGCATTACCCTTAGTCCTTTGTTTGCAGGGGGGATACAAGATTTGGGGGTCAGTGAGGCCTCTGTTTCTTCTGTGTGTTTTCCTTGCAGAGCTACGTAAGCAAATTGCCTTGGGGTAATTGTGGTAGTGCAACCACGAGAGAGATTTTTTTTTTGTGTCTCTTTAATATTGCTGTTCATATGATACCTAAAAATATCTATCACCAACTGATTTTCTGAACTGTTCTTTTTGTTGGCACTTTGAGAAAAGTAAAATTAATCAATTAAAAAGAAACTTATTAGTAACTGCTTTCAAAATGAGGAATGGGCAGGCTTTTCTAGTACTTTTTTTTTTATTTGAAACTGCCTGGGTTGAGAAGACAGGATGCTTTTCAATGCATAGATTATGAAAAAGGAGATTAGCAGACCTTCATCGAAGAACCATGAGTTATGTTAATCTATGAGTCTCTTTATGGTAATTACAAACTAAATCAAATGGCACAACTGTTGAAATGTGCTGTAGAATTTTTTTGCCAATTAACAATCAGAAACAGTAATGTTGATGTTCCTACGATAAGTCATAATATGTCAGTTTGCAAAAGCAGGCAAAGTAAGTTTGCTGTTTCATGGCAAGCTTTTCTTTTGTTGCTTGGTAATGAATTGTAATGTAGCTGCTTTCCATTTCTTGTGAAGAGGTAACCATCAGCACTTGGTGGGCTAGGGGCCTGCTCAGGGGTGAAGAGAGTGCTATTTTGGATATAAATGTTGTGCTCAGCCTCTGAAGACATTATAGAAAGGCTTATTCACCAAAATAAAATGCAAAATCTACCCAGCTGATGTCCCCTCATATACCAATATTTGAACACTGCCTTGGCAAATTAAGATGCAACGTGGCTCGTCGAGGCAGGCGATTTCCCTCTTTACAACACCATAACACCCAGATACGGAACGGTCTCAACCAACAGCCCCCATAAAATATTTTTTTTAGGGGTATGTTTTATAGGAAACAACCCAGTTGGAATGAGCATATTGCAGAGCATTGTTTTGTATACTAATTATCTACATCAATGGCTGCGCGGGGCGGCTGGGAGCGCCGTACCTGCTGTGCCGAACAACTCGCTCGTAGTCACGGAGTGTATGCTTCCTGTGGGCACCTGCCCGCTCTGTGCAGAGCATCACGTTGAGCCATGTCACGTTGTGTCACATCACAGATGAGATGTGACCCGGTGTAACCTGACACAGTGCAGAGCTGGCACTGCGGTGGATCAAAACTCGGCGGAACCGCGCGGGTCGCGTTTGTCGAGGGCGGTGAAATAGGGGCTGGCTCCCCCCCACCCTGAACCTGCAGGTCTACGCTGGCTCTGTGTAGGTAGTTGGGCATATCTCTCTGGGATATAAATACAGGAGTTTCCCTGCTTGTGCTTATTTATGGTACCTGTCATTTGGGAAACAATAATCTTCCTACTTTTTAATCTAAATTGAACTGCGGTGAGCGTGCCAATAAAACACGTCACGACAAACAAAGGAAATTCTCCCCGTATTAATAATAAAATCTTTAAGATTTATCAGTCTCCCCCTCTTTCTTCCCTTTGTGTGATGCAGTCTGAAGGAACTGCTACATTTATAGATGTCTGATAAAATTTTAATAGAAGAACCCATTACCTTTGAGTCTGGAGTAAAGAGACTGTATCAAAACCAGGAGTGTTGAGCCTGAGCTAAATATAACTTGTTAACTTGGAGTAGCAGCCCGTGAGCTTCATAATGCTGATGGATTTACTTTCCATTGCCACAAGCAGTGGGACAGTGAATTTTGTAGCAGGTGAGCTGCCATTAAAAAAGAGCAAAAGATTTTCCAGCTACTCAGCACTGGGGTGGTGGTTGGGCTCTTTTTTTTTCTTGGAGGTCTTTCTCAACCTTAATGGTTCTCTGAGGAGGCAGTATGAGACACACCATTGAGGATAACTCCACAAAATTACGGTTTTGGAGTTTGCCTCCTTGATTCTGGGGTCTAAACCATGCTTGTGCTCTTGCCATTTATTAAGATGAGCTTTGAGACAAAACCTCAATACAGGGTTTAACAGCCAAATCCAGAATTATTTGGGGAGGGGGGGAAAGTGCTGCTACATTGTACCCCATGGGGGTTTTTCAGAGCTGTTTTCTCTCCAACATCCAGCTCTGATTTGGGGATGCTCTACTCACCTGGCATTTAGTGCTGCATAATCATCTTTTTAAGGACAGACTTCAAATTTTATGGAAATGTTGAAATAAATTTTCACTTTTTGGATTTTATTTTATATACTTAGTGGTATTTTGAGCAATTTTTTTTTTTCCTTAACACTTAAATCTTTAGCAGAATTTTTTAACACTTCTGACACATTACTAAATGAAAATTGATGATTTTAAATACACACACAGATATATATGTGCATGCATTTATATATATATATGTGCCATAAAATAGGACTTCTGTGTCATTTAGAGAAAAATCACTTTTTCCATGGGAGGAGGAGCTGCAGTTCAGGACAGTTTTTTAGCTGTGTAATTACTGCTGATTACTAATTAACAGGTAGAAAAAAGCATTTTTAGGACTAGAAACTTGCACTGTCCCCTTTCTCCTATATTCTGTGAAATAAAAAAAACCAAAAACCAAACAAAAAACTATACTATTTGCTACCAATTTCTTTTTTTTTTTCAGTTTGACTTGAAATGTGCTATTTTCTGAATGTTTCATTAGCAAAAAATCCAGATATTCCTCTGCCAGGATGGAGTTTAAAGACTGGGTGAAAACGTGAAGTCAAATGAGGGTCTTATCTGAATCCCCATTTCAGATGGGAGGGTTTATTACTGAGCTAATAGTGTTGTAACTAAAGTTGCACGATGCAGCAGGCTTCAGACAGAAGCTGACGACCTCTATTATGACACATCCACTTTAGAACCAGATGAAATGTAGTAAAATGTATTTAAAAATATTTCAGAAACATATGTAGCTACCAGAATCTGAAGTCCTAAATGCATATAGCCTCTATTTCTCCACCAAAAGATGAAGCTGGTAAATACAGTAACATCCTTTCTCTCCTCGAGCTGAGCTGAATTTAAACTGTGAGCTTCATTTCCACAATTCAGTGTCCAATATGCAATCTGATCACACCTCCACTTTTGTGAGTTGTAGCCATGGCCTTAAATTAAATTACAAACCCTACATTGGACTGACATAAATCTGATTTTGGGCTGAACTTGAAGTGTTTGAAATACCAAATCACTACTCCCTGATCCCTAATGAGAAGTAATCAAAGAATTTAACCAGCAGTACAAACACTTACACATCACTACAGATGTAGCCAAATTGACTCAAAGTACTCTTTTTCTCTATGAAAAAATTGTGTGCAAATATACCTTACTGACACAGGCTCTTCCAGCAGAATCACTAAAGAGGAGGGAAAAAGCTCTTCTGCTTTAACTCTCAAAAAAGAATCCTTATTTTTTTTTTCTCCCTTCCCTTCTAGAAATCTGTTTTTCACTGTTTTACCCTGTACCACATAAAATGCAATAAGAAATTACCTAACCTGCCTGGATGTGACATAGACAGTTGCTAACCTGGTGCCTCTGCCATGATCTGGACACCCATAAATTGGTTGGGGTCCCTTTCTTCTGTCTCTTTCCAAAAAAAAAAAAAACCCAAACAAAACACCCTGACTTGGCAGCTCAGCTCCCCAAACAATCCTGATTTCTTTGGCTGTCAAATTTCCTCGTTGCCTCCTTGCATTTTCCACGGCAGTTCAAAATCTCCCTGCATCGGGGCAATTATGATATTATATAGCCATGCACACGATGGGACTGACACCGAGTGAAAAAGAGAACTAAAAATCAATAGTGTTTGTATCCTTCTGAGGAGAAGCAGCACTACAGCTTGCCCTGGTGGGAATGTGAAAAGGTACGTCCTGGATTTTAGCCTTAAGGTGATGCAAAGCGAAGGAAGCTGTCTTTTCTAATGAATTGAAGCCCTTGCCTTCTGACCCTATGAAGGAGGTTTGTTTTTTTTTTCTTTTCTTTGTTGGGTGTTGTTGGTTTTTTTTTGTTTGTTTGTTGGTTGGTTTGTTTGTTTTTTTTTTTTTTTTTTTCCTCCTCTCTGCTTTTTTTGGGGGGTGTAGATGTGAGTAAGAAAACAGTCGTTATTAACGTTACTCTAGGCAATTTATTATTATTATTATTATTATTATTATTATTATTATTATTATTATTAAATTCCTGAGCAAATGGTGGATCATGCCAGCTGCTCTGGTAACTGTAGAGTGGGATTTAGGGTACTTAAACGAGACGACCAGACTTTGAGTCATTCTGTGGCTGCTGGAGAAGTAATTTTACACCTGATATTTAAGATAATCTGTCTACATCGTGCTTGTCATCTTTCTCCAGTGTGTATTTTACTGCCTAGGAAAGCTCATGTTCTTGCCTCAGTTAAAGAGCTGTGAGTTATGTTTTGTCTGATACACCTTTTTAGGAGCTACAGTCATTGTGTGAGGGGAAAGGGATGGTGGGTGGCATGAGCAGCACTGCAGATCCTGGCTGATGCTCTTAAGGTCTCCTATAATAAATTGTGCTGGTAAAGCTGCACCTGCTGCCAAAAATCAGGCCATGCAAACCCAGTACGTGATCCCAGGAAGAAATTGTTCCCTGGCAGGGTGAGAGGCCCTGGAGAAGCTGTTGATTCTCCATCCCTGGAAATGTCCAAGGCTCTGTTGGAAAGGGCTTGGAGCAACCTGGTCTAGTGGAAGGTGTGCCTGCCCCATGGCAAGGGTTGGAATTGAATGAACTTTGAGGTCCCTTCCACCCAAACCATTCTGTGATTTGTAGACATTCCATGAGTGCAATATGCATCTAAGGGAGCTTCTAATAACTTCTGAAGTAAAGATGATGGTGGTGATTATTTTATTTTCTGTGCAAGGAAATGGACTACCATCTATTAAAACACCCATAAAGAATCAGATCAGTGCATGAACAATGTTAAATGTGGACTTGGTGCCTGGCTGCAGTGTCCTCCACAGATGAGCAATGCTCAGGCCATCATTTCCATCAAGGAGATTTATTTTTGTCTCTGCTGTTAAGTAGAAAGTTGCATTGGCCAGTGTTGAATTTCAGAATTTGCATGATAAATCAGGAATCTTATGGCCCTCTTTGTAGGAAAGATGAGGCTGACACACCTTGCTGGTTGTTTTATATATATATATATATTTCATTTTTTTTTTCTTTGGATTTTGACTGTAAGTTGGTAGAGAATCACTCTGGAATTATAGATCCTGTGATTCAGGAGTTAAATTTACAGACCAAAGCCCAGTGAATCACAGGTTCTCCATGTGCACGTATCTTTCCTTATGCACTTGCAAAATCTGAAGTCATGGGGCTCCAAAGGAAAAGTTCAGAGAAAAAAAAGTTTCTGTTCCTTCTTTCTAAATATCCTGGATGCTGCCATCCCACTTCCCTTGAAACAGACCTCATGGTCTTGTATTTTGGTGTGGCTGCTTTGTAATGACCTTGTTTTTGTAGAGGGTCAGGACATGTGACTTGCAGGATGTCCACGGGGGAGAGAAGATGTGCAGAGCTCTCTGTGCTGTACTGAGGGAGTTGTGGAAATATGCTCCCTGCTAAGGTGTTCAGACCCCAGGACAGGGCTTCCAGATCCTTTCAGCATCACCTTTCTGAGGACTTCCCACCAGGAACGTGCTTAGGTCCTTGAGGATAACTACATGTCTAAAAATACAGATACATGCCAAGTGGGATTTTTTGAGATTTCATAGTTTTTGGCTGTAGGAAAACACTTGATCTTAAGTGTCAATCTGGGATTTACCCCTTGAAACCCAAAACTTGGACAAGGTTCTACATCCTGCTGCCACTTAACCTTTGGCTAGACCTTAAACACCTCAGATATGAAGCGTGTGCTGATAAACTGTTAAGTGCTTCTGAGAACTCCAGGATTGCTCAAGCACTGCAGGCAACACCGAGCAGAGCTTCCCCTGCCTCCCTCAGTCCTGTCAGCCCAGCTGGACTTCTCGGAAACCATGAGTGGGGTGAAGGGAAGCAGATAGAGGAGTGGAGGGAGGTTCAATCCCTCCCTTCTGAAGCCCTTCCCTGTCTGCACTGGCTGCTCCATGGGAAAGGACGTGCCTGTAAACACGTAGGTTTGGAAAACCTTGGGAAAGCACAGCTTCCATAAAGAAGGAAAACCAATTTCTGGCCCAAATGATGCTTTTTTTGAATATTTGTGGGGACCCAAGCTGGGTGTTTAGTGCACTAAGCAGCACTTGAGGCACCAACTCCCATCTCTCCATTGGGAAGCAGCTGTTATTACCTTTTATAAAACAAAGTGTCTGATGTATTTGCAGACAGAATTTGTGAAGACATAAAAGTGAGATCTGTCTGATGTCAGCTTTCACAATTGCAGCTCTTGGTGTCGTCTGACCTCCTGAAGACCCATTTTTTTCCACACGTTTCCTCTTATTTACAGTTGTGTGCTGACACTTAGGTGGGGATGGAGACCTAGGGAAAGGAAATGGAGGTTACATTGACAAAAAAGTCATAAGAAATTTGGATCCTTACATTTAAGCTTTTCCTGGTCATATGTTTGGGTTTTTTTAAATTTTTTTTTCCACAACTCTTCCTTTGTTAAGATGAAGTGAGAAGAAAATTGGCAAGAAATGACAAGAAAATTAGGGAATGGGGAATTGCAGGAACATAAGGCAGTCAGGTTCGTGTCACATTCTTTCTTTTGATTCCAGTGGAAGTATAAGCTCACCTAAATGTGGAATAAGTTTGGTAGCTCTGGACAAGTGTGCCTTTGCAGAACAATCCCACAACATCACAAAATGTTTGTCTACTGGCAATTGTTACTGAGAGGTGAAGGAATGAAGAGCATTTTCATAGACTCCAATGAGGATAAAAGTTATATAGGGAATTTTCTGCTGTTATTGTCTGCTCTGGGCACACATAGGGAGATTTCTCTCTTTGGTGTTCAAGGTAAGTTTCTTGATTAACAAGGAAACTCACTCAATTTAGGAGAATGTGAGGGGGAGAAAGAGAAGAGATGAAAATGAGGAAGTTCTTAGTACAGTACCAGAAAAAAAAAAAAAAAGTATTAACGATAATTGAAACTCACCTCCGTGAGGGCAATGAATCATCAGAAACAGCCTGTGGAAAACAAGGTTGTGCAACCTTGACCAGTGTGTGTCACTGGCTGGTGGAATTTTTAGAAAAGCAGCAGTTTGGGCTCATCGCTGTGGTTCGTGATTGCACACACCTGTTCGGCTCGGAGGTTTTGCAACCAAATCTAAAAAAAAAAAGGAAGCTGAACTTGCTGCTTCTCCTGAGCAGTGCAAAAAAGCAGAAAACCACAGCTGTTCTAGCTGTTAACAGATATCAGCAGAACACCTCCTGTTACATAATTGAGGATAACGTTTTTGAAGCATATGGGCTGAAGGTATTGTAAACTCATTAAAGCTTGAGGTGGGAAACATTCTAGCACATTTCTAGGTTTGGTATCTTTAACAAATGTTTACAATTAGAGCTTCTATAGGCAATTTATTAAATAATAAATGAAGGGAAAGCTCGAGGAGGAAGAAGCAGAAAGGAATTTTTGTGCAGCCACACGTGAGTTGCAAGTGTAATTGTGCAAGATTGCTGCCCATTGATCTGATAACTGGTCACTTTGGGTGACTTGAGATGCAAGATGCAGTTTTACTGTCTGCTACGTAATCTGAGGGAAATACAGTTTTCAGACACCCTGAAGTTACTGGAGTTACTACCTGCTGTTTGCCAACTTCCAGCATCTAAGGAAAGCCATGGAAAATTAGATGGTTATAAAGTGGATCTTGACAGCCTCTGTAGTTCTGTGGATCTGATCCTTAAGAGGAGGGAGGACAGAGGTGGTTCTTGCTTTAGCTGCACTTGCACTAACAGTGCACAGATGGATTTGGTCGATTTCTGAAAGCCCCTTTGTAAGATAAATTAAGTAGTGTGACTACACTTGGTGGCTTAACACATGGGCTTTAGTGAGTATGGGTGGTAAAGGGATGGAAACAGCAACAGATTTTGGGGCTCCAGCTGCTGGGAATGTGATTTCTGATGTTCTGCAGCCATCCTGATTGGTTCAGGAGGCCCCACTGATCGTGGGCTGTGAATTTGGGGTCAAATCCAAGTTGAGCCAGTGAATGAATCTGGGCAGTGCAGGAGCCTAAAGATTAGGAAATACTCAGTCCATGAGTTTTTCTTACCAGTGAAGCTTTACCAGCCAAAGGCAAAGAACACGATCTTGGTTTCTGCAGGAGTGATGAAGTTTGCCAGGCTACAGCAACTTCTGGTATCATTTTTATTGTCCTAATGCACAATCATAAGTGATTCAGGATTTAGGGGAAGTAGAAAACATCCTGTAATTTTCAGGGAAAGTTGTCTCTCCAGATGAGGCTGAAGGCCAAGTTTCATCTTCTCTCTGTCCTCACACACTTAGCAGGGTCCTACAGGGCCTTGATACCACGTAGAGAGGAGAAGAAATGTGGCAAAGCCAACAGAGTGCCCTTTGATGAGTTAATGCAAACCCAAGTCTGTTACCCCGTGCCCTACTCGCCTCCCATGACACCACACAGTGCTTAGAATCCATTGTCCTTGTTTGCTTTCAATGGCAGAGGAAATTTAATTTGTTTAATCTGTATTTCATTTGGTTGGCATCAAAGTGACAAGAGGGCCATTGGCTGGCACAATGCACGTTGTGTGAAAAACATGCTCTTGATGATTTGTTATTAAGGACCAAGATTTTCTTTTATGACTAAGGTTTGGCTTAAGCCTTAGTCTTGTTGCTGGCTGGCTGGCATTTTCACACAGCATGAGATGTGAGGCTATCCTAAAAAATCATTATCAGGGCCTCTTAGATAAAACACATGCTTGTTAATGAACGTCATGATGATTTTGCAGCTATAGCTCCAAAACTTGTAATTTAAACAGCAGGCATAAAAAAAGAGAGAAGTGTAGGATCTGACATCCTCTCGCAACTGATCCAAGTATTGCTGAGCCTGGAATCTCATCCTTGTTTTTCTGATGAATGTCTGGACAGGACCTGACCCTCAGGTGCAGTCTAGTTGTTTCCACAGGTGATCCAGAGGGAGCAGGATGTTTTCTGTTACATATGGACTATGTAAAACTCTGCTATATTTATCCAGGAGCACATGGAAAATGGAGACCTTCTTTCCATCTCTCTGGGCTTTTGCCAAATCTTTAACGTGATTAACAATTTTATTTTTTTTTTAATGCAATCAGATGCTCTTTAGAAACACGAATGTGTTTGAAGGCTCTCCATACTGGAGAACTTATGTCAAGATATCTCTTTGTTTTTCCTTTTTTTTTTTTTTGTTCCTACTTTGATTACAGTTAAAATTTTAAAATTATGCACTGTGTATTGTTGTTCTTCGAACTATTTGAGAAGTATCGTGTTCTGGAGAAAGAAATGGGAAGTTATTGGCTTGGTTAGGGACTTACTAATTATTCAACTAGCTTACTTTGAGGAAATACCCATTTCAATCTAAATGCACCAAATATTTGAGCTGGGTTCAAGCTATTCATCAGGGTTTTTTTTCTCTGCATGAATTTCAGATCTCTAACTTCAGTGCAATTAGAGGTTAACCTGATCCTTTTGTTTTAATACCAATCCAAAGCAACACAGCACAGCTCTTTGCAAAGCCAGTAGAAAAAAAAACAAACAAACCCACACAATGCAAATAATATTCTGATTGCTTTGGTAAATCTCTGGTATTCATAACAATTGAGGGTATCAAGTTCATACGTGGCATTAATTATACTGCACCATTATGGGTCAGGAACAGCTGAAGAGGAAGGACTTGCTGGGGTGATAAGGAATCCATGGAATATTTGTGAAAATTTGGCCATGTGTGCCTGGAGTTTTGCACATCATCTGAACCCTGGTCTGATTAAAGTTGCACAAACAGATTCCTTGGGGAATATAAAGTTGAATATAAAGTTGATCTGATTGGTCATGCCCTTTAGAGGCATGTTCCCCAATTTGTCTTGTTCCCAAACTCTAGGTGGTCTAGGAGTTGTTTGTGTTTTATTTCAGCTTGTGTTGTTTACCCACAGGGTGGGTAATGTTGGGGGATGTTGAACATTTTTTGGTTTTGTTACAGATTGATGTGCAGTGCTTTAATCAAGGTGTCTCCCTTACACGCTATATTCCCATCAGCACGGGTAACTCTAGGACACAAATATATTCTGGAAGAGAGTAATAAAAATGAATGTTGTCAGTGTCTGTGGAAAATGAGCACTGGATCTCCAGCTAATCAGGTTATTTCAGGCTAGTTAAGCATATTTCTGATTCCAAATTTGTTTGCATTCGTTAATGTATTTCAGTCTAAGATGCTCTGTGCGATGCTTTCATGATGTTAGAGAGTTTTGGAATGGGATATTTGACCTGTTCTGAAAAGAATGCATCTGTTCACTAAATCAAATTAGAAAATGCTTAATCTGTAATTTTTACTATACCATCAAGGAAAGGAGAGGGTTTTACTGGCAATGGAAAAAAAAGAACTATTAAAATTTTTAGCCTTATGCAAATATGTAGAATAACTCTACATGGAGTTTTTTATTAGTGAAATAGTCCTCCCTTCATTAAAACACTTTACTAGAAAGGCAGAGGGCAAAATCGGCTAGGCATTTTAATTATCCCAAGTTTTCCATGCAAGCTCTCATCTTGTGGTGTGGGTGTTTTCTTTAATAACCTCCCAAATACCTGTAAGGTTTGAAAGTGGTAAAACTCCCTGTAAGGTTACAGAAATCCATTCCAGCCTCACCTTTGGAAGTGAAAGGTCAGTGCAAAAACATTGACTTTTCATGCATGCCGTAACTGAGACTTTTGCCTCGTTGTTTCTGTTCCTTGCTTTGGAACCAACTCATCCACTGGCACCTCCCGTGCTTCCACAGCATTCCTGCTTAAGTGAGGGACACTCAGGTAAAATATTTATTATTACAGATTACCCCAGTGAGCTGTAGTCACAACAGATTGAAACTGTGCATGTCACCAGCAAAAGCCAAGGGCAGGGAGGAATTAATCTTTTTTTGAAAATTAAATTGCAAGTATCAGATATCTACAAGAAATAAAAACCTAGCCCTTATTTTCAGCTACGTTTTTTTGTTTGTTTGTTTTTTCAGGCTATAAAAAGGAGCAACTCTGTTTGTTTCCTTGAAGAATACTTCAAACCCTTTGTTGAAAGACACTGCCTAATAGTGAAATACTGGCAATTCCTGAAAATTGAGGGCTGTGGGAGAGTTGCTGCCCGTTATTTGGCTAATCTGGGCACACTGTCACACTGTTCTTTTAATAGGTGTGTTTGTGAAACCAGAATAAGGCTTGCGTGATGGCTGGTGATGATATCTGATACCCAGTTTCGCAGCAAACTGTGACAGTAAGGGATTGAAACAATTTTTCCCCTAAGTTATGCTGAGATTCTCACGAATCATCCTTTTGTCTGTCCCCAAAACGTGGGTGCCACTGCCTCGGTGCCGAACACTGCTGCGACTGTGTAGTCTCTGTTTCTCTATGAGAAGACAGAAACCATCTGGTCTGAAACACAGCCCCCTTTGAAAATACATATCCCATTATGTTAGCTCTGAAACAGCCTGAGCAGCTCTGCCTTTGAAGAGGAGATGGTGTCTTAACACGTAGAAAACTTTCTTTTTTAAAAAAATCTCTTTTTAATTTTTTTTTCTGTTACTGGAGGAGGGGGGGGGGTGGTATGGGGAGAAATACCAAGAATTTTATTAATTATTATGATTTTTATCCTGAATCTGTCTTGCCAATGAAGTTGCTCTCACAGAGACCATGCTTGCAGGATGATTTGTTCCATTCTTTTGCAGTGGGGTGCGGTGGGACCCCGGTGATCACAGACCCTGGGGACTGTCATTCCATGTGCTGGGGTATAACCCAATCCTTTTCCAACCTTCCCTTTGTCTTCTTGTCAGTGCCAGGCAGCTCAGGCACACGAGGGCAGCAGGCTGTGTGGCTTCAGGCCACCTGTACACTCTCCCTCTTTCTCTCCATCCTCCTCCCCCCTGCAGCTCACGAGGCCCTCGTTGCTCCTGTCCTTTTGCCTCTCTCATCAGAAAAGCCAGGGTGCTGCAAGGGACCTGGCCTGGGCACCTTCCTCAGCCCTGTGCTTAGAGAAAAGGTCAAGCAGGCAACTAATCTGATTTGGTCTCTATTCAGCACTCACAGCTCCTTCTGCAAGGAGAGGAGGGGGTGAGGAGGGGGAAGGTCCGTGGACCCCATGTGATGCTGCAGCAAACCTGGTGCTCTCTGGCTGGGAAATGTTCACTTCTGATTTACAGCAGCGAGTACAGAATTAGATTTACTTTGTTACCCCTGCTTCTGCTATTTTTTTTTTTGTTCCTGACTGGTATTCATAAGATTAGCAAGTTATGCTGGTTTAAAAAACAAAACAAAAAAACCCCCTAATGTTCTGTAACTCCCCTATAGCAAGTTACAGACACAAATGGCTGTGCAGAGGTTGCTAAATGCAAATTTAGTGTTATAATTAGGTCTCCACTATTGTTTTCCACTTTTAAAAAAGCCTAGGTTTGTTTCTTTTTTACACCTATTTGCCTTTTTTTGCTCCAAAGGTGCAGGTTTTGCGTAGTTTCTGCAATAGGGCTTCTGATGACAGCAGATTTGTGAGTTGGGTTTGATAAACCCGTGGCTGTACTGCTTGGGAAGCTGATGTTCTCAGCTGTGCAGAGCTTAAAAAAAACCCAACTTCACAAGCACAGCAACTCAAACCCCTCATTTTGAGCCCTTCATTTGGTTATGACAGGCAACACTCGTGGTTCTTCCCTCTGAGGATGTGAAGTGCAGGCAGCCAGGAACGTATACGAGGTAACCATTACGTTTAAGTCAACACAAGAACACGCCAGGAATGTTGCTGATGCTTTAAGAATGCGCCTAATTAATTTAAAAGTAGTTCTGTGGGTCTTTTTCTCTAGCCTAACCCCGAAAGCAATTGTATTTTCATTTTAACAGAGGTAAAAAAAAAAAACCAAAACCAAACCAAAGCAGGGCTGCTCTGTTTAGGTGGGAGAGCTGCCTGATTTTCAGGGCAGGTAAGGCAGATTAATAACAGGCCACTCATAAGAAGGTTTCAGATCTCACTGTCAGAGGGTAATAATTAATGATCAAATGTTAATGGAGATGCTGGGCTGTTGATGCCATTAATTCAGCTCAGTGGAGCCAGTCCTGCCCAGGACCTGCCACAGCTGTCACTGCATTTGCTTAATTATTCCAGCGCCTTCAGGCTCTTTTTCCCTTTCTCCTGCTAACTGCAGGACAGTATGTTTCCACTGAAGCAGAATTATGAAGAACGCCCCGATTCCCGGGCACTGCCTGGCCGGCTCCACACGCAGACCTACAGGCAACAGAGGCCACCACAAAGTTAAACAAATAACCTCTCTCTGCCCCTTCACAAAGTCACTTCTTATTTATTTATTTGTTTGGGTGTTTTTATTTTTTTTAAATTATTTTTAATTTGTTTTGTTTTGTTTTTGTGTTTTTGTTGGTTTTTTTTTTGTTTTGTTTTGGTTTTGTTTTTGTTTTTGGGTTTTTTTTTCCTCCCCAGAAAGAATTGGGATGATTAAAAGTAGCTCAGGATGGGAGGGTGGCAGGGTTGGAGCTGCCTCAGCATCGTGGTCCAAGTCCATTGCTGGTATCATGGATGCTTTGCTGGCCTGGGTGTTTGGAAGTGCTGGTCCATACTGGCAGTCCCATTTATAGATTTCTCTATACTGGTAGGGGCTTCCTACCAGCTTAGGCCAGCTAGTAAATTCATAATTCCTGCCAGTTTAGAATTCCTGCCTGCTGGTAGGCATCTCAGGTATTCCCAAGGACTGTTATAAGGAAGCATCAACCAGCTCTTGGCAAAAGGTGAACGTTAAGTAGGGCAAGAGTAACTAAATTCCAGTGAAGTCCCAAAATCTGGAAAGCAATAATCCTTAGAGCAGCAGTCCAGGGCAGAAAATCTCAGACTAAGGGTGAAAAATTTATTGGTGAAAAGGATGGTTTCTGTCAGACTTGAGAATGGAGAAATGGGCATTTTCAGTGTTTAACTCTGTACAGTCCTGTTAAGACTCAAGAAAAATCCTAATCCAATCTTTCAAGCAATTTTTCAAACTTTCTTTCTAATGTCTTGACTCTTTTTCTGCTGCAAAACTCCCTGATATTTCTCCCCATTCTTCTTAAGGGACATACTAATTATTTAAATTGTCCTGCCTCTACCACCTCCCTAAAAAACCCCCAAAACAACAACAACAACAAAAAAACCCCACCCCCATAACCTTCCCCCCTACTCTGAAAAAAATAAAAAAATAAGGCAGAAAGGTTTTTTCATTTAATTTCTAATTCTGAGGACTGCTGCATTTTAAAACTAGTCCAGTGTGCCTTAAGCTGCAAGGCTGGAATGCTTCTTGACTCACTTCCAAACTGAAGTGCTTAAAAAAATGTGAAGCACTACAACAATTTTAAATCACTCTATACACTGCACATGGTGATTTAAAATAATTGAAGCTCTTCAAATTTTTATATGCCCTTGAATTTGGAAATGATCAAGGTTCTGAGCATGTGCAATACACAATGATTTAAAATTATTAGAGCTCTTCAAATTTATCATAAGTGTTTCAGCTTGAAAGTGATAGGGAATCTGGACTTCAGCAGTGTGAAGTGATTTAAAATTATCAGAGCACTACAGATGTTTTATAGGTGCTTTAATTTGGAACTGATCTCAGTTCTGGACTATACCAATGTATAGCATATTACTTTTAAAATCACTGAAGCAGTCTCATATTTTTCCAAACCAGTTTTCTTAAAGTCAAACATCTTTGATAATTTTAAAATACATTTTGTTGCGAGTGGCACCCTTTTAATGGAATATTTTACACTCCATAATGGCAGCAGAAGTGATTGCATTTGGGCTGCAATTTGCCTCTGTGACTTTTTATAAGGGATCAAAGGTTCACACAGGGATGCTTTGTGGCTTCACCTTCCCAACACGTCTGCTGTGGAAGTGGTGCAAACCTGGCTCTGGAGATCCACACAGGAATTGTGCCCACAGCCCAGAGAACACAGGTTCTGTCCATGTGTGCATAAATTAGGTAACAGCAAGTGCAAATGGGTTTTTGACCGTGTAATTGGAGTTTGGTGGTGTAAATATCCACCTGCTGCTAATTTCACCAGGATGGTTCTGGTGTGTGTCTCGGTGATTTCTTCTTCGATGTCTTAGGAGGCTTAGGAAAAGAGGATAAAATAGTCTGAAATATGAAATATAGAAAAAAGGGGCCTTTTAAAAGAATTATCGCAGAATTCATAGAATCATAAAATCACAGAATGGTTTGGGATGGGAGGAACTTTAAATATCTGCTGGTTCCACCCACCCTGTCAGACACGGACACCTCCCACTAGGTTTGGGTGCTCCAAGCACCGTCCAACCTGGCCTTGGACATTTCCAGGGATGGGGCAGCCACAGCTCCTTTGGGCAGCAGTTCAGTTGAGATCAAGGACTGTGGACTACACTGTTACCTACAAGCTCAGATAATTACATAAACTTACATAAGCTCATTCTTCCCAAGTAAAAATGCCATGCAGGTTATACTCAAAATGTTGCTTGAAGCCACAGGTGTATGATTTGGTTGTTTGGAAGAATTGTTTGGTCCTGAGATCTTTGTGTAATGCTTTTTGTGTCCCTTATAGCCACACTTACCCTGGAGCTGAGTCTTTGGTGCTGGGATGAAGATAGGCAAGTGCTTCATGACAGCCCCCTGTCCCTTTGGGATAGCTGTTGGCAGCATTTCTGAAGATGTTTTTGTTGTGAGAGCTATGAAGGAGCCTTGTTTGCTGAAGAAGAAATAGATGTTTCTGGAAACTCGAGGTTGCTGGGTCTGGCTCAGGGACTGACACGGTCAGTGATCACTGTCGCTTCAGCAGGATGAATGCTCACTGAGTGGTAATTTTCTTCCTTTTCCTGCTTCTCAAATATTCCATGATTTTCACTTAAGGCTATAGTCACAGAGGTAAAATCTCAGTTTTATTTTTTCTTTTTTTTTTTTTCAGTTGAATTCCTGTTCTTGGCAAATATTTTAGTTTTGATTAAAGGGGAAGGGAAAAAAAGTTGAGTAAATGAAAATTAACTCACACACAGAAAAGAGCAGCCTCCATTTGAATTAAAAATTTCTAACACAGAGGAGTCATTTGACCTGTGCTCTAGTTCTCTGACTCTCCAAGTCACTGTGAGAGTAGAAATTTAACAGGATTAGGAATAAAAGATTCTAATAATAGCAAGTATTTTACATTTAGGATTATGATGGAAGATACCATCATTAACCTTAGCCCTAGGACTTGTTCTAACACCATTAACATCCTGACCTAGAGCTTAACACCATCCTATTTTCCTAGGTTGGTGAAATACTTGGTTTTGTCTTAAATTTTCCTTTTTTTTTTTCCCCCTCCTTATTACAGAAAGCAAGTCGAACAGTTTGTGTTTGTTTAATGTTTTAAGGTCTTTCTCTTTTGATGTTTCTCCTTTGGGATAAGAAGCTTATGATGAAAGAGGGGGAACAGTAGTCATCGTTTTCAGGTTTAGGCGAGGGATATTTAAATGCAGGAGGTTTAGTTAGGTGGCCTATTTCTGCTGCAGATCAATGGTGTTGAGGGCTTGACTGCCCTTTGTACTTGGAAAATCTCTTGCTAGATGTGTGAAGTCAGGAACACAAAGCCATACATGGGCAGCAAAGTAACTTGCTTTGTATTAAAATATCCTCTGTGATTTTTGCCTCCAAAAGGGCTGATTTGGGGTTGACAAGCTATGGGTTTTGGAGTTGAGCCAGTGTTTTGAGTGGGGTATACTTCAATTCTGGTTTTTGCTTAATTTTTTGTGGGGTGGAGGGGGGGAAGCTGAACCCAGACTTGGAGTCCATATGCTTTGGTGCTACAGCCTCTGTCGGCTTTTAAGGGGTAAGAAAGTTGAGGAGGGGGGTGTGTGTGAGGGGGAGTGGGAAACCATAGCTGGGTAAAGCAGTGTGTTCAGCCCTGATTTCTACAGCATTCCTCATGTGCCATTTCTGATAGAAAGATATTTTAACATCAGTTCTGTCATATGGCACGAGTAGGTAAAGCAAACAATCTAAGAGAAGGCTGTGTAATTTATGCCCTGTCAATACTTCAGCATTTCAAACCAGCAAATTTAAGAAATTTATTCACAGCATTCACTGATATCAACAATATTTAAGTCATGATGACCCTTTTGTACTTTTCCACTGACTACTGGGTTTGCCATAACAGGACTTATGTCTGTTTCTGGCAGAAGGTGTTAGGGCTTCCCAAATGGCACCAAATGCCAAGACTTCATTCTTAGCTGAAATGTGGCGTGACAGAGCAGCCCAGGGTCCTCTCTTCCTCACCTCTGGCAAGCAGTGGCTCGGAGATAAAAGTTACTCTTGCTAGTTAAATCCAACACACCCAGTACACTCAGTTTTGTCCCATGTTACCTGTCATGGGCCAGGTTCACAACTGCTTGATTCACTCTAACTCATGTTTGGAGCAATAGGAGTTCATCCAAGTTAAGAATGTGGCTCTGCACAGTGTCCTTTTATTGATCTCTAGGAATTGCTACAAAGATTTTTGTTAAGCTCAAATTTACTGACCAAAAAGTTTGGTCTTTTGTTGTTGTTGTTGTTGTTGTTGGTGTCGACCCACTTCTCCCCACCTTGTGAGTACAGTGATGATGGGCAGTGGAGCAGAATAATTACTCTTCAGGCAAATAATGCTGTGAATAATTCGTACTTTAAACTAGATCCTGCACAGGGAGGATATAAAAGGAATTTTAATACACAAATCATCTTTAATGGATATTGTCGAAAAATAGTGAGAACTCAACTCCTCCCCCATATTCCTATTCCATTTACAAAGTGCATGAGAAATTACAGTCTTAATAAACACAGAAAAGTGACAAATTGTTGCAGCATGAAGTGAACGATGATATATGGATACCACAAATCCTTAATTAGGTGGGTTTTATTTAAAGTTGACATAACTTACATTTTTCTAATTAATTTTTTACCTGTTCAAAGAACTCGATCTCTTTTCCAGTCGAAAGGACATGTTACTTGGCCATTATATTTTTCTTTTTTTTTTTTTTTTAGCAAAATGAGAGAGAGTCCTAAAATAATACGAGGCACATTATTTTTTATCCGCAGTGGTAACAGATTTGCACTTTTAATTTGACTGTGTTAAATGTTATGGAAGAAGCAGGTCACACGAGGGTGAACTGTCTTTATTGTTATCCTAATATGTTTAAAGGGAGACATTCAAGCCATACTAATTTGTGTGATAATAACACCCTCGTCTGGGCGGTCCCCAAGCCGAGGAAATCACTTCATCTCATTCAGCCTTTTGCTGAGTTATATTACATGTATTACCATGCATTAGCAGGCTATGTAAATTTGCTGTCCTTTGAATGACAGTTTATTATGGTGGCGCCTCACAGGTGGAGCGGCGCAGGCAATCTTCGGGCAGGTTTTCCTCTTCAAAATACGCATCTCTCTTCGAATTTGAAAACCAGAAAGTAATTATTTTGAAGATAGCAATTCTTCCACTTGTGGGGGGAAAGCTGTCAGTTGTTATTAAGAGGGCTCCAAAGGCCTGTGACAGTCGGTTTTGTTTTCCAGGCTGAGCTGTGTTTCGTGCCGGTCTCAAGCCGCGGACGGTGCGTGACGGTTTGGCTTCCCTGGGAGAAGGGAATTGGGAAAGTGGGGAAATTCAGTCACTGGAGCCATTTTGGCCCAGTCTCTGCATGATGAACGTGCATTTTCTCATGCAGCAGCTCCATCCTTGCAAAAGTGGATGCTCATGGTGAAGTCAAGCCACTGAGATTTCTCTGAAAATTCCAGTTGAGTGAGGCTCTTGCCTGTGTGGGGGAAAAATGGTGCAATGGTAATGGGCAGCATGTTGGTTCTTCTGCTTGGGTGACTGGAGAGGATATCTGCCCAGAAATACCTGTAATCCAGTTAATTGCAGCATCCCTGGAAATCTGCTACAGCACTTCTATTTCTGACAAAGCATTTCCACCTGGCTTAGCAAGGCTTGTTCATAAACTGAATTATTATCAGATGAAGACTGCATATTTAACTTGGCTTGTGATTTTTTTTTCCCTTATTTTTATTGTTCTTGTAAGTGAAAATTTCAAAGCTGGGCATTGTATTTCCATGAAAAACTCCAAATCCTTTCTGTAAGCTAACCTATTAAAAGCAAATAATTTAAAAAAAGCGAAATGCCACCAACACCCCTAAAAATCCCAACAAAACCCTTAAACTCCTTCATGCCTTGTAAGCATAGTATTTAACAATTCATGCTTCAAAGAATGTCTATTGAATTATGTTTTCATGGAACCAAAGTAAATTTGATGACAGTTTTATAAAAGTTGCTACTATGTTTTGGTATTTCAAGATTCTTCCAGAAGCTGAGTATATCATAGCCTAGGTTAAAGAGATGTTGAACACATGCTTAAAAGTTGGCAAACTATTGAATTCAAAGGTTAAAATACTTAGGAAGTGTGTGAAAAGAATCTCAAATTATCTTAGCAATTTTTTTTTAATTTGAATAAACTAAACGTATTGTCCCAGGAAAAGTGCAGTACCTGAAAATTGTATTTATACATAGAAAATTATAAACCCAAGTCAAGAAACAGTGACCACTGGATGAACTTCCTAGGGAGTGTTAGGATCTGGTTTGTAGGAAGCATATCCATTGTCTGTTGAATTTTTTTTTTTATGGTGAGGATTTTATATTTTTTTTAATAATGAAACAAAATTTGTTGTCTCACAAGTGCCTGGCCTAAGTGTGTAAGTGCAGAGGAAGCAGAGGACAAGCCAGTCGTGCCCTTCTTTATTCTGCTGTGCCTGATGGCTTTCACAGCTCTGTCTGGCTCCTCTGTGTATGTGTGTGTTGTAGCAAAAAGCCCATGAACAAGCCATGGATGGAGCATTTGCCTCTTGAGTTTTTGTGCTTTTGTTGATTTGTCACATAAATGTTATATAAATGTAGCTTTCTATGTGTTAATATTACATACTGTTGAGGTGCTTGCAGCACCCTCAGCGTTCAGAAGGACTATTTAAAAATTAACTAAAAAGCAGGTTCCACCGTTTTATGGCATTACCTGGTTTAACGTGAGCACATGAATTATTAACTGTCTGTCTTGTTAAGTACCAGATCAGTGCCTTTTGCTGTAGATGGGGAGAAAGAAGCATGCAATGTAGGAGTACTCTGTAAAGCAGTAGTAAAAGAAAATAATAATAATAATAATAATAAAAAAACCAAGTTCAAAGTGAATATGAAGTGTAGGCCTTGTGTGGCTTCTTGTGAGGCAGAGGGGCCTTTCCTCAAACTAGCTGAGTCCTCATTGCCAAGGTGCTCATCAAGTAAAAGTCATGGAAGTTTGCATGTTTCCAAACTTATCTGGATGAGGAGAAATTTGAGCTGAATAATTTATGCAGGGCAAATGCTGTGAAGGTCTGTGAACTGTATTTCTGGCCTATCTGTAGAGATCATTTAATCCCAGCATGGTGCATTAGCAGTGGTTAGAACTGTCTTTGCAAACAGCTACAGTGCTTAGGGCTCATCACATCCACTCCCTCAAACAGAGGTGAGGGGCTCAGCTTTCCCATCAGATGGTGCCTGGAGAACAGGTATTTATCTCTGTCCCAAAGAAAGCATGCCCCTTGAAAATCTACAGTGTGAAGCAGTGTTTTATTGTCAGTGTCTTTGGAGTAAGAGAAGTCAGCCCAAAAGTGAAGAAGCAAAAGGATTTTAAAATCCATTTCTAACCAGATTGACTCTCAGGCAGGTTCAAGTTGTCTCCACATCATGAATAAATGTAGGTCTGTCACAAAATTACTGTAGTCCACTACTGGATGTGGGGAAGTCTAGTGGTTTATGAGTGGCAAAGTTCTTGATTGGTACTGGAAAACAGGGCATTTCTGTTTTTCTCATGATACTTGGAAATAGAGGAACCAGGGGGATGATAAGTTTCTGCTTTCTGAAAATGAAATGCCAGCATCATTCCAGGAAGCCAGATATGTTTTAAAGATTGTGAGAGAACTGAGTTAAAAAACCCTGTCTCTACAAGGTGGTATTGGTACATTTGACCTGAGCAAATATTAACTAAAGAGTTGTTGAAGCTGTGGAGTTCAGAGGGAAATGAAAAGTATTCCTGGAGGGTCATTCCCAGTCACTCCTCAGTTCAGCCACTGCCCTTTCCCTTTAACTTCTGCTCACCAAGCACTTGCCCAGATCAGTGCTTGTGCACACAAATGCCTGGTGAATTAATAGCCCCCCTGTCCTCAATATTACTTTCTTGGGTTTTTCTCTTGTCATTTCATCACTTCTGTCTACCTCATCCTTCCCTTCTTTTTTTTTCCTTTATTTTTAATTTTTTAAAGATTAACTTAGAATCTGTCAGAAATGGTCACTTCTTCCCCCTGTACCACTTGGAAATCACATGGAGCCAAAAATTTGCAGTATTTGCTCATCAGCTACCAGCGAGGTGGAGAGCAGCTGTTCTTTTCTTGGGAAAGGCAGGAAGAAAAGTGAGATCAAAGTGTTAACTCTTTTCTCAATTATGTGTATAGTATTTGTTGTGATTTTTTTTTTTTTTTTGGCGGGGAGCTTTTTTTCCTTTCAAGCTTTTTGCCTGTTCTGAGCTGTAGTTTTCTTGTGGAAAAGATTCACTTTTCTTTCTCCTTAGTCATCCTTGACCTATGGCTCATGAATGGTGCTCCTGATTGTCCAGCTGATTTTAAACCTTTTTGAGTGTGGAGCAATACTTTGTTCCCAGTGATCTGGATGGAACAAGGCCATTGTCTCTCCTCACATGGAATTCTGTGTTTAAATCACACCACATAAAATCCACATATCAGCAAAATCTTCAGGCTGCAGCAGTGCACAACTGCAAACTCCCCCAGAGGACCGAAGCATCCCAAAAATTGTGGCAAATTTCCCACAAAGTCCTGCAAATTGCAACAAAATTCATGGGAAAAGAGACAGGAAGTGATTTTCCCTGCCTGGGGAGAACTGTTGTAGAGGTCTGACCTGCAGGTTCTCACAAAAGTTGGAGGAGGGAAAAAAAAAATAAACCTACGTTTTTAATGTTGCACTACGGAATATCTCTCTTTTTCCTATTTCCTATTTAGGGGGGAAGCACTAAAAATGTAGTATGTGTTTTAGATGCTTGCTTTTCACTGCTGTGATACAGGTACATGCAATAGCACAGCAAAACACAAGGATCCTGGATAACATTGCCTGCTGCTGATCGCACCACTCCTGTTTTACCTACAACTTGTCGACTCCCCAAAGTGGCACTGCTTGAACCACTGCCATTTCAAATATTAGTAGAAAGCCACACATTCTTTCATGCTTCAGTTATAAAGGGAGCGTATAAATTATTTAATTGGGAGAAAGTATTGCATTAATATATTTACACTTCTAATGCATTTACAGAAACGTGCTCCTCCCTGGTGAGAATAATAAAACATCGGTGTAAAGTTGCACCGGAGACACAACTGAGGATTGCGAGGAGTTCTACCCAGGGAAGCAGCCCCTTTTCATCCTCTTCTAGAAGGTGGTTGCTGCATTTTTAGAGCAAGATACAGCTGCCTGCTGTACCCTTGCTGGAGCTCTGCCAGAGCCTACTTTTCCCTCAAGAAACATGTGGTTGTTATACATCCGTCTATTTTGCCTCGCTGCTCCCTTCATCTCAAGGGCAACTGCTCTCTGCAGATCACTTGTACCCTCCCAAACTGAGTTTGGGATAATGGCCCCGTGGATGCCATGTGTCTTAATCTGATTGCCAATGTCAACTCAAAGGAATGTGTTCCCCTAAAAGTCTTCTAATTTAAGTGCACTGAGGCTTTTGCACTAGTCTAGTTAACTAGCACCCAGGCTTGTGATCTGCTTAGGCTTATGTTTCACAGGTACAGCTAGAATTCTGAAATATTTTAAACCATATGCCTGTTTGCCTCAAAGAAGAGGCTCTGTTTTTTAAATTTCATTTAATCCTTTCTGGTTTTACACTTTAAGGCAATGGATTCTCAGCTGCTGCAAAAGCATTGAAATTAGAGTCCAGATTAACCACAGACTTCAAGAATAGTATCAACGCTGAAAGTGGTTTTGAATGGGATGTGGGTGTTTACTAGGAATGTTCTGCTGCACAAAACCCACTCTTGGGTTGGATAGGGACTGAGTTAATAAAGGAGTGAGCCAAAAGGATCAGGGAATACTGTAGGCTCGTGTGTCCAGTGCCTGTGGTCACAGTTTCGTTGCCAGAACAGAAAAGTGAAGAGGAAATGGCCACCCTGAATAGAGATCATGTGTGTTGTCCATACTTTTCCACAGAGCCAGTGGAGTTACCTGGCCAGGGTTATGTGAGTGTGGCCAGTGGGCAGAGTACCAGCTTTCTGATGTGCTTTCCCACCTTCCTGTGATGGCAGCTCATGGAATTCCAGAGATAAGGATCTATAATGATATACCTTTAATGGACGTGTTGAGCCACTCCTGGCACAAGGCTTTGGTGAAAA
Organism: Phylloscopus collybita; assembly: GCA_027886175.1. Classification (NCBI taxonomy): domain Eukaryota; kingdom Metazoa; phylum Chordata; class Aves; order Passeriformes; family Phylloscopidae; genus Phylloscopus; species Phylloscopus collybita. The sequence continues at coordinate 3,634,173 of JAJNNQ010000031.1, read as the reverse complement.
GGAACTGGTATATCTGTTTCATCAGGAAATGCTTCTTAGATCTAGGTTAGAGGTTTGGATCAAAGTTGGGAAGGAGGATGTTAAGGGGCAGGGTTGGTTCCAGGTTTGGTGTCCTGACCCAGTCACGTGGGCATGGAGTCCACCACTGTGCTCTATGCTTTTGCTGCTGTGGGTTTGCAGAACTGCTCTGGTGGAATTTAGAGAAGGCTGTTAATTTCCTTTTATACTTTCTCCTACCTTTCTTGTTCTGTTGTTTACTTTCTTTGTGGCTAGACCTGGGCAGGTAAATAAGGAACATGTTTCAAGAGTGCTGCTGGCTGCAGGAAAGTCACTCCACCTTTAATATGCACTCTAGGTAGAATAAGCATCTTCCAGTCTGAATTCCATCATATTTTTCTTTAAGTCAGTGCTTGTGAGAAACCAAGGCAAAGCCACTCTGAGTGTGGATTCACTGCTGAGAGTTGGAGACTTTCTCTTGCTGCCCTGACCCAGATTTTTGTTGTTGACCAAGCCCTGAGCAACCTGGTCTAGTGGATGGTGTCCCTGCCCATGGCAGGGGTTTGGAATGAGATGATCTTTAAGATCCCTTCCAAACCAAGTCTTTCTGTGATTCTGTGAAAGTGCATCTATATTAGTACTTAAATTCTGAGAGGCTTGCCAATAGCTCTTGGCAGTTTTATTGCTCGTGTTATTTTGAACACGCCCATATAGCACCAAAAAGTACATACGTTTACTAAAAGTATTAACAAAAAAACTCTAAAAAAAACCCCCAAACAAATTAAGCCAAATTGAAACAATTAAACCTTCTCTCTCTCAAGCCTGAAGTTCAGTGGAAACATTTCTGATGCTTTCTTTTTAATAGAATAAAGATGTGCACTAAAGTGCAACTGGATTTATGACAGAATGACCCTCTGTTCATTTACTGTTTCCAGAAGAGCAGCAGCTTTTGGCATGCTCTTCCCAGCTTCCTGAAAGGTGTTGCAGCTCTGCCTCAGAGGTCTCATATCCAGGATAACAGTGATTTACCTTATTTACTCAAAGCTGACCTCCCCTTTAGTATACTGCTCCTTCACTTAGTCAGCTCGATGGGTGCCAGATATTGTTCTCCTGCAGGAAGTTCTTCCCGGAATTCTGCAGCAAACCAAAGGCTGAGAGAGTGGGAAAATGAGAATAAGGTCAACTTTCCCTTAGGACTAGAGAATAGAAGAAATATACTGACACCATTTGAAACCTCCTTCCCAGAGAAATAGAAGCCACAAATACAGCCAGATTACACAAACTGATTCTAATACCTAACCAGTTCACCAGTTCTTACTATTTCTTTTTTTTTTTATAAGATGAATTTTGCCTAACCTGTGTCTTAAAGGCAAGAATAAAATGATTTATGTCTAGTAAAAATGCATTCGGAGATTTCTGTCTGTTTTTAGTACGTAGAAATATTAATATGTGCTGAGTATTACTCAATACAATCAAGAATTTGCAAAATCAGGGGCACAGCAGATAACTTGCGTAAGGCAGGGCAGCGTTATTTATTTGTGCTAAGAAGTGCACTTTCAGCCCAACTTCAAATAAGCAAATATTCCTGGCAGGTCTTAGCTAACACCTTCCTTGCTGTCCAGGGAAAATGTGAGGCATCCCTGAGAAGTCCCACAGTTTGAGCCACGCTGAGCATGCATCAGTGGCAGGCTGAAGGCATATATGTATTTTAAGGATATTTATTGTTCCTTTCACCCCACTTGGCCCCAGTTTCCAGAAATTATGAATCATCGTTTTTGATAAAACAGAAAATAGAAAGCAGCGAGGAAAAAGAAGTCATCCGTATTTCCTAGGAATTGTTGCTGAGAGTCGGTTTGTCAAACACATCTCCTCTTCACATCTATCTTCACTTTCTCAAAGAGGGCCTGGAGAAAGCTTTGGGTCTTCTTTTTAAGACACAGAGGTTACTGACAAATTGCAGAACGGTGATAAAAAAACCAAGATGACGATGAGGAGAACAGGAATACTGCAGAGTTTGGGCAATAAAAAGAGACAGAGCTGAAAAGTTACCAAGGAATGTTTCAGAGAAACAAAGGATGTGGTCTGGGGGTCTCCAGAGAGTGCAGTTATTTTATTATATTCTGTTCCTATTATCACTTTTGTTTCATTCCAGGGAGATTTTTCAGCAACTTAAGGAATAGATTTCGGGGCTAGCTATGCGTGCACACAACTCCTCCTGAGTTCCACTGGAGTTATTTGTGGGCAACAGAGGGCAAAATGTGGCCTTTGGTGGACGATTTCTGTTGCCAGCACACAAAAATGCAAGTATCCAGAAGCGACTGCTCTAACCTCTCATTAACATGAAGGGCTCTGAAAGTGATGGGGATGTATTTCTTATATTTTTTTTTCCCCTCAATAACTCCAATTTTGAGGCCCTATCTATCCCTCATGTGTCATAATCACAATTTATTTATTTATTTTTAATTCACTGAACCAGCAAGCACACACAGTCCCTGTAAAACAGCCACTTGATCCCCTGTCAGGTACTGTTCCAATTTTATGGCAAATTTCCTGTTTTATGGATTCTTTTCTGAAAAACTCCTCATGGTATTCTCCAAAGAACACGAACCTCCCTTTAAAACAGAAGAAATTGCTGTCCTGTAAATGGTATTTGGCTTTAGTCCTGAGTTAGTCTTTATTTTTAATCTCAGCTATTGTTCTTATTACTTCCTAAATGTTTTATTTCTATTTTACATGTTTCTTAGTAGAGTTGTTATTTTGGAGTTTCTTAAAAATATATATTTTATTGTGTTGATCTAATTACATAGATGCTCTTCAGATATGAGAATAAATCTTCTTTACAAACCCTTCCCTCTGCTCAGGCTGCAGTTAAAACACATGTACAGGATACCACAATTTGAAGTGTGCAAGGCATTTGTGTTTTAATTAGAATCTTAGAGGAGAAACTTGTTCACATGAATTACTAGCTGGATTTTTAGCGGGTTGTATAAATGGTGACAAATTACATCTTTGTATTCAGGGAGAGTGTGGAGTTACTTGGTGAAAATCACTACATATGTTAAATCTTTTCAGTGTCTGCTATAAATATTGAAGATATGTGGGTATGAAATTATATGAGCGCAAACGACCCAGGAGTAATTAAAATATTTGATCTGCTTCTGTTTGCTGGAGAAAGGAAAAAAAAAATCTGATTTTTAGATTGTCTTTAAAAGAGAAAAAAAAAATGAGGAGAAGAGAAATAACTTCCTCTTACAGCATCAATGCTCTTACAGCATCAATGTTTGTGGTGAAATATAGGGCAGGGCAGATAAGGTTCAAAGCAGTTAAGGGAAATCCTTGCAAACCCTGAAGGGCAGCACTTGGTTCATAACCTGATTTCGGTGGTGAGATACCTGAGCCACTTTCCCTGTAAACACATGGATTTATCCCAGTGATTTTTTTGTGTGTATTTATTCTCTACATTTGCTTTATGTATACATTTATTTTATACAAGAATCTGCCTTGCTGAAAATACTTAAAATTTTCCTCCTCAAATGAGAGATACTGCTGAAGGTGGTTCTTGCAGGTGATATGGCAAATTTTTGGGTTGGTGAAGGTCTATGATGCCTTAGTAACTTGAACTAGAGCACTGGAAGACTATTTTTCCACCAAAGAAATTATTTCCTGTCTGTGTGTTTGATGCAGCCAGAGAAATTAAAACTGCTGGCAAGAAAGTGACTTTTGAGAAAAAACCAAGAGTTCTTAGATTCAGTGGAATCTGCAAAGGACGCTGTGTGGTTATTGGTGAACCTCTCACACTTGGAAAAATACCCTGATATGTCTGTCTCGAGTACAAGTGCCCATCTTCAAAAATGGTACCTCTATTAAATTAACTTGTTTCTGCCAGCCTCTTGTTTACTTAGGGCTGCTTTCACTGTCCCATAAAATGCCAATAATGGAGATGACTTACGTCATCTCCTTCGGCATGTGCCCTTTGATGTGTTTTTATCCCATATGTACAAGAAAGGATTTAAGTCTTCTGATTAGCTCAAAAGACTCGAGTTTTGCTTTTTGCTTGCAGGTCCTTATGACCTCCAGCTCCAGTGGTGCTGGGTATTTTCAGAGGCAAATTGAAGAGAAAAGCAGCAGCAGGTACTTGCTTGATGGGAATCACTTTAGGTATATAAGTATATGCACCTATAGATGTAGGTTTATATATATTTACTATATATAAATATATGACCTGCTTTTAGTTTTTCTAGCAAGGTGGTTGTGATGTTAAAATAGTAAATGTCCTTAAAGATTTATTTAATTCCTACAAAGCTCTTACAGGTCTTCAGACAAAAGGTGATATGACTATTCTTAAAGGAAATGGAAATTAGTTTCATTTCAAGTCATAAACTCAACAAGAGTTTCCACTGGTAAACTTTTATGGGAGTTGTTCCCAGGGCTTTTGGACAACTTTAGGCAGCAAATCTCTACTGCTTTAGCTCTCTTCTGAATAATTCTTACTGTGCTGAAGTGCTGTATGCCCCATGTGTAGAGTTAGCTGTGAGTACATAGAAATTTACTTTGCTTACAATAAATTATTTTTCTAGTTTTGGTCTGGTCTCTCGGCTTCTTCAGACTTTCCCTACTGTGAAGGAATGGCTTTTAGTGAGGAGTAAAACTTAAGATACAGAGAGATACAACAACCCGTGCCCTAAAAAATCTTAGGTGATGGTAGTGACATATCTTTAAATATCAAATGGAAATTGAACAGGGACAATCTTTTCTTGTTCATTTAAGCAACCTCACCTTGAGGGCAAAGGTGTTTGCCAAATCATGGATGATGGTTTAATGCCGTGGGCAGTGCAGGGAGGGCTGCAGCCTCCAGTGCACACCCTGGTCACACACAAGGATTAGAGCAAAGAAGTTCTTGACTGCAGGAGGCACTGAATTAATCCCAACACCAAAGGAATCTCCCTAGTCTGCTCTCTCTTTTTAAGTTATTGATCAATTTGTTCTTGTAAACCTACTTAATGATTCTTGGTAAACCTACTTAGAGGTTCTTTTACCTTTTGCTTCTGATGAGCTTGCCCTCTGTGTTTTCAGCAAGTTTTGTTTTCTTCCACTATTTAGGAATGTTTCCCCATGCTCAGGAGCTTCATTAGGGAGGCAAATGCTTTTACTTCAGGATTATCTCAGGAGCTCCTGAAATTCAAAATGCAGCACTCAGCAATAACTCTAGGAGGAAAAAGTAGGAGTTAAAACTGGGAAGAACAAGTAACTCTCCAGTGTCTGATGTTCTGTAGGTGTCACTCTGTGAGGTGTTGTTTTCTTTATTGTGGATAAATAACCCCTGAGTATTTCCATAGTAATTCCCATTGCTTGAATAGGTCGTTTGACTCTGTGCTTTTCTGCTTTCTGGTTTGAGCGTTTACAGACAATCTTGGCAAAGCCCCTCTCCTACACTGGCTCCTCTATGAACATCTCCCTCCAGATATCATGCAGAGGAGAGGGGAAAAAAAAAAAAAATTGGTTCCTGGGTTTGTTTGTTGTGGTTTGGGTCCCACCGCCACTCGCGCTGAGCCGGGACATGAGGTTCCTCACTTTTTGAGCGCCAGGAGAAAGGAAGCTGCTGCTGCGGGGGAAATCCGGGAGCTTCCTCTTCCTGCTGGTCAGCCTCTTTCTTCCCGAGGCTGGCCCCTTTCCCAATGGGCTGCTAAGAGCCCAAAGCTGACTGGCTGAAATCCTGGCCTAATTAAAACCGGTGCCAAGCCTCCCGTTGACTTGGAGGCTCTCGCCCAGCGCATCACCGCGTCCAAGGGCCGCCTCGCTCCATTGTTTACGGGACTGTTCCGATGGCTTTTCTTGGGCGCCGCTCAAACGGCTCACAGCTCTCCTCCCCTGCGGACAGGCAGCCGGCTCCAAACCTGCTTCGTCATCAGGCAGCATTTTATCAGTTTTAGCCCAGTATCTTTGTGAATTAGGCCAGGACGAGTCCCGCGTTCTCAGCGGCGGCTCCATAGCCGCAGTCTGGAAGTGTGAACTTTTCTGGATTCGTTTCGTTTTGCTTGTGCCCAGTGGCTGGGAGATCTCCATGGGATGCCTCCTGCATTGTAATTACACACACGCAAATTTTGGCAATGGGAGTACATTAAAGAGCCAGTGGAAATGGTAGGAGGGTAGAAAAAGGAAAAGGTTGAGTCCAGAAAGTATCAGATGCAGCTTTGAGGGAGCAAAAAAGTATCCCAGGTCTCATATGGGTACAGTCCAGGGGCAAGGTTCATGCCGATGTAAGAATTTTGTAGGATTTTACTCTTTGGAGTTGTTGATGTGAAAAAAACTTTTAAAAATTGATTATTAATAACTGAAAGACTATTTTTTAATTTTCTAAGTATTCTTTAAGTATCTAAAGTATTTTTTAATTTTCTATGATTTCTTAGAGTTTTTCTTCCCCCCCCCCCCCCCCCCCCCCCCGCCTTTGACTTTCATAATATATCCGTGTTGGTTTTGCTTTGTTTTCTTTTTGTAAGGAAAAGGGGCCTTTTCATTTGATTAAGCCATCTACTTGAACTTGTTTGGTGCCATGTGTTACGAAAACAAAAGCAGATATAAACGTAAAACAAACGGTTGAGCAAGTGAAAAGAATCCTGAAATGAAATATTCAGACTTGATTTGTGAGTGGGTCACTCTGTGGTCCCTCTGACCTCAAACACAACAGTAAAACACGTTCCTTAAAACTGCTGGGAAGTGAGTAGTGCTCTTGGCTGGTGATGGTGAGGGGCTGGGTCCTGCCCATGTCCTGAGTATATGCACTCACCTCTGCATATCCCTTGTCAGGTTGTATTCCCAGGTTCTTCCTCCAAGAAAACGGCTTGTAAACCATTCAGGAAATGCTTTCAGTTTAAACATTTGCTTCCTACAACTGTTTTAGCAAAGATGGGAGAGAGGTGTTTGATTCAGAACATTTGATCTGCATCAGGAGTTGTGTGCTGAGATGTGCTTCTGAAAGAGATAGGACCAGGTCCTGCCTTCCTCAAGGTTGAGGATCTTTGATGCAATTGATGGACCTGGAGATGTGGAGGAATGGTTGGACCAGTAGTACAAACCACCAGCCCATTCCAGAGTTGGTCTGCCCTTTGATTTCTGTGTAGGAAAGCATGAAATCCCTTTAATTTGTCATTTACTCCTGGTCCTAGATGATGAATTCACATGCCACAGCTTTTGCAGAGTAATTTTTGCACCTTGTAGTGCAAAAAAGTAGGAGAAAGGAGCATCAGGAATTCCCCTGAAAATGAGCTTCTTATCTCCTTTAAAAAAAAAAAAAAAAAAGGCAAGTGAGAGAAATTATTTCATAGGTCTAATAAACAGTTCAAAGTCTCCTGCAGGACCTCTCATGCTATGCATGTTTTTCATTGTTCTTTAATGAGTAAATGACCCGTTAATGTGCACAAGAACATATCAGAAGCACATGGCAGTGAAGAAGCTTGGGTGGCAGTAGATTTGATCAAAGATTTTTCAAATCTGACCCCAAGTATTTGATGAAGAAGATTAACATGGAGACAATTTACCAAACAAATACAGCATTAAGAGCCAAGAGACAGGCTGAGGGAATTGAAGGCTCCAGATTGCCCACATAAAGAATATCATTAAACATAAAGAAAACAAAGCCAGGATAAATGTCTGGGATGTGGAGTCCCACAGAACAGGACTTGTGCTGTCGATTGACTCTCTTTTTTTTTTTTTTTTAATGCCATTTTTAATACAGCATGTAATTCTTCTCTTTTCCTCCCAAATAATAATAATAAAAAAAGTTCTTCCTGTGACCTGGGTTCTAACCGTGTTACTCTGAGCATTTAAAAAGATTTCTGGAGCAGAATTGGTTAATTAGTGCTTTGTGTTACATATGACCCAACCAGAGATAAAAAGGTTTAAAGGTCTCTTGTAACCCTGCAATGCCATTTGTAACACAAAAATAACCCCCTTTCATTACTGGCATGCCACTGTAGCAGGCAGGTTATTTTTTCCCCTCGCTGCAATGAGGGCAGCTTTCGCATCAGAAGAATTCTTGGCAAATTAATGCGCTACCTCTTGGGCTAATTAAATTAGAAAGGATCAAAAATACAGAGCAGCTTTTGTGGTGGACACAATGTTGTGCTTCATGCATCTTGCTCAGAGAGGAATTTCTGCCATTTAGCCCCTTTTTGCCTCTAGCAGCGTTCTGGACTCTCTAACACAGTCAAGTTCCTAATTTGCCTCAATGAGAGAGAATTATTAACTGATAATAAGAAAAGGAGCATTCACAGCTCCAGGCTGGGCTGTGTGGAAAAGGGTGAGCTACACAGCACCTGAAGCGCATGCAATTTTTATTAATTCCTGCCTAAAACAACGCATTCAGGAGTAAAATTGCTGTGCAAATGACAAAAACAATTATAATTTTGATTCTTCGGTTCTGAAAATACGAACGGCTTTATCTCAAATATGACTAGATTAAGCTAGTAATAAGTTCACCTCTCCTTGAGCCTACACAGAGCAGTTTTGGTTGTGGCAAGTGCATTTCATTTTGAAGTTGGTTCCACTTAAATTGATTGTTCTTGTCTTTAGAAGTATTTTTGAAAGCAGAGAGAGGTGTAGTTTTTCATTTATGCCAGCGACGCGAAAGGCAGAGCTGCTTCTACTCATTGCAAATAGAAATTGTGCTGCTTGGAGAGAACAATCCATACAATAAAAGATATTAAAGTGGATCTAGGATAATGCAAAGCAATGCAGCAAGAGTGCCCGTAGATGGACATAAGGTTACAGTAAAATATTCTTATATATTTTTTTTATCCCAAAAGCCATTTCTTGTTAGCACAGAGAGATGCTCCCTAACAGACATTGCTGTCAGAGTTGGGCTGGACTGTGCCCCTCTTCCAAATGCAATTAATGGCCATGACCAAGCTGGCCTTGCTGTGCCTGCTCTTAGACAGGGAAAACATTTATTAAACTAATGGGAGTTGGCTGGACAGAGGAAAAAACAGTATGAGGACCCTTCACCTAAAGCTTAAAAAAATAATTCCTTGTCCAAGAACTACTAAACTTTCTTTGCTTTCAAGATATTGAAACCTCTGCTTGTTTATTTCCTATGCAGATACTGGTGTTCTGTGGTCAGTATTTTTGCCCTTAATGGTTCCTCCCACTCGCTGCCATACTGCAATCTACAAAACTTTCTAGACTTGTCTCTATCTGTTTTATTTTCAATTTCAAGCATGCATGCTTTTATATGTGTCTGAAAAAGATAAATTCCAAGATTTTGAAGTAGCCAGGAGGGCAGGTATTGCAAGTTACAGGAGCTTCAGGGTAACAGCAGCCCCTTCACTAATGATTCACATGGAGTTTGGGAATAGAGAGATTTGGATTTTCTTTTCTTTTCCAGAAGAGCAAAAGTGTGCTGTTGTAATAAGTTGTATTTCATCAGCATGCTCGGCATCTCCTCAAATGACCTTTGCATACATTTAATTTGGAGAGGGGGAAAAGCATAAGTGAAAGTCTGGAGTTTGGGTGTTTTTTTGGGAACATGTGAAACACGAACCAGTGTATGGCATGCGTGATTTGTGTGACTTGTGACTCTGTCTGCATTTCTCTAATAATCATTATATTAATAATAATAGAAGTGCAATGAGTAACCACAGTTGTTAAAGGCAGTCCCTGTCCTGGAAAATTTTGCAAAGTGAAAAATTGTGGAAGAGAAAATAGTAGAGGGAAAGGAGGGCTGAGGGAGAAACAGGCTTGGCTACAGGAAGCAGGAGAGAAGCAGTGGGGTGGGAGCAGGATGGTACCTGGTACCCAGTCCCACCACCTGTGCTCTGCTCTCATCTGAAAACTTAAAAATCTTTGGGCAGACTGGAGAGAGGGGGAAAAAAGCTCTGTGAATGAAAGGATTTAAAAACTGATCTCACATATTCCCTATTTCCTTGAAGGAAAAAAACCCTCAAAAACAAACAGTCCAAGAAACACTACAGAGAGCCCAATTATTTCAGTTAATTGCTTTTGAAATAAACTATTCTTGATATGTATAAAGGCGGGAGATTATGATGCATTTTACAGCTTCTTAATTTGTAAATCTTTTTCTTTTTTATTTGTATTAATGTTACAGTACTGATTAAACAGGCCTTCATAGAACTTTTAGGACTGCCAAAAAACCTGGAGGTCTGTGATACTGTGCTGAGAGCACTGGGCTGTGTGCTGGGGTTGTGCCTGTTTATTTGTGTGAAAAGAAGAGGGAAATGAAACCTTGTGTTATTTGGGGCTTGGAAGCAACCTGCTCTAGTGGAAGGTGTCCCTGCCATGGGCAGGGGGTTGGAATGAGGTGCTCTTTAAAGTCCCTTTAACCCAAACCATTCCATGATTTCCAGCTGCTTAGGGAGAGATCAGTGAGGCTCTCATGGTGCACTATGGTGGAGTATAAGCATGAATAAAAGGCAAAATAAAATTATAGGAAAGTAATTTCTTAACTAGAACTGAAAAAAAAATATTTTAATCAAATCATTCAGGGTGGGAATGATCTCTTACAAGTCTGTAGAAGTCTTTTGAAATATTATTTCCTGTACACTCATGAGAGCAATCTGGTAAAAAGGAAAGGATGATTATGCACATAATTTAGGAAAGAGAAGAAAAACTTGGGTATTTCAAGCAAAGCTGAAAGGTTTGTACTAGTCAATCATTATGAAAAGAGAAACTCCTGACTTTGCATTTATACGTTTACATGAAATAATTTTGTGGAATAGTCACTTTCTGATTCTAGACCAGGAAAATTGGGAAACTTGTGCAAAATGATGGCCTGACTGCAGTTAAATTTTAGATTTATCTAAAGCTCACTTTCCAGGAACTTTCACAGCAGATGGCTGGTAGAGTTTTGTATCCAGGTGACTCCCAGTAGTGTAAAACTGGACAGGAAAATCTTCTCATGAAATATCCTATGTACATGCAGAAAAATGAAACCCTGGCTAGGTTCTGATTGCTTTTTATGGTTTGTGATGTGAAATGAGGCTTTTAGCAAAGAAACCATCCATGAATTTTAAAGGGATAGGGATGCAACTCTATTGATCCTTTATTTCCAGGTCTTCTATGCTCAGTGCTGTCTCCTCTTATGTTTGGCTCATACTTTAGGAACAGCTCCTGGGATATTTTATTATGAAGATTTCTGTGATTTAAACAAAATATCTTACACATCAAGTTACCACATGAACAAAAAGTGAAGCAACCCCATGAAAGCTGCAGAAGTACCACCTATATGCAAGAAATTGTCTCAGTGATGGAAAATATTAGGGATTATAAAAAAAATGTTGTAGTGGTTAAAGTTAAATAAATTGGAGTTTATGCTGCAACTGCATCTCCCACTTAGTAAATTGCAATGAGATGCTTGAGATTGTAAATCCATCCTTCCTTGGGTCAGTCCTGTGAGAGAAGCAGCTTGGGAGACTCAGCCAGGACCAAAGGGACTCAGCACTGCAGGGAGCTGGGATGATCTTCTCCAGAGGTCACCTCCTTGCCCCAAACATATGCACACTTTCCTTGAGCAAATTTTGTTGATGTCTGTTTGCTAAACAAATGTTGTCCTAAACACACAAACTGTTGCATGGTTTCAAAGAAAAACCAGTTTGGTACTGATGATTCACTCCCTGAGGCTCTGCCCAGGCAGAGTGATTCCCTTCTGAATTTCTTTCTTTTTTCTTTTTCTTTTTCTTTTTTTTTTTTTTCCCCCCCATGAAATTTCATTTCCTGGCAGTTACAACATTTCTGAGCTGTATTGTTTGCAGTGGGGACTCCCTCTTTTAGAAGCATGTTAAAGTAGATTTAGTTGGTTGGCTGGGTGTATTGGAGATGTAATGTAAATTTAAGTTTTCCTTGACTTGGAGGTCAGTAATGAAAAAAATGCTCTCTGAGTCTGAAAGGTTGGATCTTGTTCTGGATGTGGGTTAATTGAGGGCCCTTATGATCTGCATGGGGGAACTGAGGCCTTGGAATCTTGGAAAAAGGCCTGGTTGGATGGAATTCTGAGCAACCTGGTGTGGTGGAAAGTGTCCCTGCTCATGATAGGGAGGTTGGAATGAGATAAGATTTAAGGCCCTTTCCAGAAGTTCTGTTTTGTTTCCAGTCCAAAGGCATTTTGGGATGATGTAAATTGCTGTAAAGGGAAATTCATTCCATAGTTCTGCTCTTGGATCCTACTGCAAAGTTCAGGATTGTGTGAGGGCTTTGCATCTGTATCTGAGCCTCGTGTACTGTTGTTCCAGCAAGGCACTGGTGGGGAACATTGTCAATTTCTGGGGAGAAGTTTATCACAAGGATATTCTCCTTGCTGCTTTTTCTCATCTTTGGTATCCTTTTGGGAAATAAAGCAGTTTGCAAGTGACACAATTTCTGAAGGAACTAAGGCGACAGAGAAAATTTCGGTGTCCTGACACCACATTTTGGATTATTTTTGACTTTTTTTTTTTTTTTTCCCTCTCCATCTCTGAAATTGCTAATAACAGATGCTTGAATTCTAGTCAAGTGAAAAATTCCAATTGATTTCAAAAGAAGTTGGATTGGATCCTAGCATCAGTTTGGCACCTCTGAAAATACAAACATATTGCAAGGGCCTTACTTTCAACTGCACTCAAAAACAATATTTAAAAAAAAAAACCAAACCAAGAGCAAAAATTTTGAAATTACTGATTTAGAAGAAAAATCTTTGAAATTTACAGCCATTTCAGATAGGAAATGTAAGGTATTAATAAGAGTTTTGAACAAAAATTTGAATAGAGGCCATATTGTCTATTTGTCGTGGAGTTGCCTTTGACCTCAACATCCTACTTTTTAATGTGTTTTATGTTCAGGAGTCCTTGGTTCTGAAGGCACCACGCTTTGGCTCAGGGTTCCTGTGTAGATGTTTGATTTGGGTTTGCTCTTGGGGTGTTCTGTTCTAGCTGGGCTCGAGCATATGGTTTGATTTTCAAGTGAAGTGACACCACTTCTTACATATGCACATTACTCATTCCCCATGCAAGTTCAATAAAATCATGGCATCTTTTATTTTTTATTTAAAGCTGACAAAGAAGTCATACTTAGAAACCAATCTAGGAAATTACTTCATTGTCAAAATTATTTCCTCTGATCATTTCCATGCTTTAATTTTTATATTATTCTTACTGTAGCTGTGGTGGTGGACTTTCACCACTGGAATGAATGGGAAAATGACATCATAGCAAAATGTCATGTTTTTTCAGCTCTTAAATGGCTGAACTACAATTAATCAAAATTGGTGTGATTTTTATGAAGTGATATGACCAATAATTTAGGATTTTAATTGCTACATGAAAAGTCTTTTTTTTTTTTAAGGCATAAACATTTAGGAATACCTTTTTTTTTTTTTTTTGAAATAAGAACAGCACAAATTTAATATTATCACAGCACTCCAACATCAAATATTTCCTGTATGAGGTGAAACAGTAAATACAATGTTGTTAAAAGATGTTTTCTTTTCTTTGCACTGTCTGGGAGGGTGATGTGCATAACTCCCTGCAGAAGATAGCTTGCTTGATGTAAAGTTGCACCGAGCAGTGTATGGGATGGCAGCCTGCCAATTAGTGACCCATTTTCTAGAAACCAAGTTTGAGGCTGTGCCAGCCACTCACCATACATCTTATCTTCAGCACCCCAGTGCAGCCTCGTAATTCGTGCAAAATTATGTTTGACGTTAAATTATAAACCCTTAGTGTAATAATAAAAAAAAATAAATAACCCTAAAAGCAAATTAAAAATTATGTTTTCACTGGAGCAGGTTATAAGCCCACTAGAAACGCGATACGAAGCCATCAGTCTATGGGCAAAATTCCATTTCTCAAATGTTGCTTATTTTTTTTCCCCCCCCCTCTCTACCTAGCAAAAAAAGCTGCAGCTTGGAAAATTAAGTTTGGTTAGTGCAAAGAAGTTTTTGGTTTTTTTTTTTTTTTTTTTTTTTTTTTTGTTTTGTTTTGTTTTGTTTTGTTTTGTTTTGTTTTTTTTTATTTTTTATTTTTTTTTTAATTTGAGGTGATGGATAAGACCCCTTTTTTAATTTAAAAAAAAAAGTCAGATGTGGTGCAGCAGGGGCTCTCTCTGGTACATTCTTACCTATCACAACAGCTTTAGCTTTGTTCTAAAAAGTCACGGTTTTGCAGAAAAAAAATAGTGAAGAGGTAAAGTGAATGTTTTCAGATGCTGTCCCAGGACCAAAATCTTGCTGTGTGATCACTACAGCGGTCCAGTGTCCCCAGCAGCAGGTTTGGGGAGGCAAAGCTTCTTTCTGCCCATTAAAATCTTGGTGATCTTTCTGTACACAATTATAAAATGTTGGTCATATAAGCAAAAAAAAAAAAAAAAAAGACAATTAGAATACTTCTGAACAGTCTAAGGTTGTTGGCATGTAAAATTCTTCTCATTAACTAGAATTCAAGCTCCAGTGAAAATGGTTTTAAGAGGCCTTCAGTGCCCAAATATATGAAAATTAATCCAAAATCACTTAAAATGTGACTTTAACTTACTTCACAGAGCAGACTTCGCTTTACACTCGTACCTCGAAGATTTCTTAGCACTTCTAAGTTTATACTTATCACCATCTTTTCACAAAGCTACTGAGGTGTTCATGTTTATTTATAAAGGCCTGAAAAGAGCTTATTCACTTTTAATTCATTCTTAAATTAATTTGTTTCATTTGTTTTTAAGTTGTTTCTTTGTTTGGCCGTAAAGAACGTATTGTTTAACACCAAGATTCAGAGTTCATCCATTTAAATGCCCCAGCTTGGTCCATTGCAGCCTTCTCCTTGCCTGGTGGTGCCCTTCATTCCCAAATAAAGGTTGGGAGAAGCTCCATTCTTCAGGGGCAGGCACGGGACAGTGCAGATTTCCATGGCACTGGTGTTCCTGAGCCTCCATGAGGTGGCAGGCACCTCTTCCCTGCACCCAAGATGAGACCTCCACATCATTGCCAGGTGACTCCAAGCAGTGCTTGCACATCTTCTAGTGCCAAATTAATTCCAGCAATGGAAATTAATTTCCTAGCTTGTTTTGGGAAGGAAGAGGTGAATTAATCACTGTGGACACCGCCACAGCCTCCAAAGCCTACAGTTAGTCGTGGGCTCAGATTAGCATGAGACCAGTTGTAATTGGGTTCCGCTTCTTTATCATTCAAGAGCTCTTTTACATGACAACAGGATGCTCACGTCTCCAAGGGATACCTTTGGCACTTCCACCACTTTCATTTCTTTGCACACCCCTGTTCATTACTGAGATCTTGGAAGCAAAGCAGGACGTGGGGAGCTCTGTCTGTCTGCTTTATTTCACCTAAGCAAACTCTGCGCTCCCTCGCTGGCACAGGAAGCATTTACAAAAGTTGTTTAAAGAGCAATTGCTCCTCTTCACCGGGGATGCCGGTCTTTGCTCGGAATTTAAATCAGGTTTGTGGCTCAGAAGGGGAATGTGAGGCTTTTTGGGCTGTGTTTATGAGCCCAGTGCTGCTGATGGGCCTCAGGGAAGGAGATCTCATTGGACTGGCTGTGTGTTCAGGCAACTCTGCAGCCCCATATTGCTCCTCACCGTTAAAATTGTGAGCAGAAGACAGAATTAGGAGGCTTAAAAATGCCTAATGTAAATAAGCTCTGAATGCTGTCAAGTAGATGCAGTTGTATTGTTGAAAGTGGAGATCCTAGAGCCATACTGGTGTAGAAAGTGTGTCTATGGCAAAAAAGATTTAACTCAGCTTGCAGGTCCACAAGTGGGGTCTGCACTGCCTGCACTTGTTTTTGTTGCTGCCTGCATGTTTCCTACATCTTTTGCTATGAAGTCTCATTCTCTTTATCTGTCTTGACAGATGGAATCAGTAAATGTTACATTATCAAGTTTTATCTAAAAATGTCTCCCATTGATAGCGCATTTATATCGTGTCATAATAGCTCTTTGTACCCAAGCAAGGAGAGCTGGGAAAATCCTAACTAGTGAGTAAGCTTGCATTTTTAAAGTAGTAAAAAAGTTCTTTGTTCTACAGCATCCTATTTTTAGAGTGAACTTAATTAAAGTGAGTTAGGAATTTTGAAATCTGGAATAGGAAAAAATTGGGTCATTATTAATTATTATGTATATAATAAATCCAGGGGCTGTGGTCTTTTTTCTTCACAATGCACGTATGTCTTCTCCTTCCTCACAGGCATTTTTCATTACCAGAGGAATCAGCTTCCCTTCTCCAAGGCCCTGGCTTAGCAACTTGCTGAGCTGAGAATCAAGCTGTAAGTACACAAGGAGGACTTTTTTTGGGAGGGTTCACTCCAGACGTTGTCAAGGGCATTTCTGTGCTGAATTACACATAGCGCCCTGTCAAAACCCAGTTTCTCTAATGCATCTCTGCAGCCACATTTCCTCCTCCCAGTCCTTCAACACCTTCTCCCTCTCACCTGCTCCCTGTCAGTCTGCAGTCAGGGAATGCAGGTTTCTGTAAACGGGAAGGTGAAGCTCTCAGGGCCACGGGGAGTAATAATGTCCCCAGCTCATGTTATTTTCTAGTGGTGCTCATATCCCCTAATCAATATAATTCATGTTGGGTTCCTCTCCCCTTTTCCTTCCTCTGACTCTTTTTCAGAGTCAGCATTCCTCTTGTCAACTGCTTTTTCTTTCCTGTTTTCTTTCTCCCCCAGCTCCTGAGCTCCCTTGTCACCTCTCCAACTTGGATTCTTTCCCGTAGATGCTTGGGATATACTCACCTATTGTGAGCTCCCACCTGCCAAATCAGCACCTCTGCTGCTGCACGTGCACAACAGGGTGCTCTGGGGTTGGTCAGGACAGATGTGACCTGTCCCTGTCACCTGGGCCTTCCTTTGCTCCTGAATCCCTGGGGAAGGAAGTGCCCAGGTGAAGCAATGCAGAATTGCAAACAGCTCATCTGCAGTTCCTGGGCTTGGAGTAGCACACAGGATCTTTTCCAGCTTGTACCATGATTCTTATTCCTGTGTGAGCCAAAAAACACTGAAGGAAGTCGAATTACTTTTTTAATAAATAGTTTCTAACAAGAAAATGGAAATGCCTTTCTACCTTTTTTTTTTTTTTTTTTTTTTTTTTTTTTTTTTTTTTTTGTGAGTGTAATTTTAAAAACTCTCAAGATTTTATTGCATCATCTTTTGAGAAATGAGGAAGCACTGGGACATCAGTGCTTTTTCTCTCCCCTTCTCTCAAGCAAGTCTGTGCACTTCAGTTGGAGTTCAGTGCTGTTTGAGCTTTCCACAAAGGTTTCCAAAATAATTTGTTTTAACTATGCCATGTTGGTAAGAGATTCTTCTGGTTTTACAGGCATTGCTAAACTGCCAGGGCTGTAATGGTTTGTGCTATTCAATATCTGTTTTTACCCTCATAATTCTTGGATTATTCCCTGTGACATCCTGTCAAATCTCTTCAGTTTGGACTCTTGTAAATGATGCCCCTTGGGTTTCTCTGAGTGCCTACAAACAGACAGGAAATGTTCAGCAGTGATTAAAGCCCATCAATATACTCTGTCAAGTAGCTGCTGTATTTAAAACCATAGGTGGACAGATCTTAGCAGTGGAAAAATTGGTGAGGTAAAGTAATTATGATGTTTATTTCTAGGCTACGTAAGAGGACACAAATACCTATACACATGTACCTATATATTTATGAAAAAAATGCACTTAGAAGACTGAAAAAATAAAATAAAGACCAAGTAACTCACAATTTTTATTTTGCCTCATAAACCTCTACTTTATTTTAATTGTAGCTACTAACCACTATATGAATACTAAAGTGTAAAAGTAAATATGAAAAGAAAATGAAGATTTACTGCAGCCTAACATTATCTTTTTTCACTTGAATATTTGTTTTTCCATATGGGACATGCAGTTGGAATGGTATAACAGGTGGAGAAATTGTTGTTATTATTATCATTATGTTATTATTAGCTTTCTGGTAATAGGTAAAGGTAAACACATTGTGTTCTTTCTTAGGCTAAAATTTCTCTGTGGCAAATATCAATTTTGAACTGCTGATCTGAGGCTTCAAATTTGTATCTGATGGACCCAGAGAAAGGACTTTTAATCTGCTCTTAGATGGCATTAGAAGGAATTCTTCTAAAGTTAGACATGGAGATCAGCTAAGTGCTGAGGGGAAAAATAGGAAAAAAAAAAAAAAAAAGAAAATGTTGGTTTTCTCTCCAAACCATGCATAAATCTCTTGATAAATCCAGTGCTGAAGGTCATGCTTTGCACATGCAATAACACACCCTCTGTATAATTTTTACAACCCATCAACAGATATGTTGTACATTCAAAGGAAGTGCGTTGATTTAAGAATTTTGGTGCTGTGGTGGCAGATTTTCAAGGAAGAGACAGAGGCTGTGTCTCTTGTTCACTTGCCCCTGCTTTTGGATCAAGAGGGTTCAGCTTATTTTGAAAAAGCCCAAATTTTGCTTTGAATGGTCTGTCCAGGAACGAATTAGCCACAGCCCTGCCTCTAGTTAGGCTTTTTCTCACTTTGGAGGTTTTAAACATGAATGGAAAGGTGGTTGAAAGGTAAATTGTTGTATTTCAGGTTTCTAGGGCCTTCTGTAGCAGCCCCTTCCAGGAAGGTGTGTCACCTCTGTGCTGGAGTGTGAAGCCAGCTCTGTGTTTGGGGCTGTTCATTAACTCAGCTTCAGAACCCCAAATTTTCAAACTGCTCTTAGAGCTGTTCATCTTTTCAGGCAGAAAAGAGGGTAAGAGGACAAAAACAAAGTGATTTCATCCAAATTTAAAAACCAGAGCCAAATTCAAGAGTTATTAAATTCAAGGGATGTGACTTCAGGTGCTGGTTTATTTTAGATAGTGGCTGACAACAGACAAGATTTGGATCACTCAGACTACCAAACTTTGGGATCAGGGCTTGAATTTGGTCAGGAATTTAGACCTCTCCTTTTTCTTGGTGCATTACACGTGCATAAAACCTCTGTCTTTTACTGAGGCCTTAAATACCTGCTGCAGACATTCCTTGCTGCCTTTAGACACCAATATTCAGTTTGCCATCCTATTACTCCCATCTAGACTTCACAATGGCTGCTTAGATACATTTAATTAAAATGATAGACTAGAGTTCAACCAAGAAGTGTTGAGGTAATTCCATAAGGGAAGAAATAAGATTAAAATCCAGAAGGGACTCCCCCCTCCCTTTCCCATTTCTCCAGAATTACCATCAGCCATGAGATTATCTCCGAGGTTTCCTGGAGATCCATAAGCCCAAAGCATGCCAGGAACATCTACCCTTGAATGGAATGATCCATCACTCATTCAAACAAACAAAACCCCTTCTGAGCCTAATATCCTTAGTGTCATCGTTAATTATAATATGCAATCATAATCATTTTGGAGGTAGACCTGGGGTTAATTTGGCCAATCAACAGCTGATCATTAACAGGGGCCCATTGAAGTGTATGGAAATGATCTCCTGTAGCTCCTACATGTATGAGGGAAGTAATACATTGTGTTCTTTTTTCCTACAGGCTGTGTGCCAAGGTGTTAGTTTTCCCAATTCACAATTACTGGATACTTTTAGCTCTTATCGTGGTTTTTTTTTTTTTTATGAACAGGTGGATAGGAAATCGTTTTGGCATAAAATAAACAGGGAGAGGTGCTGCAATGGGTTGTCTCTGTTTTGAAGGCTGGTTGCCAACCTTTTATTTATTTATATATATTTTTTTTATCTTTCCAGCTTTCTTTTTATAGCAGGCTTTGAAATAATACGCAGGTTTGTTTTGTCAGAAGTACGAAGAAGGAGTCTTCTGTGGCATTCAGTTGTGTCACTCTCCCCCTACCTGCTCTGACACTGTGCTGTTCCTCAGGACCTTTGCTTTATTTGACTGGTAAGAACTGATCTTAGCAAAAACCCAAAAGTAGAAAAAAGATGTGTCAAAATCTTAAATCTCTGCTTCTGTCTTTGAGCATCCACCTAGCATTTAGAGCCTGTTACCACATGTGTATGTATGTGCTAATGCACCCGTAAAATGGAGAGGGATGTTCATGTGAAAACATAAATACAAAATATTTTTCCATTTCACAACACCACAGAGCACACAGTTGTGAAGGCAACGGTCTAAAATTATGAAACTTTGAAATATTCCTGTGCCATTTGAGTGGATAGGCCAGCAGGATGCATCTTAATTGAGTTAATTGTCTGTCCCGTGATTTGATTGCCTTTAGTGAAATCACAAAGTTGTTTGTATATGAAGTTATAAATGAAAACAAGAGGTTCTTTTCCACTGATGAATTGACAAGTGGTGGCCAAAACGACTTTAATAAAAGAGTTGATTCTCAGATAGTGGGAGGCTGAATAAAATTCGATGTCTACAGCAAACATCTTTTTTTTCTTGTGTCTAAAGAGGGATTTCCCAAATTAAGGCTACCAATCACAAGTTACGTTTTAACTACAGTAAATTGAACTGGTTCAAAGTAACAGAAGGAAAAAATATATACATATGAATGATCATATCAATTCCTTCTCTGTTTCAGGATTATTGTCTGGGAAAAGGGATGCTGTATCTGAATTGGAAATAGTGATATAGTGAAAGGCAGGAAAAAAACCCCTTAAATCGGAGGATATTTTGATTTTTTTTAAAAAAAAACCCTTTTTTACCCATGTGCTAGCGCCGAGGAAACATGAATGGGCACAAACGTCTATTTTTAATGAAAGAAAAAGAGTTGATTCACTCCGAGGCAGCAGCAACGTAACTTATTTTACAACAGCAAGAGCCAAGCATATGGTATTCATCATTAGCAGTAGCAACAGAAGCCGTTTCTGCCGGGCCGTGGCTGCACAGCCCCGCTCCAGCGGCGAGCCCGGCCTCGCTGGGTTCCCCCTTCCTCTGGCAGCCCTGCCCTGGCACCACTCCTCCTGATGGCTTTTTGGGGCTGTGCTGGTTTGAAAGCAAAAACCAGTGAGACTCCCAGTCAGAGATACAATTTAATAGAAGAAGAGAGGGAAAAAAGGTGAAATAAATGGAATGATACAACCTAACACCCTGTTGGTCAGGGTGTTTGAAGCAGTCTGGAAATCCTCCTGGAGCAGCAGATGTGGTTCCGCTGGAGCAGAGATGATCCTGAGAGTGAAGGGTCCAGTGATGATGAGAAGGGTCCAGTCTTCCTCCAGGAATCCAGATGAGATGTTCTTGCCAAAGCAGTGATCCCTGTAGAAACGTCTGGTAGCTCTTGTCTCCTCTGAGAGTTCAGTGGATAGAAGCTGCTAGTGAGGTCTCAAACCCTGGATTATATCCAGGTGGGAATGCTTGGCTCCTCCCCCTGGGCAGAGCATCTCACAATGGTACGATTTCATGTTATCAGTCATGCAAATGGATCCTTGATGGCCCATTAAACAGAGATAACTTCTTCTGGGAAGGCATTGTTGGGCTCGTTATCAGAAGATAAGGAGAACACTGCCCCACCTTGGCTCCAACGGCTCATGGGGATAGAATACACCTTTGGGCACAATTTTACATTGTAACCTAGGACAGGGGCTGGCCTGAAAGCAGAGGCCACAGGGGAGATGAAGGGAATAAAAGCAGATCTATTTATTGAAGGGCCTTCAGGTGTGTTAAGGGCCGATGAAGCCTCCCTGAGGGGCTGCACCCAAAAATGGGCAATGGGTCATGAGTTTCTCACTTTTATAGGTTTGGTTTAACTGCGTATTGGGGGTTCATCTTCCAATTACAGCTTCAGGTGACAAAGCACCCCCTGTTTGCTCCTCTCCCAACTCACTTCTGTTTATGCTTTTCCAGGCCTAAGACAGAGAGTTGTCCTTGATTCCCAGGCCTAGAGAGGAATTGTTTTGTCTAATCAAAATGTAACGACAAGTAGCTAGCACTGTATATGGGGTTTAGAGTTACACACTACAGAATTGCAGGGTTACAAATATGTGAAAAATATAAAAGCTAAAATCCTACAGCATTGCTACCATGGTCCCAGTGTGTCATCTAAGCTTCCAAGCCCATCAGCTGATCTTGTATTTGTGGCCTTCTCAGTGAAACCAGTTCCATAATTAATGGTGTTTTACCTTTGTTTGCCCCTGTTTCGTGCTACTGGTTGTGAGCTGTATTCATCTACAGGTTTATCTGAAGAAACACTATGTGACAAGGAGAGCTTTCTATTTATTTTTCCCCCCCTTCTCTCTTAGCAATTGGCTGGGCAGCTTGGAGATGTGAATCAAAGCTGGAGCTGTCAGCGAGCAGCTTTTAAAATGTCCTTACCATTCCCCATTATCATTATGCTTACATACTACACCAGCAGCTAAGCTTTGGCTTGATAGTCACAGCCATCATCTCTATTGCTCTATAGCTTTCAAAATGTTCCTCTAAAGCAGAAATTCCTGGCAATGCATCAGCGTGGAGACAAATGTTTGATATACGTGTTACTAATGGTGAAGCTGAGACACAGCTTGTTCCAAGGGGCCAAACCCAAGTGTGCTCTGCAGTGAGAGGTCTCCACGTGGGTAGCAGCCCTGCTAGGTCCCTGTCACACCAGCCCTTGCTACTAGAACAGCCCAACTCCTACCCCTGCAGGCACCTCAGTTCACTCATCAGTGACCTTGGGTGTGCTCTCAATAGTTACTGTGGTGCTGCACTAAATTCCACTCAAAATGAGAGGAGGTTTAGACAGCTCTTGGTGTTCAGATATCAAGTTGGATGGCAAACTTTTTGCAACCTTGCAATGGAATTTGGAGTGGAGGAAACTCGAACCCTGGGTTTTATTTGTAGATACTTAGTGATTGGAAATGAGGTGCATGTAAATTATTTATAAAAGAGTAGAGTTGCTGAAATTGCACATAAACTACAAAAAAAGGTGTGCTGAGACCCTGGCACAGGGTGCCCAGAGAAGCTGTGGCTGCTTCGTGCCTGGAAATGTCCAAGGCCAGGCTGGACAGGGCTTGGAGCATCCTGGGATAGTGGAAGGTGTCCCTGCCCATGGCAGGGGCTGGGAATGAGATGAGACTTAAGGTCCCTTTCTATCCAACCTATTCAGTGATTTTATAATCATTTGTAACCTTTATTACCTGTTAACACTCTCCTTCACAACTTTTCTTCTTATGAAGAGTTACTTATTCCTCAACATCAAGCTTTCCTCTGTTCATTTCTGTATTCATTTAAACTGGGAGAAATGAATCCAACCACAGGCTGGCCTGTGAGCACTCTATTGTTGTTGTCCTCAAAACTCCAATTCAGTTTGTACTTTGCTTTTACAAAATCCCATGATGTTGCATAAAACGTTGTTATGTCATGCTGTTACTAGATCGTGTCAAATCAGGAAAATAATTGGAGGCTACCATCCATCTCAGAATACTTTAATTAGTGGATTTCTTTATCTGTCTTAGATTGCTAACAACTTCCTCCTTGAAACTAGAAAAGTATGGAGGGCCTCATTAGTTCTGTCTCTGTGTTGCACTTGAGCACTGCTAGAAATATAAGTTTGTGATTGAAATGTGAGTTTTGCTTTCAGTTCATTTATGTTCTAGTCTCCCCCTTCCTCCACCACCCCCCAATTTTCCATATGAAACACAAGGCTTCTACCTTTCCTTTTCTGTTAAAGGCTGGTTTGTAATGCTGGTAGGATTTTGTGAATACTAATACAGGTATTTGTATTCTCCACAGGGAAGGCAACATCAGTGCTGGTCTGTAAATATGTACAACAGTTTATGACTTTCATGAAATATTGGAGGAATGCAGAGATGAGAAGTTTAGTGGTATGGTAAGAAAGCCAAAATCCAAACAATGCTTCAAAGACTTTTAAAATAAATCTTTATGTTGTTGTTGACAAAACTGAAGTAGTGCCATTTGAAAAAAAAATTTCCATTGAGAGGCAATTTCAAAAGCACAATTATATTCATATTTGGCCAAAGTAGTGTCCTATCTAAGGCCACCAAGATGCAGAGCAAGCTGAATTGATGCACCAGCCTCTCTCCAGGGCTGAGGGACCTCTGTTGCTTCCAAGGAAGATTCCCCTCTCACATGCAAGCTTGTAGAGGAGCTGATGATTTATTCCATAGTGAAAAACCTCCCAGATACTCTGAGATGAAAAAATTTCTGTATTTCTGCTTGGGACCATTTTGATCACCAAAATTTGGGTATCTGCTTGGCTGGGGGAAACCATTAGCCATTGTTTGATACCAAAGCCTGAAAGTCATGAATGCAACAAATTAATAGTTTAGGGCAAAATTTAGGTGGGTTTGTTTGTTTTGTTGTTGTTTTTTTTTAATGATAGGTTATTTCTTCTACATTCCCTTTGAAATTTTTCCAATCCTTGTAAATATTTGTGAGAAAACTGAACTGACTCAGTTTTTTTACTTGCAAAGGAAGATGTGATGGGTCCAGCCTCTGTGATCAGGTGATGCTGAATGCCCTTGCCCTGTGATCCACCAAATAAGGTGACTTTTTCCTGTCAGCCCCATAGCTTGCAGAGAAGCAGAAGCAATTAAGATAATCAATGGAATTGGAACATGGTAAAAGGCTGGGGAAAAATGTGGGAAGAAGAGGAATTCCCCTTGCAATTCTAAGGATTTCCACCCTGACTTGCACCTCTTGGGGAGTGGAAGAGGAGGGTGATTAGAGCAGGTGGCTCTGCTCTGCCCTTTTATTCCCTGGGGAGGAGGGGATGCAGAATCCTGGACCTTCAGACTTGTGGCTGTTATGGGATGGTCTGAGCACTTTGGAGATTTGCTAGGGGCAGGCAAATTTTTACCAGTTTCTGTTGCCAAGCTGCACACCACAAATGTGTCTGTAAGCCCTGAGAAATAAATATGACTGCAGCTTTGTTTATAAGTGGCATAAAAACAACAGAGACAGACAGTCAACCGGCTTTTATAAATAATAATTTTAAACTGAAAACATAATTTGAGGTCAAGGCTGTTGCTCTGATTTCCAGGAATTTTTTTTCTTTTAATTCCCTGATTTTTACCTCTTTCTCCTTCATGCACTTTTACTCATGTTCAAATATTCAAAGCAGAAATAAATGAGAAATAAGGATTACTATTCTTTGAGGGTAAAAGATGAGGATTTCAAATTAAATTGTCAGGTATTTTAGCTCTTTTAGCAACTTCATGTTTTCCTGAGGTAAAAGGTGTTCAGCCCTTCAGATTTTGTTGTTGTATTTTGGGACTTCAGCTGCAGACGTGTTTGTGAGCAGCCAAAATGGCCTTTGCAGCACACTGGGGAGGACAGATTTTAAATCAGTTATTTAAATTTAAAGAAACCCAAATCCCTAACAACAATTCCACTACTGCTGTAAAATTCTCCCAAAGTGAGAGGTGCAGTGCTTGCATCGCTGACATTGGTAGTAGATACAGGAATTTGTATGAACTTCTACTAATTAATCTCAACTGTTTATTTAAATTGAACAATATTTGCTTTTGTTGTTTATCATGCAGATGTCCTCCCTTTAGGTTTTCTTTTTTTCTTTTTCTTTTTTTTTTTTTCTTTTTAAGCTTTTAAGGCTTTTTATTGCTGCCTAATCCCTTTAAATGTACCGTATATCACATTTATGAAATGTATGGGTACCAGAGAGAAGCAGACAACTTTGTTTTTAAACAAAGACCCCAGGATAAGGGGCAATGTTTTTCCCCTCACAGGTGATGGAGTACGTACAAAGAATGCAGCGGATAATGGCAGTCCTGTCCTCTGAACAGATGGTGATGGTCCTGTTGCTAGGATAAGGCCTGAAGAATTTAGTTTTTAATTCCACATTATTTGCCTCAGTGCCATGAATATCCCTAGGTTTCCTCAGGCAAAAATACAACAAATACACAGAAAGAGAAAGAGAAGTGACATGCGGATAGAAAAGGAGACAGAGCACGGGAAAGGACTGGAGCCAGGTCAATAGAAGCTTTTGGGAAAATGTCTGCTCAGCTGTCTGCAATCACCTGGGTTTGAAAGGCAGGCAGGAAGGAAGATTGGTTTGGCATGAGAACGAGGCCTTTGATGCTTTAGATACCACAGAGAAAAATACGCATTTCTTCCCATTAGAAGTCTGTTGACTTTCCTAATTAAGATAAACATGTTTCTGAAGAAGTTAGCTCTCACAGTACTACATTTGTAAAAACAACCATGCTTTTAAAATATATACACAGACAAGGACGTGTGCCAAGAACTAGTGCTGGTGTGGTCTTACAAATCACTTTACAGGAATATTTTTAAATCATTGCTTTATTTAAAAGTGAGCGGATTTCATTCCCTCCAGTCAATTAAATATCTAATTTCAACTCAAGTAGATAATAACCAAAGTATTTTTATATAAATGAATGAACAGTTAGAAAACTGTTAAACACACAGCCCTCAAGCATGAAAAATATATTCATTTAACTGTTTTATTCTTTTATGACTAATTTACTACAGAGATTTTTGCACTTACATCATTTTCAGTTTTGGCACTGGGGGAAAGAAATCTTATTTAAAAAAATTAATTCAGATTGAAATTCTCAAGGATCCCTGTGCCACCTGAATTATTCCATCAACCATATTAAAGATGTGGTGGATGGTGCTGGTGAAGTTGTGATTTTTCCACAATGGCAGTTCTGAGGAAAAAAACAAAGCAAAACAAAACTGTGAAAATTTCCAGTCACCCAGTTCTCACAACAAAGCACGCGTTAAATGTCAAAAAAACATGTTGAATTTATGAAAGGACACACTGCCTGTAAAATGTACAATACCTGAGGTTTGGGGGATTAATTGCAATATTTTCCCCTTTCTAGGTGCCTGCACAAAGCTAGACTGTATTGAGTGATTTAAAGGAGCCCCATATCAGATGTTCTGGGATTGGTGAGTGTCTGGTTCAAATTTTTGATTTTTCCTCCATAGTGATTCTGGTAATTGGGATGTGATCCATGCCTTCCTCATCACCATTTATCACACAACAGTGTAGTGAGAAGGAAATTACATTATGAAAACATCTCCTATTTTGTGCTTAAAAATAAGCTGAGGAAAATTTAAATGAGATTATGTGGGACAGAAAATACACTGTGCACCAAAATACACTGTATATGTTATTTATATGTGTGTGTTTATGCATATAAATAATTCATGTTTTGTCCTCAAAAATCAGCAGAATTTAATTTTATCAATAACAGGGTGTTATGTTTCAGGAAGGGTTTCAAATCCAGCTCATTTGGAACAGAAACTTTTCCTGGTCTTCACGCAGTTTCTATTTCCATTACCTATCCAGAAATATTATTAAGTAAAATGCATCAGAATTTATTGATATTCAATTCTCTGGGTCTCACATTGTCTTGGAACCTCATAATCACCAAACAGGTGGGAAAATAACCACTAGCACACTCTCACCTATATATTTTAGTTCAAAGCACTCCTTTATTTTTACCTCAATTTTTGGTGAAATCGGTGGTTGCTTCATAAAATTTCTCCTCCCTCATCTTCATCATCTTGAAAAATATTTAGCCAGCTTGTTGAGAAATTGTTTTCCTTCTTAGCACCTGTAGATGTTACCTGGCTGCTCTCAATTCTCGTTTCTTCTACTGCATTCAGAGGATTAACAGAATTTTGCTTACTATTAGATGTCCAGAGGGGCGTCTTGGGTGCAGATGACATCCGACCACCTGAGGGACACAGCTCCAACCTCTGAGTGTCTTGGAGAGGCTGCTGAGGAGATGCATTTTTTTTTTCAATTTATTGTGCAAAACGATGAGGGGTGAATTTGTTTCACAGCCCTGCAAGTGTAAATAAATGAGAATACCTCTGGAACTCGGTTGGAGGCGAAAGGCGCCGTTTCCGCCGGCGAGCGGGAAGAAGCGGTTTCCCGTGCCGTGTGCTTTGGGATGCACACAGAGGCCTTTGTGCCTCACCTGGTTTATCCTTCATGTTCTAATCAGGAGCCAGGCACGTGCCTTAAAATGGGGTAACCTGTCATTTCTGATGTTGCTCTTTTTCTGGAGTTTTGTGTTCTCTCCTTAAACGCTGGCTGTTCTTTCAGAAGGCCCTTGTGAAGAAAGATGCGTGTGCTGTTCTTCTCAGTTCCTGGTTCTTAAAGTATCATGCTCTCTGATCCTCTCAGATGATTAGAATGGAATCCAGATTAGAAAATGTTTCATGTTTTAGTCTCGTTACAATGGTACATGAATTCCCTTAAAAACTGAGTTTTCTTTGCTTTCTTAATCTTAGACCGTTTTTTCTTTGATGCAAAAGCAAAAGGTGCCAGTGGCACAGCTACCTCATGTAATGAAACACATAGATTTCTCTTCTACTTATTTTATTTCTCACATTCATCATTCATATTTAATGCCACAGGCATTTGACTTCTTAATTCCTTATATTGAATTGAAGAGGCATGCACAGCATGCACTCCAGTTTAATGACTTGTAATTCTTCTTCATTGATGACACACTTTTTCACCTGGAAGACTTGTGGTGCCAAACTTCCTCTCACATGTGTGATGCAGTCAGTATCCTTAACAAGGTGGTGATGGCTGGAGAGTGAAATGACTGGAAAGTGTAAGGTCCTAACCTTAAATGCCTCTTGGACTGAGACAACATTGGCCTAAGGGTTTTTCTGGTGATATATATGTGTATAATATTTTTTTTTTCCTATAATTGAACCTCGGTTGCTGACTTCTCTCCTGCTGGCTCTAGGACATTCTTCTTTGCTTATTCCTTCTCTTTTTGTGAGCCAAATTTCGAGTAATACACAACTTTCCCACCCTGAGCTAATTAGCATTAATCTACTGAGTAGGTTTGCCAATAATATTTCCAACACAAAAGGTTTCGTAGACTTCAGCAGGACTAGAAGATCACATGAATGATAAATTACAGTGTCTGACGTCAGTATTTTGGACTAAGATATGATGGACTAAGCACTATCCTGAATGTTATTGTTTATTTACAGACATCTCATAGGACTGTCGTAGTTAGGGTTAGTTACTTGTAAAAGCTTAAGGTTTTGGAATGAAATATTCTGTAGAACTACAAATCATTCAGGCCATTATAAGAACATTGTACCTTTCCAGGTTTTCAAAGCACTTTAGAAGCATTTGCCAACCCTCATAGCACTGAAACATGGGAAGTCTTATCTTTTATTGATTTCCCAAGTGGGTCGACTGAGACGTTGAAGAGTTCTGGTTTGCTAACTGTGAGCACTCTGATAGCCAAGTGCAACGTCTGAAGGAAAACAAAAAATGACACTGAATTTCCCCTCGAACTGTCACAGGGAAACCTTTTGGAGAGTTTCCCTCAGGAAAACAGAGGGAAAGAGACAGAGAGGAAGTTGCCTGGTTATTCAGGCAGAGCACTCCTGAATGGGAGCAGGAGGATGTGGAGGGATTTTGCAGTTAAAGTCAGCTCCAGAGCAGAGCAGAGCCTTCATTCAAAACTTGCTCAAGGCATGTGTTCCTCACGAGGATAGGTGGCATGTGAATGGAGAGGAAGAAGATTTTTTTGGAAGAGGAGGGCTAGGTAGGAGAACAAGTCCAGTTTGCTTCCTTGTGTTCCAGGAAAGGTGGATGTTTCTTGTCCTTTTCAATCTAACATCAATTTTTCAGCAAGCTCCAAGAAGTGAAAGTTGTGCTTCAATGAGTGCAGTGATCACAAGAAAATGAATGTTATTCTGTACATGAATGGTGATTTAACTGTAGTCTTAGTAATAGCATTGAAGTTTTCCTTTGGAGTATATCCTAAAGGATTAAAAAATAAATTAATGGTTCATGTTGGAAGAGATCTTCAAACATTTCAGCATAGAAGTACGAAGCTTATGTCTGGGAGGGATTTCAGAGGTCATCTAGTTCTAGCTCTAACAGCTGTCCCAAGGCAGGAGCAGCTCTACCTAAAATATGCTTTGGTTGTCAGGTGGTTTTTTAGCCTTGGAAATTTTCCATTATTTTCATAGCTTTCCAATAGTTCTCCCTTCCACCCCCCTGCCCTTGAAGATCTTAATGTATTTAGTGTTCTGATTTCTCTTTAGCAGTTAGAAATGTCTCAGAAAGTGGTTATTAATAAATCATTAAAGGTTTGCATCTCATTTCATTTCCTTGCTGCTCTACTACTCTTTATTTCCAACCATAGTACAAAGTCATTTTGAAAACAGAAGGAAGAATCTTTCACAACTGAGGCAAATCTAAATGATGGGGGTAAACCCAGAGATTTTTTTTTCCCTTTACCTGGAATGCTCTTTTTTTTTAATTCAAGCTATTTGCTTAGATTAAAGATTTCTTAGCGTGCTCTTGTTCTATCTGGCTTTGGTGAAGAAGAAATAATCTTGCATGCAAGGCTTTACAAGCTGCATATCTTGAACATGGAGTCACTTCACCAATAGGGCTTTCCTGGGAATAGGGAATAGCAAGGTTGAATATAAGGCTTGATAACTACAGATATTTTCACTAGCACCAAAGGAGGTATGGGAAGTGATGAAAAAACTTATGAAAGGTAAACGGACTATAATTCATACTAAATATCTCCCCTTGTGCAGAAGCTCTTTTTAAATTACTCAGATAAATGAGCTCATTTATGGAATATTTTGTACTGCATGAACTTATATGGGCACCTGTCATGTATATATATTTTTAATACTGAACTCATAT
The DNA here is from genome assembly GCA_027886175.1 of Phylloscopus collybita. Lineage (NCBI taxonomy): Eukaryota > Metazoa > Chordata > Aves > Passeriformes > Phylloscopidae > Phylloscopus > Phylloscopus collybita. Next base: position 3,603,625 of record JAJNNQ010000031.1, on the reverse strand, counting down.
AGATGGCTTAAAGTCCCCCTTGCCCTTTAGTAAATTTAAATCTCCCACAAAGCTGCTGTACAGTAGTCATAAAGAAACATTTATGGTTCAACATAATTTCCCTTCATTTCTTTTTCTCTTTCTTTAAAAAAAAAAAAGGCAGTTTAAAAGTAATAAAGCACTTCCTTCTGTAAATCTTTGATCTTTTTTCTTCCTAAGGGAAGATTAATTTGTAAATATGCTAATGGATTTGTATAATATGAAACCTTCATAAGAAAAACTACATTAGTTCATATGAATGAACACATCTATCTTATTCAATTTATAAACTAATGGCTGAGAGCATCAACAATGCATTCTGCTCAGTCTCGTGTCCAAAATCACTGCCTGTGATTCAAAGAAAACACAGAATTTTGCACAAAAAATATAAGTTTGACCAATTTTATTTTCCCTGACTATTTTTTTTAAATTATTTGTTTAAAATAGTGAGATTTGCTGCTGCTCCAGCCAGGTGAGTATCCTGCTCTGAAGAAATCCCATGTGATGGGAGTTGCATTATGTGGATGTGATGCATGCAGCTGCATGCCTTCCTAATGAATCCTGGTGGTTTCCAGCAGGGTTCTGAGCCTGTGAGCACAGTGATCCCTCAGACAGGCACTCTCAGAAGCTGAATGACAGAAAAATGTTCATCCAGGTTGCTTACATGGCTGAGAAATTGATCCTCACCAGCTCCTCGCTGGGATAGTGATCCTGCCACCTTCCTTCCAGCTGGAAGCCTTGGAGGATTGTGGTTCCAGCACTGCAGGAGGTGGATGCAGTGATCCTTGTGGATCTCTTCCAGCTCAGGATGTTCTGTGCTGTGGTGTCTCTCCACTCCCCCAGGCACTGTGGCTGCACTGGGCTCAAAGGGCCCTCTCTGCTCCACGGCAGAGGAGATGGGACACGGGCAAGGACTTCATGGGAGGATTCAACCCAAGGCAAGGGCAGCAAAAAGTGGGTCACTGGAAAGTTTTCCTGCTCTGTTTGTGTCCTGGGTGCCTCTAGGCAGTGCAGAGCTCCTTATTCATTCCCCTTTCCCCACCCCAGTCCACGTTTCACCTCTTCCCGTGTTTTTGCCTTTATTTGATTTATTCTGGTGCTTAGCTGAGCACCCATGTTTTGTTTGGCTGCTGATGTTTGCTCCAGCCCTGCCTGCCAGTGAGGCTGTGACATCTCTTCTGGGACAATGGGGCTGGCAGTGGTGAACACACAGAGAGGGCTGGGGGAGAACCCTCTGTGTCCATCACTTTTTTTTCTGCTGAGGCCTCTTTATTATTTAATTTCCCCGTGACCTTTTTCTCCTGGTGTTCCTTTGCCTCTTTAACTTTCTGAACTAAACAATCCTAATAGAAACTTGACGTTATTAAGTGAATATAATCATATAGTATATATAAAAAATCAGAGTCTGTGTGTTGATTCAGAGGAGCTGTGCTGTATGACAGCGTGGTCACACCATGGCACCCCAGCCCACAGAGAAATGCTGCTCTTGGCCATGGGCTCATCTCTCTGCCTCTCCACAAGGAAGAAATCCACGTACTTTGGTTTCATTCCCTTCAACATTTGGCATATTTTTAAATTAAAATTGCGTGGGGAGGATTTAAATTGATTTTGAATTTCGCCCTAATTTTGATCCAATTTTGTTTGCAGAGCGGAGCTTAGCTCCGGAGGAGTCTAAGTGGTGCCCTTGTTCCTCTAAGCACCTCTAAGCTTTATAGGGTGATTTTTCCAGGCCTGGCTTATTAAGGTAAGCACAGATATGTTGAACTTCAAGCCAGCATAGCCAATGAAGGATTGTTTGATGTGCTCGGGGTATTCAGCGCTGCCGTCGTTAGCAGCTTCTTTTCCCAAGGGCTGACAGATTTGTGTCCGGCTCCAGCTCGTGGCTTTCATCCTGCTGCCATAAACAAAAGGTGTGCATTTCTTCAGGCGTGGAGCTTACCCAGGCTCCTTCCCTCGTGTTTGATGCTATCGTGCTCGGGATAAGAATAGAATTGTAATGCGCACCTTGAGGCTGGAGAAGCACAAGGAGGCAACCCACGGCTGATTCCTAATAGGGGTGGGTGGGAAGGAAGTGTCAAATGCTGCTCGGAAGAGATGAATATTATAAAGGGGTCTGGAGAGATCAGAAATAAGAGAGACTCAGATTTTTTTCTTTCTTTCTTTCTTTTTTTTTTTTTTTTTTTTTTTTTTTTTTTTTTTTTTTTTTTTTTTTTTATTTTTTTTTTCTTTTTCTCTTTCTTTTCTGTCCAGGAAATTCTTTCCAGGGCTTCTCAGTAAGAGTGGGGATGGAGGGTGAGCAGAGCGAAACTGGTGGGAGAGACATCGCTGCTGTAATGAAGAAAGCTGAGCCTGCAGTGCCAGAGAGGCTGTTCTCTTAAAAAAAAAAAAAAAAATAAAAAAGGCAGGGGGTGGAGGGAGGTTTAGGCTTTTCTCTAGCAAAGTTTTCTCCCCAACAGTCAAAAATAATAGAAAGTAGACGTAGAGGAGATCTGTTAATTGATCTTGTCCATATCTTGCCCAACACAGGGTTATTCCCTGCAGCATATTTACTAGTGCTGAGTTCAGCTTTGTTTTTAAAACCTCCAGTGACAATCTCCCGAGGGAAGTGGTGAAAGCCTGACTCTACAGCCTGCTGCATCTCCTTGTCGATCTGCTTTGCAGAGGGAGACTCTCACAAACCAGGAAATATTTTCTGACGTTCAGCCTACACCCCTCACTTTTTTTTTTTTTTTTCATTTCTGTCTTATTAATTCTATTTATACTCCTCTGTATCATGCAAAATAATGTCCTTCCAGGAGCACATCACGAGTTCTAACACCAAAAGGTTATGTTCTTGAGAAAGTAGAGCTTTGCCTCATGTTGATTCTTTCTCAACCAAAGTAAATGCATAATTTAATTCCCTGATACATTGCTGGCTCATAGGTGGCTGTTAAACAACTGCAGGTAGAATTTTAGGTAAGCCTCTAAACTCAAGATATTCTGCATGAAAAATACCAAGAAATCAATAGGACACATCCTTAGCACTTTTTATAATTTAATTTCTAATATCTATATTTTTTCTTGCTTCACTTCATCAATAGAAGTCTTTCTGCAAAGCATGTCCCTTCTCATTGCCTTTCCCCCACTCCTAATCTTAGCACTAGATCATGATTTGGTCAAGGTCCTATTTAAATAGTTTTGGGGTTGCCAACATAGTGTGCTCTGATATTCAGATCTCATAATCCAATTTTGAAATTAAAGAGCTCGGGGCAAAAACACTCGCACAACTGAAATGCATGTTTCTGAGCACTGTGCCAGTGTTTTCTTAAGAAGAATATACCAAACCTCCTCTTTCTCTTCCCAATTAATATAACAAATGTCATGTACAAAACCTCCCTTTTTAACTCGTGCCCCCTGTGAGCACAAGAGACAGTGTAAATGTAAGCTGGGTTACGATTTCAGGGAAGGTATCTGAATTCCAGCTGAATGCAGAAAATATGCAGAAGAGCAACTGATTTATAGTGACTCATTTGCTGTCTTAACAGAACGATGTTCTCTGTATTCCCAACAACAAAAGCAACAGCAAGGGAAAAAAAAATAAGTCAGCGTGGTTTTCCCCCCCCATACCAAGGTTTTTTCTCCCCTCTGCCCAAGTCATTGCTGCAAGTTTCTCAGTATTAAATCTAAAGGTTCATCAACTCACATCTTTACAGCTCTGTCTTTCTGTATACAGGACCCTGTCTGCCTGTTTCCTCTATTGCACTATTTTGTTTGTACTACTGTAATCATTTTGCTGGCCCAGATCTGTGTGGGTGTGCTGGCAGCTTTACAACAAAGTTACATGGGAACTGAGTTAAGGTTGAATATTTATTAGAAGAAGCCATCTGGCGTCAGGCTGTCTGTACAGGGGGGCTTATTTCTTTAGTAGTCTCTCCTTTTTCTTTCTAGCTCTTCCTCCCTCTCCCTCTCTCTCTCTCTCCGTTTCTCATTTACGTGCCGCATACATGTGAAAAGTGGAACACACATCTTGACATATTGATTTGATTCTTGATATTTATAGCAATTAACCCCGCTGGTGTGATTATCCCTGTCGCCTCACCCCATACCCTTCTCTCTCTCCCCCTCTCTCCCTCTGTTTTCCCGTGGTGGGGGATGCTGGGGGTCTGTTCCCATGGTGGCAGCCCCCTGGATGCTGCAGGGCTCCCACCACAGCCCCTTCTTCCCTCTCGTGCTGCTTCCCACAGGCTCCAGGCAGCTACAGCTCTGCTTCAACATCTCTCTCTCTCTCTCTCTCCTGCTCCTTCCACACTTTCCCTCCTCCAGCTCGTGAGCTCATGAAGAGAGTGCTGCGCTCCAAAAAAACTCCCGACTCACCATGTTAAACAAACTAGCCAGCAGAAGGGTGTCCGTGCTATTTCACCATTTGTGTGACATCGCCAGGCTTCAAAGTGCAGCACTAAATTGCCAAAAGATGTTTACTTTACTTGCTTAAGAGCTCCTCGTAATTCAATTGTTCTCTCTCCCCGCAGTAGAAAACACACATGCATCCTGAGCTGTGCTCTTGTGAGCTCCCACTAGTTATTTACCCACGGGCTTTCCTCCGTGGTTTTTTACACAATGCTTGACTTTTTTCAATTTTTTTTTTTTTTCCCCCAGGGGCTTCTGCCTTAAGGTAATTTTTTTTTTTTTTTCTGAGGTGCTCAACTGCAAGGACCTTGAAACATGCAGCTGTCTGGCTGCCTTTTTTTTTTCACCCCCTCAGTGACGGACGTTTACTGTTTTTTTTTTTCCAAAATAATAATTTTTTCCTCCTTTTTTTTTTTTTTTCTTTTTTTTTTTTTTCTTCCTTTTTAAACATGCACAAAGTTGGACATCCAAAATTGTTGGTCACCTTGGAGAACCTTGACCTATTTTTTTTCCTAGCAGGCTAGGGAAGCTGATGCAGTCAAGCTGGCAGCCCTTTCCCACCATTCCTGATTTTTGTAAGTTCATATTCCGACCTCGCAGCCTTGCATAACCTCCTTGCTCGTCGGTGTGGTGGTTTTGGTGGTGATGCCAGGTGGGAGAAGAGGAGTGAAAGAAATTAGCCCCAGGTTATGCACTCGAGTTGTACTGTTACATTGTTTTGCTGTAAAATTAAAGTTGCACTGTTACTTGCTTGTTTCAAACCGTTCATGTTGAATCTGTACCCTGAATTTCTGTTCGTTATGTCCGAGTTCTGTACCCTTTCTCCCTGGGTCCTGAGCGTTCCCCTCTCCCGACGAAAAGCCCGCACGCCGCTTTGCCGCTCCGCCCCCCCCGCCGCTTCTTGCTGCTCCCTGCCTGCCTCGGCCGTCGAGCTGTGGGCTCCGCCCAATATGGAGATGAAAAGAACTCCCATCGTGCCTAGCTGCGACCGGGAGTCCAGTTAAAGCTAAAAAAGCCCCTGATACAGCGAGCCAACACAGAAACTGGACCTAAGAAGGACGGGACTGTGCGAGGCACACATCCAGCTACCTGCAGGCAGCAGGCATTCTTTTGTTACTTTGTCGCCATAGCCTGAAAGAAACTGAAGAAAGGTAACGCCCCTGGACCACACGAGCCAACGGGATTCTATTGGAACTCCCGTGAGGACGGAATCCCGACTCTGCAGCAGCAGCAGCAGCAGCAGCAGATTCGACTGCACCTCCTCCTCCGTGGTGTCTTCAGGGAGCAGCGGCGGCGTGCGCAGCCCCCGGGCCCCCTACCCAGAGCTGATTTCCTAATAAAAGCCTTTTCAAAGGAGCTGGTCTCCTGGCCAATTTATAACAAATTGGGGGCTCGCCGGGACGTGACCACGCCTGAAGAGGACCGAGGACGGGACGGCCGACCGCCCTTTGGATCTCAGGACAGCTGGTCACACCGGACCAAGGAAGACAGCCTGGGATTGGACAGCACGGAGGAGCGCCGGTAAAGTATAACCGGTGGCGGGAGTGGAGACGAGCGAATGGTGTGTGAGTGAGACAAAGACCGGTAGTTCGGATCTTTGGAGCGAGTGTGGGCCTCTCAGTACCGCGTTTTCAGTCTCCCGCGAGGGACCTGGCCGGGAAAGGAGGGAAGCGAAAGGAGAACGGAGTGAAAGAGGCGTCTCCAGGGGCATAGGCGCCCCCCTCCGGGCGTGCGGAGGTAATTTAGAGGGTGAGTGGTACGTCACAGGGTGTGTGATTGTAGGATAGGCCCGCCCCCATTCTAGAATCTACGGAGGCAGGCTGCTCAGGCTGATCCAAGCGTGCGGAAAGCCTGGAGCTGTGTGTGTAGCACGCACCACACTGGCTGAGGTTACGGCCCGGGGTATCCACGGGTTGGGATACTGGCTGGGGTAGCTGGCGGGGTGTGGGGAGTGAGAGAGGGTACTGGCCGAGTTACGGCCCGGGGTGTCCAGGCGAGGAAGGGGTGCTGGCTGGGGTAGTGACTGAATCTCTAAGGGCGAGATATCAGGCTACCGACAGGGCACTCTGAGCACTGGCAGGAGTGGTGGTCAGACCCTGAGGGTGGGTAACTGCGACCACTACTGGCTTGGGACACCGGCTGGGGTAACTACCGGGGTACAGGAGTGGTCGCACTGGTTGGGGGTACCTAGAAGTGAGAGGTATGCGTTCCAGGTGCGGAGAGCCTACAGGGCCGGGGGTCTTTTGAGTATACCGCCTGGGTGTAGGATGAATGAAAGTTAGGGAAGTCCCAAGGTGCGAGGGATTTAACGATAGGGAGAGTGAGTGAGTCGCACACTGTATGTCCGGGTCCTGGCTGTAGGTGGTGACTGGAACTCTGGGCCCAGGTTGACCGGCCACTTATGGAAACTCGATAGATATACAGGAGAGGAAGAGGGGTGCTGGCTGGGGTAGTGGCTGAATCTCTAAGGGCGGGATATCAGGCTACCGACAGGGCACTCTGAGCACTGGCAGGAGTGGCCAGACCCTAAGGGCGGGTAACTGGGGCCACTAACGGGTGTTCGTGGAGTGAGTGAGGAAGGGGTGCTGGCTGGGGTAGTGGCTGAATCTCTAAGGGCGAGATATCAGGCTACCGACAGAGCACTCTGAGCACTGGCAGGAGTGGTGCCACTGGGACCACTGACGAGTGTTCGTAGAGTGAGTGAAGATTACCTAGTGAGAATGGGAGGATATATAAATAAGCAAAAACCACCTGAGGAGGAAAAGGGGAAGATAAAGAACATTCCCCCAGATAGTCCATTAGGACAAATGTTGGAACTATGGGATACTGATGAGGCCACTAGAAATTTGAGCAAGGTTAAAATGATTCATTATTGTATTGAGGTTTGGCCCACTTTGAATTTGCCTGGAGGATGGCCGTGGTGTGGAACTAAGGACCCCTGGATGTGCTCGCAATTAAACCAGTATCTGAAATCCCGAGGGGACTCAGATACTGAGCAGATCCTTTATGCTGCCTGCTGGCAGAGACACAGAACTGAAAGTGAAACAGTTAAAATTTGTAAGCTACAAGAGGGAAAGAGGAAAAATGAAAAAGAGAAAAAGGAGGAAAGCAGTCACCATTGGGACCCTCTTGATTATTTGCCCCCTCCTCCTGTTTACCCTGGGATGCCCCAAACTGTCCCTGCTAACCCTCCAGCTTTACCTGCGAACCCCTCCCCATCTCTCCAAACCATGATCCCTATTCCTTCTTCAGCTTGCTCCCCAACAGGATTACCCCCTACAGCTCCACCCTCTCTACCACCTCAGTCTAACCCGACTATCTCGAGTACTAACCCCTTCTACTCTTCAACTCTATCCTCGCCCTCTCCTAACACTGGCCTAGTCTACTCCCCTTCACCATCTACTGTCCCTGCACCCCCACACAACTGGGAGCTGGACTTGCCAGCCAATAATATAGAAACCCCAAAAGGACCCTACTGTGGCACCAGGTCAAGAACAAAGCTCTTCCCCCTAAGGAAAGTCCCGATAAGTGGGGCAGCTGGGGATGCACCTCTGACAGCTTCAGAAGTTGGGGGCTTTAAGAAAGAGCTGGGAGGCCTGGTTGGGGACCTGGTGGGGGTGGCTGGCTGGGTGGATTGGTTCCTGAACCCTAATGTTTGCACCTGGAGTGAGATGAACTCTATTTTGGGTGCCTTGTTCAGCCCCAAGGAGATGGCCATGGTCCATGTCGCGGGGATGCGAGTCTGGGAACAGGGGAGCAGGTTTGGGCCCCGGGCAGGGGATGGGCTCCCGCGGGCGGATCCAGGGTGGGATCCAGGTGGAAAAGGGGAAGGGCAGAATGTGGGAGACTGTGGAACCCTGGTGGTGAGGGGCATTGGAGGGTCTGTTCCCCGGGGTGGCAGCACCAGGCTGGCCTTTGATGGGACCCAGGGGGAATGGGACCCCAGCCACCTAGTGAAGCAGGGGAGGAGATTTTTGGTTACGTGGATCCTGACAGTCCTGAGGGCCAAGTGCTGTTAGGGATGCAGTTCCTTGCTGGATCCTGGCCTGATACAGGAAAAAGCTAGGAATTAGTAACCCATGCTGCTGTTTGGACCCAAGAAAAAGAGTGGACTGACGTTTCCCGTGTAAAAGGACCAGTATCACCTCCTCCTAACTATGGACAAAACCCAGAAGAATCCCCCATGAGTCTCCCCAAGTGGACTACCATCCAAGATCCTGCCAGCTGACAAAAGAAGAGAACCAATGTATGATGAACATGAGTTGAGAGAAATAAAGAGGTTAGGGTTGTACCAAGGGAAGCAAGGGGAATGGTTAACCCCAGATAGATGAAAGTTTTTAAATAAAGCCCTAGCTCGAAAAATGCTAACAGAAATACACAGTCTGACCCACTGGGGCACTCAAGGGTTATGTGATCATTTCTTAAGGGAATATCTATGTATTGGAGTATATAATCTGGCCAAAGCAGTTACTGAAGGGTGCCTTATATGCCAAAAGGTGAATCAGAAAGCAATGAGGAAGAATACCTCAGGAGGAAGGCAAATAGCATTAAGACCCTTTCAAAATATACAAATAGATTTTACTGAAATGCCTTCAGTACAAGGTTACAAGTATCTACTTGTTATAGTTGATCATTTAACCCATTGGGTGGAAGCTTTTCCTACAAAAAGGGAAACGGCACAAGTGGTAATAAAAATATTATTGGAACACATCATCCCCCGGTATGGGCTAGTGAATAATATTGATTCAGACCGAGGTCCTCATTTTGTGGCCAAAATTCTACATGATGTCATTAAAGCCTTAGGAATCAGGTGGTGGTTGCATACACCCTGGCATCCCCAAAGTTCAGGGAGAGTTGAGAGGATGAATAAAACCCTTAAAAATGTATTAACTAAATTGATAACCGAAACAGGAATGAATTGGCTCAAGTGTCTGCCCCTGGCCCTTCTGCGAATCCGGGTCCGACCAAGATCTGACATAGGGGCTTCACCATATGAGATGATGTTTGGACTCCCCTTCTTACTGACCCCCTATAGCACTGGGGATTATTTAGAAGGAGAGGCCGCTACCCAAGAATATGTAAAAACAATTGGAAAGACATTGGCAGATCTTAAAAGAAGAGGGTATCTTCCTCAAACCTCTCCCTTGGACACTGACATGTATCAAATAAAACCAGGAGACTGGGTTTTAATTAAGTCCTGGAATACCACCCCACTAACCCCTAAATTCGAAGGCCCGTTCCAAGTTCTGCTCACCACTCATACTGCAGTGCGAACCCAGGAAAAGGGCTGGACCCACATCACTAGAGTGAAAGGACCATTACCACCCCCGAGTGATCCCTCTGACCCTGAAACCCCAACAAGGGTTCCCTCTGAGTGGATTGCCACTCGAGATCCAGACACCCTTAAAGTAACTCTCAGGAAACAAGCAAAAACCAGTTAAAGCCAATAAGGGACAATAACAGTTATTACAAGCTGTCCGTTACCATTGTTAAAAATCCACATTGTTATAAGAGGTTAAAAAGGTGTTAATATAAAAGTGTAAAATAATGGTTAAATCTGATGTTATAACTTGTTATGATAAGTCACAATGTGTTAATGTAAAAGTAATAAGTAACAGTAATTCTTAATTTAAAAATTAAATCTCTCATAGGGCACACCCAAAGGGAGCTAACTAAAACTAAGAAAAAGGTGGAAAGTGGGAATAAGCAAGGGAGAACTCCACAAATCCAGCCTAAGAACTCCCCGACCCAAGAGGCAAGACCAGGTGAGACCAAAGAGAACCCTCAGAGCGAGATGGGGGCAGGTTCATACTGGACTCTTGGAGGGACTAATAGTAGTCCTACTGATATGATGAGGAGAAAGAACCCCCTGACCCAAGAGGCAAGGCCAGGTGAGACCAAAGGATCCACAAATAGAATGGTTCATACTGGACTCTTGGAGGGACTGATAGTAGTCCTATTGATAACAGATGGGGCTTACTCCGAATGCTGTCATTCAGTTTGTGATGGGGAGAATCTACAATCCCTTATGAGAGTTCACACCCATGTGAATCCCACATGTTTTGACATGATCCAATTATCCACCTGTCAAAAAGAGAAAAAACAATATTGGATTGCAAAAAATGCTGCCACATTTAAGCAGTGCCTGACTGGGGAGTGCCCTATCAGAGAGTGGTTCTGTTTTAAAAAGTTAAGAAATACAGAGGGAGTAGCAGACCTGATAAAAAGAAAATACCAAAAGGGGAGGAGGGGCAGCACACAAACATGGAAAAGTAAAATACAGACACCAAAAGGAATAGTAAAAACATATAGGCCAGCAACTTGGACACAAGATAGATCATGGAGGTGCCGAACTCCAATTTACATGTTGAATAAAATTATCAGATTATCAAACAAAACAGCCCTTGCCCTTGATCATATCAGTAACCAATTGGCACAGACAAGAGCAGTAGTTCATCAAATCAAACTAGCAGTCGATTATGAAAGTAAGGTAATAAAAAATATTTCCAAAGAAATACAAAAAATTGCATATGTAAGTACCCAAGAATGGAAGCCCTTAATTAATATGGACTGGTGGGACAACTTCTGGTCCTTTGAAGGGATCTGGTGGGAAAAAGTAGTGTTCATTAATTCGAACTGTAGCCACTACTGTTCCAGCTAGTCTCCAAATCCCTAAAGTAAAGATTCAGAAACCTACAAATACAATTAGATTAGAACCCCAAGAAGAAATGAGCACAGCAAAAAGAATTTATGACCAATACCAAGAATTAAAACAGATTTATTCCCTTGAGTTAGACATGACCAATTGATGCGGGCTAAAGCCCGATCAAAGAAATAGAGGGGGGACTGAAAGAAATTAGCCCCAGGTTATGCACTCGAGTTGTACTGTTACATTGTTTTGCTGTAAAATTAAAGTTGCACTGTTACTTGCTTGTTTCAAACCGTTCATGTTGAATCTGTACCCTGAATTTCTGTTCGTTATGTCCGAGTTCTGTACCCTTTCTCCCTGGGTCCTGAGCGTTCCCCTCTCCCGACGAAAAGCCCGCACGCCGCTTTGCCGCTCCGCCCCCCCCGCCGCTTCTTGCTGCTCCCTGCCTGCCTCGGCCGTCGAGCTGTGGGCTCCGCCCAATATGGAGATGAAAAGAACTCCCATCGTGCCTAGCTGCGACCGGGAGTCCAGTTAAAGCTAAAAAAGCCCCTGATACAGCGAGCCAACACAGAAACTGGACCTAAGAAGGACGGGACTGTGCGAGGCACACATCCAGCTACCTGCAGGCAGCAGGCATTCTTTTGTTACTTTGTCGCCATAGCCTGAAAGAAACTGAAGAAAGGTAACGCCCCTGGACCACACGAGCCAACGGGATTCTATTGGAACTCCCGTGAGGACGGAATCCCGACTCTGCAGCAGCAGCAGCAGCAGCAGCAGATTCGACTGCACCTCCTCCTCCGTGGTGTCTTCAGGGAGCAGCGGCGGCGTGCGCAGCTCCTCGAGCCCCTACCCAGAGCTGATTTCCTAATAAAGGCCTTTTCAAAAGGAGCTGGTCTCCTGGCCAATTTATAACAAGGAGCACTGGGCAGCAGAGATTCTTTCCACTGACAGAAACAGTGAGTCACCGCTGTCCTGTGATTATTCCCTGGCCTTTTCCTTTTTTTTTTTTTTTTTTTTTTTTTTTTTTTTTTTTTTTTTTTGCCAAAAGTCGCCTGTGGGGATGAAAGGAAAGTCCTTTCTCCCTGACCTGTGCTGGGGGTTAGCAGCCTCCCAAGCTCTGGCAAAGCACAACACGTGGGCTGGTTTAGAGCAGTGCAAAGCAAAGAATGAGGGCTGAGGGCCACGGTGGCTCCAAGGACGTAAACTGGGAGATGTGGTGGTTCCCAGCTTCAGCCTCCCACTGCTTTTCTGCTGGCTGGATGATTGGCAGCCTGTTGTCTCCTCCCCCAGGTAGTGTCTCTGGGCTTGTCGTGTCCTTCTGTATGTTTAATGTGGGAAAGAAAAAAAGAAGGATTTTTTTTTTTCCAAGTGGTGCGATAGGATGGATGAGCAGCAGCCCTGCTTGTGGGAAAGGGGTGGGAAGTGGAGCAAGGAGGAGAAGGTTGTGAGGGATGGGTGATTAAAGAGGCTGGAGAGAGGAGCTGCAGAGCTCACCTTCCTTCCTCTTTTCTGAGTTTAAATGAAGGAAGCTGCTCCTCTTCACTAGCATGCAGTTATTCTTTCATCTGTAGTATGAAAGGGGGCCAAGACAAGCACTCTGATGAGTGCCAGTGGTCTTAGCTCCCGATTCTCCATCAAAATGAGAGAGACAGAATCATGTAGGCTTTGTTTTCCATGCCTTATGCACAATGACATGAGCCAACCCTGGATCTGAAGCCCACCAAAGTTCCATTGCCCAGCAGGCTGGAAGGGTTGTGCTTAAATCAGTGGGCAAGAGGCATTGACTTTGTTACTGCTGTTAATTCATTTGTCCTTTGGCAAATGAAGACATCTTAAGCCATCCTGACTCATTTGTGAAAGCATAATGATGATTGTCTTCTGCAAATACTGCAAAGCAAAGGCTGCTGTTGTAGTAGTGAGCCTTCTAAGCCCCACTCTGTGAGGTGCTTAGAAGAAAAGTTGTGTCAGGGTGTGTGGCTCAGTTTCTTTTGTCAGGCCTATGAGTTTGGCAGTGATGCTTTCTCAGTGATATAAATCCTATTTTATGTACCAAAGAACAGGCAGGACTGCTCATTCCTGGTGTGAACAACATATATAACAAGAGGGTTGAGTTCAGGTTTGCTTTAAAGCTTGTTGCACTTATCAGCTTCCCATGCTCTCTGGACAGGCAGCCTGAGTATTAATCTCTGGTGAAATATGTAAGTGCTTGCCCTGGGCTGGTGTTACACAGACCAGACCAGATAATGCTTGAGCAGGGACAGTGACAGGGCAGCAGCTTCTGACAGGGATGAGAAAGCAGCCCTGAGACAGGATGAGTGCTCGGGATGGAGCAGGACATGGGAGAACCTCAGTGTGCCAGACTGAGTACTTTAAGCAGTTGAGTACTGTCACCAATTAAAGTAACCATAAAAAAGCCAGACATTCCTCACTGGAATAACTCATAACAGATCCCCAGCACTGAGTTACCTTTCAGCAGAGCTCTGTGAGGGAGCCCTGGCCTCTGCAGTGTGGAGATCTGATCAGGAAAAGAGGCAGGGAAAAGCTTTTTCCCATCCCAGACCACACCATCTCATTAGTGTCACTCTGTGATGGTCCTTCTCAGGCTCTTTCCCCATTTCTAAAAGCAGCACAGCTTTTCAGCAATCCCTTTTTTAGTGTCTCCCTCCTTCCTAGGACAGACACATGCAGAGAATAACCCTTCTGGCTGATCTGGGGGCAACTCACAAAGCTGGTGACTGGCAGCATCACCTGTCAGCTCTCCTGTCCTGTAAAAACATCAGTTTTGGCCCACTGTGCACCAGGCATGGATTGGGAACCCCCCCAGAACAGAGGCAAGGGGAGATAAAAATGCAGACCAAGAAAGCAGGACCACTGAACCCCCTTAGCCCTTTGTTTAAAAAAAAAAAAAATTACACCCAGGAATCCCCAGAGAAGTTAATCTAATATGTAAGCACAAAGTAGGGGAGTTTGTGTCCTAATGTGTGCCTTCAAGCTGACAAGCAACTTGATTTCGAGTACCAGAAGTGAGTAAATACTTCAGATTTGTCTGTTCCCACCTTTCCAGGTAGTCGTTAAAAAGTTTCCATTGAGCCTCTTTTCTGTTTGATCAAATTTGCCTTTAGCTAAACTTACTACTTTTGTTTTTAAACACGTGGGTACAAAGGTGTTGGCATGCATTTGAATGAAAAATAGAAGCTGAATAATAGTAATAACAATAAGAAGAACAGTAAAGTAAAATACAGACTTCAAAACATGAATCCAAGCACTGTGATTTGTCTTGGAAGAGCTGAGGGTCTGAACTGTAGTAGGACCACGTGGCCCCTGTGGTGGAGCAAACCCTCCCAGCCCAGGTTATTCAGGGAGAGAGCCAAGTGACACAGTTAAATAACAACTGTGCTGAAATCCTCACTGCTCTAGTGCTTTGCAGAAAAGGATGAGGCTGTGACAAGAACGTGTGGAGTTTGAATTTTTGTGTATGAGGGGTTGTGATTCCAAACCCAGTCTATGCAGTATCCACATGCTGTTCTAATAGCTGGTTTTTTTTACATCAGTGAAACACCCTTGGCATCCTAAAACTTATTTTTGAAGATGTCAGTGTCCCCAAATGGGCCAGCTACAGATAAGACCCTTTTATTCGAGGGATTTTTGCTGCATCCCCCATCCCTCAGAGCACCCTGGCTGCTCCCATGGGGCTGCACCAGCCCCAGATACTCCACTTACGAAACAAAACATGGTTTAAAACCCAAACTCTTCTCTCTACTGCTGGCTCAGTCCAACAAAATGTGTTTTATTGTTGTTTCTTGACTTTTTCTTTGCAGACACAATTCCTCTGGGCTATTGTTGTTTCAACAAAAGAGGGGGGAGGATAGGCTCAGCAAGTCACTCTGTGCCTTTCTGGTGAGGAATTAAGAAATACTCTAACAGTTTAATAATGATAATCTCCCAATAGTTCATAACGGCATTAAGGGTAATTAATGACATTTGAACAGTAAGAGTACTTAATCCCCAGGGAAACCTGATAGCCACAATTTTATTTACATCTGAAGTTGTTTCAAAGGTAAAGGGAAAAGAGTAATCTGTTTTTAAAATGGTTTCGTACTTGCACTCTTTCAGATTTTATCTTAATTTATTATAAGCAAATAAAAATAATAGCTTGCTCTTTTTTTTTTTTCCAATAATAGAAACTGCATTCCATGTTAGATCCAGAATTAGGTTAAAAATAAAGAGGAACTCTTATATGTTTCCTGTGGGATTAAGATTTTCTGAAAATTATAAATCACCAGCGATGCTGTGGTTTACAAAGAAGGCTAAATTCTTCTGAAAGACCGGCATATTTACATTTTAAAAACATTTTTTCATAGCCTTTAGACCCGTTAAAAAGAACTTAAATAATTTTGAGGCTAAATACTGTGTGCTTTACCTTTTATGTCTTAGCAGCACTTCTTATTTTCTCTCCACGCAGCTGACCTCCCTAAACCTTTGGAAAAAAAAAAAAAATGCTGTTACATCCTTTTTACGTTTTCACAACTTTACAATGAGGGGAAAAATAACTCCTGTGATAGTTTTTCGAGATAATGCTCGAAGCAGCCCGATTCAGATGTTTAGCTTTCGAAAGTCAACAGAAGGAAAAGGGTTTCGTTGACCTTGGGTTTTGAGAATAAATAGGATAACACCTGATTCGAGACAGGAAGCTTTAGTTGGGGTAAATATGCAGAGCAAAGCAGGAGGGTGTCAATCCAGTTTAGCATTTGAATGCAGCCTCTGCTCTTTTGGTTGTGCTCTGGAGCCTGTTTCTACTTTTGGCTCTTAAATTCCACAGAACTTCTGTAAAATCAGCAGGGACAGTGCTAATAAATTTATAATGTTGTTTTGTATTTCTGAACATAGTACCTCAGTAATTAGGTGAAATATTTATGATGAATATAAAACAATGCAAATTCATTTGTTTGCCTGAAAGCCAGCTTGTTATTTATTTAGATTTATCTTTGAATGATTCTTAAATTGAATCACAGTATGAATGAGGGTGATATTTAAAGCAGAGAAAATTTGCTATAGTGTATTGATGCATTACATTGCATTAGCTAGTGTTAAAGCTAAGCAGACAATGATTAAAAAACCCCAGAAAACAACAAAAAACCACCCCACTTTGATCTGAGAATAATTCCTTTTTTGTCTTATTTTTGGTAGGAATTCTACAAGCTGACTTAATTCCCTACTGCTGAAATCTTTAATAAATCTTGTGTTTCATTGTAGCAGCTATACATATGTGAGCTGGATCCTGAACTGCAGGACAGGTAGGAGTAAGTTCAGTGTAAAGTGATCTAATTTTCTCCTCAGCTGGCTATGTTTTCCTTCATGGGCTACTACTTCCAGTAGTTTTTGCCATTTACTATTTTCAGTCCTCTAACTAATTCCAATCCAATGGATGTAGTGACCTACGAGAGGAAATGTCTGTGCAAAGTGTCCCTGTGTTGATGATTATGAACTAAATTGTTTACTTCATTTGGATTTTTTTTTTCCCTTCCCTAAGTGAAAAATATCTTCCAAAAATAACTTCCTTTGCAAACATAATACTGCTGCTCTCCTCAGCTTTCTGCTTGACAGTCATCATTTTCATATCATGACTAAAGAAGGTTATCTTAAGGTAAAAAATAAAAAAGGAAAATGTATGTATTCAGTTTGAAAAGGATGTTTTATTTTGAAGCCTTAATGTGAGAAAGTGTGCAGCCACTAATAGGAGCAGCTATAGATTTTTATGATATTTTATCTAATTTTGGGTGGACTGTCAATGTGCTGAAAAATTATAGGAACTCACAGTAGGGAAAACTTCACTAATAAGCACTTTAGCAGTGTGTGATATGGACATACCTTCTGCTTATTGCATGATCCTGGTTTTGGCAAAGCAACCCTGAGCAACCAAAGGTGACCAACTCTTGCATGAATTGACCAAGTACACTTCCCATAAGGTTCTGTCTCGCTGTCAAACCTGCAGCCAATACCTGGGAGTTTGGGGAACATATGGCCATTACTTGGGAGCCTTATTTCCTCCATTTTATCATCATTTTTAACGTTTATTTTATGAGCACACAAATAGATTTTAAAGCAGCTTTGCCCCGTTGCACGGCGACATCTAGGCTGTGACGTTCAGACCGAGAGCAGGGACAAAAAGCTGGACAAAAAGCAGGGAATGAAGAAGTTTCTACCTTATGGTGTCTTATGTTGCCACCAAATGTGCTGCCACCAGAGCACATGGACTGTGATACATGAGCAGGTGGGGACACAGCAATGAGCTCTGTGTGCCAGTGCTGATCTGTGACATGTTCAGCCCAAGGTGGAGGTAGGCACCTGCAAGGATTTGCAGGTTGGCATTTCTATTTATTTTGTTGTTGTTGTTGGCTTCCCAATACCTTAAGAGGGAGATAAAAAGAGGACTACAGAACATGTGGGCCCTATCCATAAGGAAATGGGAAATCTGGTTACCTGGGATATGGAGAAGGCCTAGCTATTCCAGGATATATTTTGCCTGAGTTTTAAATGGGAAGTGTTTCAGTCACACCACCCGGAGTGCAGAAGGCATAGGCAGGGACTGGGAGAATGGAGAACCACGCATAGAAGATCAGGTGTGAGATCATCTAAAGGAAAAGAAGCTGCACAGATCATGGAACCTGAGGAGACACATTTATGTGTGTCCTGAGGGAACTGGTGGGTGGAGCTGTTGGGACCCTGTCCATCACGTCTGAGAAGCCATGGCAACCTAGCAAAGATCCCACTGACTGCAAAGGTGAAACTGAACCTCCACTTTTAAAAAAAGGGAATAAAAGGAAGGTGCTCACCCGTGCCAAGCAAGATGATGGAGTGGGTCCTCCTGGAAACTGTGCTAATGCAGATGGAAAACAAGGAAGTGATTTGTGACAGCCAACAGGGACTCACTACAGGAAATAGTGCCTGATGTGATAGGGTTAGAGTGTTGTGGGTAAGGAAAGAGTGACTGACATCATCTACCTAGAACTGTGCAAGGGACTTGCTGTTGTCCTGCAGGACATCCTCGTCTCTAAACTGGAGAGATTTAAAGGACTGCACTTTCAGTAAATCACCCGTGCCTGCTGCTCACTTTCTGGGCTCTTAAAAATTATCTGAAGCATGCTGAAAACATAGAGGAGTGCTCAGTAAATTTAGTTGGCTTGAAATGTGCTACTGCGTGTTACTATGAGAATGCTGTTCGGAGTCTCTTGCTGCCACACGCGTCTTTTGGAAAACAATTTCCTTTTTGGAAATGCAAATCAGGCACTATGGTTTGATGCCATAGTAGGACTGGGAAGTTTGAGTCTGACACAGAAGTATTAGTCACAGAAGAGGTAATTGAGTGCTGTGCTATAACATTTATTACCGAAGAAATTTCATTTGTGATTCTGCCTTAGAAAATTAAAATCCATACGCGATGGGCAGTCCTTGACCCTTTTCCTGTTCCAGCACTAAAAGGTCTTGTTAAAATTTCCTTCTTTACAGGCATTCCCAGGAAAAAAAGATGAAGTTGTCAGCTTCAGTAAGTACAGCAATGCTCCTCCCCTTCAAACCTCAGTGGCATGAAATTTTCAGCTTTTTTTTTTTTTTCATTTTTAAGATATAAAAAAATTATTTCTTCTGGTGAGTTGCCCATATGGAGAGATTTAAAGAAATATATGAGGCCTATTCATAGCAAAGAAGAAGCAAACATTCCCACTCTCTCAATTACTTTTGATTAAAAAAAAAAAAAAAAAAAGTGGTATTTTTGAGCAAATCTCATAATTTTAGGGCTGTCTCAAGCCTTCAGAGCCCTGAGCTGGCAATGACACAGAGGTGGGGGGGGATGTGCTGTGGAGTAGTATGAGAGGTGAAGCCCTGTGATGGTTTCCATCCAGCTCCAGAAAGGAGGCTAAAAAAACCCTCTTTGAAGGAATATTTTGGCTAATGTTATATTTCCTGACATTCCCGGATCACATGTGCCGCGGAGTCACGAGGTTGTTCAAAAATCTAAAAATAGAGCTCCAAATACTCAAAATAGGACTTTGAGTGGTATAAATAACAATTGAAACCAGGGTGCAGAAATAGCTCGTGCTCAGCTCCTTGTCCCTGTGGCGGGGCAGTGGTGGCAGCAGGGCTCCAGCCCACACTGTCCCTCCTGGAGCTGTGCTGCTCCTCTGGGCTCCCCCATCCCGCTCCAGATCCCAAACTCACCATGACACCCATGGCTGTGGTTGGACTTCATGGAACTATAGCATGGTTTGGGTTGGAAGAGACCTTAAATGTTGTCATTGCAGTGCCCTGCCATGGGCAGGGACACCTTCCACTATCCCAGGTTGCTGCAAGCCTCATCCAAGCTGGCCTTGGACACTTCCAGGGATCCAGGGGCAGCCACAGCTTCTCTGGACATCCTGTGCCAGGGCCTCACCACTCTCACAGTAAGGATTTTTTTTTTCCCTAATATCCAGCCTAAACCCCTTCTCCATCAGTTTGGCGCCACTCCCCCTTGTCCTGTCACTCCAGTCTCTTGTAAATAGTACCAATCCATCTTTTCTGTAAGTTCCTGTCTGGTTCTGGAAGGCTGGAATTGGACTCTCCAGGATTCTCTTCCCCAGGGTGAACATTCCCAATAATCTCAGCATTTCCTCACAGAAATCCATCCCTCTAATTTGCTCCTCTAGACTCACTCCTACAGCTCCATCTCCTTCCTGTGCTGGGGACACCAGAGCTGAAGGCAGCACTGCCTGGACTCACCAGGGTGGAGTAGAGGGGCAGGATGACCTCCCTTAATTGTTTGGTCAATATAAATAGTAATATTTTACTGAGCAGACATACTAAGTTCTTGGCCTTGGTTTGCTGATGTCATTTTAGAGAAACAGTTGGAAATGGCCCATGAGAAGTTAAAAGTGCATTTATTTTGAGAAAAAAAAAAAGGAAAATTAACAATATTTTTTTTAAATTATAATGACTTAAAAATGTCAGCTGGGCTTTGCTGTTAAATCCTAAGTATGTTTTTAGTAAGGGGACTACTCATTCTCCCTCTACCCCCACAAGAAACCCACCCCAAACCCACATTTATGTTGTTAATAGCATAACTGCCTCAGCCCCAAGATGTGATTCTCTGCTGTGGTTGACAGTGCTGGGGAAAATAGCTGGCTAAGTGATTCTTGGATTTTAAACCACAAAATGCTGATCATGAGTCCAACATTCACTTTTCAACTTTGGGAGGAACAGGATTTTGACCTCAGAAAAGGCACAGTGCCTGTACTCATTAGCATCCTTGTGGATGTCTTTTTCTTTAAAGGAAAGTCCATAGGAATAGACCATAAGACATAAAGAAAATAAAAGTCACAGACTATGGGCTAGTAGTGAAGTCATGCTAATAATGAAAAATGACAAAGAAGTAAAAATGAGAACTCACAAACCAAATTTTACTGAGAAATTGAACTTGCAGATATTTTCACTGCTCTTATTGGCTTTCTTAAAGCTGCGTGTTTTATGTCCATATATTTAAGATATTGCAGATACTATTCCAGTAGCAAAAATTTGCTTTAATTACAAGATGAAAATAATTTTTAGTGGAAATTGAAGTCGTTTAGGTCTCAGCCCTGCAAAGAGTTTCATGCTTGTGTTTAATTAGTGTTAATGTCTCTAAGTAGCCCCATGATGGATCCTGTTGATGAAAATGCTAAACATAAAAATATGTCTTTGCAGGGTTAAGGCTGGGTTTGCAACTGCGCAGACTGATTTTTCGCTCGAGGTCTTAAAAACAAAACTTTGAATTCTGTGTTACAAATACATTTTGATTTCACTGTTTTATCAGTCACTAAGATAAAGGCTGGACATAGTAACCTGTTGATCCAAGTACTAAGCTACACACAGTCTTTGCTCTTGTCCCTAAGAAAAGGTTTTAAATCCTTATCATTCCACTGGTCTGATTTCCACCCTCTCTTTGCCTGCCATTCCCACTAACAAAAGTATTTCCACTATCCCTCAGAGTAAAGCAAAGCAAAGAAAGAGCAAATTATTCAGAGTAGCCACCTGGTTCTGTAGTTTAGATCACGTAACCAAAGAACAAGAGCACTACAGTGATGGAACATTCATTTCAGATAGCAAATGATTTATCAAATATTGAGAGGAATTTTGTGTCCTCAGTGTTTTGAGAAACAGTGATCCCTCTGCTTATCAGCTGGTAACCATGAAAAGGTCAAATATTCTGAATTTTTGATTGCACACTGCATTTGTTGTAACTCAATACTTCTTCCAAATTAAAAAACAAATGAGGCCAGAAGATGCTTGTCCCATTAGCAATGTGTAAGTGAAAGTCTGCAAATAATTAGATATCTAGGATACAGTAAACTGGTAAACATTTTAAATTATTAAAGATATTAATAAGGAACACTGAGGAGTTATTTTCCCAACTAAGAAATGATTTTCTGATGAAAGGGAAAAAAATTATTCTGTGTCAGTGAAAACTTTGGGCATGCTGATGCTGAAAAGCCCATGAAATTAAGTAAATTTCCAAGTGATAAAACTTTATTGTCCTGGAGGAACATATATACACATATTTGAGAGACACCTGTGCACACCTATTCTCATCATCTCTCCCAACATTTTGAATTTCTATTACAATTTTTCTTGAAATTCAGACTATCAAAGAGACTCTAGGAAAATGAGGATGGGAAACAAGGTTGAGAAGCTTTGGGTGGGGTTGTGTGTCTGTGGGTATTTCACCATGAGTTATGCCAGACTAAAAATAGAGTTCTTCCCTGCCTGGTGTTCTATCTGCCTTTGTTCTGAACATAAGGAGAGATATTAACTTTGTTACATTAAAAAAAAAAAAAAAAAAGGGCACGATATTCTTGTTTTGCTACTTGATGAAAGTAACTGGAAAAAGCTTTATTTTATTTATTTTCCTCTCGGCATCTTCCCAGTGCTATTTTACCATCGGCCACTAATGTTGATTATTTTTAACTGCTTGCTTCTCTCTCCTTTCCCCCAACCACATCAACCAAATCTGCAGGAGTTCTTCAGAATGAACCCTTTCAAATATGAGCGTCCTTGTTTCACTGAGACTCTCCTGATGGACCTGCCCTAAATCCCCTCTGTGGTGAGGAAAATGATTTTTCCTTACAAAACTACAGTCCTTCCACTGCACTTATTGCCAAAATCTGAAGGCTTCCTTGCTCTTTCATGGGATTTTGTTGTCCCAATGCAGTGTGTGAAGGTGCTGGAGAAGAAATGTGGATGTGCTGCAGAAACTATTGCAGCTGAGAGAAGGAGAAGCTGGTGAAGAAATGGGTGGTGTCCTCATCAATAAAAAGCAAAACATGACTGGAACTAAGAGAACATTGGGCAATAATGGTCGAGGTAATGTAAAATATAAATATTGACCAGAAAGGTCGTGTCCTGCCTTGGCTGGCAGGTGAAGTCACAGAGACAAGAGTTGTACCATCAGCTTTGGTTAGGATATTTCAATGAACCTGGTGAAAAGGAAAAGGTGAAATGTACTTCAGTGATGAAAACAAATAACCTTTCTTACTGCCTCTCATAGGTTGGAAAGTAAATTTCTTTTTAGGTAACTTAATCTGAAGTGTGATGTCACCTGTTATACTTCCTAAAATTTCCTTTGTAGTTGGAATATTGTAATATATTGTAAGCATGCAGAATGTTAGGTCTGCCCTTCACTCTCTCTTGGCTTATTTTAAAATACTGAGTTAAACTGAAGAGATCTGCACTTTTCTTCTAAGTCTGCAACCAAGATTTTTAAACTGAAATCAAAGTTTCAAACCAAGCTTTTCGACTTGGTTCTTGCATTTCAGATATTAACCAGTATTTTATGGGCAGCATAGAATAAGTTTCCTGAAAATTGTCTGCCTTAGTTGCCAGCTTTCCATGGTTTCTACAACCATGAAAAAAAAATAATCATGGAATATATACTTTTTTATTATTTTTTAATTCCTCAAAGTGGTGAGAATAGTACCTTTTCCATCTAATTTAGAAGGGCATTGAAAAGATAAATATCTTGAGTGTTGCTGGATATTAAGATCCCTTCTTAAGGTGCAAATAACCAGCTTGTCTTCAGAGAGAATTTCTGTGAAGGTCTGATTTCTCTCCTGATTGCTGTTCTACTATCACATCCTACACATCCTGTCCTACCTTTGCTGGCCACAAGGTACTTGAAATGTCTTTTTAAAGTCATTATCTGACCAGTTCTCATTTGCTTGTATTTTTGTGCAAGAAGACTCTCCACCAAGGGCTGAATTTGGTCCTCGGCAAGGCAAGGTGGAGGGTTTGGAGATCCCCTGGTGAGATGATTTCCTTGTGAGCAGAGTGAAAATCGGGAATAATTCTGCAAGAAATTTGGGCTGATTTAAGGGAAAATTTGGGGAGATGAGAAGTGACCACCTCTGGGCTGCAGAGAGAGGGACAGAAGGGCAATGAGATGCTTTGAGCAGGGGGGATAAAAGGTGAATTAATGGGGTCAAAACTGTTTTATCTCACAAGGCTTTGTGTTTAACCAAGCATATCAAAGGCCATGTCTTCTTTGTCACATTGTGACACCTCAGTGGGTGTTTAGCCTTTCCTTGTGATGGTGACTGCACTGCCCCAGCCTGTCACACAAAGTGTGGCACCAAACTGGTGGCTGCTCCTCGCCCTGTGACTCCCAGCTCCTCCTGGCTTTAGCTCAGCCAGTTCCCTCTGATCTCAATGCCTTCAGCTGTTGTCCTTCACACAGGGCACCCTCGTGTTTGGCAGCCACTTCTGGATCAGGCCCACGGAACTGCTACCATGGCTCATCTCCTCCAGCTTAGCTCCAGGTTATCAATCTGAGGATGGAGTCAAAGGTCTTTGATCCTCACGAAGGAGCAGTGCATGTGATACATGCATTGGCAGCTGGAAGGTGCAGGGGATCAGGAGTGGTTTCACCAGGAAAGGAGTTGAGAAGTAGAGGAGGAAATTTTCTCACTGCTGGTTCTGGGAGAAAAACGCTCTCCAAAAGACAAAAAAAAAAAAAAAAAGGTTCTGCGGTTGATTTATATTTCTATTACAGGCTTATCCTGTTAGCTTGTTCTTAGAGAAGAGCTGTTCCCTGAGGTACAATTTATCCTTTTTAGAAACTCTCCTCCCCCTAGGAAAGTTGCAGCAGTGGAAAGAACAAAAGTTGGGACGGTGTTTGAAGGAGGAATCTAAGAGAAGTGATTGAGCAGCTGGATTCAAGGCTACATGCAAAGGAAAACTCTCCTGGGTGCAGGCAGTCAGTGTAAATAGTTGAGGAACACTTGTTTCTCGAAGAGAAGGACTTCATGAGAATTGTAATGGTCATTTTAGAGGTTTTCCCAGTGACAGCATTTTGCCCAAATGCTGTTCAGGTGATGTTTTGAGAACCACAAAAAAGAAAATTAGGAATGGTTCTAACTAGTCAGATCCTTCTGGTTTGCTTCTTCTCCATGGAAGTTGTGGGGAACGCTTGTAAATGTAGCTGGGGATTGGATGGGTGCAAAGGATATGAAAAATAAAGTGGAGTGAAGAGCTTGCAGAATACAGGAGTCCTTTGCATCTCATGGCTGCTGAGTCAGGCCCATAGCTACGTGCACACTCAAGAAATACACATGTGCTGATAGAAAACAGATTTAAAAGGTAATCGTGAAATTGCTTTAGAGCTCTGGATGTGTTTGGAAGTTTGTGACTGGTTGTCAGTGATGTCATAACCATATTTATTATAGCTCATAAATGGATGGGTCTGACTGTTTTCCTTATTTTAATGTATAAATTGCAGTTTATAATGGCAATAAAACACGCCAGGCTGTGCATTTCAGGGTGATTATTGCATTTCTCAGGTGGTTAAAGTTACTCTAACTGCCTTTTAGCTCGGATTTCAATAGTATTTGCCCAGTGTTCAGGCCATTTTTACTTGTATTTTTATGTACAAACCTCAAATTAAAGTGTTTTATTGCTTTTTAATTAAAATGTTGAAGTGTAAAGAAGGAATGGTCACAGGCAGATAGAGAGGCACAGTAGTAGGTGTTTTGATGTAAGAGGGGGGAGTGTGTGAGAAGGGAGATTGGGGAGAGGAGAGGCTGCAGAGCCTGTCACTGTGTTTGGGTATTTCACAGGTACCCACTACTGCTTCCAGTAAACACAAGGCTGAATGGAAACATTTGTGAGCCAAAGGCATCGGGTGTCTGCCTCGTAAAATCTCAAACTGAGAAATGAGGGATTAAATGGCTGTGAACCCTTAATTAAGTGCTCAGCACCAACGTGCCCTCCTGCTGGAGGCTGAGACCTGCTGGTAGGCCCTGCACAGGAGCTTGTGGGCAGCTCAAGCTCGTGGTGTTCCTGACTTTCAAGGCAGAGAAAAGCCCTGTGCTCTCCCTCCTTGAGACACCACCTCGTGCGTGGCCAATTCACAGGGCAGACTCCAAAACCAGTGACAGTGGTGGGGTTTTGGTGGAATGCAGTTTTTCTGGGAGAAGTGAATTCCCGGGTATGTGAGCGAATTAACTCGCCGGTTTGGGCCCTGTGCAGGGTGAAAGATCTGCTCTTGAAATCCTTTTGGGTGATGTCATGTCTAAGAGCCTGCAAAGCACCAAAGCCCTTGTGTCATGTGTGTCTGTGAGGTGGTGGCCCCTGTCTCTGTGTGAGGGGAAGGACAAGTCCCCTCAGGACACCAGGACAGGGCTGCTCCTTGTGATGGGTCCACCACCATTCCCTTCCTCCTTATTGACACAATCACACTCCTCCTCTTACACTGAGTCCTGGATCAGCCCAGCAGTGTAAAACTGGCAGTGCCAGGTTGGTCTCAATGATCTAAGAGGTCTTTTCCAGCCCAGATGATCCTGTGATGCTGTGGGATGCTGCCTTGCTGGAGGTGAGACCCCTTCCTACCTTGGTCCTGTCAGCTTCTCAGAGTGTTGAAGATGTGTGGCACAGCAGGACACAGCATCCACAAAGCTCCTGCTCCTCTGTAAAACTCCAAATTGGACAAGAATTATGGTCGTGCCTCAGGTTCGTGGTTATATTTCAATTTTAGGGGTTTCCTTCTTAAGGCACGGCCATTGCAACACTTAGGGTGTGTTGGTTTTTGCAGTCCATGATGGGTGAGGGGTTGTATATTTGTATATAGAGTTACAGAATCATTTAGGCTGGAAAAGATTTCCAAAACAATTGAATCCAGCCTGTGACTGATCCCCACCTTGTCACCCAGACCAGAGCACTGAGTACCACACCCAGTTGTTCCTTGGACACACTCAGGGATGGGGACTCCTCCACCATTTCCCTGGGGAGCCCCTTCCAATGCTGGAATGCTACACACAGTCCAAGCTCTTCAATTGGGATTCTCTCTTCTGGTGCATCTTTGCAGGAATGAGTGTCAGAGGGCTCTGGTTTGTATCATATCGGTACAATTTTAAATAAAAAGTAAAACCATGACTATTCACGTGGGTAAGGGCATGAGTATTATAAATTTAAATTAGGTATTGAGCCTTTCACTAATGAGAAAAAAAAACCCTCTCCACCCAAACAGGTCAAAACCCAACTGGTCTTGCTGCTTAATTTTACACAAAAAATATACATAAAATAATTTTTTTCAAGGCAGATTTTCCCCCCCCCCCATTGTTTCTCCCATCTTTATTTCTATTTCTCCAGTGCAAAATATCCCTCTTGCATACCTCCCCTCTCTTCCCATGCAAGAATGGAAGAAATGCTTAATGGGAACCAAAGCACATTAGGAATATTAAGGAAAAATTACAGTATATACACTATGAAATGAAATGCATCTTTTGTGAATAAATCCCCCCAGAAATCTTATATTTCCAGGCATCCACTTACATACCTTCATGTAACAACTTATACATTCGTAAAACATTCATTGAAAGCAGCTCTGCAGTTTTATAGAAAACAACATGCCAGGGATGCAAGAATCTTGCCAGTTCTGTGAAAAATGACACCAATTAAAGCTTAAATTGCTTGTTTTCTCATAAGGTACATATTTTCATAACTTTGAAATCAAATAATTGCTGCTTTTATATTAAATACAATAAAACAAAAAGGATGCTAGTTTAGAGGAACTGCTACAAGCATTTTAATATAATTTTCCCACCATTTAAAGTCACAAAATATGGAAAACAAGTCAAGTATGCAAAGTTCCAAGGAGATAGAGAAACTCCTTCAGATTATTACATCATTTGTCTTTTGTGTCAGGAAATGTGTATGTGATTTCATTGTTTGATTAAATGCCAAAAAAAAAGGCATATTGCACTTATCTAACTGATTACAGATTTTATTCATCTGAAAAAGTATTTGTTCGTACTTTGACATTAGAAGGCAATATTTTTTTTAATGCTCCAAACAAGCATTTTCAAAAAATTATAATCCTAACTTCCCAGGCTTGCTTTTTATTTTGTATTAACAATGCACTGTACTAAAATTTCCCATACTAGAACACGGTCCCCAGTGGTTTTCAAGCTATAAACTGAGTAAACAGTCCCTTTCTTATTGAGTGTCTGTGTGAGTGCATGTTGTTTCTGGAATACATCATATTCATTTGCAGAAACCCCGTGTATGGATCTTTAACACTTTTTTTCCCCCTTTTTTTTTTTTTTCTGAGGTACCTAGAATAATAGCTTTTTAAAGACAGTAATATAGCCGTGTGACTTGTGGGGAAAAGCACACTGTGGCTCACAATCTGAATTAAACCTGTGTCATTGAGGGTAAGTTTCATTTAAAATACCTATTTCTGCTAATTATTCAAAATGCTAATGTTGTGCTGCTGTACTAGCTCTGATTTGTGTTAGCATGTTTCTGGCAATGCTGTGCTAAGAATGTAAGAAATCAACTAAAAATATTTCCATATTGAGCTCCTTAGGTTTTTTTAGTAAGAGCATAGAAAGGTGGCACTTATCAGTGACATTTTTTGGACTCTCACCATATCAGGGTTGACAAACTAAGCTTTACATAATGAAGGAACCTTAAAAAAACCTCAACAGAAATAATTTGAGGAGAAACACGAAGTTTCATCTGGGGACTTCAAGGTCAGATACCATTGGCCTGGCCTCCATTAACCCCCACAGGAAATCTTCCAGAATCCTTATTTTATCTTGAGTGGGTGTTCCCAAACTATCAGTCTTTTTCCTTTTTTTTTTTAATCTTTTTTTTTTTTTTTTTCTCCACCAAAATAGAGACACAGTTTCCTTTAAAAGACATGAATTTCATCTGGTAGAACATTTTAACAATGTTTACATGCCACGGAGAAATTTGCAGGGAGAATGGTGATATTTTAAATTGCTCTATTAACAAAACTCTGCCTAAATTTGGAAGAGGGGAAAAAAAGATTTGAAAACTTTAGTAAGCGATTAATAGTAAGATATTAGAAGACAGCTAAGAGTTCTCAGTCACTGGGGAAAATAAACTGGGATGGCATAATGAGATCCCTACAGTCCTGTGATCAATCCAAAGTAGCAAGAATGTAATACCAATGGGTTAACTAATTATTTGTATATATTTAAAAAGTCCCTCAGTAGTCTGAATTGTGTCCAGTGTGAATGCTGAGGATTACATGATCTATTATTAACCCATTAGCACCGTGCTTTTGGTGTCCTTTGGCAGGAATGAACTGTCTAAAATGTGTGTCTTTTTAATAAAACGGGTAATTTTTTTTTTTTTTTTTTTTGGTGGGTAGGGAGAGTGTGTCTTATTTATAGTGTCATTTTAAACCCAAGTTACAACGTCTTGAGATTTAAGAGACAGGCCAGCAATGCAGGCAAGGGTGTCTCCTGCAAGGAGACAGAGATTAATGCCATGTGTACTGATGATTCTCCACCACAATTTAGGATTCTGGTGGCGCCATGACGCCCGTTTTGTTTTTTTTTTTTTTCGTGGTGGTTTGCCAAGAGAAAATTACTTAAACCAATTGTGAATGCATTCCTGTTATACTTTTACACAACCACATTTCTGTACATAAATAGCATAATGGGTATTTTTTTTTAAAATGATCCCTCATTCCAGATTCACCTACTTTGCATAAAGCGTCAAGCACAGGAAGGAGGGGAGTTGAGGTTTTGTTTGTGTTTTTTTTCTTCTTTTTTTTTTTTTTTTTCCTTTCTCCTAACTGAGAAAGGTTTTCACATGGGAATATACTTTTTTTCCCTCCCTCCTTCTTTCTCCATGACAACTGACCACAATTGAAGCAGATTCTTCTTAACATAGTGTAATGTGAGAATTTTCTTCAGCTGGAGGGTGTTTTAGTCCCTAAATTGAAAGCTGTTCCACTTCACTGCATAAAATGTGAACATGAATGTTAGGATCAGTACCTTTGCCAGGTAAGAACTGGTACAGGGACAGCTTGAAGGCCTTCAAAACCAGAAATTTTTAAGACTTTACATGTCTGAGGTTGAGAAGAGTTTGTAAGCTGAAATGTTCTAAGCCCAACATGATATCCTGATATTAAGGAGAGTGTACATCAAGAAAGCAGAATATTTTGAAGTATTTTAGCTAACTTCACAATTGTTTTTATCAATTTACTTGTTTCAAAATTTTGCAAGGAATGCATTTATTCTTTTTTTTTTTTTGCCCCAGTCTATGAAGAAGGGTTTGTGGAGATGTCTGTTTTATGGTGTTATTTTTGTGAGCTTGCTGTAGGTCAAGAAAAGCAAGATTTATTAGTGGCTTTTAGAAATGCTGGTATTCTAATCATTGCTATATTTTTAGGAGTGAGCCTCTTTGTTGCCTGAGCCACTTAATCTGTCTCCACAAGTTTGATTCTTGGTTGTGTTCCTATTTGAAGGCAATTCTCAAGTGCAAGTGTGCTCATGCTGGGTGAGGGAGCTCACAGAGCTGCTCTGTCCCTCTGAGGGCTTTGAGAACTCGAAATGAAGTATCTAGTGTGATATTTAATGGGAGGAGGGCTGTGTGTGAGGGTGATGGGCTTGGAGGCTGCCTCTGCTTCTGGTTTTGCTGCTCTCTGAAAGATTTGTAATTCTTTTAAAGTCAGTGGCTTCCTACTGTGACTGTGAGAACTATGGTAATCAAGCCTGGAGCATTTGAATGACAATGTTGTCATGTTTAAATATTAATCTGAGTGGAGCAGATAGAGATATAATGCTGGGAGAGAATAATGTGGGATTATAAATAAGGTCTTTGTCCAAGGCCAAAACGAGCACTCTCCCTTCATCCTTAGGTATGGACAGTTCTTCCATAGAAAGTAGTAAAACTTTTTATGGAAAGTTCTTCCATACAAAGACTTGGAGGGGTCTGATAAAAAAAAAATAATCTTTAGTCAGAGTTGTAGTTTTCATGAAGAAATTGTCAATGTGCATGCTGAGGAGAGAGGGTTTTGCTCGCTTTCTTACAAGCATTGCAAGAAGTTCACAAAAGACAGCAAAGCACCTGATCTAACCATATTTCCATTTTTATGGTGCTTGTGGTAGAGAGGTGTTTACTAAGCAGACCTCTATAGCAAAAAAAAAAAAAAAAAAAAAAAAAAAAAAAAAAAAAAAAAAAAAAAAAGGCAGTCTCCAGTACATCTCTCTATGTTCATTAACATAATATTTTTGTTTGGAAATTGGAGGTTGATTTAAAGTCGTAGCACTTGAAAAATAATTTCCTCTTGATGTGCAATTAAGTTCAGTGTTTAAGTGTAACTCCTGTGTCAGAACAACAGATTTCCACTGCTCTGTGTGGTTCCTGCAGTTAATACACCCAGTTGTATCAATATTGGTTGTTGTGTTAGTATTGGCTGGTACACTGGTGCAAGTACGCTGGGGTGGTCTTGGGAGTACAAAACTTGAAAAGTGGAGAAATATTCCAAGGAAAATGAAGAAGAAGGGCTACTAGATTAAACAGTTTGGTAGTCAGGGCAGAAGAAGAGGTTTTTTGGCAATTTAGGGGCAATTACAGTCACTGGAAATTATGAAGGTCTTGCAGTGTGGAAGAGGAGAGAGAGAGAGGACTTTGGAAAAGAGATGGAAGGGCCAAGTACACAGGACAGAGAGGTCAAGAGGAAGATTGGCAGGACAGCCAAAGAGTTTGCCTCCAGAGAGAAGCAGAAAGGGATGACTTCCTAAAATAGAAAGTCCAAAGAGTATCATCAAAGGATTCAGCTGTGGGAAACCTGTCCAGCTAAAGAGGCAGCAAGTCTCAGATGTTTATTATTTTTTGGAAAGCTGCAAGATGTAAAGCAGTCAATTTCAATTAAAATAAAAACATGCTTAGATTCAGACTAACAAATTTGCCTTTCAGATTTTCCTTCAGAAAACTTCTGCTGCAGTTCAAAAAGCCCCAAGTTATCTCAGGGTCTTAACATGTCAGAAACTGCCCAGCTATTTGAAGCACAGTTGAAAATGGGGGTAGGGGACTGCTTTGCAGAAATATGGAGTCCTGTAATAAGAAAAAGTTGGAATTTAAGTTATCAAATATAAAGTGTAGCCCAATGTGACTCTTATCACTGAGTGACATTTTCAGACTTACTCATTTTTTAACTGCTCAAGTACCTTCATGATCACCTGTCACATATACGTGTCACTAGTTATGTCAGCTTGAAAAGTCAGGGCTTGTTAGAATTTTGCAGCAACAAGTAATATCTGTTACCTTTTTTCAAGTGTTTGAGATAATACAGGGTACATCACCTACTGCTGCTGGAGAAACATTGACTTGTGATGCAGCTGTGCTCGATAGCTTAATTATTCATTGCTTCGTTACTTTTTGCTTTTATAAAATTGGTTCCTGTCAGGTTTGAAGTATGTCAGCTCAAGACCCAAAGATGGATCATACTTGAAAAGTCAGCTGGACAAAAGTCCTCACTTAATGAACATGTTTGCTTTATTTTGTGCTTCTATAAATAATGTATAATGTAAATTTCCAAGGTCTAGGGTCCCTTTCCCAGAGGGGAGGTAGTTCTGGTGCAGGATTTGAGAAAGTTAAACCATTGCTGCTTCTGCTGAGGGCTCTGCAGCTTTATATGAGAAGTTCTCTAGAACACCTTACTCCAGGAAACTTGCATTTTTGGCTTCCAAATGGAGGAGAGCACCTATATAATAAGGCAAGGGTTGAGTGTTTCTGGGAGTTATACCCATATCTATCACAAAGTATTTTTCTACAGTACTCTACCTTGTACCCTGGTTTAAGGGGAAACTAAAAAATTCTAACTCTAATGCACAAATGTTTGTCTGACACTTGTCATATTATCAGGGTAGCCCCATAAAAACTTGATGCTATGTTTTTTATCAATTTCGTATCCAGAATAAAGAGGAAAAAGTTACCATTCTGCCAAAATACACACATAAGTCTTCAGCCTTTTGGTGAGATTTGTGACATTTCAACTCTGCTACGTAAGGAGGAAAAGAAATTCAAAATGCCCTTGTAAGGAAGCATCTGTTTACTAATGATGCTTGGCTATCCCAGAGTCAGCCCTTGTGTACTGGGCTGATTGTAACAGAGGGTTTTCAGGGGAAGAGAGGCAAAATATTTGGATGAATTTACATGAATTTAACAGAAACAAATTTTAGTAGTGGAGACTGACATGTGTCTGAGTTTCTGAGAGCTGTATGAGAACTCTGTTGTAGAACAATAATCCTAGAAAAATTATATTTCGTTGCTTTCAATGGGACCAAAGCTTACATTTGCTTAATTAGTCTACTAGTTAACCATGAAATCTTGCACACCATCTCCCCACCAGTCCAGTACAGGTGTTAACCATAAGCCTTGGTTTCTTCTTGTTTGAGGAGCAGAGCTTTCAGAGAGGGCTCTGGGAAAGAAACAACCAAGCCACACTGTCATGTTCAGCTGACACAGCTGTTTATTGTACAACCTCTCCTCCCTGCTTGGACTATTGCCATGGATGATTTAAGTGTGTTTGGAGTCCTGCTGGGTGCAGGAGCCTTGCTGGGCCATCTCTACTGGGACCAGTGACAGGAGAGGGCATCAGTCGTGCTCACTGGTTGGCAAACCCATGCAAGGCCGAGAGTGAGGAAATTAAAATCTAATGCTCCTCAAATGGGCAGCCTGACGCATAATGGAGATGGGGCAGCGAGCCTGGGTATGTCAGGCACATCATTTTAACCCAACAAGACACATGTAACCAGGCATGACACGCTGGCGTGCTGACACGGGGACGGGCGCGTCGGAAACAAAGGCAGTTTGCTGAAAATCAGATTCCCCTCATCCTAAACAAATTTCACTTTGCAAGATTGCATGATTAACAGGCTTTCTAGGACATTTACAACTTTCTGGACAGAGAGCCTTTTTTTTTTTTTTCTTTTTTTTGGTAAGAAAAAAAGTTAAATGGAACACACACATTGCCTTTGAAATGTAGCCATAAGAAGGTCATATATTTAGGTGTTACATATTAAAATATTGATTTTTTAGAATATAAAACCCCTGCTTACAATAAATACAATGCAAGTCATAACCTTTATTATAAAAATATTCCAGTGTTCCACAGTAAAGGGTCATTAACATTGCTGTACTGTAGCATTTGATCATTACTGGAGGATACTATGTTTTGTTTTTAATCAGGCAGTGATTTATATAGAAACTTATTAAGAACCAAGATATGGCTCATTTCTGATCTCTGACATGCTTAAAAGATGTTGCAAATTAAGGGATTGATCCTGTAGATCGCTGAGCTGATAGGAAGAAATGCCAATAAGCAAAGTGCTCACTCTGTCACTGGCCTGTACCTTGCACATCAGTAGATGTGCAGCAGGTCCTGGGAGAAACTGAGATGTTAAAGCTGTCCTGATCCCAGCCATTCCAAGGTCCTTGTCCTTTAGGGGAAGTGAAGCATATGATTCCTTCTTTTGTTTTAATTCTGGATGAAGGGTTGAGAGTTGCTTTTCCTTTGAAGTGGAGAAAGCCTCACCCCTAAGAATGCATTGGGATGTTCTCACTTGAGGTGTTGGCTTTACATCTTCTGGTACTCAATGTGTGTGGCCAGACATTGTTGAGGGGTACCTGGGATATGGAGAGCTCTGGGAAGGGCTGATGGTGAGCAAAGGTGGCTGGGGGCTTGGCTGGGAAGCTGAGATACAACAGGGAGATGATGTCCATCACACACAGATTCTCCAGCTCCTCATGGTGAGGACAGGAGTTCATAAACCTCTTCAGTGGAGAAAATGGACTTTGATGGGGTTCTTCCTGATCAGGATACTCTGTGATTCTCAGTGCTGAAAATTCAGCCCCAGAGTGACAAGGGGAGCTCACACGAACAGCTTTATGTGGTAATTTATCACGCCTTTAGTTAATTAATTTGAACTATTCAGCTTGCGTCACTCTCCTGGAGTAGTTCAGCCAGAGGGTTTGTGCTGGGGTACTCTTGGCTCCTGTCAGCATCACCAGTGCTCACAGAGCCACTCTCAGTGATAAGAAAAACTGTGCTCTACCAGTGTGACACTGACCACCTTCCTGGAACACAGATCTGCCCCCAGCGCTGGGACCTCCTGGGATGGGCACTGCTGAGGCCTTTGGGATGGCAATAGCAGAGCCAAGGGTGCTGAAAGGGAGGGAAGTGCCACGTGGCAATTAAAACAACTGCTGGAAATGGAGAGTTCCTAGCAGAAAAAAAAAAACTTGCCTTCATTTAAGTCCCTTTATGTGAGGAAATCTGTGAGCAGCGCGATGTCGAATGTTACCCGAGAAAATTTCATAGAGGGAAGCAAAACCTTCCTGTGCCAGAATGATCCTGCTACACATGCACTACTTATTAATGTGGGTGAGCTTGGTTTGAGGGGTTTTTTAAATTTTTTTTTTTTTAGGTAGTGAATGTTTTCCATTATTTTAATTGGGAAAAGCCTGATAGAAGCAAATGTACACTTCACGTGTCGAAGAACCCGCTACAGCTTTTTTTATTCACATGTGAAACCTGCTTATATGTCACTTTATATGATTTTCTTTTTAAATTTTATTAGCTGAGTTTTAGGGCTCTTTAAAGTAAAAGTGATAGCAACCAGGTGTATTATGGGGTAGATGACACAACCCTGCCAACACACCTACGTGAATAATTCCCACATTTCCAGGCTCTGCCGTTTGTGCAGGACCAGGCAGATGTTTTGTGCTGTTAATACACAGAAGGCTCTCAGGCAGACACCACCAGTCTGATTTTGAGACCATTGTATTTCATTCCTCTAAAGTGAAATATAGTAATTTAAAAAAAAAATAAAAATGTTGTTCACTGATTTTACATTTTTGTTCACATTTTTCTCTGTTATTTTTCAGTTCTGATGAGAATTTAAAAAGTTAACATATCAAACCCCCCTACTTTACTTGCTTTCAGCCATTTGAAGCCTTCCCATGGCTACTCAAATAGAGAGAATGCCAGCTTGTCTCTTGAACAACTAATAATAAATATATGAATTTCTGAGGATTGTTAGAGGCACAAACTGCACCCCATGCAGTCACTGCTGCCTGTACCTACACCAGACTGTTACTGCTAAAAATTTTATATCGTTATTCCTTTTTAAACACCTCAGCAGATTGAAGCAAAGACTTTAGCAACCTGAGTTTAAAGAAAAAAAAAAAAAAAAGAAAAAGAAAAAAATAAACCCAGGAAAAGCCTTATACTCTGTTTTCTCCAAGCCTTTGATCCTGACTCTGCAGTCGTGGGAACCAGGAGAAGTCATCTCCTGTGAACTGTGAGTAGGAAGCTGCGAGGGAATCAGCAGATGAGCTTGAAGGCTAGGCCTTGTTTATGCTGGGGATTAAGTCATTTGTGGTCAGTACCCAAGGCAGCTGGGCTGCTGCAGGCTCCCAGCTCCCATCAGATGACATTCCTGCAGGGAGAGTCCAGGGGCATTTCACCCCCCACCAGAGCAGGGTGAATCCAGATCTGGTCCTGGTGTTCCCAAGGTGTTCAGATGGGAGCAGCGCTCCTGGGGCGAATGGAAAAGTTCAGAGAATGAGAGGGTCCTGGAAGGGGTTGATCAAAACCACAATTTTATGGGTGTAGCAATAAACAGCCAAGCCAAGCCCGAGCTGCAGAAAAGCTCAGCTGCTGCTACTCCATGTTTCTCAAGGTCCTGAAGGAAAAAACAATCAGCAGATAGGGAAGTGAAGGGAGGGAAAAAATTGCTGCAATGCTCTGTCTGTGGGACCGTTTCAAATATTTGCCTGCATTTGGGAATGTGCTGGGCCGTGCTCTGAAAGTTTAAGACTTTTTTTCCAAAGGTGGTTTTATTGTCAACCACTATTAGGGTAGATTTATTTTTTTTTTTTCCTAGCAGGCACATGGTTAACATCTTTCTGTGCTTCTAAATATAAACTGGCTTCCCAGTAGTACTATCCAGGTCTCATTCCTCCTCTATTTCTCTTCCTTTTTTTTTTTCCTGTTCCTCTCCCTCTTTCTGCCTCTGTCACTGTGGATTTGATGAGGCTCCAAGTTACAACTGGATGCTGTGAGGATGGATTGCTGTTGAGATCTGTGCCGAGTTGCACCAACACTCTCTGTAAAGTTTTACTTTCGTGGAGTGCTATACAGTGACTTTTTATGTGTCTAAGAAATGGAAACATTTTGTCTCGTATAAAAAAAAAAAAAAAAAGAAAGAAATATTTTTATACTGTGCTCCATTCACAGACCACATCAGAGGTATTCTAAGAATAGAATAGATCAAATATATTTTATGGAAATATAATGAGAAAAGGATGTGTTCCCAAAACTCACTCTGAACAAAGGAATGCAACATAGTCAGGAATACTTTAATGCGCCTAACAATTTTCTCATGTGAAAGGCTGAAGGAACAGTCTTGGTTTGAAGAAATCTTCCAATTCTCCCCAGGCACCCTGAACTTGAAATCAGAACTAGGAAAGCTATATATTACAAAAAAAGAAAATGTATGGAAAAAGTGACTGAGGGCATTAACCATAAAAGACGTTTTGAAAAGAAAAATAACATCAATATGAAACATTTTGTCATGTTTCATTTCATTGATCATATATTTATTTTATGTGCTCTGGAGCACTGAAGCTTAGATGTAACTACATTTCAGGAGCCTCATATTAGACCTGTCATTTTCTTTGTGGTAAAAACTAAATAGCAAAGGAAAAAAAAAATAAAATAGATTGCAATTATTAGATTTGGGTTGGATTCCATTGGATTCTGCTTAAAAACTTCAAAAAAATGGAGCTTGGAAAAAGAGACATTGCATTAACAGCTATTAAAGGCACTGCCTGTGTGACAGATAGAGAAGTAGGAGGTACACCTACAATGTAAAATAATGCATCTTTTCCACGGTAATGCAATATGTTCACCTTAAATAGGCTTGTAATTAAACCTGCCACTGTTGATTAGATCAACCATGTAGGAAAGATGCATTTGTATTAGTTCTAATTAAATCTATTTTAAACAAGTTGGAGCTATGGATTGGTTTTTCCACTCCCCAATACAATAAGCATGTATTTCAGATGCTGCACGTGGCTACCCTGTAGTAGATCTCTGATTTAAAAGCCTCTTCTGTAGCTGATCTCTGATCCCAGGTTTCTTCTGCCTCAGGTCTGAGCTTCTTTTCTAGGCAGATCCCTCAATGATTTAAATTTGGGTTGTTACAGGAACATGATGGATGGAATCAGGCCAGTGTGAGCACCGTAAGAAATTTGTTTTAGCGTTGGTAAGGAGAAATATTTATTGTAACTCAGGTTTTTGAGTCTTAATGTGCTTTCCAATAAACATAAGGTTGGTTTCGATGGTCCTAGTGGAGAGAAGTGGGGTAGGGAAGGCCTGAGCTTGAGGAGCTCTGGCAGGTTCTGGCACATTCTTGCCACTTTCTCCAGTGGTGGGTGGCATTACTCACACTCAGCATCTTTGAAGGTTGCTGGTATAAAGCCCAGTGAGATCCACTGTGTTCTCAGAACCCACTGCTGGAGTCTGACACTCTGTTAGAGATAAAAGCCATGCTCTCCTTGGATTGTCTGGAGCAAGGATTTTGGCCCTAAGTGGAAATTTTCAGGTGTATCAAGCAATGCAACCTATAAATGCTAAGGAAGTGCCTCTGTGGTGGTAATTTATCTGGGGGCATTTTGTGCAGTTCAGATCTCCGAGCAGGCTTTCAAAGGTGGAAATCCAGGGGAATATCAGCGGCCTTTCTCTCAGTTCATCATCCCTCCTCTCAGTGCACAGCAGGTTGTAGGTACACAGTGAAAATGAAGGGATTGGAGACTTTGGGCTCCTTCCTGCTGCTGAACCCGTTGGCCTTTTGGGCTTTCTCCTTCTCGTGGTCCTGGTGGCTTTGTGTGGGCACGTGCCAAAGCCCTTTCTCCAGGGCAGGATGTGTCTGGAGTGCAGAGGTCCATCACTGGGACTGTCCCCAGGATGGGATGATGGCCAGAGATGCTGATTCAGCTCTGGGCACAACATGGCTCTGCTCCTTTGGGCTCCTCCTTTACCACCAGCAGCCAAGTGGGTCAGGAATTGTGATGGTGGCTCTGGGAATGCCAAACTTTATTTCTGAAACAACCCAAGTGCACTGAGAACCTTCAGGAACCGAGAGTGCTCTGTTTCACATTGTAACACAACTGGAAAAAACCCAAAAACTTCTGCTATGTTCTCATATTGATTTTCCTTCTCTTGGTGCAGCATTTTCAATTTAAATGGCAGCAGACTGAGGCACAGAATGGGAAGGAATGTTCTGAGCTCTGCAACTGGGAAAAGAGCCTGGTTTTCTGATTTTGTGTCCGTGTTATCCAATTAAATTTTGTCACTGTCCTGTGATTTCATGTCCAGTGCAGTATTGCTTCCACAGAAAAGCTAATTATGGAATAAGACAAGTAGAAAAGTGCCCATATTTTAATTACTACTATATAGTTTATTCAGGAAGAAGATTTTTTTTCCATAAAATTGTTTTAATTAACATGAAGGAAAAAATTTCTACTGATTTTTATTGCCACAAGATAGAAATAAAATTATTTCATGCTACCATTGAACTATATTTAACTTCCATCTCTCTATCTACAACAGAAAACTTGAAAATTAGTTTGTTAGATTTTATTGCTCCTTTGCATCTCATAAATGTTTTCTTCAAGTACCATTAAATAATGATACAATTTTTAGAATATCAGTTATCAGATGGTAAAAGTTTAATTTTTGTTTTTAAGTTGAGTGTTTTGTCCTTTTTATATTTCTTAGCTGAGGGGGAAATCATCCACCTTCCAGAAACCTGATATTTTGGACCAGATCCCTGTCTGAACAGGTTGTATGCTGCCCTTTTCAAAATCAAGCTATCAGAGGATGCCCTTCAGCAGAAGTGTTAAGAGGACTTGGTGAGCTTAACATGTTTCGCCTGCTTAATTTAATTTGGAAAAATTCAACCAGAAAATGAAGTTATTAACAGGTTGGTACATTCAGAGATAAGATGATGTCACAGGAAAGCAGTCAAGTGGGCAGCTTGTCAAAATATAAAATATGTATCTGTCAGAATCAAATGATAGATAAGCTGTGGCTGGGTGTAGGATGCAGTGAAAATAGTGTGCTAAAAATTGAAGCCAAATCCCACCAGTCTGGAGCACAAGCTTTTAGTAACTATTGTGGTGAGCAGAAATACAACAATCCTGGGGACACGAACTTGTGCTGCCTCAACACGGCGTGTGCAATTTCTGGCCAGGAGCCAGAAGCACGTTCATCACCACGAGACCTCCAAGGGACAGCAGAGACCTTGAAAGTGTGGCTGTGCCAGCAGATGGGGAAGCCAGCCATGGAGTTCCCAGTGTGAGAGGATGTGGAGCTGCTGGAGAGAGTCCAGAGGAGGCCACGGAGCTGCTTCTAGGGCTGGGAGAGCTGGAGGTGCTCACCTGGAGAAGAGAAGGCTCCAGGGAGAGCTCAGAGCCTTTTCCAGGGCCTGAAGGGGCTCTAGGAGAGCTGGAGAGGGACTGGGGACAAGGGATGGAGAGATAGGATGTAGGGAGTGACTTCTCACTGCCAGAGGGCAGGGCTGGATGGGACATTGGGAAGGAATTCCTGGCTGGAAGGGTGGGGAGGGGCTGGGCTGGAATTCCCAGTGAAACTGTGGATGCCCCTGGATCCCTGGAAATGTTTAAAGCCAGGTTGGATGGAGCTTGGAGCACCCTGGTCCAGTGAAGGTGTCCCTGCCCATGGCAGGAGGGTTGGAACAAGATGACTCTTAATGATCCAATCCAACCCAAATGATCCAAGGATCCTATACCTGAAGCTGGGGCACCCCACACCACTCAGATATGCCAAAATGAGCATTAGTAAATCTTTCCCTGGGTAACTTGGAAACTTTTTTATGCCTTAAAATGTGAAAATAATCTGTCTGGCCAATGTAATGAGCATTTCTGTGTTGGAGAGGTCAGATGAAAGAGAGGAGTCTCCAGTGTATTCTCCAGGAACTTGTACATGTCGTGTTCCATCACAGTGCCCTTCCTGCCTTCTGGCTTGTCATCTCAAATCGCTGGCAGCAGGAGGTTAAAGTTAATAAACTTGGGAATTTTAAATGGCAATTTGGAGTCTCGTACGAGCAAAACAGAATAGGCCACTTAGCAAGGAATGCAGTCAAAGTCCCAAATATTGTGATGGCAAAATGAAAGAAATACCATTGCAATAAAAGTCAGTATTGTGCTATCATTGAATTTGGGAAAATGATCCCGTTTGTGTGGAACTTCATTCACTGCAAGTTGCAAAACTGAGCTTAAGGGCTGTAAACTCTTGGGGACAGCTCATGAAATGTGTCTTTTTGCTTGGGATCTTCCGTGATGCAGGGTTTAACTGTGATGGAAATTCTCAGGACTAAGAGAATATAAAGAGTAGAAGCCCTAAATAAAATGCTGCTCTTACATTTAAACGTCAGAAGGGACTGGTCTGACTCCTTGATCTACAGGGCATAGTGCTTTGTTCACTAATATCACCACAATACTTCCAATTTTTGCTCAAGCTTAAATAGTTCCTAAAGATTCAGCTTGAGATATATTCTTCCTCTGAAAAAAATAAATTTTAATATGTTATTTTATTGTAATTTTTTTTTAATATAGAAAATCTTTCTTACTTAAATTTCCTTAGCCTTCTGGCCTTCCGGAATTTGATCCTTATTATTTATGCCTGAACAAATTTAACTTTTATCAAAATCCTTCTCTTTCATAGATGAAACAGGTGGAGTTTAAATCTGTAATGGCCCTTAAAAATTGTAATTTTTTTCTGAGTTAATTCCAGCAAGTTTGCCAGGCATTTTATTGTGTCGTTTGCAGAACTGAGTTTTTTTGTGTTTAGTTTGGTGGGGATATTTTTTGTTTTCTAATATTTTCCCAAGTGCTGTATTCTGAGGAGCCAGCAACACTCTGCTACTGTTATCCTCCATTTTATGTACTCAAGGATCACATTCTTCCTTTGGAACTTCAGGCTGTTGTCATTTTATGTGCTATACTTAGTCTATATCATGTTAATTTTTTATTCAGCAATAATTGTGATGGTGATATAGAATGATCTATAGTGCTGCTGTACAAATTTAAAACATCATAGATATGTATCAGCTCTTAAAGTGGAACATATCATGCATTTTTTTTTTGTTAAAATCTGAAAATAAATCATGAATCTCCCAGCATGAGGAACTCTGTTTTAGGCTTGTCTAACGACAATGCTCTCGTAATTGAAAGGAAAAAGAAAAAGGAAATTTGGGAGACTGTTAGTCTACATGTGGCATACTTTTTTCCTCTTGAATTGAAAATAAAAAAAAAAATCCATTGACACATTTGGACTGAAAAACTCTTTGCTGCACATGTTTTATATATGTGGGTTTATTACACAGATCATGTGTCTTAATTAGGTAATTTATATTGTGTTATCCAAAGAAGATGTTCTTGTTCAATTGGATACACAATGAAAGTTTCAAGAAAACTCATTAATCCTGTGTTTACAGAGACCAGAGCATGGCCATGGAATAACAATAACTACAAATATATCTCTGTATGCTGAGGGAGTTACCTACAAGGTCGTGTTCCCTGGATAATTGTGTCTGTAAATATAGACATATACACAATATAGGTAGGGATGAGTCATATTTTTAGAGGGGCATTTTCTTCCCAATTCTCTTCCTGAAAATAAATATATTAAATTTATCCATTGTGCATCTTTTGAAGCAAAAAAATTTAATGATAAATCAAACTGATCTCAATGAGGAAAGTTTGGTCGTTTTGTTATCTCGGACAATTTGAGCACTGATGTTTCAGAGGGGTAATGGCAACTTGAATTTGAGCTCTCCTGACCTTTTATTCCTCCTTCCCACAGAACCTTGATATTTCCTAAATGAGTGTTTTGTTTCCTTGTATTAATCTGACACTGTTCACCCAGAAACTGAGTCTAGTTATCGCTGGTTAGGCTAATTAAGATTTCTTGGTTTCTCACCCCCTTTGTCATTAAACTGGATTTCAGCTTCACATACCCTTGCAATTACTTTGAAATTCCAAGTCTCCTTGCAAGTACTTTGAGAAATCTGAAAGCTAAATGGTTCCCAAGTTTAAAATAGGATGTTCCCTAGTTGAAAGGCAAAAAAGCAATATTGTTATATTTGTATTCTGATGAAATTCATTATGTACGATATAATTTGTGTCTCCATAACAATCTACTCTTCTTCAATTAGGGATTAACCCAGATACTGTATTTCCTCTAGATCTTTTCAGTAATTCTTTTTTTTTCACTGAAAATACAGCAGGAATTTGAAGTGTTTGTTACTGGCAGTAAAATATATGTTTGCAGGGTTTTTTCTTCTATTTGTTGTAAATCAGCTACAGAGCACCAATCCATGGCGTCAGTCCAGGAAACTGAGATTGTGAAGTTAGTCAGTAAAAAGATGAACAGCATATCGTGTTTGTAAATCTCCATGCACATCTTCCCTGCTATGCAGTGAGGATCTGCTCCAGCTCCCTTTGAGGTGAACAAGGAAACCCCCACCAACTTCCAGTGGGATTTGGCTCAGACCCTGATTTCCCACATTTGTGTCCAGTTTGGGGTGGGATACGGCAAGAGGGAGTGCAGACAGAGAACTGCAACTGATGGGATTGGTGCAAGGACCTTGGATGCAGTGGGGAAGGAAGGTGAGGAGATGAAGTTATTTATCACACCAGTTCCATTATTCATGGGAACACGAGCACTGGAAGTGCTGCCACTTCAATTGGTAACCAATTTGTT
The DNA here is from genome assembly GCA_027886175.1 of Phylloscopus collybita. Taxonomy (NCBI): domain Eukaryota; kingdom Metazoa; phylum Chordata; class Aves; order Passeriformes; family Phylloscopidae; genus Phylloscopus; species Phylloscopus collybita. Next base: position 3,560,456 of record JAJNNQ010000031.1, on the reverse strand, counting down.
GATGTGCTACAAGCCCTCACTGCTGTCCACAACTCCAGTCCCCTGAAGAACATCTGAAGTGTAACCTAGGAGAAATCTGTTGTAATTTGCTCTCCTGCTCTCTGTATTTATAAGCCTACAATATTGTAAGTTTTTACTGTGGGTGGACAAGCAACATCCACTCATATCAAGGAAGATACAAGTACAGATAAATATAACTTTATACATTCATTTTTATATAACTTATGCAAATGTATGCACAAGTTAGTCACAGTCCCCAGGCTGGCAGCAGATCTGATGTGGCCATTGTTGTAGCTTATTTTGGACACCAGTGTTGCTGGACAATCCTGCTGCCTCCAAGCAGAACTTTGCATGTGTGAGTTTGTCTCCTAGAGTGAGGTTTGGCTGGATGGAGAGGCTCCCAGTGTTTTTTCTCTTGAGGGCTTTAGCAAGAAGGGTTGAAGTCTGAAAACTGAGGCTCAAGAAGCTGGCCTGTGCATGTGCTGCAGCCCTCACTGACATCTGTATATTCACAGAATGATTTGGGTTAAAGATCATCTCACTGCACCCCCTGCCACAGGCAGAGACATCTTCCACTTGACCAAGTTGCTCAGAGCCCCATCCAACCATCTGCTTGCTCAGCCTCATCTCCTCACCAGCCACCTCCTGTGACAACTAGAGTGTTGTTCTCCACCTTTTAAATTAAATTAAAAATTGTCTTTTGCACCATCACACCACTGGTTGCTCCAGAAAAGAATAGTTTTCTTCAGCATTTGTTCTTGAGTACTAACTGACCATCTTAAAAAAACAAATCAAAGACTACAGACACTGCATCTTTTGTGTGTGAAGTTATCTGTTCCCCAAAGACTAAACCAAACAAAAGGGGCAGTTTTGGTATGCCGGGTTCAGTTGTCAAAATTAGTATTCTTAATGTTCTTCCTTATTTTAAACACCCATGAATAACTTGGTCCCTACTGCTTAGATTATAGATTTTAGTGTATGAATTTTAATAATTCTAATTAATGGTGCTATCTTTATTATATTACTTTGTACTTGGGTTCACTCTTTCATCACAAGATCTCAAAGCACTCTATTAAGCTGCACCAAATCTTTGTAAAGTAGATGAATTTTAGCCTATTGAGTTTATGTATTGGATAAGTGTAGTAAAGGGAATGAACAGTTTTTCCAAAGTTCAATTCAGAACTTTGCATTGATTCTCTGCAATATTTAAACACTGGGAAAATTAGGCTCCAGAAAACTTGACTCCCACTTCTACTCGCTAAATTATGGATCTCTTTACTCCCTATTTTGAATTTCAAGTAATCTTTGAAAAATTTGTATTCGTGAGTCTTCAAATATGAATAGTGATAATTTTATCAATATTATTAATATGCACTATTAAAAGAAATAAATCTACATTTGCAAAGCTTTGATGTGCTTACAAAAACTGAACTTTTAAATGAAAGTGTGTTTTTAAATCACGTATGTATTACAGAAATCTGTTAAGACAGTCTCACAAAGATCTGAGCAAATGCTCAGAGCAATGATTCACGTGCTCCTGGAGCTATGTCCTGGGAGCATCACAGATATCTGATGGAACAGACCTGCTCAGCACCTCTCAGGTTTATTCTCAAACCTGTTTTGCTGTGTTTCCTCCTATTTGTTATTTATGATAATTTTTGAAAATCTGTTTGATGTGCATATATATATATATATATATATATAAAAATTTGTGTGTGATTTTTATGGTGCTGTAGCTGTGTGCTGTGAGAATTGCCACCTGGAGAATGTCTGCTAAATCCACAACAGATCTCTGTGGTGGACTGTTATCTCTGATAATCTTACCTTTCAAATCTACCAATTATTGCGGATATTGTAGTGTTTTTCTTAAAAGTTCTTCCTCTCCTTTCCCACTGCTCTGCACCAAGGTGAGAGCTGGTCATTCACCACATGGATTTCCTTCTTTTAAGGGATTTTCATATTTAAGACTTGTCAAATAGTTCAAACTGCTTCACCATTTTCCATTTGGACATTTTAAGACACTTACTTGGCTGGTTTAAAAATAATAAAATTGTGACCTTTAGCTGACATTCCAAGCTCGTGTTTTGAAGGCTGTGCTTATATTTTGAGGTTACTGCCTAGGCAAATCAAGACTAACTGAACTGACTGATTCTGAGTGCTTACCTCCTTTCAATGCTTTTTTTTGGGAAGGGGGAGTTTTAGTCTAAAGGAGCACGTTTAAGAACCAGTATCTGCCCAGGCTGCTGAAGGCAGAAGGTGCCTGAGAGTGAAGCAAAAATGTTTTGAAGAGCAGGATTGGACTCCCTGTCTCTTCTGCACTAACCACCAACAGCTAGAGAACAGGCTGCAAGAGGATCACATCTCATGGACACGTGAGCTTGAGGCTCAGCAAAGTTTCCAGGGGAAAGGTACAGGTTTTTTTTTTGTTGCCTTTGCTTGATTGTATGTATTTAAATGGAATGGAAAATTTTAAATGCTAGTAGAGATCTTTGTAAAATATGTAAATTGTAGTCTGTGGACTTTCTGTATCAGGTAAGTGTAGTAATATGTGTTGTTTTGTTTGTTTGTTTTGTTTTGTTTAGTTTAGTTATAGCCATTTTTAGCAAATTGCTGAACAGTGCAGCCATACAGCAACAGCAGGAGGACTTAGGTGGGAGGGGAAGATAGAAAAAGTTGGGGGAAAGCCAAAAGGATGTCTGTACGTGTCCAGGGAGTCTTCAGACCTTTGCACTATGACTTCAAACCCTGGGAACAGTGGAATCTACCAATTCCAGCAGAAGTTTTGGTCAGAGCAGCACTATATGGGAGGATGTCCCATTGCAATTTATGGTTCTCAGTAGTAATGGCATAGTGCCTGCACCTATCTGGTTCCAGGTCATATGTGGTTAGAGCACATTTGATCTCCTGCAGAAGACAAGGAGTATCCCACAGCCACCTTCATTTCATCCACTCTGGCATCTGCTGAAACATCTGGTGGTGGCTGGTGTTGGAGACATTACAGTGGATGTGTTGGGAAACCCATCTGGCTCAGGATGAGAGTTTTTCTGCTCCTCTGTGCTGCTGAGCATTGGGGGATCTGGAAGTCCTTCACGCTCTGACCTTTAGGAAGTTGAAATGCTCGGTGCAGGGCTGTCACTGAAAAAAACAGCATTTCCCTCTTAAAGCTTTGTGAGGCATGTTTTTATTTTAATTGTGTACTTACAACCACTGGTTAAAAATGGGGTCTTTTTAACTGTCACCTTAGACCATTGTGCTTTAGCATAAACACCCAGACTTTGTTTCTCAGTGATACTCTTGTAGAATGTAGTTATGTGGGGATAGTGTTGACTAGTAATTATTTACTTGGTCAGACCGGATTGGTTTTCCTTCAAACTGTGCATTTCATTTTAGCAGTGGCATCTCAGATAGCTATTTAGAGAAGAGCTGCAGAAGATAGAAACTTCACAGAGGAGGGGAAGGAAAAAAAAAATCCAAATCAAAAAGATAAAATAAAATAAAATAATACCAACAAACCACCACACACAAGTTGGAAGGGCTTAGAATAAATTATTGCACATCATTCTGTGGGAAAATCTCCTCGTACGGATGCTGTGCTGCTCGCAGTGTGAATGCCAGATCCACTCAGCTCTGCTCTGCACTTCTGTCACCCTTATCACTCATGAGACGATCCTCCTCTACTGTAAGTGCTACCCCCAGCGGCATGTACTCATTTATAGGACTTGCATGCTGATGCTGAAGTCAGGCACCCAAGAGGCAGGGGATGAATTGACAGTATAGGCAGATGCTTTCAGCAAAGGAACCGGGATGTTAAAAGAGCTTTAAGCGTGGTTATTGTTTTGCCAGGCAAATCCATGTACTTGTCATCAAGGTGTTCAGGAGTGCCTCAGCCTCGTCGTACAAGCTTGAATACAAGAGCTGTAATCAAGAGTTACATCATTTGGTGAGACAAGACCTTGAGGAATACAGCAAAGGGAAATGTGCATAATTAGAACAGTTCAGTTACAAGGGAAAGGGGCTTTGATAGTGTTACAAATGCAGCTGAAACATGCAGCCTCCATTGCCCTGTCATCAGGCATTAGATGGTAGATGTCAGCAGGCCAGGGGGACCTCAGGATCCAGTGAAGGAGTGTGGGGGTTCCCTCTTTGAACCTTTCCAACCCTCAGGAAAACATTTAAGGTGACCATCTGCTGAGCCACAAGGTCTCCTTCTCCATTTGAGGACGAACACCACACCAGAGATTTAAAAAAAAAAAAAAGAGCCACTAACTAAAAAAAAAAAAAAAATTTAAAAAGCAGTTTGTTTTGATAGTTTTTCTCAGAAAAGAATGCTGAGAAATAGGAGCATGACCAATTCCTCTGCCACCTCAGAATTCCTGTAAAGGAAGAGGCTGACATGAAGAGGGGCCAGACGTGGTGACAGGGAACACGTCGTAGGTCGTCAAACGCCTTGGGGCCGATGCGCTTCCCATGGTGATTTCCACACTAACAGAGTTGCCAAAATCCTTCCTAGAAATTTCACTTGGGGGAATTAAAAAAAAAAAAAAAAAAAAAAGGCAACTTTAGTGACACCCGTTCTAAGTATGCAACATCCAGCCTGCTTTATTTAGATTTTTCACAAAATATTTATCACTGCCATAGTGATATCTATCCTAAAAAAAGAGACGATGTTTCAAAGCAATTTGACCTTCTCTAGACCCTATCCAGAGACATCTCTATTCTTACACGTGTATTATTGGCAAATGTTTTGAATTTTTGAGTTTGTAGAGGAAAATGCTCAACATCTCAGGGATTCTTGAGCCATGGGAGACTGCTTTCCACCCACCACCGAGTAGGTTACCAGACAATACTTAATGTTTAGGTATCAAATATGTTGTAACTATCCCTGGATGTGCAGTGAATTAATTACATTGCTCCTCTTTGCCTTTTCGTTATTCTGTTTATTACAAGGCAAAATTTGCTGGTGAGGCAGTGTGACAGTGGGGCACTTCCAAGGAAGAGCACTCGGGGAGCACTGGAGGGAGGATTTCAGCACTGATGCTCTTCCAAGACATCAGCTCCCACTGGCATCACTGGCATTCATCTTTTGGGTGAGACTACGGCTGGAATCCTCTCTCCCAAAGCAAACATTGCAGCAGGATATTGCAGGTGAGTTCTGAAATGAACTGATTTCATGATGATATTAAGCTCAAGGTTAGACATTTTTTTCCTTGAGGCTGGTGGCTGGGCCCTGCTGGGTGCTGTGGAACGCTGGCAGTGCTATGAATATCAGGAATGCTAATAATGGGGTCCCATTTCTAACTTGGGAACAAAGGTTTCATTGCGTGCACATAACTTCCACGGGCAAGAATTCCTCTTGTCTTGCTGGACGCGGGGTGTGGCTCTGCGTGAATAACCCCAGTCCTTTAAAAGAGCACTGGAAGACAGTCAAAGAATTGTTTCTTTGCCAATAATCGTAGTGTGGGGAGGCGCCAGGCTCAGGTTTTAATCCTGCAAATGATTCCAATGCAGGGAAGGAGGTAAATATAGAGTGCAATCTGAGATCTAGGTCTTCGTTGGGTTTGGAGGTCTGTTTACTGGGGGTTTCATTGCTGTGCTCTTGGGATTGTTTTAAATTTCTTCTTTTTTTTTTTTTTTTTTTGGTAGTTTAATTAATTTATCCTAATTTTCTCTGGACAATTCATAGTGTTGCTTGCTATTAATTGGCTCCAGGGTGTTTAATATGTTTAAGCCAATAGCAGAGGTCAGGGGAAGGGTATCTAAAGACCGCACGGAGAGCATCTGAATATTTGATCTCATTTGCACCAGATTCCTGGCTCTCGCTGTCTTAGGGATACCCAAGAGGGTTGCAGTTGTCATAAGCATGTCTTAAGTGGGTGCTTCAGAATTGTCCTGGGCTGGTATTGAGCCAATCCAGCAGCTTCCTGGAGCGAAGTATGCGCAGCGGAAGAGGGAGCAAGGGAGGAGGAATGCGTGGCATTCCCCTCCGTCTCTCTGGCACAATTGTCCTGGTGGTCCTGTTTCAGCTGGTGGAATCCAGAACAGCCCCGTGGCTGTGCTAGGGCACGTGAAGCTCCTTTTTTTGACCCTTATATGGCACAGGATTGCAGCACGACTGGCAGGGTGGGTTTGCAGCTCCTTTTCCTCTTTGCTCAGCCACAACGAGCCCAAACGTGACGTGTTGAGGAATCTGGCCCCATATTTCCAAACTCCATGCAAATATGGTAATAATAGCTAAACTGACATTTGCTTTCACTTCTTTGTATAGTATGTCTTTAATATGATCACTACCCTTAACATTTAAAGGAACTTTGACAGTTATGTAATCCCTTCAACATTTAAGTACAACAGGAATTTATTATTAAGTGCAGTGGCTGGAAATGGAGCACTTTTTTTCATTCACACTATAAACAGTTATGTTGGATTAGTAATCCTGCTTGTCAGAGCTGTTCACTGTTTGATATTAATCAGTGGGTTTATGAAAGGTGCAATAGAAGGCAGAAATGAGCAGGGAAGAAGTTGTAAACCTTGGTTCCATAAAACCAGACTCTATGTATTGCTCAGGTTCACAACATTTCTTGCAGTCATCTCAGGCTGAGGAGAAAGGAGGTGCTGCGTTATGGTAGTGGTGACTCTATCTTTCAATAAATATATATTTAGTTTCTCACTATATAAATGCAATAGCTGGTAGTGATGAAAGCCCAGACTTTCAAGAACGGTTTTAGGTTGTTTTGTAAAGAGTGTGTTTTTCAGATTGTTGTGTAGATCGAGCATGATACAACCTAGCAAAACACTTAATGATCAAATATTACATGACAAAATGAATGCCATCTCCTTTTGGTGCTTATCCACTATTAAAATCATGTGCAAATCACTTCACCTGAATATTTCTACCTAATTTGTGGGTTGTTATCTCTGAGCTACATAATTAATTTCTGTGTCTTGCAAACACTGTTGCACTGCAGGTTTATTGTTGATTTTTTTTTCCTTTTTTTTAACACTTCTGAGTCTCTAGTACATATTCATGCATCACGTACAGAGGAGCCAGGTTCTTTGGTTGGAAATGTCATCCTGGGAGATCTTTAGATGATCAAAGTGACAATGACACCATTGTAATGTAACATGTCTTCAAACAGTGCATAATAAATTACCATGATTGGTTAATGAACATGCATGATTAATGAAACAAAATATAGACATATAATAAAGGCTTTTCTCCTAAATGTCAGTCCTCTTCCCTGTTCAAATGCTCCTGGATATGTCCCTTATACACCTTGCAGAAGAGTTGACACATATACGTATGGAGATATACAGCAGTGAAATCAAAATACAATATATGATGTTTCCACTAGAAGTGAAGTTAAACTTGAATAGCATGTTTGACAGGTTTCAATACCTAAGTTTGTTTCAAGTTAATTTTTCCCCCTTATTTCTGAACTCTTGCTTATTACAGCTTTGTTTTGGCATTAAAAAAAAAAAAATCTTCATTGAATAACATTGGGCTTCGTTAAGACTATGTATATCTTTCACTGATCACTTTTAAAGCAACGTGGCATTAGCTTTGTAAATTGTTGGGGCTAAAATTAGCATTTGATTGTGGTAGGATCAAAAGTGTCAAAAATCTGCCTCACTGCCTCATTATCAATCACTGGGATATTTTGGGAGAAGCAGTTTGATTTGCATCGTCGGACCTCCTACCTAGCATCACAGAAGGCTGTGCATCAATAAAATTAACTTTTGTCACTCAAACCAAATCGGGCTGAGGCGCCCCTGCCAGAACAGCTCATTGTGCGTGCGTGGATCCCGGAAACGCTCGGACCATCTTTGGGAAGGCAGAATGAAATAATTCATCCACTTCTGGGTCTTGTCCCAGAGCTTTCTTTATGTCTCAAAAGAAATCCAGCAGGAAGGCGATAGGTCCTCCTCACAGAGAGCCAGAAAAAAAAGGCAAGGTCTGGATCCAACCGGCACAGCGATGGGCTGGGCCAGATCCGGCCTGCTCCGTCCCGGTGCGCAGAGCCCTGCCCAGCTGTGCCTCACCTGTGGAAGCCTTGGAGCTGTGATTTACAGTGCAGCCGCCCTTTGCTCAGCTCCCCGTTGCTCTGGAGGAAGTTGCTGCAGCTCTTTGCAGAGCACAACGTACCTCTCATCTCCTGCCAGCTCCGCAGAGCAGAGCAGTTCCCGGCGGCAGGATCACCACCCTCGTCGCCTCCCTCCACCGTTCGCCGAGCGGGAGACGCTGCTCTTCCAACATCTGGAGGTCTGGTCTGCAGCATGGGGTGCCTGGGGTTCACACGCTCCCCTTCTCCATGGATCTAGTTCCAGCCATTCTGGGAGCTTTTCCCAGCGAAGCCCAGCATGGCTGGCTGTCCTTGCTGCCAGCGGGCCACGGCAACAAGGCAATAAAAAGACAAAAAGTCTCAGCCTTCCTACAACATCTATTATTTTCTTTTGTTGGAGGTTGTATGAGCCAGAGTGGAGGGAGGTGAATGTGTCCTGCCTGGGCTGCATCCTGTCTTGCAGCCAACCCACGCAAGAGAGCTGATTTTTCTTGGGCCTCCTTTTGGCAAAAAAACCCCCAATTCTCTTAAGTCTTACCCATTCTGAAACACTTTGTGTGGTTTTAAGATAAAAGTAAGTGTATGTTCCTAGGCATCAGTTTCTAAACAGCAGATCATCATCCAGTGTCTGCTTTTTTCACCCCTCCTCTCCCAAATTTCTTTCAGGTGCTCTGCACTGTCCTGTGATTATACATATTAGCTGCTAAAGGTATGTCCCGTAGTGCATCCAGTCCTCCTTCCTCCTGTGAATCCATCCATAGCCCACTGATATGGTCCTCATCCATGTTTACTGATAGATTTTTGTTATTCTTTGAATTCATGATGAAGAATGGTAGTTTTCTGTGTTTCTGGGGTTTTGGTTGGTTGGTTTGGGATTTAAGCTATTCCGTAGCTGCAGTTTGCCCCAGGAACAGAAGAAACCACTGAGCTCTTTATCCCCTCAGGAAAAAGGTAACAATTTATGGAGAGACTGCAAAAAGGCAGGATTAGGGGATTTTAGAAAATGTAAACCTTTTCCTTTTCGTGTTGTACAGGCCTTTCCCAAGATGTCATTCCTAAGGAAAATGTGCTACTGTCGTGTAGATGGATGGAAAGTTTAAGTTTTAGTTTGAACAAAGTCAGTACATGTGCACTCTTCATCATTTAAATAATTGTTTCAGTATTGTCTGTGAAACAAATATTTAGACTTTGATCTACTTTTAAAGCCAGATAGTTCTTGAAAATTCTCCTAAGCGTTTTCCTCATTTCCTGAGCCAAGGAAATGATTTTTCAAAGCCTAAGTCAGCTTGCTTTATCTCAGAGGAAATAATGTTATTTTTGTGTACCTGGTAGCGCCAACTGAAATATTAAGAAACCTCAAATGTTCACTTTTGTGCAAAGATTTCTGAAAAGGATAAATCCAAACAGGACAAAATAATTTCTTTTAAACCCTTAAGCAAATGAAATGTACAGATTTGCACTGTCCTTTCAATAGTATTCTTCAAATTCTAATTAACAAGTAAACCAGGCCACATGCAAATTCAAATGAAATTTTATTAAATTTTATCAAATTAATAAATTAATGGGACATGAAAGGAAATAATCTTAAAAACATCAGCAGAACACTCATTGGTAATAATGCTAATTGACTTCTCTTTGCTCTATACTACTGTGGGAGCTTGGACAAATCTGTCAGAAAGAAGGAGATGGACTAGTATGAATTGCACTCTGTGCTGGGTGAGAAATAACTTCAAGAGGCTGAACTATTTCATGGCAAGATCTGAGCCAAAATATTAAGAATGGCAACCTTTGGTAAACCAGCTTTCACCTTCTCAATGCTTATAACAATCTCAAGCTTATAACAATCATGCTTCAGTTTGACGTTACCAAAAAAACCTGTATTTTTTCCAAACTTTTTGAAATTTAAAATTGCTTGTTAAATTAGCAGCAGGAAGAAAAGTGGGATGCTCCATTTTGAGGAACTGTTCACCTCTGACATGCGTGGTCCTGGTGGAGGTCATTTTGACTAATTGCGGGATGAGCTCTGCTGGTGTTTGGAACCAACTTCCAAAGATGAATTAGTGGCATCACTTGGAAACAGATTTTACAGCTGAAAGTAAATAAACTGCGAAAAATCTAATCCAGAAGACAAAATTAATTAGTACAAGAGCAATCTATCAAGGCATCCATAAAAATAGAAAAGCTACCACTCGTTTGAAGCAAACAGTCCCTTCCCTTCACTGTTTATCCTTTAAAATAGAAGGTAATTTCTAATATTTGCACGCCATATTTTTTTCCTCTAAATTTATTCCTTTGTAACTGACTCTAAGCAGTCTCTCTGTCTGAAAGGCATTTGTAACACCCCCTCATTTCTTTCTAGTTTCTTCAAGGTTAAGAATATCCATAGGTATCCACTCAGGGCATATTTATTCAACGGTTAGAAAGTACACCAAACTGTTGTCTAGTGTAGACTTTATTTTAGGAGCAAACATAAACACGAAGAAACTATAATCCCGGTGTAATGTAGGAATCTAATTAAGACTAATGAGGCAACATTAAATTTAATGTATGATGCATTTTATATGCCTTACCATTAGAGCTGCAGCAAGCTGTTCGTCAGAGCGTCGAACTTTGGTGAATAAGCCCCTGAAGGCATTGTTAAACAATCTGGGCTCAGGCCTTCTCCTGCCCATTTAGGTTGTGCTGGGCTTGGAAAAACCTAGGTATAAATGGAAATTTGGGCTGGAGGGAGGCCTCAAGAAGTTCTGCTCATCTTTGAATGGCTCAGCAAGCTGATAAAAAGGGAAGATAAATGGATGGCTGCATGTGACACCCTCGAGGAAGTACCAGGCTGGGACAGAAGGGAGGAGGGCCAAGTGTAATGTGTGAACTGCTGTTTGAGAGGCACCTATAGCAATGGGAGTGGGAAAAGGCTGGGATTTAAGTGACACAGTTTGTCAAGAAGAATGGGCATGATGATCGTTGTTTAACAGCTAATTAACAGTACAGTTTATTATATATATATTTTTAATTCTTACTGAATTCAGGAAGTTCAGTAAGTTCTTACATGCGTTTAATAGTACAGAAAAATAAGAGTATAGCTCCAGATATAGATTTCACTCTCCAGAATCTTTCCCCCCAGTACAAAGGGAAGACTCTTCCAACAATTAAAATTTTTACAATGATTTATCACATAACCCTTCACAGAGTTTGTTAATCCCTATTACTGGAGGGATTTAAGATTTGTAGATGTGGCATTTGGGGACATGGGTTAGTGTTTGGCTTGTCAGTGATGGGCTAACAGTTCAACTTGATGATCTTAGAGGGCTTTCCCAATCTAAATTTTATATTAGCCTTAATGTGCAGGGAAGTATACAGTATGCACTGAGGGTCAAGATGAGCTTGAATAAAGATTGGGTGCTGAGGAATAGGGATATTTTTGGAGGAGCATGTAATGAGTTGACTTCATGGGTTTGCAGTATAAACTGATACTATGGTGATGGGTCGGAAGTGCAGGCTGAGCTGTAGCTTGGACAAGCTCATGGGCTCTGGTGTTAATTGGTGATTGCCAGCTGCTGTGAGACTGGGCCAGCCATGAGAAGAAGGTGAGGTAAGGAGGATTTAGTTGGTGTGGGGAAAGGGGATGGGGAGGGCCGGTGTCAAAGTTCACTTCAACCCTGCGGCTCTGAGTTTCAGCCTACTACATCCTGGAAATTCATTCCAGTTTATATTATTGCATGTGTTAGTGATGGCTTGAGTGTTTGAGACTTTGAAGTATTTAATCTACACATGAAATTGGAATTTTTTTCTTTCTTTTTTTTTTTTTTTTCTTCTTTTTTTTTTTTTTCCTTTTTTTTTTTTTTTCCTGTGGAATATAGCCATGGAAACCTGTAGTCTGTGCTGGAAAATAAATGACTGGAAATGTTCCTCGGTGACTAACTTGCTGCAAGACGTTATTGTAAGTGCAAGCACCAAGTTCTACTTTTGACAACAAACAAATGTCATGTGCTGGGTTGTGGAATTGGGGATTTAGCAGCGAGGCTGGTCCGAGGAAAAAGATGCTGTCAGGATGACTGGCAGTGGTGTTATAGGAAGATTGCAAAGGTGCCTATTGCACAGGTTTGGGCTGGGGAATGAGTTATTCCTTTCAGGAACATCAGGGAGCACCATGAAAGCTCAGCTGGGGGCAGAAAAGAAAACAATGCTGCCAGAGGGGCTTCAGGGGGGTGGGAAGGAGCGACACTTGTGTTCACAAGTGTTTGGGGATTGACCTCACTCAGCTGCTATGGAAGTGTGGGTGGGGGGGACGACTTCAAGGCAAGCAGATGTAGGCTGATGCTGAGAGTTTTTACAGTCCCCTGGTGTGTGGGGGACATGCTGGGACCACCCCATCGTACCTGACCCGGCTGCCTGAGAGATGGAGAGAAAGAGCACATGCAAGGGGGGATGGTTTTCCCACCACAACCTGCTCTGCTCTTTCCCTTCCCAAAGGGAAGGCCTGTATGCCTCTACCTGTACAAACCTGAGTGAGGTTTATGCTGTTGTGTCTGCTCCTTGTTTAGTGCTGAACTGAAGCTGGATGGAGAATCAGTTCAAACAGGGAGATGTGAAGGTTTATGGAAGCAGACAGCTCCTGTGACCCCTCCATTCCTCATCTCCTTGTGCTCTGTGCTCACCTATCCCTTGGAAAAAAAGCCTCAGCAAACCAGAGAAAATGTAAATTTATTGCTAAGGGAGTTGCTAATTTATTTTCTTTTTTTTTTTTCTTTCTCCAACATCCTTCTAATTTCATTAATAGCAATTCCTGATCTTTCTTGTGACTGAGCTAGAAGTATGCACACTTTTCAAAGCACAGGTACAGGTCATATTTTTTCCCTTAACATTTTGTCTTTTCCTTGAACACATCACACTCTGCTCAGCTTTTGCCAGCTGGATGCTCTCTTCCTCTGTTTGGATCCTGTGGATCAGAGTTCTGGGATGTTCTCCCAGCTTGGCCTCACTGATCTGGCCTCCAGGGCAGCCTGTGCCCCACTGGGGTCTGTAACACACAGGTTTAAACACATATTGCAACCAAAGCAATCAGGGCTGAGACATTTGCAAGGCTCCTTAAATCCCACCACTTGGTGTTTAACCCAATTCTGGGGAAAATGTGATAGATAAACCTACCTGCCTTTCCTTGTTGTGTATGAGTGTTGTTTGGATTTAGGTCAAATTCCTTGAATGAGATAAACATCCTTTTTATCTCAGCGTCCTGTTGCAAATGGCTTTTCCTTTAGGAATGGATTCTCACCCTCCTCTGCAGCCAACTTCCTTCTGCTTTCCCACTGAAACAACCCTGGTATTACCATATCCTGGGATTTCTCTCTGGGATGTTAGGACAAACAAGGATGGCGTAAACCTTGGGAAGTGTTTGGTCTGCTAGAAAAGCACTCAGATGAGCTCCAAATAGGATTCATAAATTGTACAGGGATCTGGTGGTTGTCAGAAGTCCTTAGTTCTATTTACTGCCAACGTGGCCACGATGCAGTGGGAACTGCTAACTTTCCTGGTGCAGTGTTTTTTTCTGCTGGGGTGTGGGTTGTGTTCTCAAAATCCATCTGGCCATTGCTTGTTTCCCCATCACAACAAGCAGCCAAGGTGGTTTTTACATAACCAGCCTTTCTGATCAAAGAAAAGAGGTGATTCTTGCCCAAAACTGTTACAGGGCTCCCTCCATCCCAGCCTCTTTAGCTGTGCTCAGCTCCTGCAGGCACTGAGCTGGCTCAGGGAAGGGTTAGTCTGTGTCTGCTCCCTTGAACCTCTTCCCTCTGTAGGGAGCCTCTTTTAGACAGTAAATCACCAGCGATGATCTGGGAGAGACTGATCCTCCTCACCTCTTCAATAGGTAAATTGCCCTTTTAGAAGAGTGATCCATGCTCCCGTCCTCATTTTTCATATCTCACTTAAAAAAAAAAGCAGAAAAGAAAAAATAATCTTCAAGGGACTTTGACTTAAGCAAAGGCACTTTAGAGTCTTTTTCTAATGTCATTCTAAAGTTAAAAAACAATTTGACTTCAAGGGAGATACAGCCCAATTTTTTAAAAACTTAATAGGATTAGTCATGGGAACTATTTTTAGCAAAAGTTCAACTTTATCCATGTATTTTAATGTGGGAAAAGTGTGTCCTTTTCCCTCTGCTAATGTTTGATGTATTCCAGCCCTCCTGCGAGTGTGTTTGAGTATCTTAGGGGCTCTGGAGTGGAGGAGAACTTCCTCTCGGATTCTCTCTGTTTTCTTTCGTGAAAATGACATTCCTAAGCTGTTTCACTTTCTGACAGGAAATGGAGCCTTGCCAAAAATGATTAAAGTCCAAGAAAGCATAACAGTTCCAAAGCTGCAGCAGTTCTTTAGGAGTCCCGAGTTTGACATTGTGTCAAACAAATGTGAAATATTGTTTAATAAATTTGAATAATACAGGGAAAGGGAAAAATGGTTCTTGGCTTATAATGCTGGTGCTCTTTATTAAGTCTGTAAAGGCCTGCCTAGCTCTAATAAATTGAAATATATACATAAATATACTTGTGCATGGATAACAGTTTAATATTGTAATATATAATGAAGGGCGCACATGCACCCCCCACATGCAGACACTGATTTATTTCTGCTATGACCATATATATATTGATATGTGTGTGCAGGCTCCCTCACAAGTTTGTACATATTTATACACGGAATTACCAGTCGCAGGCAACCCCTGTGCCCGCTTCATATAAGAAATATCATAAGCGTTATTTATAAGGTGTGATGTAACATTATGACTTTATAAAAATACTAATCTAATGTTAGATAAAATACAATTGTTGACGGTTTCTCAATGGTTTTTGGTTCAGTGTTTGTTTTAAAGGAATTATTTTGAGGCCTTTGCTTATGCCAAGTGACACCTTATCATGTAATTCCAGTGTTACTAAAAGGGCTGTGCCGAGACTCAGGAAAGCAGTGGGAATTCTGTGGCACCCAAGAGCCTGGCTCTGCCACCTTATCCCATTTAACAACTCTCTCTGCCAGGAGGGCTTCCAGCCACTGAGAGTTTGACAGTTTTCAATATTAGGGTATTAACGCAACAGCTCTATCAAAATGAGCCAGACTTCTAAGAAATTCCTGTGCTGTCAAACCCAAGTGTGAAAAAGTCCTGCCAGGCTCCAGTAGTCCTAAGGTTACTTCTCAGA
Source organism: Phylloscopus collybita (assembly GCA_027886175.1). NCBI lineage: Eukaryota > Metazoa > Chordata > Aves > Passeriformes > Phylloscopidae > Phylloscopus > Phylloscopus collybita. The sequence goes on along the minus strand of JAJNNQ010000031.1, from coordinate 3,545,215 downwards.
ATCCACAAACACCCTTCAGCATTTGAAAGTTGGCTTCTAATTTTATTTTGGATTTTGGTCGTACTGTGTTCACAAAAAAAAAAAATCACATTTTAAGTTGCTCTCTGGCCACAAGACCAGGAACTTCTTTTTTTATTTTTCTTCTTGATTTTAATCAATAAAAGCTGGATTGCATCATTACCAGATTCCAGGAGCTCTGAATTTTAAAATTACTCTAGCTACTTAAGGCTCAATAGAATTGGGACAGTTGGCGACTTTTCTAGAAAACATGAAAAGTTGCCTTGTTGGTTCTTGCAAGAAAACACTTGTTTCCCCTCTGTCAGATGCATTACTCCTCCACCAAAATATATCAAATATTCAGCAACCTATAAAATAATAAAAATGTTCTCCTGACACGGTCTCGAAGGCAAAACATCCTTTAAGTAGAGGTGCTTCTCAAAGCAAAGCTGTGGGAAAGGTTTCTATTTTTCATTCTTTGCATGGGGCTGCCCTGCTGTTTGATTAAAAGGAGTCCTCTTTAATAGCTTTTCCAACGGCATTTGAGATTTCACATCAGTGAAGTTGAGCCGGGACCGTGGGTGCCGTCATTCAACAAGGACAGCGATTCGCGGCCACTTTTCAGACGAGCTAAATTGATCAGACAAGTCAGTCAATGTCATTGAGCACTATTTGTCACTTCATAAGCAGCTACAATCTGCTGCTCCATAAATGCAGAAGGACCGTCGAATAAATCACATCAACCAGTGGGAGTAGATAGTATCCCTTCATCCATAATTGGAGCGGCCCTCTCCTGTCACATTCGCTCATTCCCCGCGATTCCGGCGCGGATTGACACTGACAAAGAAAGAGCAGCCGCTGTCAGAGGAGCTGGAGTCTGTCTGCTGCTCTGCTCTCCCCACTAATAGATATCTATCATAATATTGTATTAACATCACAAAAAAAAAAAAAAAAAAAAAAAAAATCAGACTCCGAGCTCCGCTATCTGGGTGTATCGATGACATACGTGGGGGTTTCTCCTGGGCTGCGGGGAAGGCTGATTGATGCAAGAGGAAAGCTCCTGATTCAAAGCCACTTACCAAATCTGTCAGCCACAGGAACGCTTACTGCCCTGTGTGCTGCTAAATTCACAGGCAAAACTATGATTGGAAAATAAGTAAAATAATGAGAACGCGATTTGTCGCAAACGGACCTCCTAGAAATTACTTGCTGGTGCGGGGATGGAATTACTCTTATGAAGTGGCTTTATGGTTATGTATTTACCAAAATAATTAAAGAAATTGAACACCTTGGAAAAAAGGTGTCTCTTTAGCAAAAGGAAAACCACAAAAAGCCCCCAAAACTTCTCTCTGGAGCCTGGTTTGGCAAATATGTATTTTCCAAGTGAACAGATGAAATCAGAAGAGAGTATTTATTACAAAAGTGTGGCAGCCCTAGGAACTTTTTTCCTGGAGAAATGCTGGATGGTTTCTACCAGGAATATGTTAGATTAATCAGCTCTCTCAGTCCTGGAGAGAAATCACAGTGGAATACCCAAACTGCTGTGTAGTCACATGTAAATCTCTCTGACAACCTGGAGGCACGGATCATTTGTTCAGTGTTTGGTTCCAACAACAAGCTCGTGGAGGAAAATACCTTGTTTGCTTATAAAAAAGATTGTAGCTGAATATGTAATTGCTGGGAACAGAGCATTGGGATCCCAGGAGTCCAGGATGAGGATCTGGATCCTTTATTTTGGGGGAGAAAAAGCCTTAAGTCAGTCTGCCTGTATGTAAACAAAGCTTCACATTGCGTGTCTTGTAGGAAAACAGTGAAACACTTTCTTTTTAAAGGTGCTCCATGTAAATGTCATGTTCCTGGCTGGAATCTTTGCTGGGCCCAAAGGCAAAGCGTGATATCAAATGATTGCTACAGTATTCAGTCTGGGACATCTCTTGACCCGTGTGCACAGATGATGAACAATTTCTCCTTTCTGGGTTGGCTTCTTTGCCTCTTGGTGCAGAAGTTGTCCTGAAAGCGTGCCAGGAACCTAAGTCATAGGTGAGCAGTAGAAATGATTTTATCTATAAGAGATGCAATCCTGTTAATATTCACATAAATTCTGCTAGAGGTACAGTTCAAAAGAAAACCCAAACCAGTAGATCATAAAAGTATTCATCATTAAACACAAGACTTTGACTGGTTTTTAGATTAAAATAATAGAAATGTTATGCTTAAAACCAAAATGTGAGACAAATCCACGTGCATTGGAGAACTGAGCAGCGTCCAGAGGAGGCAGCTTACACAGGAGCGCATTCATTGTCAACATCTGATACTGAAAAGGTCAATAGTTAATTAAATAATCCATCACCTTAGGATAGAGAGCCGTCCTCACTTCTGACAATCAATGGCAGAAATATTAAAAGGTCAGAAAATGAGTTACTATATATTGTGTTTTCTTACTGTGTGTTATAAAGATGTGGCTTGTGTTGAGTGGTGTGGGCATGAAGACAGGTGGGAAGAAATATTAGCTGCTGCCCAAATATTTTCTTAGATGCTCTTTTACCAGGCTTCTTTATGTGTGGGCTTCTGAATCGATGGACCTCAAAGATGTAGTAAACTTTTACAATGACAATTTAAGACTGTATCACAGAATTTATAATGTGCTCTCTTTAATTATCAGTCTGTTTTCAGGAGCATTTTTCTCCTGTGCTGCTTGAGGTTATACTGGGATAAACTGGGTGAGCCTGTTGATATTCAGCTTTTGTTTAGACATGGGGTAGAGTTATTTTGAGGACCCAAGAGGCAGTTTTTTTGGTGCTTATTTCCTAGATCTGATGGGTAGAGCAGGGCAAACAAAGCCCACTCAATGACTCCTGATTGTGTTGTTCTGCCAGGGTGTGGTGTGTACCTGGTTCCAGGGTTATCCTTATGAATAATTATATTATTTATTAGAGGGTAATGTTTTTGAACACTGAGTGTTTATAAAGTTTAAATTAATTTTAATAACAGTGTTGCCATAATTATTTTTTCTTTTTCTGCCTGTCTTCTGAAAAAAGCCTTTCCCTCCCTAGTTGTGGGGCTATTCCTGCGTTGTGTTTGTCAGAATACGAGTGTGGGTGACTTGGTGCATTTTTCCATTCCTTTCTCAGGATAGGCTGAAGTTTTCTTGTTTTCTGAATGGAAACTGGGTTTTCCATGTGAAGGGAAACAACTGACTCGTGTTTCTGTGCCCAACACAGATGGAAGGGGCTCCTTTGAGTGATGCCCTTCTCATCCTCTCCAATAGCCCCTTTATGTTGGGACCCTCCAAACTAAAGGAAGGGCTACAAATGCACCAGAACAGGGATATGCTTCCCTCCTCTCCTACAGTGCAAGAACAGTATGTATTTATTAACCTTCTCTCTGCTTCTAAATTTTCTTAATTTTACTTTCTTGGTACCTTTTACCCTGAGTGTAAAAGTCACAGCGCTGAATTCCGGCAAGCGTTATATGATTATTTTATCTCTCACTATAAAGAGTTTTGAAAGACTTTGTATGTGAGGCAATATAAAAATAAATTGAATTGAACTGTGGCTTCACCTCCCCAGTTTTTTAGTGCAGAAACCTTTAGAGCAAAAACTGCAATATAAGGACAAAGGAAGAGATTAAGACTGTGCCATGAAAGAGGTGATGCTGGGTGACAGGTCCGACCCTGCCTGAGCAGTTGGGTGGGTTTGCAGTCGGCTGTGTATTAATTAGATTTTAAGCATGTTCAGAACTGGGGAAAAGCCTGTTTGTATTTTTAGTGGGAAGGTTATTTTAAGCCATGAGAAAGGTATTAGGTATTATCTACTGTGGTGCATTTATATAAACAAAGGTCTACCTGATGGCTGTGCAAACATCTGTTCTGTTCTTACCCAACATTGCACGGTTCATTAACACTTACCCTGTTGGCCTCTGAAAGGCCAGTTCTGGAAACACATAATCTTACTTACAGATCCACAGTTGCAATAATTTGACTTTTAAAAGAAAATATTCTTAGCTTAGGGTAACGAGGGTATTTTTTTTTCCTGTTTTTTGTTTGTTTGTTTAGTGTGTGTGCGTCCCACAGTAAAAAATATGGTTTTATGTTTTACAATGCCAGATCAATAAATTACATTAGTAAATGACTCCTGGTTCATGAGAAGCGCTGTATTTTGACAATATCAGCCAACCTTACCATTTGTTTAAGCAGGAAAAGTGGGGAGCCAAAATAAAGCTGTTACAGAAGAAATCTCAAGAATGTTTATGAAACTTTGCTCTAGCTACATTTATTAGGAGTAGAAGCATAGTCTTAATTTGTCATGCAGAATTCCAGGGGAGTGAGTAATTTCTAGAGCTTCTCTAAATGCCAGGACTTAATATTTTTTTTTCTGCAGCAATTTGTTTGTAAACAGGGAGTAGACTGTATAGGTTGCAATGTGACAAAAAGGTATCTAGGATTTGTCATCTTCTGCTAACAGCTGTTGGGTTTATTTTATAGCATCTCATGGGGTTTTTTGGATAAATGCTCTGCTGATGGCAAGCAAAAGCACCCTGAGGATCTCCAATGGTGGGCATGCACAAAGTTTAACTGTAATAAGCTGTTTGTCAGGGATTTGCTCTCCAATGGATCTGCTCCCCCGGGTCTCAGCAATTCCCACCAGGGTGTCCATGTGTCACCTTCAGAGAAACCCACACTGAACAGGAGGCAAACTCCAGGCAAGATGGCAATCTCCCTTCTGGCAGGGAGAATTTGATGATGTGAAGAGGGGAATCAGGGCTTCCTAAGGAGGATTTTTAAGGGAATGGAGTTCATGAATTTTTACTTGCCAGTTTCCCTGCTGCTACAGGAGCCCAGGATATTTTTTTTTTGTCACCCCCACCTCCCTTTCTCATCTTGTGACATACTGTAATTGTGGACTTTGGTTTTTTATTTGGTAATCTGAGGCAAAATCCTTGTGGTTCACCTGGAGAGCTGGGCTTGTGTTTGGACTCCATGACCTTAAAGGTCTTTCTCAACCCTAATGAATCCTAGTGAGCAGTGGAGATGGGACTAATGCTGAGGGCCTCAAATCTACCACATTTGTTTTTTGGGGCCAGCCTTGGGCTGGGACTGGTGTGGTCCCATGGACTGACTCCCTGGCACGGATGGACTGCTTTGGGTTTGCCCTTGGTGTGCACCAGCATTTTAGTGCCATTCCAAGGGCACCCAGCAAGTGGTTTCCAGGCAGCTCTTTGCAGTGAGATGGGCAGCAGGGACTGGGAGATGTCCTTCAGAAGTTCACTCTGGACTCAACAGAAAAATCCTGCAGAAAGACACACTGAAACGTTAGACAATATTTTGTGGCCTTCCCTTAGACAACCTTCCCTTATACTCAGAATACATGAGCTGTATTCTCAGAAGTCTTCAATATTAGATGTTCCTAGCTTGTTTGAAATCATTCTCATGCCATCACTCAGCCTTTGTGCAGGAGGCAGGTGAATGTCTCCATGGGTGCCATCAGTGCATCCCTAGGCTGAATGTGAGCACAGCAGAAACCTCAGTAAATTCATGGAAACCACATCTTAGGCACGTTATTACCTCGGGAGGGAGATGAGCCTGCCTGTGCTAGACATGTACTTTCTTGACTCCTTTCAGAGGTTTGGTTTTTTTTTTTTTTTTTCATATTTGAGTAATGTGGCAGTGACTGAAGCAGCACATCAGTTCTCATGGTCCCCTGCTCCCCAGATCGATTACACCCTGTCACACCAACACAGCAGAAGTCATCGTCTGAGGGGAAAACCCACTCATTTCTCACTGCATTCCCAACTGCTTCAGAACCTCTGCCAGCACATGTTAGCTCTGATAACATTTTAAGATACTGCTCTGCCGAAATGAAAGCCTTGCTTGCAAGGCCACGCTGTCCAAAGTTCTCCCATCCCTCATTTAAATCCAGCCTAATTAGCCCGGCTACAGACCTTGTTGTTATACATGCTGAAGTATAATGGCTGCTATTATAGCAGCTTGCAGCAGCAAAGATATATGATTTTGAACGATATGTCAAGGAAAAATAAACATGTTTCATTTCTTCATTAGATAATGTTTATTTATAGCAGAATATATATCTACCTCCACTGTACCATTAAAGTTTTGACTGCTTTTTAACTATAAAATTTGATATTGTTGTGGCAGCTGCACTACTCAAATGATTGCTATAGTACAGCTGTTATCAAAGAGTAAGATTTATAGCTGCCCTACATGGTGTAAAGATATGTGCATATTTACTTTGTGTTTTACTACTTGTGTCCTATATTTTAATGACACAAGGTGAGATGAAATAGTGAAATAATAAACTCTTTTTTGCTGCTGCAAAAGCAAATGGCACGATTTGTTTAAAGTTTGGTGCTAAATTATCTATTGTGCTATGACAATTATTTTTTTTCTCTCTGCTATTTTGGTTTATTTAAATATATTTTACATGTTAGTAGCAATCCTAGGGGTTTTTTTGTTTTGTTTCGGTTTTTTTTTTACTGGTTTTACTTTTCAGAGAAGTGCTCTGGAACTGGAGTGAGAACGACATGCTTGATGAAACATGTCAAGCTACATTATATTGTAGGTAAGGATCAATATTTTAACCCTTGGATAGATTGTTAGAGCACAGTGAGCAGCAGCTTCCCTCATTGGTGCTTTTTTAGGAAAATTAGATGAATGTGTGAATTGGGCCAATATCCACTTTTATGAGGCTACCTGTTCCTATTGCAGCAGGCCCCTGAGCAATACACCATGCATGAAAAGAGGCTCAGAAAATCTCCTGGTAAAGGAAGGGGTGAGAAAGTCTGTCCAGCTCAATGGCCAGATCCTGACCATCAGCACAAATCTTTTACATCCAGTGTTGAGCTCTCCTGCCCAAACTCAAGGCTGGTTTCCATGGGATTCAAATTTTCTAACCACAGCATTTGCAGAGTAGGCACCTTTGGCTGCTGTTTTGATTTTGTTATTGACCAATGTCTCTTTACATATCATTATTTTTTTTTTTCCCACTGGTTGGATCTCACTCAACAAGGACTGCCTCATCAAAAAGGCCTGCAAGCAGGATTGGGTTATTTCATGAAGGCTGAGGTCCTTCAGCAGAAATCAGACCTAGATCGAGTGCAGTGGACAGTCCTGTGTGTAAGAGAAGAATTTTAAATTCAAACTCCAAAACCAGAAGGAAACAAAAGGAGAAATCAAATTACAGAGGAGAGGAGAGGTGAGTGATAGACTTTACATTCTTATTTAATTTTTATTACCTGCTTTGTGGACCTTTATTTGACTGATGTTAAGTACAATCCTGCCTGTGTGAAATTCAATTTTGTTGCATTTTTTTGAGTGGGGAAGAAGGGACACTGGTTTCCCCTTAAGATAACCCATAAAGCAGTGTTCCTCACTCTAGTCTGTGTTGAGTCAGTCATGTATTTGTGTTTCCTACCAAACTCTTTTATGTATTAAATCTATTACATTTATCCTTTTCTTGCAATTTTTCTTTTGTTTTTGAGACTAGAAAACATAAACTACAGCAACTTACTTATCTGCTCCCTTTTGAACTCACTTCTGCCTGTTGCCTTGAACATTTCCCATGCCTGTAGTCGGTACTTTTACCTCTTCACCATATTTTTAATATATTTGAATGAAACTAAGAGAGTGTTTAAGACACCTCCAGCTGGAAGAGCTGAGCACTGGACAACTCAATGTTCACAGGTTCTTGCTGAAGGTGCAAGCTGCTTATCATGGGCTGGAATGTCAGGACTCTGCCAGGTTCTAAGGCATGGTACCACCTCTTTTGACTTGGTAGAGAAAGTCATGATGCCTCATGTTTTTTGGTTTTTTGGCCTTTGTATCTCTTTTTGGCACTGAAAAAACACACTTTGAAAGCCATGTAAAAATGCAGTGAGAACAGGGTTTCTCGTGAGGTCTCCTTTCCGTCCTGGATTTTCTCATGTCATAAATCCAAGAACAGACTTTTTTTTCTTGATATTTAGGCTTTTTTTTTTTTTTTTTTTTCCTGGCACAGACCAAGAGGCTATGACAAATTAAAAAAAGAAAAACAAAAAAAAAAAAAAGGAAGAAAAATGAGAACTTCATGTCTTGTAAAAGATTTGGCTCTAGCTTTGAGGAAAGCTCCATGGCTCTTATTATTTTACTCAGCCATCCCTACCACAAGATTACTTTGCCTTAGGGTGATGGCTTGTAGGATTTACTCAAGCATTACTTCTTATCAAAACTTTGACCAGCAACTTGGTGATCACTGGAGTCCCCAAGCACAGATTTTACAGGGAACTTACAGGCTTAGTTAAAATGCAAATGACTGTTAATTAGGCAAACGAGCTACCAGCAAAGCAGATATGGCAAGTGAGTTGACATTAGGTAAAGTAGAAGTGATAATTAATAACCCAACAATTTGGACGGGTCATCGGTTGGGCTCTGCTCGATCAATGGCTGCTGTCTCTGTGCATTTGGGCTGAAGCTGCACCTAGAGAAAAGGGCACTTCTGTGAAAACCACGCTGCCCAGGCCAGGCAGATGTGCCACACCACATCTGTCCAACCAGTTCCAGCAGCTTTTCGCAGAGGTAGGGTTCTCCCAATGTACGGGCCTGACCCATAGGTATGGAGATCAGTATTTTGGATTAATTCACCTTAAATGAGCTTAGTATTAGTTTTCAGTCCTTTCACTGCTTTTTCCCCTAAAACCCTGCCAGTTATTACTGAAGATCAGATTTTGCAATTACAGAGTAACCACATCCTAATCCTGGGTTTTCCTGCTAATCAGAAACAATTTTTCTCTTGTCGGTTGTGTTCCCTCAATTCATTTTGTCTTAACTCTTTCACTACACTTAACAGAAGATAGATGCCTAAAATTTTCACCTCTGCTCATATGGAGAGCTTTTACACTGACCAGACACCAACAGTAACTTTAATGTTACGTTACAAAAATATTCTTTGAGCATCTTAAACACATGATTCTTCCAGGTTCAGGAAACAGGAATGAAAACCAGTAGCTCTGCTATAAAGACCTCTGCATCATCTGTTGAGTCCATTTTCCTTATTTAAAGTAGACAGAAAAAAAAAAAAAAAGAGAACCATAAAGAAGATAGAAAATAAGTAGCTGAAAAACCCACTGAAATAACACACCCACTAAAATAATGAAGTCATAAACACAAGGAAAATTTGTGTTAAGGCTACAAAAATACTTTACCTCAGTTCCCTTGGGGCTTGTCTTTACAAGACACATGGCCCTTTTCACTTTATGAGAAGAATCCAAGACTCTCAGCTGTATTTCCAAGGTTGGGCAACACTTTAAGAAAATACTGTAAGACTGCTGTGTCTGGTCTGACCCAGGACCCTGTTTGTAAAAAAATGCTTTGCAAATATGCAGGAGCAGAGGTTTGACTTGAAGTAGATCTGCCATCAGCTGCTGGTGCACCCTGGCCTGTTAGCTGAGTAATTACAAAGCCCTCCCTAATGAGGGGCCATCATCCCAGAGCACTCCTTTTACAACTCAAATGTTGAGTATCTCAACTGGGTGAGTCTTTTTTTGAGGCTGAACAAAAGCAAAGCTCATAGAGCAATAATTTGTTTATCCTTTCTCAGGCACCGTGTCACTGTTTTGTGCTTCACAAATATGTTCCTATCAGAGAGAGTTTTGGGTTGGAAAGGACCTTAAAGGTCATCTAAAATAAAATCTTTCTCTCTACCATCTCTTTGCTTCTGCATATTTTTCAAGGGATACAAATCTACCTCTTGCTCCCACACACTGCTGAGGTGATGCAGAAGTATTTGCAGATCTAACACTGACTCTGGTTTGCATCCACTGAAGCTGTAGTGATACAGTCCTAGATAGCTCTGTCTTTGCAATATTTATGCCACGGCTGTCTCCTTGGTCTTAGAAGTCCTTCCCAGTGTCACACAAAATTAGCATTTCCTGTGACCAGAGTCAATAAAATTACTTTTGTGAGTAAATACTGCTGATTATGAAAAGCAATTGTATATTTTAGTGATTATGGCCATATTTTGACCAGAAGTATTTCGACACTTCAGCAAAGTGCCAGATTTTCAGCAGGGTTTGTAACTCAGTGCCTTTGATTTGAAATCTTGTGGCCAGGTTTTTTTTTTAATTTTTTTTTTTTTTAATTGTGATGAACACCCAAGGAGCTCTGGGAGTGCTGAGCTCTGTGCTGGGGAGGGAAGGGAAATCCTGCTCTGCCTTGGGCAGCCTGGCAGTGGTGATTCCTCCCCAGGCTCCAACCCTGCAGTGTGTGAGAGCTCTGTCCTCCAGTAATGCCTGCACGTGTGGGTGGCACAAAGGGGAGTTTGGAATGTTTTTAGGGAAGTTTCCTCTTTCTTCGTGAGTCGCGTTGGAGAGGGTTGCAGCATTATCTGATGAAGCAAATCTCAGCATCTCTTTGAAGGAAATGCTTCTGTGAGAGGGTTTTTGCAGACACATAAAGCTGGACTTGTGTTTGAAACCACAAAGAAGGGGCTGGACGCAGCTGTAGAGGTGACAGAGAGCTGATTTCACAAGGCCCTCATCTCCCCCTCTGTGTGACAGTCAGGATGTGTTGCACCAACAACATCCCCGTCCTCCTTCCCACTGAAAAGGTTTCACCTTTTCATGACCTCATGGCAGGAAAGAGCCTTTTTGACTAATATTCACTAGGGCAATGGTTCTCCTTAGAGATTCAAAATGAAAATAATTTTGCCTTTTTAATCACCTTTTACCAGAATGGCAAAGCCATTACTAAGGTGAACTGAAATTATTTTCTTATGGTCATATAAAAGAGGAGAAAAATGTTCATATTGTCTCTGGACACTCTTACTTTAGTGACAGTATTGAATATATACTATTATGAAAAGACATTTATAATCTCTTAAATTTACTCTTGCTCTATCTGATCTGGCATTTGCTGCCTTTATGCTGGTGACCATATGTGTGTGCTCTAGATCAGTGTGCATGTGTTGCATGGAAGGAGGAAGAGGCCTGACCAACTAAATTCATCAGAAACAAATATGATACAGCACTGATCTGCTACAAGGCTTTTCTCTGTGTCCAGAAACTCTCCTTTATATCAGGGCCTCTCAATTCTGCTGCATTTCTCCAGAGCTCCCTTTCCATCCTGACAGAGGGGTGGATGTAACAAGAAATGTGCTTTGTCAAGGCTGGTTTGGGAAATATTTTGGGGGTTGAGTTCAATTTTCTGTAAAGTTTCTCTTTGTTCTGTTTTTGCTTTTGGTTTGTTTTTTTGTGGGTTCTGTCTTGTTACGATTGTCTTCCATAGGTGAAGCAGGACAGGAATTCTGTCTGAAACGTGGGAAGTGTCCTTTCCAAGCACATAAGGAAGTCTTTTTTGCAGCAGCAGGTAAGCTGATCCATTGCTTGACACTGCAGAGGGTTATCCTGTATCACACAGGTCAGGGGACCGTGTGTCCAGCTTGTAAAATTTCTCATCTGCTCCTTTTGCATTGGAGGAGACGGGAATTGGTGTCCATTGCCCCTTCTACTCTGTAGGATTTCTGCTAGAGATTTAAAATATCCAACTTCTCTACTCCTGCAGTAAAGTCCAGGGCAAATTCTATCTCAGAGATGTCCTCTGCAAAAAACAAATGAGTAAAACAACCTCTTATAAATGAAAATCCCTTCCTAATAAATAGCATTGGCTGCATTTTCTTTACTCTTTCACTGATATTTGTCTGAAGTGGCCACTGAAGCTAATACATGAAAACCCCAAGAAATCACATTTGTGTCAGTTTTCTGACTCTCTGTTCAGTGGTCTGCAGCTTTTTCATAGCACCTGGAGATAATTTAAGATGTTGGTAATTTTCAGTAGGTGCAGGAAGTGTGTGTCAGTTGTCAGCATCTGTTGCTCTTTTATGTACAAATACCTCATTTCTGGGCATATAAAATTCCCAGCAGTTTTTTTTGGGTTTTTTTTTGTTTTTTTTGTTTTTAGGTGAGACACAGGTGAAATCATGGAGTCATTAAGACTAGAAAAGACCTTTAAGACTCTTAAGTCCAATTATCAGCCCAGCACCACCACTGCGTTCTCCACTAAACCATTTCCCCCAGTGCAATATCCACATTATTTTTGAAAACTCCAAGGATGGGGATTCCATCACTTCCCTGAGAAGCCTGTTCCAATACTTTTCAACCATTCCCATGAAAAACTTTTTCCTAATACCTAACCTAAACCTCACCTGGTGCAATCTGGGGCTGTTTTTTCCTGTCCCTTGCTACCTTGGAGAGGAAACTGAGCCCATCTAACCAAAACCTTCTTTCACAGAATTGTAGAGAGTTATAAATGTCCCCCCAAGGCTCCTTTTCTGCAGCCTAAATAACCCCAGCTCCCTCAGCCACTCCTCATGAGAGCTGTGCTCCAGACCCAAACCCTACTGTCTTAACATGGAAAAATAAAAGGGAATTACATCCATCTCCACAATAGTTATCATTTGTTAAGAAGCACACCATTTTCTAAATATTCCATGTGGTTTCTCATTCCAAACCTACTGTTAATCAGGGGGATGGAATTTAAAATAAACTGTTTCCTGTTTTTGCTGGGGTGTTTGAATCTTCCTGGTCACCTGAGTTGCAGGGAATACACAAACTGGAATTGGAAGAAAGGATGGCATAATGCATTTCAGGATACACCTTGACAGAGGCATTAATTCACTGCAGGTTCCACTCCACATGGAATCTCTGTATTTTTATGACATGTACAGTTGGTTGTAATGCCATACTGGGTATCATGTATAACATCAAAGAGCTAAGTAAGTATAAAGGCATGTTGTATTTCTTCAGTTCACGTCAACAAAATCCTTTTCAACCTTGGATACCTCTTGCTTAAAATCTCTAGCTCGTCCTGCACTTTTATTTGCAGCATTTCTGTCCAAAAATAATATTTGTAACAGGAAAATGGAACAACCAGGATATCTTCTTTTTTTTTGTTGTTGTTTTTGTTACAGTCTTAAATTATTTAACTCTTAGGTGTCCTTGGAAAGCAGACAAAAGTCTACCAAATAAAGTTAAGTTCTTGGAGTATCATCAGCTTGCTTTCCACGCTGTCATGAAATTGTTTTCTTAAATTGGGCTGCCTCCCAAACGAAATTTTCCTCTACTGAGATAACGTCCCGCAGCAGATTTTCTGAAGCCTTCAGAGATTATTCCTGGGCCAGGACTGCAGGCTTTGCTGAGTGAATAGGCAGAGGGGTTTTTGTGGACGGGACCAAGCAAGGCAGAGAAAAGCCAGGTGTGACCTGGGAGCTGTGGAGATGCTTTCACACAGTACCTGAACTCAGGGTGACAGATCATCCTGAGGAGGAGGGATTGCTCCCTGCAGCATCCTCTGAGCAGTTTGTAACATGGGTAGAATCATTTATCATGGAGTGGTTTGGGTTGGAAGGGAACTTAAAGCTCATCTTGTTCCAACCCCTTCATGGGCAGGGACACCTTCCACCAGACCAGGCTGCTCCAAGCCCTGTCCAACCTGGCCTTGCTAGGCTGAGTGTCTGAATCCTTTAGGAAGGTTGTCTAGGTAAAGGAGTCTGGATGGAAAAGCTCTACTGAGCTGAGATGTACATTTATGGGAAAGGTGTGGACAGCCTGGATCAAACCCCTGTATTCTCTGCTTCCCTTGGAGGTGAACCTAAAACTCCCCAGACAGAGGAATGATCAGGCTGCCCTCCCCAAAAAAGACAAAGGGAATGATTGTCCAACCTTTGCCTGTGCTGATGAGTAGTTACCATTAGCTGGCACAAAATGTGTCAGGAGCTGGAAGAGGTTTTGTTTGACCAAGTAGTTTAAAATAGGGTTTGGAATTGAAACCAGCTGCTGCAGATACTGGCCTTTGCAGTAATGCAATTACAACAGTCTTTACACTTTCTGTATTGCTGCTTTTAGCAAGGCAAATGACTTTCAGGGATTTATTTTTGTACAGTGTATCTGAAAAGTGCCCATCTCTGAGGTGGACAGATGCCAGTGGGGACATCACGTATCGTGTAACATATTTCAGCTCGAGGCTCAGAAATGTCACAGGATCCACAGAACCCTTGAAGAACAGAGAGGACCTGAGCTTCTGATGTGTCACTCAAAGGAGAGGTTGTACATGACACATAGGTTGCTTTATACCACTCTGTAACTTGGTGTGCTTATGCAAAGAAGTGCATGTGGGATCGATGGCATATGGTATATTAAGAAAGAATAACACCAGATTTTTAAAAAATGTATTCACCCATTAAATGGTGTAAATTAAAGTAAGCTGTCAAAATGACAGCACAATAATGCCATCTTTGCAATAGCACATACTGCAGCACAGTTAAATCATATCACTTTTGGGGAAGAATTACAGATGAGATCCAAGAAAAAAATTGCCTTTGAAAAGCAATTCTTTGTTAGTTAAGGATCATCATTGCTAGCCAGGATCCCCTATAAACACATAAAGCACAGAGTCACCGTAATAAATCATGATAATTTATATCACAGCTAATTCTGGGGAAGTAGCATCAGGGGTTATACTTCAGATACACTTCATATTACTCAAACTGTAATTATTTTCATTAAAATATAAAATTGCTTACAGCCAAGTTACTTGAAACACACAGCATTGCACATTTAACCATGTACACAACAGGGCCACAAGAGTTCAAAATAAGTAAAGTCAAGTGTTAAATAACAGCACTTATACTTTTTAATTGCATATCTTTGCAGACACAATCAATGCACTTTTAATATTCCTTTTTAGCGAAACGTTGGACTGGCTTTTTCAATCATCGTCACGTTGATTAAAAGTCAATGTCAAAATAAACTTGAGAAAACACTGTTAGGTGCTTGTAAGCACTGCCTCTCTAATGGTTTGTGCATGTCAAGAGGGCAAACCTTATTCCAGGAGGAGAAAGGGAAATGCTTCAAGTTTGTGCGAAGGCGAGCAGTGGAAAGCTGAAGAGTTTGAACGTTTTCAAGTGTAATAATTTATAACACCACTCGCTCTCTAGTGCCTTTCTCTAACAGTCTCAATGGGTTCTACAAACAGTAATTAATTACAGCCTCCAACACCTCTGGGAGGTAAATACAGGCAGTGTGAGGTGCTCTTCACCCGTCTGTGGAGCAGAGCAGCCCTACAAAGCTCTGGAATGTACAGAGGCTGCAGGAGACCTTCCCCCTTGGCAGAACCCAGACACCTTAGACATAGCTGTCTTTATTAAATTGAGAGTGAGAAAATGAGTAATAAAATACATCCTAAAGCCTGTTTTGTTTTGTTTTGTTTTGTTTTTTTCCCTGAAACATTGTCCCCCATTCTCTGCAAAGGATGGGTTTTACTGCAGGGGAGAATCAAAGCTGAGAGCTAAAAATGTCCTCAACTGGTTGTTTCAAAAGTTAGGTGACAATGGTGAATGATGCACAGATTTCCAGAAAAAGAAAGGAGGAGTGGGTTTTCAGATGTGCAAATGGCCCTTGAAACCAATGGGAGTGTACAGAACTTGACTCTAGCCCTAATTTTCAATAATTTCATTAGAAAATAATTGTGTGAATCTCCTGGTGAACATTTCTTGATGCACGTCTCATCCATTGCTGCAGAAACCATCAAGATCCACATGGAAATCTGTGCACAGCTGAACCTTTGTGTCTGTAAGAAAACTCTCTATTCAGACTGGATGAAGGGCCCAGGCAGGCTGACCAAGAACTCTTCCCTTGGAGGAATTTTTCCAGACGGCTTTTCCAGCAACTGTTTCCCATGGCAATTCCAGGTGAGTCTAGAGTTCATTTTGAACCTGAGCCTGCTTCCTACATCTCATGGTGCTTTTGGTGTCTTTGACATGTTGAACCTCCAATCTTCATTTAGGCTAAAGCATCCCCGTATTTTCTAAGTCAGGCAGTGGTGAGGCCTCAGTTTTCTTGATATCATAATCCTCATTTCTCCTGAAGTGGAACAGTCCTGAAGTTGTTCCTATGATTGAAAAAAAATGGAGGAACTGGTTTCCTCAGTCTTTATTGTGTATTCTCACAAACTGGGGAGCACTAGGAGCGTTGGAATTAAGGAACTAAGACACAGAGATTAGGGCTTAATCTCAGCACTAAACTTTTTGACGTCCAACTGATGTCAGCAAAACTGTTTTTCCCAGATTTCCCATGCCTGTTGTGCAACGTTACAGGGAGTTGAGGATGACATTCAGCAGTCCTCTTCGGAATTTCAGAGGAAAAGTGACCATTAGGAAAGAAAGATCATGATAACTCTCTGGCATTTCGGATTGAGATGTTTTTATGGAAGTGAAAATTGTGTATAAATTCAGCAGTGAGGGAAGGGATTTGAACTCTGACATTAAGGCAGGGCAGTTGGTTGCCATCACTGTTTCCTGACTATGTGACAGTGAGCTTGAGCTGGAGAACTCTCCAGTGCTATGTCCCTGGAGGGAAAATCCAGGCTGGTGGGTCCTGTATCCAGTGCCTGTGGTACAGGTATTGAAAATGAAAAACAACCTCTTGTAGAGTGCAAACATCTATGTGTAGGAAAGATACTATCCTAGGAGAACCTGAAAGTCTCCAGGCAAATCCAAAATACAAAAATGTAAGCACTCTCACAATGCTGAGCCAATTTCCCAAGCACAAGATCTCTGGACAGAGCAAAGCAGACCTGTACCTTATGTGTGGACATTCTCTGTCCAGACTTGATTTGAAGTATTTTTTGTCCATTTATATTAGATATTATGAAGAAATTAGATGGTGAGGTCCTGGCACAGGTTGCCCAGAGAAGCTGTGGCTGCCCCTGGATCTCTGGAATTGTCCAAGGCCAAGTTGGATGGGGCTTGAAGCAACCTGGGATGGTGGAAGGTGTCCCTGCCCATGGCAGAGGGTGGAATTGGATGAGCTTTAAGGTCCCTTCCAACCCAAACCATTCTATAATTCTATGACTTGTCCTGTCACTTATATGTAAACAAAAAGTGCATTATTTCATCCCTTCCACCATTCTTTAATTTTAGCACCCTCACAATGAGAGACTAAAATAGAAGTAAACAGGTAAAGTAGTGGAAGGCAGTAAAATTATTTCAGATTGTATGAGATACCAGCAGTCTCCCCAGGAATGTAACTTTTTTAGTTCAAGTTGACATTTAAATTGCATTTTGTGCTGGAAAGAAAAGTCAGTGGGAGAAGAAGGATATCAAATGAAATAGTGGCACATGTGGTGAGTCACATTTGCTATTATTTTGTAAGTATTATAAAAATATATTTGATTTTATTGGAATTGACAGAAAATTATTAAAAATTTGAGATAAAGTTTTCCTTTGGTAAACTGTGCCTTACAGATGGCACATCAGAGAAAATTCTCTTCTTGTTAAGGAATCAAAACAGTTCAGGGAACACGGCAGCATCAGGATAATAATAGTTGACAGGTACAGTGGCTGTGAACAAACACCCATATCGTGGTATCTCAGATACCATATTTTCCCCACTAAAATTAAACCATGAGCTCTCTTTGACAATGCTGTGTTAATTATATGCCAGCATTTGCTTCAGTTTGGCTTAATACTGCTTTAATTCCCTCACTAGCAGGCCTTTTTGGAGTTCACCAGGGATGTCTGGTTAGAAACCTCTTTCTACTCCTCAAATGTATCCCAAGCAGAGCTCCAGCAACTGCTGAGACACAGATAGGAGAACCAAATCAAGCATAACCCTGTAGTAACCCTGTAGTAACCCTGATGCTTGACCCATGTGCTTGTGTTGAGCTGTGCAATTTTCACTGCATCGAAACTCAAATTATGTTCTAGGCCTAATGTGGCAATGGCCAGGGTGGATGGATTAAACATTTTTTTGAACTGCATGGATTAGGACAAGAGTGTTTTTATGATGATAATTTGCTATTTCAGAATGAAATCAAACTGATAGTAAAATTGACAAAGTCCTAACATAAAATACTGACAAAAAAAAGTTAATCAGTCTATTGTTGCATTTGTCAAACCCCTTGATTAAATTGGTGTTTAAAGCAATAACAGCTACAATTCATATTACAATATATTGCATTTTTGTACACATTAGAGAATTAGACAAAATATCATGTGTCAATGAATGCCACTTCAAGTACGGTAATTAATTGCTTCAAGCAAGGTAATTAATTCTATAGTAAATGAATCTGTGGTATTAGACAATTTCAAAGTTAATGCACTGGGTTTTTTTCTCCACATAAGGCTTGAATTATACAAGAGTCTGTTCTCCTGCTGACTCCCAGTGTCCCCACCTCCCACAGGTGTTTTTAGGGGAAACATCTCCCCAGTTTTGGTTTGACCCAAAAAAATAGGTATCAAAATTATAGAGACTACCTGATTCATTCAGGGAAGGATTCTGCATCTTGATGGGATCGGCCACTAAGGGTTAGGACTTGGATGCTACTTTTAGGCTTCCCAGTAACGCCAGAACTGCAGCGGCTTTCAGAGCAAAACAGCCATTCCAAAAATAAAAGGAGTGCTCTTCTACCCCCTCCTCTCCTTCTCTTGCCATGCCATTGCAGGGGGAAACCTGCATTCGTTCTGCACAGCAGAGATAATTACAGTCTGATAGTCTTAATGAATGAGTTTATATAGAAATGTTATCACTGTGACAGTAGAGAACAGGCTGAAGCACATGTGTGGCGAGGAGACCAAAAGCTGTGCTTGAATATATATGAGAGCACGAGCAGCATCGAGCCTAATTCTTCTTAAACTCCTTAAATTGTAGCCTGGGATGCACAGGAAGCCTTGCAGCTTCTCTCTCTGCTTGCAAATGTGAGGGGGAAGTGAAATTAGCATAGATAAAAGTAAACTTAAAAGATATGTATCTGCGCTGGCATGCAGAACGGCAGGGTCAGGGAAATCATTCAAAGCACTGGGCTTGGATTCAGCATATTCAGAAGGTAAAACATCAAAACTGGGGAGAAGCAGGCAAGTGAGAAGCGGTGCAGTAGGAAGAAAACAGAAATACTGAATAAACCCCGAAGCTTTTCAGAATTACTACTTCCAGTGAGGAGGAGTGTCATGAGAGCATGGAGAAAAAAAAAAAAAAAAAAAAAAAAAAAGGCCTGCAGAGCCCTATTTTTGGTGGTGCTGATCACCACTGTGTTATCTCCCAGAGCTGCCTCCTTGCAGAGCTCCCACAAGATTTCACTCATCATTTTATGCCACATGCAGGGCCCCAGAGCAACCAAGGATGTGGGGGCACTGCCACCACCAGCAGCAGCTTCTGCTCCAGGCAGGACAAATGGTTGAGGCACCATCAACCCTTCTCAGCCACTTCCCCTCTAACATCATCTTTCAGCCTTAGAAAACAAGATGTCATGAATGAAAGAAACCACCAAACAAAGTGAATTCTCTGAATGGACCGGATATAAATGTTGTCTTTACCAGTGATAATGTTTCTCCAGTGAGATCTTCTCCATTACTGTGAAAATGTCACCAGAGAAATCAGAAAGCTCTATTTTCTCACTGATTTATCAAATATAAATCAGCCATTAGTGATCAAGTGGAAAAAAGGTGCCAGGCCCAAAGTATATTCCAGGCAATGGGATTCTTTCCACTGACTGGAGTGAATTTTGGATCAAACATTTGGAAGTATGGGCTGAAACACAGTGCAATATAGAGGAGAAATGTCAAGTTTGATTGCTGCTAGAAGCATAAGAGAGCAGTGCTGCTGCTCCAGAGGCCAAGGCAGGAGCTGGGAAGATTAACATGGGGTTGACAAGCTCCCCTGGCTCAGGGAGTCCATTGGAGGTTTCTCCTTGTGTCATTCCCCAGATCCCAATCTCTTCTGTTACACTGCCCCTATAGAACCTGGAAATTTTTAAAAGAAAAACGCATTATTGTGGCTTTCTGCAGTAAATGGAAAGGAAGGGAAACTAAAAAAAAAAAAAAAAAAAAAAAAAGAGAGAGAGAGGGAAAATCCAAGGAAAAGCAACCCCAATCACCCTTCTCCTAGCCACCTGTGTTGCATCCATGCTCCAGAGCAGGGCTCGGAGATGGATCAAATCCAGAAAGGTTTGCTAAATCCCAAATAAAAAGGGATAAGGATCTGACTCACTACTTCCTCTGGTTTTTGAAAAGCCTAAGCTACATGGCCATGGCTTTTCTAATCCAATCCAAGCCTTCCTTCCCACCCGGTGCCCGCCCCGCCGCGCGTTCCGAAGCGAGCTGTTCTCATGACTCACGGGGACGGTTGACCACCATTCTCAACTGTGTTCCCTCTTACACATTTGGTACAAAGAAGGCAAGAAAAGAGATCCATATTCCAGTTTTATGGAGACACAAGCACATACACAGCAATGCTTGATCTGAAGCCAGCTAATGGAGAGGATATGTTGAAACCACCAGGCATATTGTTATGAGGAGAACAATAGATATTGGCAACATTGTTTGATCCGTGTGCCAAGGGTAAAATTAAAGCCGTATGTTCACCCCACCAGACACAGATTGTGGATGGATGTTTACGTAAACAAAAGGGTTTGTTAGACTGTGTTATCATTTTCTTCCTTTGGCTCTCCAACTTCTAGGCCAGGTACATCAATAAACTCTTTTCTGGAAGAGTCTGGAAGAACCACATCAAGAGCAACAGTTACACGAAACCTTGGTTGATTACCATGTGGGTATATAATAATTTCTTTTCTTCGCTTAACCTCTTAGAATAGCAGCAATCAGAGCCAACCCCTTTATTCTTGCAGGGAAAAAAAAACCCAACTCTTTCGTAAAGACCCAAGAGATTTCTCAAGAGAGCTTGAGGACCGCATCAAGAATAAGCTGCAGCAAAAACTTTTCCTATTTCCTACCTGTGCTACCCAACCTCCTCAGCATGGCTTGTGGTGTTGTTAAAGCAATGGGTAGAAAATGAATCTGGAAAATTTCCCGGAGTGTACAGCTGCCCTTTTAACTTACACCTCACCAACCCACCCCAAAGTCAAGGAACCGACATGTGGTGTGCGCTCCTCCGGGAGCCGCGGCAGCACAAATACAGCTGTGCAGATCTGGCACACGGGGTTTTTTGATTTCATATTTGCTTGCTGGCCAGGCAGCAGTGAGCTTTCAGGGAAGAATTACCCATTGCTGTCCTGTATGGAAAGAATAAGGCAGAGGGGGCAAAAATAAAAAAAAAAAAAAAAGAAAAATCTTCCAGTGGTTTATCAAACATTGTGGTGCAAAGCTTCCAGTTGGAATATGATACAAGTTGCTTGTGCATTGCTAAGCTGTGTAGTCAGAGTTCTTTTGGGGTGTGTGATTGTTGCTGGTCTTCATGGTCTTCACCTTGATAGATCTGGGTGCATTGAAAATCTTTCCTGTTTTTGGCTTGACTTTGGCTGCCTATCTATAGAATTACCAAAATTTCTCAATTTAAGAAGTTACAGGGGAAGCCTGATATATTTGTTTTTTTCATGATTTTGATTTTTTTTAAGAGTGGTATATTTTAATAACTTTATTAACTTATTTTTAAGAATAATAAAAACTATAATAAGGCTGTTGCCATCTGGTTCAGATGAGTCTGGGACTACATGCATCTCTAGCTACTTCAGCACAAAAAACCCTGATTGCTGTAAACCAGAATTAGATATTTATAAATGCCCACATCTTCGATTTCTTTGTGGAAAATACCCAAGTCAAAGAAACTTTATTAAAAAAAAAAACTTGTAGTGACAAATTTTCTCCCTTTTTGCGTGATACCAGCAGCTGCTCTGCTTTAGAAAATGCATACAGAAAATTTCAGGGTTATCTCTCTATTTCTGGCTGGCACTGAGGCTTTTGGCAGAGCTTTCTTGCAAGGAAGAGTCTGCTACATCTTGTAGGTCCTACTTTGAAAACAGGCAGTCGCAGGTACTGAAAAGATACATCATCTTCATTCTACTCTGGCAGTTAGCAGGAGGACTGATCACTAAACTGGTCTAATTGTGCTCTTCTCAATCACTTGCAGAGATGAGAAAGTTGTTGGAGAGATATCACTGGAGGCTCTGGGATTTTCTTCTGAAGTCATTCTGAATTAGTTGCTAATGGGGAGCTTTCTTTGATAGCTCTTTTATAATTAAATGCAGCTGGATGGAAATCAACCACAAAGGGAACTCAAGTTTGTTTATCATTACTTCTGACTTTGTTAGCAGATGTTTTCTGAGTACCGTGGTAGCTTGTTTAATTTGTCTCCGTGTAATGTGAAGCAGGTAAACTTTGATTAATAAACTGACAAGAACATTCCTTCATTTATTTTAGAAGTTTCCATCTATGTCTGTTATAGCACATGTGCCAAATCCCCAAAGAAAATAACTGTTTGTGTTTGATTTTTACTGTTATTTCTAAGTCTAAGGCCAGATGAAAACGTGCTTGTTGGTAACACAGCCTTCACCTTTAATGGACACAACCACCAGGAAACTTCTGCCATGTGTGAAAACTGCACGTTACGTTTCCCACTGGGCTATTCTGTGTTAATTTATGAACAAGAATTCACCTTGGTTTACAGGTTGTTTATTTTTCTATTAACTCCACTGGAAATAACCTCTATTTTTGGGCTTAATATGCGCCCACCCTCACTAATTGTGGTGGATGACTGTATGCCCTCAGTCATACATGTGTGATTTATACTTGATGCTGTCAGTAAACAGTTATCTTAGAACAAAATGCTTAAATGCAAGTATAAACAGCTGAACTTAAATGCTTAAATGCATTTTTTTTCCCCTAAGTAAGACATCTACATCTATGTGTGAAATTCAAAATCCTGGCTGGAGCCTTTTTGCTGTGCAGATTGAGTGTCCAGTGCTTTAACTGAATTATCTGGAAATCCTGCAGTGTTCCAAGCAACATTTTAAATTAAATAGATGGTCCACTTCCTGCAAAGTGTTTCAGATTAACATCTTGGGGATAGTTACTAAAACTGCATAGGAAATACATATGCAGCAGTTGGTTCCCATACATAAGATGAACAGCTTCTTTCTTATCTTCCTCTCTGTACTGCATGTTTTCCTTCTTTCTCTCTCTCATTTATCTGCTTCTAATCTGCAAGAAAATTATTTCTGCCTCTGTCTAGCCTGATCTCCTACATTGCAGAGCTGACCCTACCTCAATTTGTAGCATTTATTCACTGCTCTTTTTAATTATTATTTTTAATCTGCCCTTTCTAACAGCGAGGACTCGGACATCTGCTTCACATCACGGTGTGAAGTGTGAAGCATCAGGTTTTTGTAGCTGTCCCACTATTAAGTGAAGGCTGCCCTCCTCACCCTGGCCCGTGTCAAGGCCACTTCCCTGGGCTCTGCACACCTGATTTGGGGATTGCTGGCTGGGCTTGTGGAAATGAGAGGTTTAGAAATGGAAGGATTGAGGGGAAAACCAGCACTGGCTTCACAGACACAGGACTGCCAGGAGGTTGGGCAGAGCTGGGACAGCCCTGTGTTCAGGTGAGATAAAATTGCAATACCTCAGCCCAGCTCCCACTTTGTGCTCTCATTCCTGCTGGATGTTTCTAACTTCAGAGAGAACCAGGATATTTTCTGAATACTTGGCATCACTCTCAATTTTTGGTGTGTAAAACTTTACAGGTTTAAATTTATGGCAGTTCTTTTTATTTGTCGTAAACAGCTTGTTTATTGTTTCTTATTCTGCAGCTTAAAAAGTTGCTTTTCAGTAATTGCATTAATTTTTTTTTAACTAGCCTTAATGAATCAGAAATAGAATTGACAATAATTCTTGCTATTTAGAGCAAACATGTTGAAATGAACCTTCCACAAGAGAAAAAAAAAAAAAAATCCTGTTTTCTCACCTGCTAGCAAAAATACATTTTCTTGTGAGATTCTTTGTGCTTCTGAGGGCTATTGAGGTTCTTTGGTAACAAAGTGAAACACAAATTGCAGCAAATTAATGGGAGAACCTTTTTTGAAAGGACAGTCAAATCTAATTCAGTGGACCTTGTCCTGATTTGTGGCTGTTGGGTGCAGTCAGCTGTGAACCTGCACTACTTGTGTGCCTCCTGCCAACAGCGAGGGCCCAAAAGTCAGGAATTAATTGCTGGATGACTCTGGTTTCAGGGATTTGGATACCTGAGCTCACAGCTCTGAAACCTGATCAGGGGGACATTGGCATTGCTGCAATAAGGGGTCCTATGGGCCTGAGCTAATATTTTAACTACAAGGAAATGCAGGGTACGCAGAGGGTGATGTGCAGAAAAAAGAAAAACGTTCCTGAGTCATCCTTTTTTAGAGCAGAACGAGGCATGAGATAGTAAATACTGGATATTTTACTCTGCCTTTACATTTCCGAGACGGGGTAACGCTGTAAGCTCTCCTTACAAACCCCAGAGCTAAGGGATTAGCAGAACCACAAGGTTTTCCTCTATATTCACGATCCAAGAAGCAGATTAAAAAAAAAAAAAAAAAGGATATACCATTTGATCAGCAGCTTCCTGCATATGGAAATCCTAGGTCACCTTGCTGCTCCTTGATGTCTGAAGCCTGCTCTCAGGTTTCTGCGAGGAAAACGTGTGTTTTGCCACAGTTTTAAGGACAAAGACAGTGGAATTTAGCAGTGCTGGGACATGCCAAGGAGTCGAGCGCCGAGCCCACGCAGGTCACCGGGGAGGGTCACCAGAGCCCAGTCAGGTGGTGGCTGCTGAGATGGTTTTGTTTGCAGCATTTTCACACATATTTATTCAATAAGGCTTTTTGTTTTACTGAAACTGAGAAACACTATGCAGCATTATCCTGATTTTGAAGTGACAGTGCCAAGGGGACTTCAGTAAAGGATTTGAAGGCAATTGAATCTGAAAAGTAAAGCTTTGTGATTGCTTAGTTATTTTTTGAAGCCGTGCTTACATTTAAGATTTATGTACAGAAACAGACTATATCAATAGTAGTGAAGTGGTTTCAGGCCAAGCCTTTTTCAAAGAAACTTATGAACAGAAGGTCATTTCAGAGTTCTTTCTTCTCTTGCAAAGAGACAAACACAAATCCCACCTTGCTGTATTTGTATAATATATAATACATTATTGTGCTGCTGCATTTTAGTAAGTGCTTGTACTTCCACAAAAATATCTGGAGCTTTATTCTTGATTATAGCGCACTGCCAACTGCAAGCAAAAGCAATTGTTATCCTCAGAGTTTCAGTGACCTATTAGGAAAATATAAATTGTGACAAGTTTTTTTTTTTTTTTTTTTTTCCTCTCTGTAAACTTCTGAAGCCTCATCTTACACCATCCAAACCCCATCTCAAAAATACATAACACAGAGACTTTTCCGAATCCTCTGATGATAGTACAATATTGAATCATCTTTATATAATTATGCTGGTGAATATAAAGTATCATTGTTTTCAGTATCTCTCATGAAAGCTGTTTTGACCTTCAGATTAAAGGATCCATATGGATTTCCAAATGCAAAAGTTGGAGCTCCTGTTTTAAAAACTGGAGCTGGGGTTCGGCACGCAGACATCAGATGTGCTTCCACTTGAAAAAACGCAATTGTAGCAGCCCATATCCCGTCTGAATTTTTCTCCTGGGTAAACTCTTATAAATGAGTGCATCGTGCATAATGAGGATTGGAGGTTAGCTGCTTCCAGTGAATTCCTTTTCAAAGTGCAAGAAAGAAGCAGAGCAGCAAGGAGGAGAAATCCATTGGTATTTGAGCTCTGTAGGATGAAGAGGTTTGCTGCTGGGGGAAGATCAAGAGGAGGCAGTAGGAATATTTTGGGCACTTCTGAAGGAGAGATGGAGACCATCTGGTAGAGAGGATGCTTAAAGGAAGAATGCCAGGACAGAGATAAAAGTAAAGGGAAAGGAAATAGTGACTGAGTAACATCAAAGAGCCAGGCTGACTATAGAGCAGAAATGAAGTAGTAGCAGTGACCCAACATAGGCAAATCACGATAGAAACGGTGACACTGGGCGACGGATCCATAGGACTCTGTGAAGGCTCTGGGGAAAAGCTCAGTGTTTTAATTTCAGGAAGGTCTCCAGGAAAGTGGTGTTGACATCTTTGGAAGGCTTATAATTTAAAACTGATGCAGTAAGCAGGGTTCCTGCTGTTTCAGAAATACTGTCCTGGAGTCTAATCCAGATACTGTCACTGTAGCAGAATTTCAAATGGAGAGATGCCAGGAAGAATGTTTCTCCCCTCTTCAGCATCAGCATATTTTCATTTGAATGATGTGAAGGGTATTAGAGGTTTCCGTTGAATTGCCTCCTAAGGCTCATGTCCTGAAGCCATGGTTGGTGTGTGGTCCTTCCCTGTGTCGAGCTGGAGCTGATCTCATGTGAAAAAGGGAGATGCTGGTTTTGCTTTGCTTCTGCTGAGGCAGGATAGCTGCTGGCCAGCCCTTTTCCCTTGCCAAAGCCTAGAAAACCTTTCTGTCACTGGAGCTCCGTCCAGAGGGAAACGATGACGATCCCCATGGTTTCTTTGGGTAAAACAATACGGAGGAAAGTAAACTCTGATATTCCCTCGTGTCTTGGTTCTCCTTAGCATTGCTTCTCACCAGCCCTAAAGGTAGAGAGTCAGGGCAGGTAATAAACCTGATTATAAAGGCTGTGCTCCTGTCTCTCTCCTCCTTCCTTCTTCCCATCTGCCTTTAGGAGGAAACTTTCTGCATCCAAGAGAAAATGTGCTTTTTGAGGTTAAATGCCTCTGTGGATTCAAGTTCAAGGCCTGAAATAATCTCTTGGGATTTTTTTCCTTTTTCTTTTTTTTTTTTTTTCTTTTTTTAGTTAACAAAACTTGTCTGCTGCTTTTTTACTGAAGTCAGTTCAAGGAAAGAAAAAGAAGAAAGTAATTCCACAGAGTGATTAATCCCATCTTAAAACAAGTGTGTAAGACAGGTAGGATAAGTCTCTCTCTGAAAATGCCAATCTGTCACCACTATCTATAGAAGGAGCCTTCACGAGTAGCTTGGAGTAGGTGTTTGACTTTTACACAGTTAAATTTAGACAAGATGATTGCCACTTTATAAGTCAAAGTGTTTGTTTATCAATGATTAACCATAATAGAATGAAAAGTTATGAGAGATAACAAAAGTAAAAATGTAACGCCATTGATGGAGATATCACATCATAAGAAATAGCAGTGACAAATGCAGATGGTTAACATTTACATCCCCATTGTTTTTATTTTACCGTTAAATCTTCCCAGATTTTAGATCTCGTTTGATCTGAAGAGAGAAAAATTCGCCTCTGCTTTGGCGTAAGCAAAAACTGCTGAAACGCCAGTAGGATAAAGAAGTGATTTGTCCTGGAAATGTCAATTCTTATGCGTAGGGTCATTAATCCATAAAAAAAGAATTTGCAAACATTTATAAGTTTCCTTTAGTGTTGTTGGTGTCTCACTTGTCATGCTCCTGACTGGGCTCTAAATGAAGATTGTGCTCAGAAGATCCTGCCAGGCGTGTGCTGGCAGGACTCGGTTTTGCACGCCCTGACCCAATGTACACAGTCAGTTACACTGAAATAAACACTCTTGTCATTTAGGAGGATTAATCCTATTTCAGGCTGTTACCCAAGGGCTCCACTGCATATGATGCTTTCACCATTCATTACCATTTTGCAGAAATAAGCAGATAAAATTCATTTTATCCTGTACAAAAATTAATTCTTGACTCTAGTGTAGTTTGTAAAGTTGATAAAGATTGCAAAAAAAAGAAAAAAAAATCCTGCAACACCTCAGTAGTGCTCAGAAGCTTCAGCATATTGGGACACTAGGAGTTTAAAACAAAGTTGGAAGAAAGCATATGGTATATATGGACGGGAAATCCTGTGGTAGTTTTGATTTTACATAGAAAGAAAGTAACTGCTTAAGTTCATAAATCTGTTGTATGCAGTATTCAAATAGAAATATTCATGATCTTAGCTTTCCTCTTTTTTTTTTTTTTTTTTTTTTTTTTTTTTTTTAATGCTGCTTTCAAGTACAGATGGGCCCATACCACAAGTTTGGGATCCAGATTTGGACTTGGACCTGACATTTATCAGAGTTTAGGAATAGCTGAACCCAGCATCTGAGGTCAGGCTCTGGAGGAATTAACAGCCTGCTGTAAAGATCTGGATCGAGTGGGTTTCCCCCACATTTCAAGGCATAGGTGTGGAAAACACAAAGACTTGATTTGACCTGTCTCTCAGGTATTTCAATTTTAAAATGGAAGACTTTTAGTGAAGTGGGAGGCTGTGATTATTGTTGTGCCTAAAGGATGAAATTGCATATGGGGATCCGATTGACTGAGTGCTGTTGGAGATTGTAACAAGAGACAGGAACTGCCTAAAATGGTTTCCAGCTTAAATACTTGTCCAAGGTCAATAAGAGTATCTGTGAGAAAGTACTGAGATCCCTGATTTATTATCCAGTGCTTTTACCACAGTGGGGTTGCCTCAGTATAACTCTTGACTTGTTCTAGAGGAGGATAAAATATCTTAATAGCACCATACACCTAGGTGCAGAAAGAGACTTAGACTGCAAATGCTCTCAGTTCCTCTTCAGACTACAAATCCCTCATATTTCCAAGATTAATGGCTTCTAATCCGTTTTTAAATGTTCCATGTGGATAGTGAAGGCGTAACTATCAAAACACTGTAAAATCATAATGTCTGTGTAGCTATAAATTACTGTTTTCAAAATGAGCTGGAGGTCTCCAACTTATTCCTAAGTGCAAATTCTTAGATGGCTTAAAATTGCTCCAAAAAATGACTTAGGAGCAAGTTTTCTGGCTTTTGCTAAAGGGAAGCCAGTTGCTGGTCTGCCTACTAACTCCATAGCAGTGTCTGCCTTGGTGACACTGAAGTTGTCCTGAACAGTATAGATTGGATAGATCAAAATCATTTCAGATCAGAGATTGATTGAAAGGCATGAAGCTCTTTGCATATTTCTCTGATATGTCTTGTGCTTTTCATTTGTCAAGTTCTGAACTTCTTTGTATGAGACTGATGATGAATTCAACTCATGCTAAAGTACGAGTTTCATGACAGATTGCTTTAAAAAAAAAAGTTTTATTGGCTTAGAATATTTTCTTAAGCCAAATTAATGCATGGCTTTCAAGAAAACAGGTAAAAGAACTTCCAACTCATAATTATTTAAGTACATATGCAATGATTACTTCTAAAGAACAAACAAAAAAAAAAAGGCATGATTTAAAAGATCATTAGGATAGTCTTTTGTGGGGCACAGAAAAAAAACCTTTACAGATGTTATGGGCTCTTTGGGGTTATGCTTAAATAAAAATTTGGAGAAGTGCCTCATTTGAATTTATACTCCCTTTGTGGTCCATCAAAAAGGATTCATCTCCTATTCAAATGACGAGTCAATATGTTAGTCAGATCAAATACCACTAATAAGATGCTAAAAATGCTTCTGAGGAACAGGGGGATTTCTTTAACAAGCCATAAAATGCTTTTTAATCCATTTTTGACTTGTTAAGTTCTTTGTGATTCTCACAACTGTTCCATCATGACGCAGTTTCAATCCTTTGTGCAGATGGAAAAAATCAAGGTGTAAATCAAGGGCAGTGCATGGATATTGCTTTTCCTCCCCAGCATTTCCCAAAACCACTGTGGTCCTCCTTGTACTTTTCTATCTCATGTCTATTTAAGACATTGGTGCTGGTGGGTGTTCTGGGTTGATAAAGCAGTATTTGATGAGATTGCCAAATCACAGAGCCCAAGATCTGCTAAAGATTCAAAGCAACATGAAAGAATGAAACTCTGTCTCTTCCCTACAACAGAGGTAGGAGACTTTGAAGAGAAGAGATGCTCCTGGTGTTCTGAGAGCAGGAAAACCTGGCTGCTCAGCTTTGCAATCAGTGCTGTCTCCTCTGCTCTGCAGAGCCATTTGCTGAGTTATCTGTCTGTGGGAAGTGGCCCAATATTGCAGTTTTGCTGCAGACACAGCTGCACGGGGCCCAGGGACGTAGGAGTTCTCAAGATATATCTCTCTATCAGTGGCAAGAAATGCTGAATAGATGCAGATATTATGAAGAGGTTGATGAGGGGGTGGGGTTTTTTTGGTTGTTTTTTTTTTTGCATATCTTTCTGGTCACATCAGCAGAGAATAATTCTCCTGTGCCTTAGCTCTGAGATCAAAGAATGATCCTTAACATTTGTCTGATACCCAGGATGTATTTCCCAATCTGCTGATGGCAGTGGCAAAACCCCTCAGCCTGTTTTGCTTCAGTTAAATTTTCATCCCATTCCCTTTAATATTTTTTTTCCTTTTAGCCAAACATATTTAAATTTTGGGGTGAGAACTGCAATTAGAAATTAAATAGCTACTTAAAAACAATAATAAAGTAAAAGTTGTTTTGATTAGCGTCGTTATCCTTCCTGACTTCGCTCACTTTTGAAGAGACCAGAATAAGTCAAAATTCAAAATTCACGACCAAATCTTTGCAGATAACCCTGAAAATGGCTTATGAAATTCTTATCATGATTTTTTTTTTATTTGCTGAAAGCACAATGCATCTGACCATCCCTATAATTTCTGATTGAATTTGTAGCTGATGACATTGAACATCATGACAAGTTTATCTCTAAATTCTGTGTGGAACAGGGGGCACCAGCCCACAACATACTTTATTCCATAAACATAAATTAGTTCATTCATTAAAATAAGCTTTTGAGGATTAGATCTGTGAGTATCAACCATTTGGTATGGACAAAATAAATAGCAATGTTTAATAAATACACAGTGCATTAAGATTGTATTTATTAGTCTTTTGACATTTTTATCTGGCTCCTATAAAGAAGTCTTTGGAGCTGGGAGAACAACTGGTGCAGGTAAATTTCCTACATTGTGAAAGGATCTGGTATTTAGTTTATGGGAAGCAGGCCTGAGCAGATGTGAAAAGTTCAAATAAAGGAAGGCCAGATAAAACGCACTTTTGTGGCTGGAAAATCAAAACAGATGTTATTATTCAACCACAAAAAAATCTATTTGCACTTAAGTAGCATTAGGTGTCTGATTAGTCACATTCCCTTTTTTCTTTTTTTTTTTTTAGTGAAAACAACAAAATGATTATAAAATTATATAGGCTGATAAGATGCTTTAAAATATTACCAATGGACTGAATAGTTAGCTAATAGAAAAAAAACAAAACCAAAACCCCAAAGCAGATCTTACAAGACCAATAGAAATGTGAGTAAATCTATTTTTGAAGGGAAAGTGAAGGAAGATACACTGGAGAAGCAACAATACTGAATGGCCTCTCCTCCCTGAACCCCTGATGTACATCAGAGAAATGGTGATTTAAGCTGGGTGGGTTTTACACTGCCCATAATCTTTTCTGGAGACCTGCCCATATGGAAGGGTTGATGCTGGCAGAGGATGACAGGTGCTGGAGATCCTCAGGAGCCCCTGACTACAAGGAAACACTTGCAGGGTGTGAATGCTGCCAAACAGCCCTGCAAATTATTTCTGAATAAAAGAAAATTTGATTTGTTTTCAGAAATGTACGTGACAAAGAAACACCTAAAGTAGATGGAGTAGTACAGGAGAACAAAAATAGGTAATTTTGTCTGTGAAAACCTGCTCATGTGGGCAATGGAAATAATCGTTTTGTTTTTTTTTTCTGGAAAAGCTGATCTGATTTGTAGAGATTTTGTTGGCCTGACATGTTTTTTGCTCTTGATATAGAACTTTTCTGCTCCTACTTGCTGGGAGTCAGAGGTAAATTAAGAGAGGTCCTGTTGGCTTGCTGGAGTTGGCAAAACTTGTCAGTAAAATGGGGACTTGCTGGCTGTTGCTTCCCTCTTCAATGGGAGACGGAGTCATTTTTTATCTCAAGAGTGGCAAAAGAGAGGACAGTGCTGCTTTTTGTTGCAGTTTGTTTGAGCTGCTGCAGGAACACTGAGGGTTTGCATGGTTGGGAGGAAGTTGTGTAACAACAGAGCTTTCTCCTGTTTGCACTGTTATTCAATATTTGATCATTGCTCCTCTTCCCCCTTGTCCTCAGCACCACCAGGTCTGACCCCCATTAACCTCTCATCTTACATCCAGAACCCTTCCAGTTCTGCTTCTTTTCCTGGAACTGCCCTGCACTGGGAGAAGGAGAATTGAGATGTCTGGGACATGAGGTCTCTCCCCAGCCCTCCCCTTTTCCTGCTGCATTTCTGGGGAAAATTCACACCAATCTATTCTGAGGAGCTGGACTTTTCAATGCAGAGATGAGGGGTATAACCAAAGGTTGGCTATTTGGCTGTCCCACCTCGTATTTAGGGTTAGGAGCCTCACTCTGTCAATCTGTAGCTCATTTAGGGGCCTGAATTCCCCTAGAACCCATTATTGCTGTGCAGTCTCCTCTCTTACATTAAGGTTTTGGGGGGGTTACCTCTTAGTTTAATTTAAAGATCATTGCAGCTCATTTGGGCTCTTCCCTGGTCTTGGAGCTCTGTGGTTAGTAGTGATCAGCGATGATTCCTCTCAATATCTGGGATTTTAGGAAAAAAAATAAAATAAAAAGCATTTTAGCTCCTCAGTCAAACAGGTTCTTCTCCACTTTTCCCTTATTTAAAAATTTAGTGATGCCAGAGGCCACACCTTGTGGAGAGGTGAGTGCTTAGCCACGATTCAAATGTTTATGAACCTGTTGTTCTTGGGAAGAGTTCAAAACTGAAAAAAAAAACCCACTCAAAAGTGAATAAAACCCCCACTCAAAACATGATTAAATATTAATTCTAAAGGTGACTGCCTGGTTGGCTTTCAGGCAATGTCAGGGTCCTAAAGTCGAAAATCAAAAGGTTTTTAAAGATCTGAAATTCCTATTAAAATCTGTGGTTTAGCAGCCTAAATCCAATTCAAATGTGGTGTAATTAAGATTTCCAAGACACTTGGGGTTTGCTTCTAAGAAATGATGACCTGTAGGCAACTTGAAGCATTTTCAAGGGACTATGTAATTTTAAAACTATGAATACTGGTCATTTCTGTCAGGGACCTTAGAAAACCTCTGTAAAAATGCATATTCCTTAAGAAAAAACTTTTTTTTTTTTTTATGGCATTGAGACCCAGCTAATACAGCTTCTCACTTGAACAGTTCCTTCACATTCTCACTGAGATTGTGGTTGAGATATTCCTGTGAAGGTGGGAAAAAATATTATGTGAGAAAAGGTGGTGGGACCATTTGTCTTTGACTCCTTTCCTTATGGAGATGCTGAATATCCCACTGATGCAAAAAGGGTCAGGGAGTGCAAAATGTGTAAATAATTTAATAAGGAAAAGGAATTGTAAGACAGAAACTCACCAGAGTAAGGACAATAGAGTACAAAATGCCATAAAAGATAATAGGCTTAGATGAATTGGCATGTGTTAGTGATTATGCAATCATCCATTTCCCACAGACTTCTTTTTATAGGAAACCTTGGAAAATCCCTGAAGGACTGACCGAGTCATTTAACCACAACAGGTTTCTCTTCAAGATGGCTGGGAGTGGGTGAGAAATATTTTCACATATCCAGGCACTGTTGGCTTGTTGGGGAGTGCTGGGAGCAGAGGGGCAGGGGACAAAGGACCCACAGAGAGTGGGTCCTCCTGCCACCTCCCCGTGGGACCAGGCAGCACAGAGCCAAGTGGGAACAGCCCCATGTGAGCAGGAGCTTCCAGGTTTGGTCCATGGCACTACAGAGGCTGAGGAAAGGGATTTTTTTTCTCCACAGAGTGTTCTCAGATCTGGGCTGGTTGTGAATCCCTCTGGCTCACAGGGAGCAGCTGAGCTCTCCTCGGTCACTGGCAGAAGTCATTTGCTTCCTTGCTGTCATTTAAATACTTGTATTTCTGACAACAAGGAAAACAAGAGCTTGAGCTGCACTTCTGAGTTTCTTAAAGATTTCTCTCCTCTTTTTCTTTTTCTCTTTTTCTTTTTCTTTTTCTTTTTCTTTTTCTTTTTCTTTTTCTTTTTCTTTTTCTTTTTCTTTTTCTTTTTCTTTTTCTTTTTCTTTTTCTTTTTCTTTTTCTTTTTCTTTTTTTTTCTTCTTTTTCTTCTTCTTTTTCTTCTTCTTTTTCTTCTTCTTCTTCTTCTTCTTCTTCTTTTTTCTTTTTCTTTTTTCTTTTTTTTTCTTTTTTCTTTTTTTCTTTCCAAACAGGCTGCTTTCCTTGCATTCTTCAGAGCAGCTTCTCACAGCCTCCAAAGGTCCCTGCTGCTTAGAGATGTGTCACTGGAGGAGTCACCCTTCACCCTGCTGCCTGGCTCCAATCCCAGCCTCCTCATGTCTGTGACATCTCTCCCAGATTCTCCTTCTGCTAAAGCTTCCCCATGTTGGACCCAAGGCTTTTGCTGGGTCCTTTCCAGCTTGGGATCCTCTGTGACTCCACGATTTCCTCTGCTCAGCCCTGTGGAACAAACATGCCCAAGCCACAGTTGTGAAGGCAGGAAATGAGCAGGTTTGTGCAGCCTCATGGAGATTTTTGTCTCCCCAAAAAACCAGCACCCTGGATCAGGGAAGGTAAAATGGGTTTAATCACACCCATCTCATAGGAACCTTCAAGCATAAATTTGCTGACATCACTCCAATGGTCTTAGCTGGGTGCAGGGTGTTATTCTTTTTTCCACATAAGCAGCAACATGAAATGGTGAAATGAACTTTGGACTCCCAGTCATTTTAAAAGAGTGGAAAATACAGTCATTTGGAGGATCTGGATCTCCCTCATGTTTCAGCTTCCAAATCCAGAATTTTGATGTCTGAGAGATGCCATAAATCAAAAGCTTTCACCAGGTTATAGACATTTCTGAATATGAAATAGTTTGTTATTAGAAAAAAAACCCAAAACAAAACAAAAGAAAATTGCCCATTAAATCCTGCAAGTGATTAAAAATGGTCATTAAGAGCATTTGCAAATATTTATCTTAGCCTAAGTTAGATGGGCATAATTTTGACTAAGACATGATTTTTTTTTCTTGTAGCTACATCACTCAGTCAACTAAAAATGTTTTCATTTTTAAGATACATTATCTCTCTTCTCAGTTTCAGCTTTCTCCTGTTAGAGTTTGATTTGCAATACTGGGATTAAAAAAAGTAAAACAGGGTGAAGGGCTGTACTAGAAAGAGAGTTTGATCAACCCCTTCTCAAAACACCAATCCCTCACTAAATCCTTACCCTCCCTTCAAAATACCAGCAAACAACATCAAAAGCAGCTTGCAGCAGGGAGGGCACCTGATGGTGGAGCTCACCTGATGGCTTCAGGTCACCAACAGTGCTCCAGAGTTGAGAGCTGTGCCTGAATTTGTTTCTCCCCCAGTATCTGAGCTGATCATGGTTGCACGAAATAAGAAAAGCAGTCAGCTCCAGTTGGCTCAGGGCAGAGCTTCTAAAAGAGAAAATTTCTTGACAGTCACACAATAAATTTTAAAAAGTTGTCATCAGTGAAAGCTGTGCGTGATGGTTCTCACCTACGTTTGATCAAGAATGGCTCATGATTTCAGGTTCCTTTGAATTGGCCACTGAAAATGCTGCTGATACCTCTGTTCCTATTTCAGTTTTCTTAGAATCATAGAATGTTTTGGGTTGGAAAGGACCTTAAAGTTCATCTTATTCCACCCCCCTGCCAACATTCCATTGTCCCAGGCTGCTCCAAGCCCCATCCAAGCTGGCCTTGGACACTTCCAGGGATCCAGGGGCAGCCACAGCTTCTCTGGGCACCCTGTGCCAGGGCCCCACCAGCCTCACAGGGAAGAGTTTCCTCCTAAAATCAAATCTAAATCTACACTTCTTCAGCTTAAAGCCATTTCCCCTTGCCCGAAGTCCCTTTCTAGTTCTCCTGGAGCCCCTTTAGGCACTTGAAGTGACTCTGAGGTCTTCCCAAAACCTTCTCCAAGTCTGAGCAACCCCAACCATCTCAGCCCGCTGCCAGCCTTCAATCTTTCCATGGTTTTTACCTCTGATGACAGTCTCTGTGCATGCCCTCAGTGACCAGGATGCCAAGTTTTAAAGTCTCCTGCAAATATTTCTGGAATAATTTTGCAGTCAGGAAATGCAAAGGCAAGGTAAACTCCGAGTTGCCCATCATGTTTCCTTCCACAGGGCACGGACACCAGCCAGAGCTCCTCTTGCAGCAGTGCACTGAACCAATCAATGTCTGTGATTTTAAGGCAGTGTTAATCTAAAGCAATGAGTTCTGAATAATGTTTATTAACTATATTTTAATGACTTGTCAGTTTTCTAAAACACATGCTGAAGTATTTTAGAAATCACTTAGTAAATGCAGTTTTAATTCTGTTCCCATATTCATGGGCTGCTACTTACTTACTTAAAAAAAAAAAAAAAAAAAAAAAAGAGAGAGATTAGAAGGTTCAGATTTAGAGCAGCAAATTGCTCTGCTAATCTGCAGGTATTTCTCTTCTTGATATGGCCACTAATGTCTAATCTTAGCAACGCAGGCTCGATCATTGTGCTTTTTCATTAGAGCTGCAATGAACTGTGTGCCAGGGACTTGAACTCTGGTGGCAAGCTGCTCCAAGCCTGCGAGCTTTCACAGGAAAATGTTCTCTGTGAGTCTAAAACGATCCTGTTAACTTTGTGCAAAAGATGGGGAGCTCACCATATGAGCTCTGGTAGGAGCAGAGTGCCTGTGAACCTCTGGGCAGTGCGGGGTTTGGGCTGGCCACAGACAAGAGTTTATGCTGTGAAAAATTTTCAAGCCTTTTAATTTGCTTCCATTTCTCATGAGACAGAAAATAGAAAAACTGGGGATTTTTTTTTTTCCCTGCAAAATGTCGTGGAATAAGGCTATGGAGCACATCTTTCCTTCTGGATGCTGTTGGAAATGCTGGGAATGTCTTCAGAGTTGGGATTTGGACCTGGACCTCCTGCCATCCCTGGGCATGTAACCATCAGGTTATGGGTGAGTCTGGATTGGCTTCCTCTGTCTATCCTCTGGCTATCCAAGCCCCTCATCCCAAACTTAAAATCCTGGCAATTACATTTTTTTGAGAAAAAGTTACGTCTCTGTGAAAGTTTCAATGCTCTAATAATTTTTTTTTGTCAGCTGGAGTTTGGGTGAACTCTTTTTGCTGAAGGTTTTAATGGCTGTGACCTCGGTGTTATGATGTGCCCTCCTGTGACTTGCTGTCCCTCCTCTTGCAGCGTGGAACAGACTGGTTTTGGTACAGAGCTCAGTAATGAGAGATGGTCATTGATATTTATTTTTATATTCCTTACAAGTTGGGATGTTGCTCATATGTTATTTATATTCCCTACGAGTTGGGATGTCGCTCTTGAAAGGGAGTTATTTGGAAATCCTCACCTAGAGGTGAGAAGTACCTCCAGGGAATTATTTCCCAGGTGTTGCTGAGCATGGAATTCTTGATAACTGCCTCCTTTCCAGTTTTTTTCTTGTTACTTGAGCTTTGCCTTCCTACATTCCTGCATTGTTTCCAGTATTTCTGGGTTTCTGCAGCCAAGTGACCGTGCAGACTGCTCCCAACATTCTCAGAGCTTTTCCACTTCCCCGTAGAACAATCTTCTCTTTCCTCTGTCTCTATAGTCTCCTAATTTCTTTTCATAATCTTTCATCTTACTCATTCCAAGTATATACCAGTTTTGATCCTCCCCTAGAAACTTGTTTCTCAGTTCTTTTGCTTGTCAAAGGGATTAAAGTTGTCCTTTGAAACCAGTGGTCATTTGACCATGGACTTTAAAGACAGTGAAGCTCTTGAGGACCAAAATGGTGAATACAGCCCAAAATCAGACTTGATTTAGTATTGTGAACTTAGAGCTCACAATAAGTGAACTATAAGTCTATAGTTTATAAGTCTAAACCTCCACTTTCTCTTTTTCTGCTTGAACCCGTGGCCCACTGTGTAAAGAATTCAGGGTGTGGAGGGCATTGGAAGAAATCACCATCACTTTCCAGAGCAGACATGAAAGAAAAACTCACTTTTCCCATTGCTTTTTTATCTTTTTTCTATTCCTAGTGTTTACTCCTTTTTATTTTTTTTCTCCACGTTGCTGTTCTAATTTTTTTCTCCACTTTTAATTTCTCTATTAACTTTAATTAGGCTCATGAGCTTGATCACCAGGTGGGTTTTCCCCAAGCTTCCACAGCAATGCTTTCCAATCAGCAGCAGGCTTGCAAGGGAATTTTGTTAAGCTGCAGATAGGAGATAGAAGTCTAATGTGATCAGATCCAGTGAGCTTGGTTGCAAAGTGTTTTTTTTATATCTGGTGAATTTGCCAAGTGTTATATATTTAATTATTTTTAAGCAGGCAGGCTCAAAAGCCCCTGATCAGTGGGGTACCAGAGTGTGAGTGAGAGAAGAGGGATGTGGTGTTAGCCAGGGGAATGATTCATGCCTCTGAAGTTAACCAAATGCTCGTGTATCTGGGGGAAGTAGCTCTGCATCTTCCAACTGCCTTTTCCTGGGGAAAATGCAGTGTAGGGGAAAAAAAAAAAAAAAAAAAAAAAAAAAAAAAAAAAAAAAAAAAAAAAAGAGAGAGAAAAAAAAGTTATAATAAAAAATCCCTGGATTCATTTCTGGAGAATCTCAGCAGATGTGAGGTTCAGTGCTAGGAAGGAAGATTGGCACACACCTTTTGGGGAGTCTTGTGCATGGTTTTCCTGGGCAGGTTCTTACAGCTTAAGCTTTTCCTCTCTCAAATGCTAAGTAGCATAAAATATGAGCTATCAGGGTAAATTGCAGTTTTTGCAGCCTTTGCTTGGCATATTTGCATATTCAGAATCTGCCTTGGGTTTTCTTGTTTTTATTCTTATTCTTTTAAAAGTACATTTACCTGGAGAAGGGCTTAGTTCTGAGTGCACAAAATAAGCATTTTCTCCGCAGTTGACTTTAATCCTACCAAAAGAATTAACACTCAGAGCAGAAAACCTTCTTTGGGTCCTACAGGGCATTAGAACATCTCAGGTACTGGCTGCTGGTTTAATAAAAGGATAGGATTTCCATTTACTTCAGGCAGGCTTAATGTATTGTTCTTGTAGTGAGACAGTCAGAATGAGTCAGGAGCCAAAGAATACACTTTATAGACACAAATAATCGTAAATTCAGAATGTCACCTTTAGGCAGAGGCATTTTTATTATTGTTAGTGGAGCTGCTGAGTAGGTTTGATGTTTTATTCTCTTGAGTACTAAATGTTCCAGAGTACCACAGCCCTATCTTTATCAGGCTCACAAGGAGGGAGCACAGCCAAACTTGCTTCCTATACTTCTCTATGATTGATAGCAGATGGCATGCTTTAAAATAAACCTATCCATTAGCAGTCCTCAGTGTTTTTACTCAAGGCATTTACAACTGTCTCAACCAGAAAACACATTCTCTCCACAAGATCGTTTCAGTCTGCAACAGCTGTACAGGTGCAAATCTTTCATTAACTCTTAAACCGTGGTGAAATAAACGCTGCACTGTATTTTATTTTTAGTGGAGGAGGTTGTTCTTCAGAGGCAGAGTGGATTCTCCTCTCCCTTTGCATGTGGCAGAGGTTCATGTTAATAAACTGATGCTGAAATATGGGAGGTTTTAATTTAATTTTTTTTTTCTTTTTAATCTTTCTTTTTTTTCCTGGTCCTCTGTGAACCTTTAGGATGTTCTATTGCCAGGAGATGAACACGGCTGTCTGTAGGCATGTAGGAAAAAAATTGGTGAAGTAGCAATTCTGAAGGAATTGCAATTTAAGGGCTGGGATTCCTGTGGGACAGCAGCCCCCGGGATGATGCCCTGTCCCTGTGGCATCACCTGGAGTGGCAGCACTGGCTGAAACTCCTTGGAGGGGAGGCTGCAGGTGTCCCCCACCTCTGCCTCACAATGGGGTTATTTTTCTCTATTCCAGTTTGTTGGAGAGATGCAGAGAGGCATACCCCCCCCACACACACACACACATTTTCAACCTGATTCTGAACTTGTTCCTGGCAAATAAGTTTTTTAAAACCTGTTCCAGTTATTTTGCCTCGGTTTCTATGCAATGCTCATAAAGGCTGTTAAAACTTATCCACCAGTCCTTCCAGTACAATGAACTCCCAAGCACCTCCCCAAACATTAGTACACTACCAGCCAGAGCTTAAAATATTAGCAGCAAATCTTTAATATTAACATTTAGCATTAATATTAGACAAGACCTTAAAATATTAGAGCCAGATAAAAGAGTATTAACAGGGGTATAGGAGTCATTAGGCAGAATAACCATCACTGACTAAATGGATGCTGAAACTTTAACACGCAAACCAGGGCAGATGATAGGAACTTCACAGAGACAAGAGGATCCTTTCATTTAAAAGGAAGTTGGAGAGAGGAAGGTTAGGGATTTGAAAGCTGGTAAATAAAACAACACAGCGGGAGAAGTTATATAGAACGTGCTGTCTTGTTAGTGGTGATCATGTCCTGTGTTATTTTTCTTAAGCTGAAAAGATAAAACAAGAAGACAGGCAATATTCTGTCACAAATGAATGGAAATTGGGGCATTTTTTGTATAAATCCAAAGTAGCAGGAGAAAAATACAAATGTGCTCTCAGCACTGTAAGTCTGTGTAGGGTAAAGGAGGTGCTAAAATGATTTAGCATGATGGACTGCAGCTACCATGTTCTTTTTATGGCACAGCAAAAAAAAAAAAAAAAAAAAAAAAAAAAAAAAAAAAAAAAAAAAAAAAAAATCCAGGGAATTTGAACTTGATAGCATCGAGGTGGGGCAGTTGTGCCCATGTGGGGGGCAGAGCTGCAGTGGGGCAGCCCCTGAGCAGGGCTGAGCTCTGGGGTGGCAGCAGGGACCAGCCCCTGCTACGGCTCTGCCCTGTGAGCACCTGGAGAATTTGGTGCTAAATGAAACAGGAGGGGGAAAAAAAAAACAAGGCCAGCTGTAGACATAAGAAGTTTAAGAGCATCAGTACTTGCTTCCAGCTAATCTCTCTTGATGACTCCTGTAAGCAGCCACGGCTGGTCGTTCCTGTTAATTATTCAAAGCCCCACACCAGTTTTGCAGCTGAGTGGTGTAAGAGGATGTGCAGTGTCCCCATTTCTCAGTCTGACTGGGGGAAAGGCATGAGACATCACTGAGTGACATCCTGTTTTCCACACAGGAAAGGTGAGACTGGGAGAGGCAGCAGCTGACCCCATTCCACAGCCACACTGTCACCCTGAAACCTCCTCTCTTCCTGGAGGGTCTGATGAGCTGGCTGCAGGGCAGGACTCATCAGGGTCATATTGTATCCTAAAACTATGAGTGTGATGGCTTTTTCTGAAGGTTCAGGACTGAATTCTTGTGTGCAGATTAATAATCCAAAAGACACATGATTGCATTCATTAGTGCTCCATCACAGGAGGAAAAAGAGGGAAGAGCAGGCACCTTGGGATCTCCACGGTGTCCACCATATCCTCAGGCTTCCAGACACCAAAAGGTCAACCCTATGCATATTTTCCCCCATGAAGAAGATTGGGGCAAATTTTTGGCAGGGCCTGTTGTGATAGAACAAGGGATAAACTGAAAGAAAGTTGTTTTAGCTTGGAAATAAGGAAGTTTTTAATAAGGGAGGTGAAAGAGTGAAGAAGGTCGTCCTGAGAAGTGTCTCCTCTGTTCCTAGTCAGGCTGGATGAGACTGAGCAATGTGGTCTACTTGAAGATGTCCCTATTTGTTGGAAGGAGTTTGGACTAGATGGCCTTTAAAGGTCCTTATCAGAAGATGTAGAAAACTATTCCCAGAAAAAAATCTACTCTGAAAGGACTTGTTTTAGAGACAAACCTTGAGACAGCATTTGTATGTGGGATGGGTGTCTGTTGATGACCAGGCTATATGGAGATATATAAATATAGATATAGATATTCCTCATTATATAACTTCCATTTCTTTATTGCAAATGCAATTTATTTCATTATAGCTTTTGGAACTGCTGATGGGGTCTTTTGTGTGATACTGGCTTTTTGTTTGGTGTCCAGGACTGCTCCCACCCAC
This sequence comes from Phylloscopus collybita, assembly GCA_027886175.1. Classification (NCBI taxonomy): domain Eukaryota; kingdom Metazoa; phylum Chordata; class Aves; order Passeriformes; family Phylloscopidae; genus Phylloscopus; species Phylloscopus collybita. Next base: position 3,503,402 of record JAJNNQ010000031.1, on the reverse strand, counting down.
ACAGGATGACAGGTCCTTTAGCCTGAAGGAGAAATTCTGAAACACTTGTCAAAGACGGCTGCTCTTTTTGGTCCACTGGTGTTGTAGAGGGAGATATTCCAAGTCCATTCCTGATGACATCAGGAGTTTTCTGAAGAAAATTTTGCATAAAATATCTTCTACAATATGCAGAATCTGGTACTTCTTGGTAATCACTGACCTCACTGTGGTTGTTTCCAGGAGTCAAGGTGCACAGGTGTCCAAATATCTAAATACTGGCACACATGTTCTCCTGAAAGGCAGGGAAATATATCTTTTTATTTTTTCTAAATGGGAGTCACATTCATTCCCTCAGTTAAGCGTATTCTTAAGCACTGTATGAGCTTGGGGCCAGAGAACACAGTTTATTATGATACCACAGGTTACTGCGAATTATGTAGGGCCTTTATAGCAATAGTTTCATTTAGTAAAGAAAAAAAAAAAAAAAGAACAATCCTTTTTATTGCCCCTCCAATCCCTTTATTTATTAATGACCTAGAAGGATACGATGTTGTTATTATTAAGAAATGAACAAATTTTGCCTGGATGGGGTCCAGCACACTGGGAGCTGGTGTTGCCTTCTAATAGCTGCTTTTTCTGAATCGAGGAATAAGTCCCAGTTCCATGTCTGAGCTGGCAAATGGAGGGTAGCCAAGGGGGACAGGGAAGGGGAGGGTGGAGAGGGGCTACACTTAATCCCCAGTGGATTTGCCCTTTCTGTGAATAAGATGGATTTCTGATGCTGGTCTCCATGCCATTCATAGCAATGTTGCCAGTAGTAAATTTCTGCTTGAGGAACCCCCCCATGCCCCCTGCTTTCTTGCCAAAACTTAACTCAACTAAAATAAATCATATTTTGGAAAGCTAATTACACAGCCAAATAACAGAAAGGTATTGAAAAACCGTTGTGTGCCTAACATTAAATGAATTTAAATTGGCAGTAAGGAACATATGCACTAAAAATAAATGCAGTAACATGGGCAAGCGGAAGCAATGGAATTTAAACAAAAATGTAATGCCAGACATTGGGACTGGTATTCAGGCCCGTTGCAGAACTGACTCTGTGCATCCATTGCACGCAGGCTTTCACAGTTTAAATGTTCTGAGTTAAATTTGCTGTTCTATCATCTTATTGTTTTTCTTTGAAAACTACAATATCAGGGGAATGTAATATTCCCGCCTTCAGTTGTATTACAGAAGGTGTATATAAATCCTCTTTAAGGGGAGAACAGCTTGAGGCTGGGGGGGGTTTAAAAGCAGCTAAGAAACAAGGTACAGCCTAAACAGAAGCAAAACATTAATAGGGAAGAGAGAAGCAAAGGATGGAAAAAAACTACCAACAAAACCCTCAATTTTAGGAGAAGATTAAAAAAGTTTCCCAAAGGATCAGCATCCCTGAGATTAAACATTCCCATATGCAGGCTGACATTTTAAAATGTGGGCCTTATAAAAGATAAGGAGGAAATGGTGAGAAAGGCAACCTTAAATATTTTGAAGCACAACTTCCTGTATTATGTGGCAGATGGCAAAATTTTCCAGGGTAAGACGCAGGCTGCAAAATCCAAGTGGTGCATGGCATGAGTTTTCCCAAAAGTTCCCTCCTGTTGCTTACTAGTTTGGTGTTCAAAACCTTCCACACCTTTGGAGTAATGTCTCAGTATCCCTTCAACGTCGCTTTTAATCTCAAAGACAGATGTTTTAGATCAATCGCTCAAAACGGAACAGTTTAGCAGTCAGAAAACACTGTCAGGAAAGATTTGTTGTAAGGGAGACAAAACCGTGAAATAAAATTGAACTTTTATCCCCATTTGGATGGGAACTGCGCTTGGCTGGGAATCCCAAGGGGATGAAGGCAGTGGCCTATCATGTGTTGAAAAAACAAACAGATGACAGTGCTCTGCAGCAATCAAGCAAACGTTGCTTCTGGGAAATGGTGTGATCACCATTGTTCAGTGCTGCAGGACCCAGAAGAAAGGAAATTATTGAAGAAAGGAAGGGTGGCCTTGTGACTGGGGTGAGGGAAGACAGGACAAGCTACTGCCAATGGGCCTGAGCTCCTGCTGGCCCTGGAAAGCCCATGTTTTCCTTGTGGTTAAGGTGTGACATAGCAAGTCTTGGCAGAGTGTTGGGCTTTGTTTTCCAGTGTTGCTCAGAATCAGGAACCATGAACACACCAGCAGTGGTGGGTGTCAGTATTTCCTGGATGCCAGAGCTCTTCTAATGGCACATCTTCCCTGTGAGGGTGGTGAGGCCCTGGCACAGGGTGCCCAGAGAAGCTGTGGCTGCCCCTGGATCCCTGGAAGTATCCAAGGCCAGGCTGGACAGGGCTTGGAGCAACCTGAGCTAGTGGAAGGTGTCTCTGCCCATGGCTGGGGTGGGAACAGATGAGCTTTAAGGCCCCCTTCAACTCAAGTTCTGGGATTTGAAGATTTTTTTATTTCTCCAATGCAGATGAGGCAGTACCACTCATGTAAATAGCCACAAACTCTGTGCATCCAGCCACTAAAACAGAAGTGGCTCTTTCATGACAGCCCCAGCCTCCTGGACAAAACCGGTATCTTCCTGCCTGTCTCTAGATATTTTACAGCAGAAATACTAAAATGTACTCTTTCCCAGAAGGCCTTGTTTTGTTTTGTGTCCCGTGGTGGCCTGCTCATATGCTGAGCTGGAGCTCTGCTTGGCAGCGTCTTTTGGTCTAACCATATTGCAGTGTGGTACCTGCTTGGAAACGGCAAATGTTCCTACCGAGGATGGTGTCTTGGAACCAGTTCCACCCCTTTGTCCCCCCTCATCCATGCTCGGGTGCTTTTCTCTCTTGCCTCGTACTTTGCTTTGGGAGGTTTTTGCAGAGCGGTGCCTTTCCCTGCCCGCCTCCCTCCGTATCCTCTGTGCTGGATGAGTTTGCATTGTGTGGTGTTTTCCTCTTCATTTATTGCAAACAAATCTGGTCTCTGCCATTTGTTTACTCTTATACTCTGTCTTTATGCCTTGGTATACATTTTTAATTAGATGCGCTTCAGTTCTTTCACTGCTTGTTAACACTTTCGTATGGTAAGTACCATCTCCACCAGTCCTGCGAGCCTTCTCCCTGCTTAGGAAATTCGGATTTGCTTCTCCTAGCCACGACTATCACTTGATACAGAGCCTTGTTCCCTGGCTGCCCTGTCTGCTGAGTGCTTACACTCTCATCGTGGACTTTTAAGGTTGCTCCCCTACACAGCCGGCATAATCCAAGTGCCTTTATTCTGCTTAAAAATATTCTGCGTACAGAGAAATAGTGTTTTCGCTATTTGTCTGGGCTGTTTCCGGACTTCAGCAGCTCCAGTTTGGATGCCTGACATGGAGAAGTCCTGGACAAAGCCTGCAGTGTGTGCAGATCAACTGCCTGCATTGTGAGAAGTTCTTCTGCACACGCAGAGCGGGTCCCAGGGATCAGGAATGCGCCGAATTAGCCCTGAATGCGTTGGCCATCAGTCCTGTGAATGGAGGATGGATGTGTCTGGAGGGGAATACTGGAGTCCCAAACACATGACAGCTTTCAAGATCTGCATCTTTCCTGAGTGCCAGTATTGTTAAAGCATAAAATTACTCCTTTTTTTTTTTTTTTTTTTTGCAATACTGTGAGCCCATTCGTGCTTTCACTGTTCTCTTTCGCCTCTACGTCTGACTCATGCCACAGGCAAAGGACTTCACCCTTTCTAACTCCCCTCTATGCCATCAGCTTTCTGGAGGTGATCTGGGAACTGGGATGGAAAAACTTGACCCCACTCCACCCCTTCCTTCTAATTTGCCCACCCTGCTGCAGCACTTGCCTTGTGTTGCAGAACCTGCATGATCTCCAGGATTTCATGCCCTGTTGAGGGACGGCAAGGTTAAAAAGTGACTAAAATGGCTATTTCCATCTCAGACAGTCTTCCCTGACCCCTCTCTCTGGCTGGGGGTGAGGTTGCCAAAGGTCACAATCCACTTCAGAGTGCAGAGAGATCGATATCTGCAGAAGCCAGTGCCTGGATTTGCTTCCTTTCCCTTGCCGCTGCTGTATTTCACAGTGAGGAGCCAAGAAACATTTCTCTTCCCTTCCAAGAAGAAGGGGGAGAAAAGAAAAAAAAAAGGAAAAAAAAAAAAAAAAAAAAAAGAAAAGGAAAAAGTCTTGTCTCCACACTTCCTCCCACCAGGAGGGCATTGTGTTTGGCCTCTGCTCCACTTTTTGTTATAAATTTGCATGGTGCAATGTTTGCTTTGGCCGGCGCGGTGGTGGCAGGGCAGCAGCTGGCACACCGACACCACGACCGGTTCCCTTGCTGGAGGAGAGGCCAGGGCAGGGTCCTCCCAGCCCCCTGCAGCATTGGAGAGGAGATGCTGGGTCTCTGGGAGGCTTCAGGAGGTGGAACACCCTCGTGGAGGGTTTGGGACGTCGAGGGCTGCGTTTTGCACTCAAATGTCGCGGTTTCGGCGTTGGTGGCGGGAGCGGGGAGCTCGGTGCTGAGCTTGTGGAAAGGCATCGCTCCGTGGAGCACCCTTGCCTTGGCAGGGACAGGCAGCACATGGACTAATGGGTCTTTTCCACTTTAATTTCTGCTCTAAGATGACTCTTTGTTACTGTTCTCAGACTCGGCGCCAACCGTCACGCCACACACCAGATCTCTCTTTCTTTTCTGCCCTTAGCTTTGCAGAGAAGCCTTTAAAACAAACAGTCACAAAAACTGTGAGAAACCGAGGGAAGATACGGACTGGCCCACTCGTTAGTGCTGGAATGTGGAAACTATGAAGACATCTTTTTTTATTACCAATGCTGGAAAGCACAGTCACTGAGTGGGCTGGGATACAATTTATACTACATGCAGTAGTTAAAAAAAAAAAAAACTGCAAAAATGGGTGTAACCCTGGGCTGTGGTACAACTGGCCTTTCAGCCCCCACTTGAGATCGGGCCATCCCAGGGGGAAACTGTGGTTTGGAATAAGAGCACGCATTTAATTTCACTCGGAGAACTTATTGGAGTTGGCACTTCAACAAAGAAACTGAAGTATATTTTTTGTCGTGATTAGTGGCCCCCCTCACCACTACGTATGATTATGTTGGAAGCTGAAAAGTTAAATTCTTATAAAATGATGATTTACACTCCGTGATTATCCAGGTAGGGTGCGTGGATTGCGCCAGCTTGGTCATGGGACTCCAATCTCATCCTATTTCATTGCTGTGAGAAAATAAAACTAGAATGTAAAAAAGCTGAGAACACATCCTCTGATTGCTCAGGGAATTTTCTTAGTCATGCACTATCTTTCCTAGTAGTTTCAGTTATTTTGTCTCCACTAAAACCCAAAGCAAAACACTGCCCTGACACTTTCCCCTTGGTTTTGGGATCCGCGGTGGCCGCATTTATTTTTATCTCGTGTCGTCTTTTCCCCTATGGTTATGCAAATCTGTGGAATAGGGGGCAAAGGGAAGAGGCAATTTTAAAGCCAGTAAATTCCAGTGGAAGGTTTCTTCAGTCCCACTCCGAGCAGGACTATCCTGGGTGCTGCTTTGGAGATGGGGCTGCCTCCAAAGAGCACAGGGGTGGGTGCCAAGGGGGGAGGTTGAATATTTTCCTTGTAGACACATAACTTTGCCCACAGGATTGAAGTCTCTTGCCTTAATGCTCTGCTAAGCTTCTCGGGAAGTACAGAGCTGTGCTAAGGAAGCACACGTTAGGGAAATGTGTCTCCTTATGATCAGCTGCCTGATAAAACCTCACCATGGAAAGGGTTTGGTGGTGGGTGAAGTGTGAGGCTCATGAGAAAGATCTTGGAGAAAATAAGGGGCATCAGCATTTCATTGCTTTTCCCAGCAATCTTTTGCTGTTTCTTTTAGAACTTGCTGTATTTTGTTTTGATATGTTTTCGTTTGGGTTTTGTTGTTTTGTTTTTTTTTCTTCATTCTCCCCTTCTCCCCTGTCCAGGGAACTATTTTGAAATTGTAAAATCTATTTTATTTCAAATTTATCTTTCCCCTCCCTCCATCTCTGCCGTAATACAACAATATTTCCCTCACCTGTATTTAACTTTTTTGTACAGTAGTAGATAGTCGAGGAGTTTCCTGGCTAAAAATCCAGCAGGAGTAACACTGGGACGTGCTTTTGTGAGAAAACACAAGTGTGCCAGTGTACATGTGTGGATGTAAGGCCTGTAGAATCATGAAACATAAAATCATTAAGGTCGGAAAAGACCTCCAGGGTCAGTGAATCCAACCTTTGACTGATCTCCACCTCTTCAATTAAACCAGAACACTGAGTGTCATATCCAGTCATTCCTTGGACACCTCCAGGGATGGTGACTCCACCACCTCCTGGGAAGCTTGACCATCTTTTCAGAGAAAAAATTCTTCCCATTGTCCAACTTGAACCTCCCCTGGCACAGCCTGAGGCAGTTTCCTCTTGTCCTGTAGTTGCAGCCTGCTTTGTAAGTCTTGCAGAAAAAGTTGGAGAAATCCAGAGTATATGGCACATGTAAGAGCCTCCTGCCAGGGCTGTGCTTTATCCAGTGCTGGGTGAGTCAATGCAATTTGTGGTCAATGTCTGGAATCACATTCATCGCTTGTTTGCTCTTCCTTTGAGTGCCATTGCTCTGCTCATTACTGCAACGAATTAACCACAGTCTCTAATCTTCTGTGGGGCCTGAAGTTTCTGCATCCAGCAACACACAGAACCCTCTCCTTGCATGATGTGTCAAGGGGCTTCAAATGCATCCTTAAATGCTGCTTAAACTAGGATGAGTTTAAATATCCATTTAAGCTTTTCTCTGTTTTGGGATGGGGAGATGAGGGTGTGAATATTTATGAAAAAAAATGTCATTTAGGTGCAAGGTCCCAGGTTTGGAAAACTTGGCCCATGAAATATATGCAGGGAGGGTGCTTGTGCTTATATAAGATAACAAAATTCATAACTCATTTGGATTAATCTCTCAAGTTATTACAGGGGCATATTGTGTTCATATTCATGTTGCCTGATTATGAATTTATATTCCAGTGTTTCAACCCAATAGACATACATGGTTTAAAATGCCTGACAAGGGTTACAGAGTTTGGAGTATAAACTCTGCTCTCTACTTTCCTGAGGCACTCTATGGATGCCTGGCCCTCCTTAGAATGAGCTGAGTCTCTCCCATGTCAGTCTGCAAAGGAACTGCCCACCTGAATGCCAAAATAATTAGAATAAATTATTTCCTTGAAACACACATTCAAATGCGCTCATCCTTAGTGCTCTTTTTCCCATGTTCAGTTCATTTGTGAATTCTCTGGAAGTTGAGGGGTTTTTTTTGTTTAAACTTTTGGACTCCTTGTGATCTGGCTGGAAACTGGAGCACATGGAGCCTCGGACGTAATCAGAAAATGCCGTGTGAAAACGAGGACTGCTGGGAGCAGCAGCATCTTTGTTAAATTCCAGCTACCCCAAACTTGTTCCTTGCTGCTCCAGCCCTGAGCTCGCTGGTCGTAGGACTATGTGTGCAGTCTGAATTGATTTCTGAGCCCAGCTAAGGGAAAGAGTTAAGCTTGTTCTCCCCTTCTCGTTGGCAGAAAGTTTGCAGTTTAAAATTACATACTGACTCTGGTGTAGAGACACAAGAAATTATAGAGCAGACACTGTCCAGGACAACGTATAATTTAAAATGTACTAAAGAATGTATACCACATGGCAAAGTAAGTGAAGTGCTTCTTCAAATATAAGTGTTTTGCATAGAAAGGCTGTAATTATCCACTCCTAGGGAAATGTTTGCATTCATTCTAAATCAATATTTACTATTCATCTCTTGTGTTCAACAAAACAAGGATTTAACATTTTTTTGTTTTAATGAGGTACTAAGACTACAATAATACTACAATGTAATTGTCTTGATACAAAATATTGCTAAATTGCGCTGCTATTTCGGGAGCAAACAGGTTTTTTTTGGTTTTTTTTTTTTTTTTTTTAAGGGGAGGGGTGTCCCTGTTTGTGAGATGTTACTGCAGTAACACACAATTCAAACCCAGCCAAGCAGGGAAGGCTCACCACTTCCAGAGAGCCGTTAAAGCCGCCTCTCTGCTAAGGCCCTTAACTGGGATCATTCGGGTGAGTCCTCGGCCTCCCCCTGAAAGTATCAGCTTCTTTATAATGATTCCTTTTCAACAACCACAACAACGATGCCATTTCTTTCTCTGGTTTGTTTTGTTGTTGTGTTTTTTTTTTTTTTTATTTTTAAGCTTGGGTGTTTTTATTTTCCACCCCCCTGCCCCCCCTCCCAGCATCTTTCAGCCAGGCAGCAGCAGCCGAGGGCGGGAGGTAATTGGGCTGCAGCCGTCTCTGCACTCTGGTTCAAACCTGTTGATGCAAATGGAGTTCCCTGAACTTCATCCTCTTGGAAAAATCTTGGGGGGGCTGAGGAATTTTGCAGGGTGATATCAGAGCTGGGTCCTTTATCTTTTTCAAAGGACTGATCTACCTTGAAAAAGTTTGGTGTGGTACTTGGGGAAGGCACGGCGAAGGAAGAAAAGTCCCAAGATTGCATGGGAAAGTCACTGCCCATGGTGAGGAGGGAGGTGGAACCAAATGATTTTAAGGTCACTTCCAACCCAAATCATTCTGTGATTCCTGCACCAGGATTCGGGTGGAATGAGAGCATCTGAGAAGGATCAGAGTCTCTGGGAGGAACAGCACATTTAATCACAGCCTGTGGCACTGCTATTCTGTGGTTAGGAGGATGTCCTTGCACCAAGCATCCCTCTCTTTGAATTTACCTGGCATGTCTTAAGAAGTAATTCTCAAACTTCTCCAACTTCAAAAAAACCCAACAAGCATGCATTTTTGGCACTGCTGTGGCTCCATGTGAATCAAATCAGATAACTGGAAACACTTTAGTTGGAAAATCCTTTAAAATCCTTCTCTTTAATCTCTATTTTTTTTTATTCTTGCACACTGCCCACCATATTCCAGGCTCTGGCCTACCCTTCCCAACACTGAATGCTTCCACTTCTGCTGCTGAAATTCACAGTGCAAGTATAGGCTCTTGAGAGGATTTCAATCTTGTGCTCAAGCAGACTATCCTGCATTTTTTCCCTGAGTCTGAAGTCATTCTTGTCCTCTTAGAAAATCATGCACATAAATGGGGTCAATAGCCCTGAGAGAAGAACAGTCTCTTTCCCCAGCAAATGTTATTGTAACTGGTGTTTTAATTCTCCAGATATCACTCTCAGTGTACTGGGTAACAAAGGGCTGTGTAGTGCCTAATCATTCAACAGTGATCCAGGGAAAAAGCAGAAGGTTAAGAGCAAGTTCCTAAAGTCTGTAAAATCAATGGGACACTAGAAAGGGAACTGAAGTGTACCAGAAGGGACCTCTTGAGGATCATTAAAAAAGCAGAAACTGATTATGAACAGAGCTTTTACCCGAAGAACTGGAGGGGGCCAGCAAAATCATTCTGCTGCACTCCAGTTAAATGTCTAATAGTGGAGACGTTTTCTACACAGCCCATAAAGGATAATGAGGATGCCTTTGATAGCTTTCAAGAAAGTTGTTCTTGTCAGTGTTCACAAAAACGTGATCTGGGCAAGCACTCTCTGCACATACAGCCCGTGGTGGTGGTACACAGACGGTGAAAGGGAAGGTGGCAGCCCAAAACTCTGCATTCCACCCCTGAAAAGCATCCTGTCCATCACATGTGGGGAAAATTGGATCAACCTGACAATAGGATGTAAACAGTGCTGAAGCTTGGTGTTGCCTACCGGCTTGGTGCCCCACCTTGCTACCATGGGGGAGGTAAGGAGAGGTGACAAAATCGGGTGACTTCCTCCAGAATGGGTGAGAAATAGTGGTTTGTCCCAGAATTTATTGAAATCCACTGCCAAGGGCAAAGTTTGGACTAGAATCTAATTGCTTTCTGTGTTGGGAAAGCAACCCACGGCAGTGGGAATTGGAATGTTTGTTCTCCTCCTGTCTCTGACCCTGATCCTCTGTGTGGTTCTGGGTGAGTCACAACTTTGCTGTGATTCATTTTCCCAATGAAGCAAATTAGTGCGATCCAACTTGAAGATCTTACTGATGTACTCTAAGAATGATTTGTAAAAAAAGAAAAAAAATAAGTGGAATTGTGTTTTGGAAGTTAAAGGTTTTATTGGTCACCTTAAAGTAGAGATCTGGCTCATAGAGAGCAGACTCAGCTCTGCTTTTAGAATATAGAGCAGCTCTGTTGGGGAAAAATACCAGAACCCTTTCTAGTAAAAATGAATTTTGAGTTTTTTATACTTCAGAGGAAACAAACCTTTTCTCCAGAAACAGGCGTTCACAGGGATGAACTGAATATGAGTCAGTCCAACAGTTCCACAGCCAAATTGTGAAACTTTTGTGTCATTGCCCTGTGATTCCAGCTATCTTCAATTAATAGAAAAAAATGCAGGAAATTCAGGTGGAAGGAATGCATGGAAATTGAAGTCAAAGAAAAATATTCGTTGTGGCCTTGGCAAAGTGAGTTTTCTAAGCTGAAGGAGCTTTTAAGCAATTAGCATCTGCTGTGTGCAATTACTGAGTGACACGCAGCCCCAGATGGAGGGCTCAGCAGCCAGTGGCCATCTGGATTTCAGTCTCTATCAAGGGTACACTCTGTTCTGGGCTTCACCTGGCCCAGGAGACAGCCCTCCCTCTGCCCCACGTTGCACAGTCGAACTTGAGTCATTGGTGGGGGAAACAGTGAGACAATTCCTCCAGGTCTCTCAGGTCCAAAGCTTTCTGAAGTCACCGGAAAGATTATGACTGGAGATGTTGACCTCTGAATTGATGCATTGCCCCCAGTTTTCCAAAATGAGGTAAGCTACTCGGCTAAAATCCACCTCTCAGCTGTAAAAGTGGCTTGACGTGCACCAGCCTCTGCAGGGACATATGGCTTGGGAGCCTCAGCATCTGAAATTACACAAAGAAATCCAGCTCTTAAAGGTAGAATTTTGTCAACAGGCTTCTTTATTTACAAAAACTGTGCAATTAAATTTTTCTTAAAAGTGCTGAGAGGTATCAGACACAGCCACAGAGACTAATTCTCTGAAGTAATGTAGTTCTAAAAGTGGTACTGTTGTTCAGTTTGTGAAATTCAAAGAATAAAAATCAAAACCAACTGACAAACAGTTCCTGACTATTCCATATCTAAAAATGAGCCAACCTCATCGGGTCTATTTAAAAACTGTGAACCCATAATGCCCATATGCCAAGTTCAGCATGATGAAGATGAAAATGGTTGAGGGCATAAACCCTTGGAAAACAGGGTTTATAATGGAAACAGTAATTGACTCTCAAATACCGCATCAAAAATACAATGCTATAATACAAAGCCTCGTTCTTGGGATCCCAGCTCTGCTTCTGACCTCAGGTTGGCAGACAAACACCTCACCACAGAGCTAACTAATGGTTATAGGTTTGATGTTTTTTGTTGTTAGTTGTTTCTTCTTTTTTTTTTTTTTTCATGCGAGCGGAACATGGCAAGTGAAGAAAATTTATAGGAGCAAAGCACAATTGGCCAACTGTTCAAAAGTTCTCTCTTGTAAGCTTTTGGTATTTTTCCCAATCACTGATTCTCTCTCAGCTCCTAAAACTGAGGAGATGCCATGATTCTGCTCTGGATGAACATTTTATTTTGGCTGATGATTTTATCCACTTCAGCTTTACAAATAGTTTTAACTGTTCCTTCAAAAGTCACAAATTTGGTTATCCTGAATGGAGAAGACCAAAATAGACCAATATCTTTGCAGCTGTTGACTTCTTCTGTTCTGCATAACTCTAACAGAGAGGAGAGGCAAAGCAAATATTCCACTGATCTCATTAAAGATGCTTCCCAGAGCCTTTGCCTGGGCTGAGCCAGGCAGGGTGCTGCTTTTGCTGCCAGTTATGGCTCCCATGACATCTTGTCACTTTGAGGTACACAGAAAGTACCAGTTCTAGCTGAAAATATCATTAAAGGTGGTGAAATGGGGCAAATCCGAAAGTTCAGTGGGAGAACCACCAGTCAACTGTGGTTGGTAAATGCATGGGTAGACATGTTAAATGAAAATACCCTGACATCTGCATGCATTTATATATATATATATATATATATATATATATATATATATAAAAGGGAGAGAGAGAAATTCTACCAAGGTGATTGAGCTTGAAGTACTTTAAAAACTACTGCTGTTTTGTGCAGCAATAGGCTATCAAATTCATATTTTCTTAAGTGTTGAAGGATACATAGCAGAAGCATTTTCTGTTCATAAATGATCTTCCTTCGGCTACAGATTAAAAATAAAAGTAATTGCTCTGGTTTCTTTAGGCACTGAAGATGATGCAGAGCCATAAGCTTTGATCTTGGTAGAGCTACCCCTTCACCTCTGCCAGCTTTGCAGTGGCTGTAGTGGTGTTTGAAACTGGACCAGGGGGGTGCACAGGCAGAGCAACTCACAGCTTTGTTGGTGATCACTACTGGCACTTTTCAAATCCAAAGAAATAGGTCATGGACATTCCAGAAATATAATTTACCTCTTCTTAGGCAAGCTTCCCAGTGATGGTCCCATGGGCAGTTTTTTTCTTACCTTTAGCCATTGAACACTTTTCATTTCAAACCATCCTGTTGATGTCAGTGCAGAGAATCTGGAACCTAACCCAGAATATTATTGTTAAAGCTTTTTTTCCTGGAATAGAGAAAATTTACCTTTACTGGCAACCATGTCTTTATTCAAATGCTGCTCCTTGTGAAAATGATTGGGAAATTGCCAGTGCAAACAACAAATAAAGACTCCAAAAATTGGCTCTTTATGACGAGTGATTTATGATTTATGCTCTAAACCATATAAACTACGTATTTCTATTTGGATTTTGAAAAACAAGCCAGGAAAAAACAACAATAGCTTGGCAAAAAAAAAAAAAAAAATGTGTACAGTTGTGGAATGTTAGTACAGTCTTTGGCAAAGCATCAAATAGAGATAAGGCTCGATTCTATAGGGATATTAACATTTTTTAAAGCAATCAATGTGAAATAAATCCAAGAATGTGTGTTTAAATTATAAAAAAATGCAGCATGAATATGCATTTTGTAGTTAACCACTCCCTGTTGTTTTGGGCTCTTGTCCTGCTTTAGCACAATTTTTGAGGAGGAAAATCCTGACCGGAGCACAAGTTACACTTCAAGTCCTATTTTAGGTGGTTTGCAATGGTGGATTTCCCTATTTTCCTTATCATTTTTCTTTGATTTGCCTTTTTTAAGAGTATTATCCAACTCAGCTTGGCACGGCTCAAGTGCACAACTGCAACCTTTTCCATGACCCAGAAGTCAGTGCCACTCTGTGGGTTGGCAGTTTGCAAATAAAACATATCCTTAATGAAGTGTGGAAGCTCCCGTTCTTTCCCTTCCTCAGGAGACGTGCCTTAATCTCTGGCTCAGAGCCTTGTCAAATGCTGCAGTACAGAACTGGCAAGCTCAATGCTGCTAATGGATTGAAACCTCCACCAGGTTGTTCATTTCTAGAGGGTTTTCTTTTTTTTTCTTTTTTCTTTTCTCCTTTCTCTTTTTTTTTTTTTTTTTTTTTTTTTGTCTCCCCTAAATACTGTGGCAACCAAAGCATCTCTCCAGCCCTCAGTCTTCCATAATGCTTGGTTAGGGACTCCAGTGACAACTCTACAGTGCACATAAGAGAAATTTAAATTATGCCACTAGAATGTACCAAGGATTTGGTTGCTTATGTAGGTCAATCATTAAGGGAAAAAATAAGATTAAAACCAGGGGGCTGTTCTGTGTGTTTGAAATTATTCCCGAAGATATGAAACTGTGCTATTTATGCTTATAACTTGTGACAGGTTCTCTAAGTCACAGGCGTTTTGTCTCTTCTACAGCAGAAGCTGGAAATGTTTGGGTTTTTCACTATTGTTTTCTTTTTTTTTTTTCATTTTCTATTTTCCAGGAAAGCAACCATAATCTAGTGAAAAAGATTTGAATAAGATGACTAAATTTACTAAAAATGCAGTACTGGTAAATATTGCAGGTCTTTTTTTTATTTCTTTTCTGAATATGTCTGACTAATACTGAGACATGGGTAATTTTCACTATCTGCAGCATAAATTGAGATAAATTGACAAATCTAGAAAACTCCGTATTTCTTTTCAAAATTTGGATTATATTTTATTTTTTTCCTATAACACAGGCATGCTACGTGATCTCAGATTATCTTTTCTGAAAAAAATGCTGGGGTTTATGCAGCTGAAAAAAGTTACACCTCCGAATTTACTGAGTCATTTTGAGAGGGGTCCAGGCTGCCTGACCAGGGTGCAAAATGCCAAGCACATTTTCAGCCTAGTGGGCAGCAACCTGCCTTGCAACCTGTTGCTGTCCAGAGCTTGAGAGCTTTTACACCAGGAAAAGAAAAAAAAAAAATAAAATAAAACAAATGCAACAAGCAGAAAGAGCAAATTTTTTTTTTTTTTTTTCCTGCTAGGGGCAGGAATTTGTGGTGCTCCTTTAGTCTCTTTAGTTAACCTGGTTCTGTCAATGTCAATAACTCCGTGACATCCTGGGAGGAGGGAAAGCCGTGGGATGCCGGGTACTCGGGCGCTAAAACGTTACGGGATAACGGGTGCGAGGTAGCGCCGTGTGCCTGTGCTCCTCGCAGGCACAGGGGCTCCTGGGGGGAAAAGTAGGTTACCCTCAGCTCTGCTGGTGGATGGAAGGGGTGAAAAGGAGGCTTTTCACGTCCCTGCCTTTTTAGATCCGCGCTCTAGCACGTTTGCTGGAGAGGCCTCGGTGTGATTTCTCTGCCGAGCAGATGGGAAGTCAGGTTTTCCCAGCAACGCTTTGGCAAATCGGGGGGTTTGTTGTTATATTTAAGGTTGGAAAAGCCCTCTGAGGTCATCCATCCCCCAGCACTGCCAAGGCCACCACTGCCCCGTGTCCCCAGGGGTCACATCCACACAGCTTTTAGATCCCTCCAGGGATGGGGACTCCACCACTGCCCTGAGCAGGCTGTTCCAATGTCCAGAAGGATTGCATCTCTGCTGATGCTCTCCACAAAGGTTCTGTGCATCTCTGGGAGCTGCTGGAGTAACTATTCTTTTTGCATGCCTTTCCATCCATAAGTAATTTATATAACCTGTGATGACCCTCATTATTTCCCCTCTAGAGGATTTCATTAAGGAGAGAGTGGGAACACCCCTGCGTCACCTCTCATAGAATGGTCTGGAACCTCTGGAGCAGCTCAGCAGCTGCGAGTTACTTGAAAATACTTTTGAGCTGCCTGCTGGAAGAAGTGGTTTGCAGTCTGTAAAGGCAATAGATTTAGGAAAGGAAATAGGATATGATATAGGAATTGACCCAGCTGTGAAGTGTTATGTCAGTTCAGGGAATTTCTGGAAGAGAAAATAAAAAGAAAGAAGTAATGTTTGGCTATCTTTTCTTAGAAGGCTGAGTTTTATGTTAAGCATTGTGTGGCTAGAACGCTTTGAAAGAAGCCTGAAAGGCCACCAGAGTCCTAGGGAAAAAAAAGGAAATTTGTGGAGGAGATCAGATGCTGCAGAAAAGCTGAAGCTTAGAGGCAGAAACTGTGGGAGCTGTCTGGAGTGGGGAAAAGCACGAGTGGAGAGATTGAAACCTGCTTGTTAAACTTGTGCAAGGATGGACTAAAGAGTGAGGTGAGAGGAGAGGACTTGAGGAGCTGCTGGGATGTAGCTGCATTATTAAGCTGCTGGATTTTGGATGAATGACTCTGGACTTTGAAGTGCAACGTGTGTATCATGTCCCAGTGAAGGGAATCCTCACTGAGTTATTCTCCTCTGCCTGCACAAATCTTGATTAGTGGTAAAGGCCCAAAGTGGCTAAGACACATATTAATGCAAGGCCTCCAGTTGTAAATCAATATTTGAGGTAAATGGTTTTAACTGTTCATTATGGAAACTTCATTCTGAGAACAATTACAAGTTTAAAAGTGGAAGTGAGATTTGGCAAGCAGCATCCATACTTAATCAGTCACACAGTGGCTTCTGTGCTTAAGATGGAGGTTGCAGCTTGTTTGTTCTGAGAAATGCAGCGCATGCATTCATCATGTTTATTCAAATGAGGGCTTCTGAGGAGTAACGACAAGGTAATTGTGCAGAATTACCTGCTGTGGTTTAAAAAATGCACCTGCCAGTATGAAAATCTGGGAATCTGGTGATGGCAGGTTTAAAAAGGGTTCAGCAGCCCAGTGTTACCCTGTGAAAAACAGCAGAGCACGAGCTCCCGTGACTACCCTGACAACAGCAACCTGTATTTGTAACTTTGCATTTCTTCTTTCTCTGGATGAACTTATGTTTATGTCACTAAATGTGAACTTTCATTGTCAGCACTGGAAATGTGGGCTGCATCACAGCTACATTAGGAACCACCTTGCTAATTGCTGCAGATATTACTTTTTTATTTTCTCAAGGCAAAACAAAGTTTCATTATTATCTTTGCTTTTGCAGAGCAATATATTTCCTTGATGACTCAGAGCTGCATAAATCTTTTCCTTACTGAATTTCTGTACATTTTATTAAGGCACTTTACCTCTTATAGGGCATGATTATTATTGAGAGGCACATATACACTGTCTGCAGGAATAGTTATTGTTTTTCTCTCTGCTCTTATAGAGGTCCCATTGCCAGTTTCTCTTCCACCTCCTCAGAATTAAAAAAAAAAAAAAAAAAAAAAAAAAAAAAAAAAAAAAAAAAAGAAAAATAAAAGAAGAAATAACAATAACAGTCTTGCTGTTTTCTCCCTTCCAAGTAGGTAGAGGAAAATTACTTGATTAGATTATAGGGTTTGTATATGTGTTTAAAGAATTTATTGTGAGAAATCTATACTAGAGCCAAAACGATTAATGGTAATTAATGTTCCCACATTTAATAACAAAAGAATTAATAGAGAGCAGCCACTTACCATAAAGTGTTTCCTTGACATTTCTCACTAAAAATAAAATTTCTGAGCATGCCACGTAGATTTTTGGGAAAGAAGAAAGAGAAAGATTAGGCAAGGAAACATCTCCCTGTAATTTAAACCATTATTTCTCTGACAGCTTTTTGTCTCCTGTCTGGAAGAAATAAACATATTAAATTTTTTATTAAAATAGTTAAGCTTTGTGAGAGTACTTTTTTCCCCCAGTGCAATAATAAATATTTATTTGTGCCAGAAACAAAGAAGTTTCTCTACGAGGCTTTTACTGATGCTTAGCCAAAGGTAGGATTCTCTTAACCTCATAAATGCAGCTCTTGTGCACTTGATTTCTCTTCTTCAGTAGAATTTTTTTTTTTTTTTTTTTTTGATGTATAAGTAACATTCCTATAGAGACAGGGTCATCCACTGGTATTGATCACCTGCCTGGCTGTCCTCCTTTGATGGTTGTTTATGAAGGATGAAGTGCCCAATATCAATTAAGGAACGGCTCCAAAACACAGAGTTAAGCCAGAGCCACAGTAAATTTCCAAATAAATAACAAAGGCTTTCCAGCAAAGATCTTCAGACATACGGGCTGGACACTGGATGTGGCCAGAGAAGGAGTTTAACGTGACCCAGCGAGCTCTTGCAAAATCCTCCTTCTGTTGCTTGTGCTGTGCCTATCCCCTGTTGTGTTCCATTGGCATGGCTTTAAATATCACCTCCTACCCGGCAGCGCCGCGGGGGCAGCCTGTCTGGATGCAATGGTAGGGGACTGGTGTTAGGCACTCACATCAGAAAGGGGATTGCATCCATTTGGGGAAAAAGCTCTTGGCCAAACTGTCCGGTGAGGAGTGAAATTCCATCCTTTTGAAGGAAAAAAAAAAAAAAAAAAACCAACAAAAAAACCCACCAAAAAACCCAGAAGAGCATAAAAAGAAAAATACTGTCAGATGTCCGTGTACTATTAGCACAGAATAATTTATACTGAATTCTGCTCTTAGTGTTTTGGTAGATCTGGATGTGCTCTGCCTGTGATCTGGATGTGGCTGGGGTTTCTCTGTCTGTGCTTCTGGCAAATGTGGTCAGTATTTAACCCAGACTGTATTTTTGTGCTTGCCATCTGCTTAATTCTGAATGTCAGATCCACAACTGGCCTGGTAGTTATTGCTATTCAGCTATTTTGAACCCAGCTTAGTGCAGCAGATAGGAGAGGATGTGTGAAAATGTCATTTGAGCTGAGTCTCCTCCCAAGAGTTAAACCCAAATCTTCCTGTGAAAATAATAACTATGATCCTCCTATTTTTTTATTGCTTTTATTGCTATTTTTTTATTGTTTTCTCCAATTTTGTGCCTTCTTGGCTTTGTTGCAATTAGGAAAGAAAAAGGAAATTTTGTAAAGGCTGGGCATGTAAGAGTTTTCCATCTGGTTGGAATACCAAGTCAATGGGCATGCCACACTAATTCTTTACTAAGTAATTTTCAGAACAATTCTGTTTTCAGGTGTGGAAAAAACTTCAATATGTGACTTAACTGGAAATGTTTAACTAAAGTGAGCTATTAAGTTCCCTACTTCAACCCTTCCAGCCTTTCTTATATGGCCAGGCTGCTCAGATTCTTGTTTGGAGCATCTAACAAAATAATTAGAAGTGGTTTTGGTGACTCACTATAACTTAGAAATTTGGATGTGATGCTGGAATGCTGGGAAAACTGCTTACAGCTATTTCATGTTAGGGAAATTATTTAACACTTACAGTTATTTGTACTCTTCACAGGTCTGATTCAGTCTTGCAGTTTTGATGTCTCAAACAAACGTCAGCACCTTTACAAGGAGCACATTGACAAGTGGATGAGACAGGCAAGTGGGCTGGAGAAATCATCTGCCTCCAGTATTCTGATGTACCTCAAGGACCTGCGTCTGGAGGTAGGAGAACTGCTGCAGGATGGGAGGGAGAGCTCAGGAAGGATAATTTTTTGGTTGTTTTTGGTGCCTGAAACCCAGGTTATATTGGGTGCTGTTTGCCCATCTCTTGGGGCAGCAATACCCATAGAGGTCAGAGGTGGTTTGTGGCTGCAGAAATTCCTCCAGATCAAAAAATGGCCATTTTATGTCAGAGGCTGAGGGGAAAGATGTGGGAAGGAAAGCTTTTAAGGGCATGATCTCTCTCTTAGGCTATAGGGAATTCCCAAGATAAGGCCCGCACTGTAGGAGACTGAGGTCAAGAAGTGCTGTGGTGGGAGTAGAAAGAGGTTTTTCCTTAGCCTTAGTCTTGTTGGATGAGGTGCCTCTTTTGAAAATGGTGCTGCACGTGCTCCAGTGCTCCAGCTGGCTGAAAGATAGCTCTGCCTGCCAGGCCAGCAATGGCAGAGTGAAGGTGGCCACCCTTGGAGGAGACTTTTTGTTTCCTTATCCCCACGCTCTCCTTCTGCTCAGAAATGGTCAAGTAAAATACATATACAGGTGAATAAATCTATTACACAGAGCTACCCAAAAAGCACTTCTCCAAACCCTATCTGCCAGAGATTAAAACGTTATGTTCTGATTGTAATCCATTTATTGTTTGTGAATTCACAATCCTCCTGGACGTCCCAGGGCGCCAGGTTCTGCTTATGGATCCCTGAACCAGCCGAAGGAAATGTAAAATCAAATGTAGACAGACAGCTCCCTCTCGAATACACATCCACAGAGGCTGAGGAACACTTGTCATGCTAGCAAGGGTGTGGAATAAATTAGGCTGAGGAGATTTGCTCTGGGCCCACCTATTTGAGACGAGAGGCTTTGTGTGCCGCGCCGGCGCCGGTCCCGTGGGAGCGGCTGTCACCGCGGAGCAGACAGGTGGATCTGGAGATGCTCGGGCTCGCAGCGTGGCACAGGACCAGCAGATCAATATTTAATGTGAAGGCTGTTGCAGCCCCTCACATGCATAATTTATCCCTGCTTTTGGGTACAGCTGGACCGGAGTCAAGCCTTGCTTCCAGGCTGCAGGGGGATTTGGAAGTGGGTCCAAAGCGTTTCAGACGGTCCTCACCTTCAAAACGGGGGCAATTCCAAAGCCAGGATCCAGCTCTTTCCCTCCCCTCTCCTTTGCCCAACACACAAACAAATGCCTTGGGGAGGTCTTTGAAATTTGTGTCGAATTACACTGACTTTCCCTCGTTGAGGGCACACAGCAGTGTTTGTACAGGACAGAATTAGGGCCCCAGAAAGAATTAAGCATTTCAGAGTTTAATTAAGTGCGCTAACAACACACGAGCAAAGTCAAGTCTCATAAAAGAGAACTTTATTGTACGAATTGACACAAAATAAAAGCCCTTCGGGATTAAATTAAAAAAAGCCACGTTATGGGGAGTAACCTGGCCACCCTGCCTCATTTCAGTGAGCAAATATCTCTGCTTGGGTTTTGGTTTTTGTTTTTTTTTTTACCCTGACAAATGATTAAATTCCAGAGATACGATAACGCGCGATGCCAGCGTAACAAGGTATGAGCAGGAGGGATTTGCTTTTGACTAGTTAAGAAATAGGCTTACTAATTCACAAATTTATTATAAGATTAGCCTTTAATACCTGATAATCACCTTCGTCAAGGAAAATTTCGTCTCTTCAAAAGGCAAATGAAATGTATGGATGGGTCTTGAGCCAGGCTCGTGGGCGGTAGGCAACGTTCAGGAGAGGTCCAGCCTTTCTCTCAGAGCAAGGGGAAGAGAAACAAGACAGGCATGGCAAAACCTGAGATGCCATAAGGTTATTAATCTCCCTGCTGAAAACAAGTTTGATCTCTGTCAGGCTGTCCATTAATTTTGATGGAGGTACTTTTAAGGTCTGATGTTTGCACTTCACTGGGGCTGTTATGGCTAAATATGCAAGTAAAAATGTTTTCTCATAACGTATACAGACAAGTGTTCCCATTTCAAAGGTGATGTTGTCGTACAGATATAAGAACATCAGATTTGCTAGTCTTGTTATTATCTTCTTTGCAATAGCCCATCTGGACCTGAACTAAGAAATGCTCCCAATGTGTTAGGCTCAGGCAAACATCTGGTGCAAAAAGAGGCCTTTCTGCTCAAGGACTTTTAGCTCCAACTAATGAAAAAGGCAAAGTGTGGGAGAGGAAAAAAGGACAGAGAAGGAAAAAAACAAAACAAAACAAAAAAAAAGGCAAAAGAAACCCCCACAAAGAAAAAAAAAAACCCAAACCCCAAAACAAAACAAAACAAAAAACAAAAACAATATAAAAAAAAACCACCAAAAAAAAAAAAAAAACAAACAAAAAACAAAAAACAAAAAAAAAAAAAAAAAAAAAAAAAAAAACACAAAAAAAACACAACCACACAAAAAAACCCTCCAAACTTTTCACAGTCCCGCAACCTTTTGCTAGCAGATGGAAGTCTGCCTCCTGACTCTCAGCCGAGTCCCATTTCCAATAAAGGATATTGTGCAACTGTTGAGCACAAGTGTACACCCAAGTCACTCATGCAGTGATGTTGTGAACAGGTATGAGAGTAGCACAAGCCGTGTCCTACACCACAAGTGGCTGTAAAGACAAATAGCAATACAAGTACTCACTGTGTTGCTGTCATTAACTTTCAGATTCAAAAACTACAGGCTGAGGAAAAACATTTTATGCACAGATGCTGAATCTGGAATTAGATTCTCCTCCCTGGGTACCAGGTACCACATCACCTCTTGTACACTTCTGCAGAAACTAGGGGAAACCAGGACCTGAGAATTAGTACTTGTGGAAAAGAGGAGCAAAGTTAACATTGTACTCTGAGATGCAGAATTCCTGAAGTCCCATTGCCACTGCAGATTCAGTATTTGGATCCTTCATCTTTTGATATGAAGGATCTGAGCATGGCCATCTTTTTGCACAGTGCCTCAGTTTCCCCCAGGTGCTGTGTCTCCCATTAATCTCTTGGCTGAGCCCAGGCCAGCAGAAGTGTCCCTGCAGAGCTCCTAGAAATGCTTGGGTTGGAAAATCTGTCTGAGGTGATTGAGCCCAACCATTCCCCAGCCCTGGCACCACAAGGCCATGTCCCCAAGTGCCACATCCACGTGGCTGTTAAATCCCTTGGCAGGATGGGGACTCCACCACTGCCCTGGACAACCCTTTTGGTGAAGAAATTTTTTCCTGATATCCAAGCTAAACCCACGACTGCAGTTTTTTGCTGTGGCAGAGGCTCTCTTTTCAATCCCCTACCTGTCTCCAGCTGCCAATGTTTGCAGAAGTTACAGGAATTTAATTATCTTCAGGGCTTCTACCTCTCTATTAAATTGGATCGAAATAAGCCAATGAATTGGCAAATGGTTAAGGAAGAGAAGGTCTGGCAGACAGGGCCAGAAAGTGTGAAAGCTTCATTGCTTCAGGAGAGTTGCCCAAAAAGAATTGAACCCAGAAAAGTGTGGGGTCCTGAAGAGTACAGCAGCATTTGAACTGTAGCACAGATTGTCTGGTTAGGAAGTGAGTGAAGGAGAACAAATAAAGGAATTAAGCAGAGAGGAAAGCAAAGGTCAGAGGTCAGTTCCTCCTTGGATGACATGGGGAAAGAGATTAGAAGTTTCCATGATTGGGAATATATCCTTCCCCAAATCAAAAGCTGGGTTCAAGGTCCAGACATTGGACAAAAGCTTGTTTATTCAATTTATTAAAGAGGTCTCAGGCTTAGGGTCCCCATTCCTTCACTTCTTGTGGGTTTCTACAAACTGGGGCAGGACACAGAGAGTCTGCCCCAGAACATTTGAATATGGAGCACCCAGTGCTGAAGGTCCTTGTGGGGCTGGAACCTGCCTGGGTTCCTCCTGGAGAAGAGACAGAAAAAACCTCTGTAGAAATCCACAGGCTTCACTGTACCAGAGGTGGCAGAGGGACAAATGATTTCTTTTGTATTTAACGTGGCAATTTCAAAGCTAAACATGTCCCTGAGCAAAGACAAGGGGCCTTTGGAAATTACTCAACAAAGTTATAGAGCTTCCTGAACTTGAGCCAGGCAAAAAATACTAGGGCTTGAATCAAAAGGAAATATTTTATAGCTTGAATTCCTTTTACCTATCAAATTTTCTTTTCTGTTTGGAAATGCCTTTTTCCCCTTGCGGTTGAGATGAAAAGATTAAAGTATGATAATGATGTCGTGGAAGAATCATGTTTGGTCTGGTGATAACTGAGCATTTTGGATTGCCTGGCATTGGCTTTCATGGGTTTGCACATCCCTGGAAGTGTTCAAGGCCAGGCTGGATGGGGCTTCGAGCAACCTGGGATAGTGGAACTGGGTGGGACTGGGTGGTCTTTAATGTCCCCTCCAACCCAAACTATTCTGTGATTCTGTGTATCATACCTACAGTTCTGCATGTAAGTACATCCTCTTTCTCTCTTTTTGTGCTATTTTTGTGTGTGTGTGTAAATATTTGTGGTGGGATTGATAAACTAAATGAGGATCTCACTCCCCATAGGCACACAAGCATTGCTGGATCAAAGACTGGCAGCCAAGGTGAGAACTGATTTCTCAACTAATTTTAAAACTCAGTAAGTTTAACTCTTACTAGAGGTATTTCAGTTTAAATTTCTACTTTTCCCCATACTGGGTGCTTTCAGCCCCATTCTGTGCATGAGGCTGGGATAAGGAGGATTTTTGGGGTGGGCTGATGCCCTCACCTCCCACTCCTTGACTGAGAGCTGCAGCTCCACAACACTTTTCCTGCAGCCCACAGGTTGTAAGAAGTGTTCAGTCACACCAGCCCTCTGTGAGAGTGTACCTGCATTATTTATTAACCAGCAGACATAGCCCTGTCCCTTTTTTCAACCCAGCTTTGGTGACTGTGCACTCAGGGTCAGCTCACTCAGCCCTCTGCACACTGTGGAGGGTGAGCAGAGGCAGGGATTTTCCATCCCTGTTCCTTGGCTGGCTCTCAGCACACTTCCCTTTCAGATTTGGGGGTTTACATGGATCCCCAGGCATTTTGTGAGTTAGATTAAAGTATTCCTTGCAAAGAGGGAGATGGACTTGTGTGGAGCATCAAAGCAGGTGGGCTGAACTGAGCAGAGGGGCATTCCCACACAACTGGTCATCCAAAATCAAAGCACATCCTTTCACAGTTTTGATACATAAAAACAAGTGAATGAGGAAGGCAGCACAGAAAACTGCAAGGCAAGCCTGCAAAACAGTCCATATACTCTGACAATGGAGCTGATTTTCTTTTTAATAATTCCAATAGCAATTCCTAATAATTAGCTGATTTAATTTAGATTTGCATTTTGCCTTTTCAAAGCTATCTTATTACAAATAGTTGAGGAACCTTGCCCTTAAAAAATGATAATATCCTGACAGCCTGGGACTGCTGTTGGAGAAAAGATTTTGCCTGAAAGCATTTCAGGAAGTTACAAAACTCCTTTACATGGCCTGTTGGATCTGCGTATGATTTCCAACATTACACAAAATAAATACCAGGAGACTGGTGTGGTTTATACAAGAGTTTATAGAGAAAAAAAAAATCCACCCACCAGCTCCCTTGCTGAGGATTACAACCAGGTCTCTGCTGCCAAGTTCTCTGTTTAGGTAAAGCATGAGAAAATCTACCATTTTTTCAGAGTCACAAAAGGGGTGCTACAGGGGGGCAGTGAGAAGTTGACAGCTCTCACTGCTTAAAAGGCAGCTGTTCCTTCTCAGGTACTATTATTAATAAACCCTAAGGTAATGTTTGCTCTGAAATATGTCTAATTGAAATAATTTACCCTAACCCTTAGAGAATTATGAAACTGTTTTCATCATGTTCACACACAGCAAAATAATTATGAGATGCCATATGGAAAAGACATCATGTGGTATATGTATTTCTGAATGTATACTTTTTGAAATGGTTCCCACAGATAAATCATACAGCTAATTTACAAAGAGGAGGTGGATAGTAGTTCTTAAGTATGCAGTTTAAGTTTAAAATGGTTTCAGGCTGGGTAAATTTACAGTGGTGATGACATGCAGTAATTGCACTGATCACAGGATGTATATCACAGAAGATGTCGATAATGCCATTAAGTTACACTGCACAAAATGGAGCGAGAAAATTCTGCTGGTGACTTTCTGCTATTGCCAT
The DNA here is from genome assembly GCA_027886175.1 of Phylloscopus collybita. Classification (NCBI taxonomy): domain Eukaryota; kingdom Metazoa; phylum Chordata; class Aves; order Passeriformes; family Phylloscopidae; genus Phylloscopus; species Phylloscopus collybita. The sequence goes on along the minus strand of JAJNNQ010000031.1, from coordinate 3,478,396 downwards.
AAAACACCCCCCCAAAGCCTCTGCAGGTCCTGTGTGGTCCTGAGCTTGTTCTGCAGCTGATATGTACCTGACCAAAGCACTGGAAATGGTGCTCCAGCCTCTGTGAGTCTCTGAGATGTTCCTGGTTTACACTTGGAGAGCTCTAAGCAAAGGGAACAATCTCCTTAATAGATAAATTAACACACCTTAATACAGAAATTTATTTTGAATGAAGCTCTCAAGAGAATATCTGTTCAAATGCTGTTCCTAGCTGTCCATCCCATGAAGGTTTTCCAAAAGGTTTTATTCCTGACCTCTAGTTACCTGCATTATCCTGTGTATGGATGATATATCTCTATGATTTGATGTATGTGGGTTTGATTACACATTACAGCCATTCACAGGTTTGGTGGCAGGATAATTCTGCAGGGCACTTCTTGGTATTTTTCCAGGAGTAATTGTAGTGGTTGATGAGACATCTGATGTTCTCTTCCTGCTAGTTAAGAAGTTTTGAAGGTGCTTTTCGAATAAGCAACTCTTATTAACATTTCTAGAAATCTGGCTGGAGATCAGGCTGTCTTGTCAGGCTTCTGGTAGCTCTTGGTTCCAGATGGATGGAAGTAAAATCAGAGAATATGTCGTTGCACCCTCGCTGTTCCACGTCCCACGAGGAAACCAGCAAAGCTATTTCGTTCTGTCCACTCCACTCTCTTTATCTTTAGAGAACCTTAAAAAAAAAAAAAAAAGGATTAATTTCAAACTCGAGCACTTCAGACTCGCCTGTGTCTGAATTAGCTCACCAATCGCTCCTGCAATTATTTCTATGGTGATTGGTGAAATATCTGAGAGATGTGGAGTGCACAAACCAATTCACCCTCAGCTCTGTTTTGCAAGAACTAGAGGCACGCACGCACGGCAGCTGCAATGTTTATCCCCCAGTAATGACATCATTACCCTGCATTACTGCTCTAGGTAGTGTGTTTGTCAACAGCCAGGAGCTGATGAGCACAAGGAAAATATTTACCCAACTCCTGTGCTGTGGCATTACCCCAGCAGTGCCATTTCAGGAAGATCACACTGCATTCCCGAGATTCGTGCTGCAGAAACCAAAAAAGCTTTGACATTTCCGTGCGTGTAGCACCACTCTTCAAATAACCACCTTTTAGAGGCAGTAATTACAGTAATTCTGGTTTCAAAGGACAAATAAAAAATGGAAAAAAAAAAAAAAAAAAAAAAAAAAAAAAAAAAAAAAAAAAAGGGGAAAAGCAATATTCCCCACAAATATCTAAAGGTGGGAGTTTTCCAATGCCCTCCCTGTGTGTGGAACGCTGGGGACATCCATATTTGATGTCTGCCTAATCTTCCCAGGAGTGGCTACATAAGCCAATATTTACTCTCTCTGTCTGTACAGATACAGTATCTGAATGCTGCTGCTGTATCCGTGTGCGAGTATTTAAACTGAGCTCTTCTGTCTCATCCCTGGGAGCTGCCTGCACAGGAGAGGTCTCGCCTTCCCCCTCTCTGTCATTCCTGCTCCTGGATGAGAAATGTGAGGCTCCTTCTCCGTTTCTAACGTTGCACAGGCGAAAAGGCAAGTTCCCCTTTTAGCAACTTCCAGTCATTTGTTTTTATGCTCACTGAAGGTGTATCACCGCTGGTGTTATTGCAGCGCCCTAAACCAAAAGTCACATTCTTTCTTTTTTTTTTTTTTTTTTTCCCTGTGAGTTACAGTAGATTATTATTTCACTACAGCATCTGAAAGCATGAAATAGAGATTTATGATACTCTTGTGTTTTCCACTTCAATTCATGTAATGTGGGGAAGGTGAAGTGTCCCTAGCTGCACAGTATCCCTTTTTTTTTCTCTCTCTTTGGAGCAGTGTGTGCCGTGTGATTAGAGGATAGTGAGAAGGTCACTGACCAAACTTTATCTTCCACACAGTTTCCCACAGAATGTATTCCTCCTAGGGAACATTTTCTCAGCTCAGGTTATTTCCAGAAATGTTCTCAAACCATAAGAGCAGTCCTTGCAGTAAAACATTTCATTCCCACTTTTTATCCTTTATCTAGCAGCGCAGTGTTGACAGCATTTATGTTTCTTCTATTGACTGGGCCAAGAACAACAGGATTAATGAGGTTGTCTCTTCATGAGTGCATTATGTTTTTTTCCTCTGACCTTTCAAACATGGGAATCTTCTGTTTGCAATATTTCTTAAGGAAGGAAAACCCCTTTTTGCAGGAGCTGGTTTTGATGGTCCCCACGCCTCCCGCCAACCTGTGGGCTGGAAGGAAACCGGGAAAAAGCAAAAGAGGGAATATCTTTATTTCCTCATATTTTGGAAGAGCTGTCTGGGGGGATGTGGGATATTTTTTAAGGCCTTTCTCAAGCCTTGAAACTCTGATGATAAATCTTGCATGGCCGCCTAAGGACTATCACGTTACAGGAATTGTTCAGGAGACGAGTGGACGTTGCCCCGCTGGTTTAATTATTTATTAATATTTCCAAAGCACTGCGAGTGTTTAGACTGGACAAGGAGGGGAAGGAGGAGCCACAGGATTCACAGCCTTCCACACAGCACTCTCGTGCTTTATCTTGCCCGTTCCTGATTATTTTTGACACTGGGTAGCTGGAACACCATCAAGATAGGATCATTGCTAAGTGCAGCAGGACAGGGAACGCGAGGAATTTTCCCAAGGATGGGAGCACAAGTATCTTTAAACACAACAAATAGCTTTGCACGTTTGACATCTTTTAGCCAAGCTCCTCAAAATGCATCAATTAGATAAGCTAAACACAATAAAATTTTTTTGCCTAAGATCATTAGGGGCAGCTTATTCCCATTTTTCATCTGGGCAAACGGAGGGACAGAGAGCTGGAAGAACTCCCACTAGCCCAAAAGTTATCTATACAGGCAGGTCTCAAAGCTGTTAATTTCCCTTTTAAGTTGTTTATTTGCCCTTTTGGTGGGAAAAGAGACACCACAAATTTGTGCATTCACATTTTGCATCTTAGGGGGCAGAAAACCCCCTTATGGAGGTAAAGGTGGTTTAAGTATGAGTCTTTTAATCTCTTCTTTCCAGCCCGTGGTGAATGGTGGAGAAATCTGCCTGTTATTTTGGATGGGGAGAGGTAGAAAATGTTCTATGGATGTGTACATAGAGAGTTGTGTATGTGTATAAAAAATACACAATGTATGAAAATACATAAAATATCTAAATATGGAGATGTATAAAACTCAAAATATAACCTAAAAATGACCATGAAAAGAAGTAGAAACACGAATGTTCGCAAACATTTGCAGAAGATGTCTCCCAAAGGTGTGCACTGCTGCTGCAAATAAGAAAACCCTTTGCCAAGTGGGAAAAACAGCTCTTACCTCCTGACTGATGGGAAAATGCATTGTCCAGGGAACTTGCTGAGCACTCCAGTGCTGGCTTCCCTTCGTGTCCAGGGTGTAGAGGGCCAGGACTCCGGGCTGGGATCCAGGAGGGCCAGAGCTCAAGCAAACTCGAGATCTCTGTGTGTGGATTCAGGTCATCCTGGGACTGTGAGATCGAGCTGAACTAGACATGTGGACACAGCCAAATTCATCCATGTCAAGCCCAGAAAGGGAGCAGAAACAAATATTCCTGCTTGCTTTAATGATTTAAATAATCCCATGTATTAGGGACGGGCTGCTTTTGCAAGGTTTGGACTGAAAGAAGCGATCAGAGAAGCTAAGAAATTTCTAAACAACTCTTCAGAGGAATATTTCATGAGATCTTGAAATATTTACTCCCGAGAATAATGCTTATGTAGTTAAAAAAAGTAATTTGACTGTGTATTGTCCTCACAGGAGAGGGTTTATAGTTTTCAAGCATGATTATGTTACATATCTTAAATTCGGGGTTCCTGGGCTTCAAGCATTTGAGTTTGATGCTGGAACTCTTCTGTGTTTCATTTAGGATTTCTGGTTTAGCTGCACTTAAATAACCAGAGAGAGCATTCCATGAATCCACATTTGTCAGCATTTAGGGAAGTTGAACGTAATTGTGACTCTATGAAATTCTTGTATTCTACTTTTTGTTTTCTTGTAATAATATATCCACAGACCTAAATCTGCTGTCACTGTTGTTTAGCAAGAATAACATCAGCAAAAGCTAAAGAACCTGCAGTTTTCTTTCTCCTCCCTTATGCAGACGAGCTCCCTGTCATACACTACTAAAATATTCTCATAAAGCCCCAAACGAAAAGAATTTTTGGGTTGTAACCCTCAAGACTTTAAGGTTTATTTTTTTTTAAATCCTGACACTTCAGGATTAAAAAAAAAAAAAAAGAAAAAGCCACCCACGTATCTATCGGGGAACGGTGAATACATGTTTGTGTAGTTTGCCTTATTTGCATTTGTTGGTAATTAATTAAAAAACATGAGTTTAATTAAACTTGGAGTTAGGGGATTCATTAAAATAAAAACAAAAAAGCATTTCGCTTAAAAATGTAAAATAACGCGTTGGGCTGAGTTTGCTGGTGCAGCTTAAGGATTTGCAGGGAAATGCCAGCAGAAGGAAAACTTTAGGGACTATCACACTGCACACAGTTAGAGAAGAGTTCCTGAACAAAGAGGGTCTTTGTCAGCAAATAAATTTCACCTTGTAGATACTCAAATTGGAATAACAATGTTTGCCCTCAGTTTCCTTCTGGGCTGAGTCTGTGGCTATGAAAAAAAAGAAAAAAAAAATGACAACCATAGAAGCCCAAAGGAAAGGGTTGCAGCATAACTGGAAGGAAGGTTATTAAAATGAGAGCCAGAGGGAAAACAAACAAACAAACAAAAAAGATTTAAAAGCTTAAAGGGAAGAGGTATAATCATCAAAAACTCAAGACTAAATTACATCTACCTGTTTTTACTTCCATAGTAAGTTATTTCCCTTTTCAGTCTCTTAGTCACAACTCACTGCCTTTAGATTATTTTTTTCCCTTTGAGAACCATGGAAGGGGCTTGATTTTTAAGAAAAGACATGTTCGAATGTTGAAAGCAAGAATAGAAAAAGAAATCACCTCAACTGGGAATTAAATGTTTATTAAGTATTTTTCTCTGCTATCTTTGATTTCAGCCCTCTTGCAGGACCAGGCTCATCCCTCCAAAATATGAACAGTATGAACAGCATAAATCTTGAAGTTTCTGTAGTCTGTGTCATGAAAATCGTCACCTAGAGCAGAAGTGAAACCTTTCCACCCTTTCAGACTGAAGGGGTTTAGTGAAGATCTCCCAAAGCTGTCACCCAGGTGAGAATTTTGCCTGCAAGGACCTACACATGCTGATGGCTCCAGAGGCTTAGGACAGATACAAATCGTAATATCACTCTGTTCTCCTGGGGTGGGGGGAGCTGGGGAAAAAAATCTCTGTCTTTCATCAAACTGCCACAAAAAATCAAGAATTTCTACTTTATTCTTCCCCTGAAGTATTTAATTTGAGGAGGAAACAATTATAATAACGGAATATAATACTCCCTAAAAAATTCCAAGTTGCATTCATTAGACTCATTTTCCTGTGAAATTGATTTAAAACACCTCAGCAGTGAATATGAAATGCATACAAAAACAAAATCTCAGCTAATCTGATTGGAGATGTGTCATGATGTGGTGGCCTGACACTCCCTTGCAGGATGTTGGAGGGCAACTCTGGTGGGCAAAGAAACAGGTTTAGAGAAAAAAAAAAAAGAAAAAGAAAAAAAAAAAAAAAGAAAAAGAAAAAAAAAAGCCCACAACAGAGAAATATTTTGTGCCTCTTTGGGATGAGAAACCATCTGTGGGTGCCCATTTCCTGCAGGGCTGGGCAGGAGGATCCCACTTTAGCAAAACACCTGCGCCCACCGGGGAAGGTGGCCCTGGCAGGCAGCAGATGCTCCACAGCTGAAGCCTCTCAAAGGAGACACCTTTAGAGCTCCTGCCCTTATGGGATAACTGAATCATCCATAAATAGTCTTTAAAGGCAGCATTGTCTGCCTAAAAAAAAAAAAACCAAAAACCAGAAAGGAAAACGAAGTGGAGGTTTTGTGTGTGGGTAAAGTAAATACGGTTGGAAATACATGACTTGTTAAAAGCTTTTTGAGGACCCCCACACTCACGAAATCTTTTAGGTCATGTGTTTGCTTTCTGAAACATTTGGTAAGTAATAAGTGCCAAGGGACTATATGCACTCCATCTGGAATTAGCAGATTCCTCTTTGTTCAATTGTTCCTAAATTTGGAACCAGCCGACTTGCTTAAAAGTATTTTGATTTGCTTTTAAATAAATATGGAAGATAAACATAGCCCAGGACCAGGAAAGGTACATTATTAGCCCTCTCCCTCTCTCCATACAACCCTTAAAGGACCAATTCTGATGTTTGCTGTTGGTTTATGGTAACAATTTGTTTGGAGTGGTCCATCAATTTTTCTTCCCTTTTTATAAATAGTATCAAAGAAATCAGAGCTGGAAAAAGAACTATTAGATCACTGAACCCACTCTGCTGCCAGCACAGTCCTGTTCCTTAACAGAGTATTTTTTTCCATTTCTTTCTCCAGGTTAAACTTGGAATTACGTTTAGAGCCTGTAGGTCTAAGGAGAGGTACAAGAGCAAGTGGAGATTTCACTCTTTTCTCCTTTCCTAACAAGAAAAATACCTAATTTTCCTCTCCACCATCCCTACACCAGGAAATGGCAGTCCAAAGATCAAGTAGATGCGTGCTCCTTGCAGGTGCTGTAGATTACTACCTCATCCCTGTAAAACTTTAATTTTTGCTTGGGGAAAGCAGAAAAGGAAGAGAAAAGCAGCACTTCTCTTATCTTCCCTTATGTCCTGTAACGTGTAAAAGTCTGAGACCAGAACACCTGCTTGTCCTGTAGGCGTATGAAAAGAAACTGTGCATTTCCTTTAGGGCCTTTAAAACCTTTTGAGACACAAGTCTTTCTGAACATGTTTGAGAAAACACTTGAAAGAGTTGGAAAAGCAAACTGGAGTAACCCAGAGTTGCACCAAATTCACAACAAAGAATTCAGCTGGAGGAAAAATTTGACCCCAAAAACGCTTTCAGTGCAAAGCTTGTAAAACAGGGCTCAGGAAGGTTGTCCAACGTTGTTACCTTTGGAGTGTGAGTAATTATTGAGAGGTGCAGATCTGTAGGTTTGGGATCCCAGCCTAAGATGTTCAGCCTGTATGCGTTGGTCTGCTTCCATGGGTTGGAAGGGAGCAATGCCTCCTTACTCCAGCCGGGGACGGATGATCCCTCTCTCCACCGGCTGTGGAGGAGGCTTAGGGAGACTCTCCTCCCTAAGCCAGAGCTGGCCTTCCTGAGCTGTGTCTTACCAAGCATTACAGAGCAGGATCAAGGTCTTTATCTAGTTCACGGCTGCTCAGAATTTCCTTTCATCCAACGTTTACTCGGAGTAAAAGCAAACATTTTATTTCTGCTTCAAGCTTTCCTAGGACTGCAAGCAGCGCGGCACAAGGTACATATTTCCCCGTCACTACAAGGCCTTTTTTATTTGGTCTAGATACACATCTGCAAGTATTTTACCCTCTAGTATATTCATATATACTATAAGTCAAAGGAGCTTAAGTTTTCACTTCTTGCATTGCCTTGCAATCACTCTGTTCCATCGGGGTGCTCCCGATGTGTTGAGTCTCAGCAGCCTCAGGCCTTTTCTAAGTCACTCTTCCGACCTTCCCAGTGAGCAGGAACTGAAACTGTACTGAAAGATTAGTGTGGGACACTCAAAACCTAACCATAATCTCTTCCACCTCTTTTCCTGTCCCAGTCAATCCTTGTTTTGAGGATCAAATCTGTGTTTCCTGCTTGAGGAAAGTCTGTCAGGGGGATTGGAGTATCAACATCACCCAGCAGGACCTGCTGAGGAGCCCTGTTTGGGCTTGGCCCATCCCAGTACTGCTTTACCCTTTTTAACTCTAATCTTGTGAGTGTGAGCTCAGGAGCTGTGCCAAAACTTTGTGGAGGCTCTGTTGTGTGCACACACCTTAGTTAGGGCACCTCAGCATTGTTAGGGGAATGGTTGGACTTGATGAACTCAGAGGTTGCTCCTAACCTTAATGATTTTGAGATCCCAGAACTATAATTCTTAAAGAGAATGAGGTCTCAGCTTTAAGGAATGCAGTGCCACAGGTTGCTGGCTGCAGTTAATGTATTTAATTACATATATATATATAATATATGTATGTGTTTATGTTAGGAAATATTTAGTAAAATCTGGTGATTTGAAAAGGGAAAGGTTTAAATGGGGCCTGAAGGGGCTCCAGAAGAGCTGGAGAGGGACTTGGGACAAGGGAAGGAGGGACAGGACACAGGGAATGGCTTCCCACTGCCAGAGGACAGGGATGGATGGGAGACTGGGAAAAAAATCCTTCCCTGTGAGGGTGGGGAGGCCCTGGCACAGGGTGCCCAGAGAAGCTGTGGCTGCCCCTGGATCCCTGGGAGTGTCCAAGGCCAGGTTGGATTGGGCCTGGAGCAACCTGAGACAGTGAAAAGTGTTCCTACCCAAGGTGGGGGGTGGAACTTGATGATCTTCATGGTTCCTTCCAACACAAGTCACTTTTTTATTCCATGAAAATACAGCAACTCATTCCCTTCAGTACCTGCAACGTGAGTAAATACACCTGCTAACAAAAATGGTGGTAATTGTAATAATTTTCTGATAATCTATCCTCCTCAAGAATTTTTGTAGGGCAAGAAAAGAAGAAATGTTCATTCTTGCTCCATAGAACTGAATTAAAACCTTGTCATTACCACGTGTGAGAGGACAGAACCCCAGTTGCTCTGCAAGTGAGAGACCAGTGGTTTCTTTTTGTTTCTGGTTATTATTTATAAATTCTGAGCAAGCAACTTTGTTATGAGACTAAACTCATTTGCAACTTGAGAATTTTTTTGACAATGCATATGTTCATGCTTCACATTTTGTCATCTCCTTTCAGGAGACTACACGAATTTCCATCATTTCACTTGGAAAAATTTCTGATAGCTGGGCAAAACTCTCTTAGAAAAAGATGAAGAAACTCAGGGAACAAACAAAGAAATATTGGATGGTAGATGAGACAAATCTAAATTTTACAACGAAGGAGGAAGAGGTTATCAAAGTTTCACTCTCTCAAACTGTGGTTTCTCTTAAGGGGTTGAAGGCAAGTGGTTGTGGCAGGTCAGGTTATCACATTGTGCTATAGTTAGAACTCTGGACTGGTTCTGTGCTGTTTTTTGTTGAGATGACTAAGTTGTCATTTTTAATTAGCTTTATGCTCCTCTCAAAGGCTAATTACTTCACTTTTTATCAAGAACACTTGATTGGTAATGACAAGGGTGCCATGGTTACGTATTTTTAGAGAATTCCCCAACCTGCACCATTATGTGATTTCCTGTTCCCCCTGGATTCTTTGTGCAGTAAAGCCTTCAATAAAAATAATTATTAAGAAAAAGGAAAGTTTACTGAAGATATTGGTGGAAAAAAATTCTCTCTTGATTTCTTTTTGGCAGGAAGGCCAGTACTAATGTATTTACTCAGTGTAAAAACCATTATGCTTAGTTTATCTCACCGTCAGTGACACTCATGTTGCTCTATTACCTTCACTGAAGTTACCTCGGACAAACTGGATTTGAGACCTTCCTTTTCTCCCCCCCTCTCATTTGTCTACAGCTGTAAATGTCCCCATGTCATCATAGAAATCTGGGCTGACTGAACTGCATCCTTATTTCCAGGTGTGGGTATTGCTCAACCAGACACAGACTTTCAGAGAGAGCTCACCACCTTTTTTTTTTTTTTACCCATGGAGAGCCCTTGAGATAAACATGGGAGGTGCAGTCACAGGTGAAATCTCTCTTTTCTTTATCCACCTGTAGGTTGCTGTAATCTGTCCTTGTTTGGAGCAGCAGCAGCCCAAAAAGTGATGTTTCTGTGAAGGCTCCCTCAATGGGGGGAGACAGTAATGGGAGACATAAATAGTCCCCTGACATTTTTTACAAATGCAGTTGTACCCAGAGAATGGCTGCTTTTCTCCTGTTCATAAATACACGTCAGATGTGTGGTAAACCAAATTCTCCCAGGAGCTTGTCCTGGAAGAGGGGAAGACAATGATTTAGAGTCTACATCTGCAGTCTAAGCTGCTTTGGTACCTGCTGCTGGAGAGAATTCCCTGCACCAACAGCCTCCCCATGCTGGGCTTGGAGCTCTTCCCAAAGCAGAGGCCCAGGGGAGTCTAATGCTGTTCCTAACCCCCTGGAAAGGCAAAGAAGGGACAGCCACCACCTCCCACTGCAGGTGGAAAGGGACTCCCTGGTGACTCCTGTCACATTCTCCAAAATGTACTGAGAGCAGGCTCAGAGGGGAGACCTTCCTGAGCAGAAGGGAAGGTGGGGATGGTGGGATGGTGGCACAGCACATGTGTGTGCCCGAGCTGCCAGGAGGAGCTCCTGAAGGCTGTGTTGGGCTGGGCAGGCCTGCTGGAATGTCTTTAGTGGCAGGAGCCACGTGAGGGACATCTGTGGGACCAGGCAGCTGGAGATGTAGAGATGTTCTGGAGCGAAGGCTCACACAGTCCCTGTGTTTTGATTTTCTCCTTCTCAGAGCCAGACAGGGAACGTGGCAGCTCCAGCCACTGCAGCAGGGAGCTCTTGCAGCCTATGTGCCAAAAACACCTTCTTTACTGAGCATCTCGTTCTCCTTAATGAGCCAGGAACACATCTAGGACTTCAGTAATTAAAGTCAGGTTTCATTGCTTCTTACTGATGTCAGCACTGAGCAGGAGGGAGAGAAACACAGGTAAGGTAGGCTGAGAAAGAGGGATTTGGTTCTCTGCTTCCTCTGCTGCCAGAAAAATAGACAGGACTGGATCTTAAAGGCATAAAAAGCCTAAATCCTATGGAATTCAAAATAAGTGAATGACTAAATGCTGTGGAGATCTTATTCTCTGTATGCCTCAACCCTTCATCTGTCCTATAAGTATGGGGATTCTTTCCTGTTCACAGTAAAGAAAAATAGTACATATGTTATGGAAAACAAGGTATCTATTGTTATCTTTGGGAAAAAAAAATATATATAAGCAAGACATATTTATTTACCTTTTTTTAAAGTGATGATTATGTTATAGTTTTTAATTTTAGAGAGAAGTGCTTGTTGATGAATGCATTGTTGTATCTCCCAGCTGTAACCAGGATACAGTTTCCTCTCCAGAAGTTCACCAAGAGCAAGGATCAACAAGAAGGTAAGGCAAAGGTTCAGCTTTTAGAAGGTCAGACCAATAATATTCTTTCCTCAATGCAAAGCTGAGCCTGCTTCACTCTCAGGCTAACTTTCAGCATCTCTGATTTCTATGTGGTGCCTTGCTTCCAGTATAAATAAATGATCCCACATTCCGTCATGATAACATATGCTCATGCAGAGCTCAAAATTAGAAGGAATATGAAGTGTTCTATTAATTGCATGAATGTTGATTGTTAAAATCATGTGCTAATTGGTAATATCTGTGTGCAGTAGGTTCCTGCAATATGTGTTAGATTACATTAACTGTGCTCGTGACTCAGATATCAGCATTATGCCTTTCGTAGAAGGAGCTTTTTTAGACTTTGTGTAATTAGGTTCTATAGATTATCAGTGTAGAAAAAAATTAGTGGAAGGCTGTGTAAAGGGCATGTGAAGTTAGAGGCAGGAGGAATGCTGAGCTAGAAAGATGCATCTGCTCCTTTTTCTTGTGGTGTGCTTTTTCCCCTCACATCCCCTCCAAAGTAATTCTCACCGCGTTTGTCTCGAGGTAATTCCCAGGGAATTGAGGGAATCAAGCACCTCACTGCAGTGGTGATTGCATCTGGAAGCTGCCATCTTTTTTTCTTTTTTTTGAGTGGGCTTTCTCCCATTTCAGTCTTCTCCTGTGCCTTCCCCAGGCTTTGATCCAAGAAGCATTCAGGTACCTGGCAGAGAAATGAGATTATGGCTGTACTCACCTATCAGCGGGGCAGCTGAGCACGGTTAGCAACACGACTCTCCTGCGCCAGATGTGCTTCCTCTCCACTCCTAATCCCTGGGGGGAAATTCATATGGATCTGTTTTGTTCACTGATGTTTTAATTTTATTGAGTGCCACGAGTATTTAATAAAATAGGCAAGGTAGAAGGAACTGGGGCTCGGAGCTCAGTGTGGTGAGATGTGCGTGCTTTTAAGGAGCGTGGTGGGTATTTCCACTCTGTGTGTGACAGTCAGGAGGGCTGGGCTCCAAATTCACCCAGAACTGGGATTTTTCTTCAGGAATGTCGTGACAGGACAAGGAGTGCTGGGTTCAGACTGAAAGAGGAGTTTAGGTTGGATATACAGAAAAAATCCTTCCCTGTGAGGGTGGGGAGGCCCTGGCATGGGGTGCCCAGAGAAACTCTGGCTGTCCCTGGATCCCTGGAAGTGCCCAAGGCCAGGTTGGATGGGGCTTGGAGCAGCCTGGTCCACTGGAAGTTGTCCCTGCCCATGGCAGGGGTTAGAACTGGATGATTTTTAAGTCCATTCCAACCCAGACCATGAAAGTTTTCATATTTTCAAAAAGGAAGACTTAAAATTAAAAAAAAAAAAAAAAAAAAAATTTAAAATTATTTAGAGTATCACCAGGCAGATTTTTCTGTTGTTAAGAAAAAAGAAAAATTAAACACTTCAAATGTTTCATGGGTTGCATTGAGAAAAAAATATTCAGAATTGAATTCCTAACTAGCATAATTTTAATTCATTTTACAGTGGACCAGCTTGGTAATGATGCAATGAATTAAAGCAGGTTGTCTGAGAGGAAAAATGGATGCAGTTTTGGTAAAGAGAGCATTTACAGGAGTGTTAGAAGTCTTGAGTCTTATCAGGGCTGTTGCTCTAATATCTCTTGATTTACTGATCTTGAAACAGGCAAAACCTCATGGGTTCATGAGCTTAATGTTAAGGCACACTTCATCAGCTGTCCTGAGAAATGCAGAGGTTTAGGAGGAAATCAGTTTTAGCCCCCATCCAAAATGTTGACACTGAATCAAACAGAGCATGAACTATATACACAGTTTTAATTAAAAGAAAAACTGACAAATTACCAACATTCTAGTGTTCAGAAGATGGTTATCTGTTACAGAAATATGTTTTCTAATGCACATGCTCTCATACATGAAATAGTTTCTAGATTTATTTTATTATAATTGTAAACTATGGCACAAACACTTAATCTTACCTACTTAAAAAATGTAAAACATTTTCCAACTTCTTAGCCAGTCTCCCTCCTCCCCCCACCTCTGATTCTCAAAGTGATGCATTGAGAAGGATGAACAAATTCAGTAGACAAGATGACCACTGGAAATATGTGGAAAAATTAAAAAAAAAAATAAAAAAAAAAGAAAAAAGAAAAATTAACCAGAAGGAAGTTGCTTACTGATTTTTAAGATAAAAAAGTTAATCTAAAATTAGTACCAAAGATTAATTGTCAAAATAGACAGGCATACAGTGGTCACTGGTTACCTGGGGGAATGAAGTGTTAAATTGCTTTGTTCAGTGCACATCATTTATAAGGAGATCAGCCCCTCTGCCTCAGTTGAAACTCTGCATATTTCAGGGAAGGTGAAGGAGATCCCATGAGGACCCAAGCCACTGGTGGGAGCATCTGGAGCAAATACTTTGTGTTTCCAAGGAGGTAAAAGTAAACTGGGGAACAGAGCAAGTTGTTACTCCGTGGGGAATAATAAAAAATCAGTTTTCTCTCATTTCCTTTGGACTGCTGAATATTAGCTAAATATTTAGAAAGCAACTTTTCACATGGACATGGAGTGTCAGGACAAATGGGAATGGTTTTACCCTGACAGAGGGCAGGGTTAGATTAGATGTTAGAAACGAATTGTGAGGTGGGGAGGCCCTGGCACAGGGTGCCCAGAGAGGCTGTGGCTGCCCCTGGATCCCTGGAAGTGTCCAAGGCCAGGTTGGACAGGGCTTGGAGCACCCTGGGATAGTTGAAGGTGTCCCTGCACATGGAAAAGGGGGTAGAATGAGATGGACTTTAAGGTCCTTTCAGTGCCAAAACCTTCTGGGGTTCTGTGAGCTGGCAAACCCTCCCCATCAGCCCATGGAGCCAGGGGCAGGGGAGAAGTGCTGAGCAGCCTCTGCCAGGCAGCATCCTGCCACTCTGAGCTCTGCTTTGTGCACAGCCAGGAGAGCTCTGCAGCACCCAGAACTGAGAGATATCACTGATTTTAATGAAGCCAAAGGGGATCCAGCACAATGCTCTTCTTTCCCCATTGTTCCTTATCCCATTGTTCCAGCTGGCAGGGCTGGCAGCCTGGCAGGGGATGTCACCGCACAGCTCGGGCCACTCTGGAGCATGGCTGAGGTCTGTGAGGGGCTGTGGTGGCTCAGACAACCTGATATCTGGGCTGTGGTGAGGAGGGCAGGCTGACTCTGGCAGCAGGAACCAGGGGCTGGTGGCTCTGGATGCTCCAAAGGTGCTGGTGCAGGGTGATGTCTCACAGCAGGAACCTCCTCCCAGTGCTGCTCTCACCAGTCTGCAGAGCTGCATCTTCCACAGGTGTGCCAGCAGCACTCTTGGAAACCAGTGCAGCCTCCCCAGGGCCTGCAGGGCCAGAACTGATGCCAGGGGCTACTCCTGGCTCTGTGTGCAGCCCACAACATGAGCATCAGGGTGGGCTGGAGGCTGTTCCTGCTTGACCATGCAGCACATTTTTCTGGCCATTTTTGAAAGATTTTTTTTTTTGATGACCTATCAGGCCACTGGAGTGGCAGAAATTATTTCTGCCCTCCCTTTAAGAGCTATGTTTCCCTGCTGTTAATCTACCCCATTAAAAAAAAAAAAAAAACAACCAAAACCTTAAATATATACTGTGAAAAATGTTATGCCTACTTAAGCAAGATAGTTGCCTGTAATAGTGTGCCATAAAGCAATCTGAAATGTTTATTGTCTGTTCCTCAACTGCAGTTTTATTTCTCTTTAGCAGTTTTTGTATCCTACAGGATTTTCTTCACTATGAAAGATTCCAAAGAAGCTTTTCCCTTTCCTTGCAAAAGGAATCATTATTTGTCCAACAGATCCTCCTGTCAGTGCAGATACAGAATTTTTTTACAAAACTTCCAGTTTCCTGAACTTTTTCCAGTTAAAAAAAAAACAACAACATTGTTTAAATCAATAGCAAGCCTTGATATGATAGGCTTTAGAGGGCAGCCTGACTTCCAAAGGAGCAGATAATGTTAAACAAGATGTCTTTTGTAAAGGCTTAAATAGGAAATCAGGAAAAGAAAAGGGGGGAGAAAAAAAAAAGGAAGAAAAAAAAGCCAAGGTTAGGGGGTGGTAAAGATGTTGCTGCTGGATCTAACTCCAGAGACACAATGTGTATTTCATTGCCACGAATAAACTGTATCCAGGGAACGAGCAAATGAAAAAGTGAGGACAGGAGATATCTTATTTTTGTTGTTTGTTTCCAAAGAGTCCACCCCCACATAGGTCACTTGGAATTCATTTGTCTACATCCTGGACTGCACGTAGGGGGAAAAAAAAAAAAAAAATTAAATAATAATAATAATAAAAAAAAAATAAAATGCCTGGGATCTGAGAAAGAGGAATGCGATAGGGCATGGGAATCACAGCGTCACGGTGGTCACCAGAGCATAGCTTGGCTCGTCTTAAAACAAGCAAGCACCGTCGGACCTCTGCAGCAGCAGCAAAGCGGCCGTGCTATCAGGCTACCTATCAGAGCCTGAATGCCTGAGAAAAAGTGTGTGGGATTTCACCCGGAGCCTGGGGCGTTGCAGGGCTCTTGGAGCTGCTGCTTTCCCCTCCACATCCAGCGCTGCTCGGTGACCTCGGCAGCAATCCAGTGTACTGTTACAGTTCATTTCAATAATTAAACAGTTCAGGGATGGCAGGGCTTTCTTGCTGTCAATAGAAAAAAAAAAAAAAAAAATCAGGGCTGCAGTTTGCTGCTTTTTTTTTTTTTTTTCCCTTTCCTTCTCTTTCTCCCTTCCCCTTTCCCTCTGCTGAAATCCAAAGTGTTTGTTTTTAATTATATTAGCTGGAGACAATTAATTTCACAATCCGTACAGAAAAAAATAATAATTAAAAAAAAAAAGCGTTTTGCGAGAAGGACTGGCAACTGGTAAATGCAATTATTATTGTAGCACATTTTCAAAGGAAGAGATCCCAGCTCCAACAAAGTCATATGTATAAAATTTCAGTCATAGAATATAGTCTCAAACAGCAGATTTACTCTGCAAGAGATGGGAACTGCTCTCCCATCTGGAGCTATGTTCTGTTCATGCCACGTGGACCCATTTGATACCCGCTCTGAAAAAAAAAAAAACCAACCCAGCCAGCAGAACAGACCCCTGTCCATCAGCTCCTCCAAGGAGCTGCCTGATGTGCCCCTTTAAACTTGCCTGACGTAGAGATGATTAATACCAGCCCCTTTTTAAGCACAGCCTCTCGACAACAACTTAAAAAAGAAAACAAAAAAAAGCCAACCCTCTCTGTTGCAAACGGCAGCATTTACATTTCTGCTGCCGGAGCAGAAAAAAAAAAAAAAAAAAGAAAATAATTCAACTTTATGTCTTGCAAAATTTCCTACAATTAAAAACCTATTTTTTTTTTTTTTTTTTGAGGCGCTGGCTGTGCCCCTTTCATTGCCCATCTGGCTGCCTCCCAGCTGCTCCCTGGCTGACTCCATGCTCTGCCACCAGCGTGGCAGGAGCTGCCACCATCACCAGCCCCTTGTTCCCAGCGCTGGTCCTGCAGGATTGTGGGGCCCCACTCTGGCCTCACTTCCACTGATTCACTTCTATGGGATTCAGTGGAAAGGCTGGGGATTTATGCCCCAGCAGTATTTAACTCTTGGGGTTGGGAGCGCTGGTAGGGATTCAGGTCCTCAGGGAATGTTTCCTGCCGGCCCTGCTGTCACACTCCCATTCCTGATTTACATCCCTCCCCTCTTCCCATTTCCTACCAGTGCCATTGGCATAAGAATATTAAACCAAAATCCACTGAGGCATGGCTCCTTTGGAAGCAGTACCTGACATCCTTATTCCCAATGAGCAGTGTTTCATTCCCCAGATAGCTGAATCCTTTCAGTGGGGCAGCTGCAGAGGGAAGACCAGTTCCACAGAAGGATTTTGGCATAGCTGTGCTTAAATTGTAGGCCTGGTAGGTTATTTTAGCTTGAGTCAGGAGTTAGTCTTTGCAGCCTGCATGGAGAAAGTCAGATATGGTGGATGGGGGAAGCACAGCTCTGGGAATCTAACCAGGAAAATATTTTTGTTCAACAGTTCAAAGTGTCCTGAGGGAGGAAGCATCCACTCCTTGGCACTGCAGAGGGTCTCCCTTTGCTGGTGCTCACCCCAGGCAGGATCCTGAGGAGCTGCCCTGGTTCCAAGCAGCACCTTCATTGTGTAAGTGCCATCCCAGCCCACAAGAAACCCAGCTCCAACCCCATGATTTTCCAGAGGGGCCCCAGCCCTACGGAGCCCTTGTCTTAAACTAGTAAATGTCACTGTTAGACATGAAAGAAAGATGAGAGACTCCAAATATTCCAGAAGGCAAAGAGCATAGAAAAAGGCTTTATTGTCTAATTCTTGCTACCTTTTACAAGATGTTCTGATACAGACCTAACATGATTGGTGAATAGGAATGATACCTCTTTGATTCCACTGGTTAAACTAGAGAAACAGCAAAACACCACCTGGGGAGAGATTGTTTTGAGAAAGGATAGCTTTTTACCAAGATTGTCTTGAGAAGAAACTTCCTTCAGAAATTTCTCCTTGGGAAAAGTTAGCAGCTGCTAACTTTTTAGCAGGCTAAAATCTCTCAGACCCAGAAATATCAGGCCCACAAGTATAAAGGAAATCTGCATGGGTGGGTTGAATCCTTATTGAAGGAAAGCAGAAGCTTGGCTTCATGGACTCACATAATGGATTGGATTGGAAGGAACCCTAAAGCTCATCCTGTCCCATCCTGCCTGCCATGGCTGGGACACCTTCCACTCAACCAAGTTGCTCCAAGCCCTGCCCAACCTGGCCTTAACTTGCCAAGGCATTGGTGGAGAGCAGCTCTTGTGGGATATTGGAGGGGTGGGTAGTGGTAACCTTTATTTCCACCCCCTTTTTGAGCTTGTCAAAACATTTTACATTAAAATAATCAACAAAAAGTAATCTATGGGTTCCAAGCACCAAGTAACAGCTGTCTGAGGATTATTTTCTCTATTAAAGGTCTAAAGCAGGATTTAAACCCAGATCTGGCTTTAAGGCTGCAGGTGAGGTTCTCAGCTTGGCCTTTGCAGTTCACACCTCCAAGCGTGACAAACCTCTCACCTCCTAATTTTTGGACTTGATGATCTTAGGGGTCTTTTCCAACCCTAATGATTCTGCAACCTACCAATCCAACCTTAGGAATGAGGAGGTAAAAAAACTCCCTGTGCACACGGATTTGCCAAGTGGAGAAGCAGCTGCTAAAGGTGCAGCCACTTGTGGTGGAGCTGCTCTTGATTTCCAGGAGAGCTCCCCAGACCCTTGCAGAGCCATGTGGATCTGTACCAGCACCAGAGAGACCAGCCTTGCCCTTTGCCTGTGTTTCTGATTCCTCTGCTTGCTCTTTTTTTTTTTTTTTTTTTTTGGCTGGAGGAGAAAACCTTGCAAAGCTGAAATGAAATATTAAGCCTCATTCTTTCCAGGTAAGTGCATGCCAAATCTCACAACGATGTTGGCAGGCTCCCAAAGTTGCAAAATAATGAAGAAAACATTGAGTTTAGGACTCTGTGCCCATTTTAGCAACATTCCTTGTAAGTGCAATTAAAGCTGCCACTGATTTGACCTCAGGAAACACAGCAAATATACACTGGAGTGCTAAAAAATCACCTTGAAAGGGGGTTGAAGCATACTCACAACCTGGTTCTTAAGAAAGAGTAAAAAAATTCATTATTTAAGGGCCAGTGGGGTCCTCATCTCCACATCCATGGTAGGTCAGGCTTGTCAAGCCCAGCAGGAGCTGAGGTGCCTGGGATTAAAAGTAGCTTTGAGCATCTCTTGGGGTTATGCTGAGCTGATTTGGTCTATGGACAGGTTATTTAACACCTGTTAATGTAGATTTTGCCCACATCTGGACCACCAGGGAGAGCACCTTCCCACAAGGCAGATCCAAATTTTGTCTGCAGGATGGGACAAGAAAACAGTGTAGAGATGCACAAAGGTAGATTAAGGACATTTGTGTCCTGCTGCCACTTGCTATTACCATTATTGAAGAATGCTGTTGTTGCAGGGAGAGGCCTCTCAGTGTGAAATCTTTTTTTTTTGTTATCCTTTGGTCCCCACTATCCTATTTTTTGCAGGAGTTACTCATGACAGATTCAACTTTCCTGGCTCCAGAGGTAGTGAAAATAAAACATAACGCATTACAATACGTTATGAAATATGGAATTCCCACACTGTAAGCCTGTTCTAGCTATAATAGGCTGAAACCAAAGGTTTTGAGCTCTTATCCTCGAGGATATTGCACAGTAAGGTAAAAAAAGTCTCAGAGGAAAAGCTAAGATCCTCAGAGTCACTGTGGTGGCCTCATGCAGACCTGCAGAAGATTGATTTCAATGATTTATTGTTCAAATTCATTTCCACCTATAAGGAAAAGGAGGAGACTTCACTTTTTCCCCCATTTCAATATTTTTTAGGCTACAAAAGAAAACACCAGAAACACAGAAGCCCCTGGTGGTACCAGCAGGAATGTTGCTGGTGCATCTGTGGGTGACACGGACTTGTCCACACTTTTTTTCCTGACACAGCTCTCTAATTCAGTTCAGAGGAATGACATGAGCTGCCTGAACATCTGTTAGAAACTGCAGCTGAGAAAAAAAAAAAATATCCTTGGGACACACCATGGAGCAGGAGGCTTGAACCTACTGCCATTGGTTTCAGTGGTAGGGGCTCAGACCCACTGACCTCTGGTTGTCCCCTCAAAATAGACTGGGAAACCAGAAATTTTATAGTTAGGTGGTTATTTCTTCTGGAGCCAGGAACTGAAATCCTAATGACATGATTACAGAACTGAAAAGTGATCTAAAGTAATAAAACAGAGGATATTTACCTTGAGGACAGTTGTGTTTTGTTATATATTTAAGAGAAATAACATGCTTGGCTAAAATACTTTTAACACATGGGGCTTTTTTTAAATGGGGATTTTTTTTTTTTTTTTTTAAATATGTAAAGGTTTCCAAGCAGAGTGACTCATGAGAGCAACACTCCAATTCCTGTTTCATGAGCTGACTCCGTAGATGTGAACGGAGCTGCTGGGAACACAGGACCTGCTGCAAAAAATATTTCTACTTATCAAGCAGTAACTTTAATTTTGTTGCTTCAGGTTTATTCATATTTTCAGGGTTTCTCCTATGCTTCTGGTTGTGATAAATTTTATTGACAGTGAGCAGGAATTTATCATTGTTTGCTGACATCTGGGCAAAGTGTTCAGCAGGGGTAAGGCTGAGACATGGAAATAAAACAGGGCAAGGACTTTTGATCTACAGGTACTCTGAGTGCTGCTGCACTCCATGTAATCACTTTTGAAAGCCTGGATAGCTCTGTCTTGGGGTAAGTGAGGTTTCCTGACTCCATTCCTGCAGTGAGTAGGCACCACAACCTCGGTTCTCTGTTGATTGAAGACTTTCTCTTACTTTGCATTGCAAATATATGTATGACTAATTCAAACCCACTGGCTTTTTCCTACTTTTTTTTCTCTCCAGTTTTCCCTTCAGCTGAAATAATGTTTCCTTCTCCCAGGCCTTGAGACCAGTAAGTTCACTAACAGTGAACAGGTTTTCTCGGAGCTTCAGCTAAACTGAAGCTGTGGTGCTGGGTGGAATGAAATTTAAGATGTTTATGATAGATCACAGTTCATAAAGTTTTTCCTAATTTTCTATGTATCTCTGGTTTTTCTACTTCTGTCTAGACTTAGTAGATGAATTAGAATTCTGGATTTAGCACCTGGCTAAATCCTACTGACCTTCAGAAAGTTTTGCTCCAGTTTATTCAAAAAAAAAAAAAACAACACCAAAAAAACAACCCACCAACCAGAAACCACAAGAAAAACATAAAAAGGTCTGATTTATGCTGGATATCAGAGGAAATCATCTTATCCCCTCTGATATGCAATCTATGAATGTAGAAAATTTTGGCTGACTCATGAGAGTCCCAGAATGGCACTAGATGTTGACAGATATATTAAGAAGAGCTAAGCAATTTATTTTTTTTTTTTGTACCAACGCAGAGGCAGGGGAGATGTGTTCATTAGTTGTTGGTGAAATTACCGAAAGCGCTGCAATAAAGTTTGGTAAACTTTTTACCTTCCCTAATCATGGGCTTACCTGGGTCACAAGCATTAGTCATGGATATTCATTGCAAACTGCAAGCTCATAAAAGACAGCATATGGCAGCCCCGAAATTTCTTGCTATATAAAGTAAAATTCACAGTAATAACATCTGTGCGGAATTTAGAGCCCCACCAATTAAAGTGAGGTCAACGTGCCGAGGCAGAGATTGATGGCATTCTGCAAATCTTAAACGACAAGTTAAATAGGTATAAAATAAACAAACAACTTTATTTCTTATTAAAGAGCAGACAAGCGGGGTGGGAATGCTGAGTGCTCAGTAATGAGGGCCAAGAGGAACAGGGCAGGGCTGTGGGTTGTGGCTGGGTTGTAACTCAGCAGCGAGGGGTGCACATGGAGCAGGCTCTTGATGCCCTTTTTCTTGCTGGTATAACAAATGAAAAACTGCTGGGCAGGACCCTGAACCTCCAACTTGTGAAACTCAGGCTACAAAAGTATTGAAAGAAGAAGGGGAAGTAGAGTGGCTGAGGTCACTTGGTCTGTTCAGCTGTGGAGGAGACTCATCCTGGTCTACAACTTCTTCAAGAGGAGGAAGGGGCAGGTAGCAGCACCATTCTGGGTACAGGCAGGAACACCTCCATCATAACTTAGGTTCCAGATGGTTAATTTTTCTTGAATGGGTGATGTAACTTTTCTAAAGTGATTTCTGCCTTAAGTTTCCAGTGTGTGATGCAATATTTGCAGGGAGAAAGAGGTAAATTGCAAGTGGTGACTAAAATCACTGTAATGGGGCTGAGCCCACCATGGAGCTCTTCCTTTGAGTCAGTTTGTCTGCTGTGTTTGCTTGAAACTTAGGAAATCCTTGTCAATAAAAACAAAAGTATTGGAGAAAACTTCCTCTTTTAAAAGGTGGAATTTAGTAGGTACTTATCCAAATCCGCAATTAAAACTTAAAGGTTTTAAACCAACATCAATTGAAAAGGATGAAATTATGCCTTTACCTGAAGCCTGGG
The DNA here is from genome assembly GCA_027886175.1 of Phylloscopus collybita. NCBI lineage: Eukaryota > Metazoa > Chordata > Aves > Passeriformes > Phylloscopidae > Phylloscopus > Phylloscopus collybita. Next base: position 3,456,079 of record JAJNNQ010000031.1, on the reverse strand, counting down.
TAGCTTCTGTCCTTTCAGTGCAATGTGACTTTCAGGTCATTATCCAAAGAGATTCAGCTCAGACTTTCCCAGCTCACAGCCAGGATTTTTGCTCATGGTTTTCCACAATGCTGCACATGAACATCTGAAGCAACATTTCCAACTCAATGGCAGGGTAGGGGGAATGGGAAGGAAGGGGAATTTATGTTTTGCTCAGTTGTGAAGCTGGAGACAAGGAAACTTGTTCTTGTTTGGGTTTTTTCCTCATGCAGTGAGAAAAACATGCAAATGAAGTGTGAAAGAGAAATTATTCTGAAAGCAGACAGGAGCAGCATCACTGAAAGAACAGGGCCATCGAGAGAATCCCCAATCCAGGGCACAACTGAGAGAAGTCACAGCTTGGGACTAACACCACCACATTGAAGGGCAAAGGTGATATTTCAAAGGGAATTATCAGACAATAACAAAATGAACCTTTCTTTTTTGATCCTATGGAGATAATTTGGAATAGGATGGGTGAAGAAAGCTATTATAAAATTTCAAAGACCAGCTACATCACCATTTCTCAACAGCCAAATCCTGCTCTTGTGTGTGTCCAGTCTGGCCAACCTAAACCATGACTTAGTCATAGAGCTTTCTGTTTCCAAAGCAGGAAAAAGGCTGAAATACCTTGTTGGAAGAAGCTGGGAAAGGGAAATATGTTCTGCTGACCAAAAAAATGAAACCATGTGTGAACAATGGAAATGCTGTACTGGTTATCTTTAAATCGATGTATTTATCAGCACCATTTTTTTTTTTTTTTTTTTTACCAAGGGTTTTCCTGGCAAGCTCTTTGTTATCATAAAGGAAACTCACGGCTGGCAATTCTGTGTGGTGGTCATTCACTAAAAATGAGAATTTAGTATCTTCTGGCACTGTATCAATCTCCTCTAATGCCTTATGTATAAACTAACTCTGAATATTGACTCAAAATTTGGAACAGTAAGTGCATTTCTTAGCTTTAGAGATGAGCCTGATCTCCTTTTTCCTCCCGTAAAGAATAATAACGTCTTATTTAGAAGAACCTGTAATGCCTCTGGCCTGCACTCAGCATCTTGTACAGCTAAAACACTGGATTTTGTTAAGCAAGGAGAGAGACTTTTCTTAGCTTGGGAGTCATCCAGGGAAAAATAGGTATGGCATGGAAGTATGCAGGAAAGGCAATAGGTGATGATATTCTTTCGACTGTGCTTCCCAGCCAAGGCTGTATCAGATTTCTTGGACACCAAGGAACTTGGAACTGGGGTGTTATCTGATGGATTTACGACTTGGAAATGTTTTACCTCAGAAAAACTCCGGTGTGCCAAAAGCCAGGAGTTTAAAGGAAGTGTCTTTGTTTTAAAAAAAGGTTCTGCTGGAGGTGGGTGAGCTCGGTCTGGGGAGAGCTCAGCTGGGTGCTAACGGGGACACCCCCAGAGCAGGGCCAGCAGGGCCCCAAATCCTGCCAGGACAGGGTCAGCCCCCTCTATGTGAACCTTCTGCCTACAGAGCTCCTCATTTTGCTAATGCCTGCAGGAATTTTGGTGGTAGAATTGCCCCAGGCCAAAGGAACAAGGTAGACCTGGAAGCTCTTGAGTAATCTGAGACAAAACCAATGTCCCTTGTGCTGTCCCCTTGCTCTTGAGCAGCTCAGGCCCCATAGGGTGGCTTGCAGTGATCAGCTAAACAAGGATTTTCAGCCTTTGAGATTTTGGGAGACGTTTTGAAAAACTTATCAGTTTTGATTTGCAATTAAAAAAAAAAAAACAAAACAACCCTCAAACCAACCAAACCCACCCTAGCAACTTTCAAATTGAAACAATTACAAAAAAAGGAATTTCAACCAGCTGTAGATGTAATTCACAGGACTTTGATAATTATGTTCAGCAAAGAGACCACAAACGTTGCAAAGGTAGAGGTTTTTGCCTGTTTGTGTGCAGAACACAGCAGTTTCCTTGATTTCTTTCATTATGAGGCAGTTTCCATGTGAATTTTTGGTGGCACCTTGTTTCAATCCCAAAGAAGAAGATGTTCCAGTGGGTGGTAAACCCTGTGCTAGGTTTGCTTGCTGGGCATTAATTAGTTAATTCTCATAAGGGTGTTGGTCTAGAGGAGACAATGTTGACCAAGGCGGTGTTGAACCAGCAAATCCTAATGCTAAAATTCTAAATCTGAAAATGTCATATGAAAATGTTAATTATGACTCAATTTTGGTTTTTTTTTTCAAAGGTGTCTGTGCTCAGCCACATACTCAGGAGCTGAGAGGAGCCTGGTCAGCACCATACATGATCAGAAATAGAAATCCTGAGCTCAGCTCAGGAGTGGCTGGAGGAGTTTTGGCTGGATGGTGCACAGAAAGCTTTGTGTAGTCACAGGTTCGTGGTGGAAAAATTTGCCAAAGCAAAAATTGCTCTCACAGTTATGCTGGGGATTTGGTTTATTTTTGTTGTTTCTTTTTTGTTTCTGAAAAAAAAACTGGATTGAAGGCTTTCCAGGCTATTACTAATAACAACTATAACATATTAATTCGATATACGATTTTATGCATAATTTAATATACAGTGTATATTATTTTATACATGCATGATATTATTTTATACATGCATAATACTGTTTCATAAATACATAGATGTAATCATGTGGCAGTGCCCTGCTCAGGAGATACATTCCTGGCTTCCAAGCTCCTCAAAATGAGTTCAACCTGTGTGGCCCTGAGCAGAATGGCAGACAGGCATATTTTTTATTGCTGATTCCAACCCTCATAAATTCTTAACTTGCTTAGAATTTGCCAGATTAAATGAAAAGTTACTGTAATTAGGGATTTATTAAAACATGAATCCTTGACCCAATAGAATATAATAACTCATTTGTTTCAAATAAGGCCTCTTTAATTGTTCCATCATTGGCCTAAGCAGCCTGTGCAGTGCAGAGTCACGTGTGTTCTCCAAATCCACTTGCAAAATGCTCTGTGAAATTTTTTGATCCCCACACCACTCCATAGGCAGAAGCCCCTAAAACAAAAATGTGTCATTTTAATTAAAAATTCAAGTGCTGAAAGCCCTTATTATTCTGCACTACAAAACAAACTCTGTGAAAATACTCCTTTTATATATAAGGTTCTACTTAAACTTTTTTTGGTGCACAACCTTCCCTCCCTTTATCTCCAAAACCAATAGTTATTGATTTATAATCTTACAAAACAGGACTGTAAAATCTTGTACCGTGCAACTATAAATAGATATTTTTAACAGATATGAAAATTGCTCCCAAATCAGATCTATATAAGGCACTAATCAGCAGAGAGCCATTTTGCAGGGGAACATAAACTGCAGAAAAGAATTCCTATTGAAAATGCAAAGAAAATCTGAGACTACACAGAAACAATGCAGCCAGAATTAAGGAATTACCCATTCCTCCTCCTCCCCATCTTTGAAATAAGCCTTCTCTTTTTCTTTTAATTGGTTGGCTGTAGAAAGCATATTACTATATTTGGGTCCTGTTTCCCTGTATAAGAATAGTCCTACAAGGAATTCCCAGTAAAACAGCGTTGCAGCTCTACAGTATATTAAAAAAAAAAAAATACCATTGGAAAGTGTTATCCAATGGGCAGATGTTAACTTAAAGTGCACATTGTTTGGAAAAGGAGTTAATTAACAACTTATTAATTGGATAGAAAGTCTGAAACTGTTGTACTTCTAGCAAATACATAATTTTCTTCAAGTATTATTAAAGCGTTTTTGTTGTACCTATTAAAGATTCTTGTCTCTAAGTTAATTTCATTATGCTAATAAGCTATCATCGTTACAGAACCTAAGCTTTGATCCATGTTAATTGTCGTGATCTTCAAAGACAAAGTCACCACTTACTTTAAATGAATTTTACATCTTTTTAAAGAATCACACGGAAATTAGGGGAAGTAATTAATTTTTTATTATGTGTCTCAATATTTTTAAGGGAGGAAGTCAATGGTATTGGCTAGAATTCATTTTAACATTTAACTAGGGAAAACAGCATGAGGCAAAAAAACGTTCAGATGCAAAAGATTAAAGAAAATTTGAAACTGGGACCTAATTTGTCTTGATAAACTTTGGTGTTTAATATGCTTCTTTTGTTCTCAGTGTGAAACTGCAGGGTTTTGATTTGTAAAAACTTTTTGAAGAATTAATTCTTTCTAATTTTTATTCCTTTCTTTTCTTCCCTTGTACTCGGAGACAGTGGAGTTGACCTTCAAACCATAACACTTTTAAATATCTGTGAATATACAAGGTTAAATCTATTAGTGGGCTGAGATTAGCTGTTCTACACTTGCAAAGTGTGTACCTTCTGCAGCAAATTTTATCTTCTGGTGAATGATAACGAGCTTACATCTACCCTACAAGTTTTCAACAAATAACAGAATATGTGTTGTAAGTGATCTATTCCTCTTTCCTTTAAGTGTTGGTTATTTTAACCCTTTGATGTTGCACAGAGCTCAGTTCTGAGTCTGTAAGGCATTTTTCTTGTTGAGATCAGGACCTAAATGTTTGCTTTGTCATCGCTGCTGGGATTGAAAATTGTCAGCTCTCCTTAAATTTTTCAGACCTCTTCTGCCCAAAAAAAAAAAAAAAAAAAAAAAAAAAAAAAAAAAGAAAGAAAAAAATGGAAATAAGAATGTAAAGGAAAAATGTATAAGAAAAGAAATAATAAAAGTGTGAAGGTTGTGCTGTGTTTTCCTGACAGGATTCACTGTTTAAAGCCCTGCTCTCTGCTGTATTTGCACAGTACGAGCATCCTGTTGCAGTAGAAGTGAGAAGTGGTGCCTTTTTAAAAGGCAGCAGACAAAAGTAATTTAAGGATGGCAGCAGCGATTGGAACAACAGCCGGATTTACCCACTTCCTCCTCCCTGGTTAGCAGCACAGAAGTGCTGCAAATGCAAGAAGCCCTCAAGTTTGAGCTGAACCTCAGATTTCTGCAGCAGACAGGTGGTGAGCTCAGCGCCAGGATTTTTCAACATTAATGCTGAACTCGTTCAGACTAACACCAGGCTTGAGTGACCCTCATCTGGATTTAACCTCTGCCCCGTCAATCCACCTACACCAACGTGACCCAATACTTTCACATCTCAACATCAGTGTTGCTTTTTTTTTTTTAATTTTATTTTATTTTTATTTTTATTTTATTTTTTTTTAGCAGAGATGGTTTTAATCATTAAGCAGCTTTCATAACTGGAGCATACACGTGTGCTGCTCAGAGCTCTTTGATTTGTAATCTCGGGTTCTGCCCAAATAATCCCCAGCGTCTGAGTGAATTGAGCTGAAGTTCAAAATTCTTTGATTTAGAGTGTGGTGATGATTTGGCACAGGGTTCTGCTGCTTTTCTCGTTTTTTAGCAGGGCCTTCAGCGTGCTGAAAGGACAGATGTGTTGTTCATTATCATTATTATTGGTCATAGTAGTATTAAGGTTGGGCTCAATGGTCTTGGAGGTCTTTTTCAAAAAAAAAAAAAGATTCTGTTATTCTCATATTTTAATATTTGGACATTTGTCCCAGTAAAGATTTTTTTTTTTCATGAAACAAACTTTTCTTTGTTTATTATATTTTTTATTTCGGTTTTTAGATGTCAGTATTAATCAAATTCAGATATAAAAGGTTCGTAATTCTTCTGTTTTGATGCCCTATTGAAAAACCTCAGGTTATAATGGGTATAGGGCATGGCACGAAGGCATAACCCACCCTGCTGTACAGAGAAGCAAGAGTTTCCTCACCACTTTAATAAATCCAAGGAAGGTAGTGCCTCCCAAACTATCCTCCCCTTGCCTGAGCAGCTGAAAGGTGCAATTCTCCCTATCACATCTTTTCTTAATAATCATAACAGTCCATAAATGTTTATGTAAATACACAGTTTAAAAGGACTCATCCCAGCAGCACTGTGCTTGTCAAGTGAGTCATTTTTTCACCTGGCAGGATGATGTTGTAAGGCTCAGTTGTCTTAACTAATCCTGGCTAAAAAGCAAAATTCTGTTTTGTAAGAAAATTCCTGGCCAGCTCTAATCTTAACCTCTTGCATGTCTGTAGCTTCTAAATCGATGTCACAGTTGTAATAGCTTTGAAAACCCATATGTTTGTAAACTAAATAAACCTTGATATTCAAAGGAGATGAAGACAAGAATTACATCTCTTGGCACTGGTGCTCTGAGCTCCGTTTCAGCTCGTGTTGGCTCCTCATTTTTATGCCCGTGCACCACGCCAAATCTGCCTTATCTGTGCAAACATATTAACACTGGCTGTTTGCTAAGGCTGTGATGCATCAGCCCCTTATCTGCAGTTCTGACCCTAATGTTACATAATAGCTCCGGATCGGTGTTTCTTGATAGTTCACTGGGACCGCCTTCGCTTTCTCAACTCTTCACTGGGAGCTGCCTCTCCTACCCACTGACTAAATCAGCTCCTGGCTGCTCTCCTCCAGCTAAGGCAGAGAGGCTGCCAAATAGCTTCCTGCTCAAAGATCTCTGTATCCTCTCTGTGCCACGGGCCGTCACCCTGCAGCTCCAGTGGTTTTTTCCCAGGTAATTCTCCCCACTGTATTAAACTTAGATGGTTTGGCTTTAGTGGTGATCTTCCAGAAGTTGCCCCAAACATCTCCCTCACCCTATTTCCCACACTCTGCCATTAGACAGGCTTTAAAACCTTCTTAAAACAAATGGGTGTTCTATTAACGTGTGAAAAAATTCTGCACTAAATATAATAAAAAATGCCACCCTAAATACCATATATGAATACTGATAAGTGTTCCTAATACTGCCTACTAAGGCTATTAATGCCAAAAGAAGAAAATAAATATTTGTCATCAGTTCTATCTGGCCAAAAGTCTTCCTTTAGGAATAGCATGACATATTCCTTTACAGTATATAATTGCTTTAATTATCTTTTGGCCTATCCACAGAACCTTGGTTCCATCTCTCTCTCCACAGCATCAGAAAAAATATGCAAATTCAGTTCATTCCAGCTCTCAAAATAATAATAATAATAATACAAAAAAAAAAAAAAAAAAAAAAAAAAAAAAAAAAAAAAAAAAAAAAAAAGCCTGAAAAGAATCTCCTTTAGCTATTTAGGAAAGGCTCAGAAAACTTCCCTAAGCATGGCTGTGGTGTATGCCAAGAACTTTCTTATTTGTGGAAGATGTCCCCAAGCTCTTTGCTATTGTTCCGAGTCCTGCCCTCGCCCAGTCTGGCTTCTCGGCATTCCTACAACAGCTCTGTTCATCCCCCATCCCATCTGCAGCGTGGAGCCTGCAAACATGGGAAACTGAGTCAAACCCTTTAAACCTTCCAGGCTCCCTTAGGAAGCCAAAAGCACAAAATGTGGGAGTTTTTAGGGTTTCTCTCCTCTTAATGTGAAAATGTTCAATATCCAAGAGCTTCTATCGCTTCTCATGGCTGTAAATCTGGTTAACAACCTCCAGGAAAACTCAGGAATGCCAAAGGGTGGAGGGTTTTGGGAGGCTGGCTCTCCCAAACTTTCTGTTTCCAACTCTCCCTTTGTCTGATACAACTGAAAAGAACCCCAGAATCCCTGGACGTGGCAGGCAATAGGCCTGCACGGCATTTAGGGTTGGTCTCTACTGCAAAATGTTCATCCTGCAACTTCTCAATTCTTTCTCCTTTTTCCTTGCTGGCTATTAAAAATTCCACTTTTAATGCAAAGCAGAGCTGGAGTTCTGTGACCACCCTATGAGCACAGCAATCTGTAACTCAGCTATAGGAAATCATTCCCTTTAAACAAGACACTGAGGACGTGATCCAAAACAGGATTTCCAGTATTCCACGACCTAGATGACGGCTGGACTGACCTGCCTGTATTATGCTCCAAAATAAAATGGAAAATGATCCAATTTTCCAATGTATTAGTGAGAAAATATATGTGAAAGGAAGTCAAAGAGCAGCTTCTGATGCTCAGTGGAGGTGGCCCTTATGTTGGAGAGATTTGCTGCATAATTCCAGCACCTGGAGCCTGGAACTTTTTGTCTTGAAAACTGGTTGGTAACTAGGTATTGCTCCCTTTTTTTTAATGTCTCAGAGAAATTAATGGTGTTCTGAGAAAAGCCCTTCGATTTCCACTTTTTCCAGAGCAGTTGATTATGAAAACGAAGCTTTGACTCGAGACTTGCTGTGGGAATGTTATTCAAGCACTGGTGAAGTGCCAGAATATGTTGGGAAGGAAGAGTTTCCAGAAAAATATCGCCCTGATTAAAACCTGATTTGACTGAGTTTTCTCTATGCAAAGGGTTACCAGAATAGTAAGACAACGTCGTTAGTCAGATTTTCCTTCCCTTACTTGATCACTACCAGTGATGGTTTTATTGCTGCTTTTTGAATGATTATTGTAACAACAACTCATCCACGAGCTACTTAGGTACCGCCTGCCTCACTCCTCACATGCTATGTGAAACGTCTTGTTGATGCCTGTCCTTGTTTGGCAATTTTTCCACAATACCCTTTTATTCTTTATAATAGATTTAATTGGATATATGAGGAAAAGATGGGAAGAAAGCCATAATACCAATGGGATTTTTGCTCCCTACATTATGTTCTTCATGGAGCCACCCTTGTGGCTATCAACAGAAAGCAGCCCGTCAAAGGACAAAATTAAATCAGCAAAAAGCAGAAGGCAGTAAAAAGTGCTATTTTGATAATTGAAAGGATTACACATTTTTATTTCTTTGGTAAGGCTGTTTGTAAAATTAGTATGTTTGGTTCTTTTCAAAAGATAATAAATACTGTGGGCAGACCATATTTGATAGTGGTTGAGCGAGATCTTTAAAAATGGCCGTGGCCGTGCTGCCACTTGGTAAATATTGACTGAACAAACACCCACCACGGGATTTCTGTGAAACACAACTACTTTTTTGTTCTCTCCTACCCATGGATGTGGTTAAAACACCCTACTGTATTCTGCGAGTGCTGTCCTACTCATGGTAGGAGATCATAAGATGTTGGGGTTAACTGTCAGATGCTTTACTCTTCTAAAGACCTTTGCCTTTTAACTAAATGCTTGCTTATCTTTCTAATTTAACATAGTCTCACATTCTTTTTGTAGTAATTTTGGACTATCTGATAACATATAATGGAAAACATGTTTATGTCTTCCACCAGTTCTTGTTGCATATTTCAAATGCTTAGAACAACAATTTTCAGAAGCTTTCATTAAGGTTAATTTAAAAACTACATTAAATACAAACAGATTTTCTCACAAACAAAATGCAATGTGTACTTAACAGACTTCTGTATGTTATATTTGATAAACTACCTCATATAAATGCAAATTCTGACTTTCTGCCAGAACAAGGTGGTACAGAAAATATTTCTATTAAACAAATAATGCTGGGAGAGCAAACTTCAAGTTACGGTATGTTACACTGAGAAGGAAGATTTTTTTTTTTTTTTGCTGAGGTCAGATATATATTTATTTTATTTGCTCTGACTACTTTGCTACTTCTACACTAAAGATGATGTAGCACAGCTTTGTATAGAAGGCAGGTACACGTATGCACAGGATAAATATCCATTTTTAGCTCATTTCTTTGTTAATGTTATGTATGGGTATTATGCTGGCTCCTTTTGCTTTACAGAACAGCAGTATGGGAAGATGTCCTGCTTTGAGCTGAATGCCAAAACTGAGCTAGAAGGGTTGGGAAGAGGAGGAGCAACCTGGAACTGTGAGGTATGATCTGAATACAGAGCTGCATACGTGTTCTCCTGGGCGCCAGCTCATCGCGCCGCTGTTGGGTAACGTTCACCGGGTAAAGGAGCCTGAAAAATAAAGCTGCCAGAGGCGACTCTAAAGAGCATATGATGGAAACAAATTGAGTCACCACCAGTGTGGCTGACATTGTTGGTGGAAACTGGGACACCCGCGTGAGCCATTGTTCGCTGTACCTCGTCTGGTTTATGTAGCTCGCTGAGTTGAAAGCTGGATCGGCGCTAACCTTGGGGTTGGAGGGGGATTTGGTGCCATGTGGTTTCAATTGTCCATGGATGCTTTCAGCTCGTACTGCCAGTAACGAGCCGTCCTCCTGGTCCTCCCACAGCCCTGGTGTTGTCCCAGCTCACCCCGATGGGGCTGTGGTGAGCGCTGTTTCCTGATGTGGTCCCTTTCGGTGGGAGCTGCTCTGCAGTCTGCAGGGAGAGAGGGTTTATTCACTCTTCCCTCTGTCCCAATAGCAGCAGCTGCAGAGAAGTTTTCCCTGAATACATTTTGCTGTGGAAAAGGGCATTTTTTTTCCTTTTTGAGCTGGTTCCTTTCCTGACTTGGTCTGACGCTGCCTTTGGTGCAATTGTGGGAATATCTGAGGCTGTGAGTTGTTCTCTTCAGCTCTTTTTGTCTGAAGGTCGTGCAGAGTGAGGCTGATACTGGTTTTACCACCTATTTCTGTCCTACTGGCACACACAGCTCTTGTCTGGGAGAGTTTTTTGTGGACATGGGGGTGATGAGAACCACAAAAATAGCAAGTGATCACTTCAACCACCACCAAATTACAGCCATGCCCGAGGCAAATTACAACAGCTTTCTGACACTGTCACCATGCTATCTTTGTGACAGAGATGGAGATAATGAGAATTAATTAATCAGTCTTTGATTAGAAAAAAGAGGGGGGTGGAAATCTTTGTGCTGTGATTCCACTGGAAGAATACATGACACTGGTGAGGTTTTTGTTTGATGTTACTTCTCAAATGTAGGGCAGGCGTTTGTAATGCAGCACTCAGGGTTTCATGGCTGCTGGCTTGGTTGCCCATCACTGATGGACAACAGGGGCAAGAGATCCTCACTTTATAGAAAAGTACGTGTTCAACACTAACCCCAAGAGACTGATGGAGATGTTTTTACTCTCAGAGTGCAAAATCTCTCTTTTATTCAAGTATCTTGCAAGTCCCAGGTACAATCTTGTCGACTGGGGTCAACCCTGCCTTCCTTACAGTCCCGAGGGTGAAATTTTGTCTTGTACTCTTTAGACTGATGGCTAAATCTTAGAAATTGGTCTCTTATGATAAAACATGAACTACATGGTGCCAGTGTCTGACTGGAATTACAATTATCTAAGTAGATTCATTTGTATCCGTTTCATAGCAGCTTTTCTCTGGGCACAAGATTTTTCTGTGGGGCATGGGAAGAACTAAATTAATCTTATAAAGAGGAAGGGGTTTACACTGAAATCGATAGTTACAGAATTAACTGGGTAAATGACTTTTTCTTAATTCTTTCTCTTCTCAGAAGATGAAGTTTTGATGGGTACACAAATCCAATGGCTGCCAAAAAGCAGATATCACATGAAATATTTCATCTCAGCTGCGCTGAGCAAGTCTAGACTTTGGTATTAGTGAAAACTGAGAGTGTGAAAAATGCCAGTGCTGAAGTGGGGGAAATGCCCTATTCTGGTTATTAAATATGAGTAACTAATGAAGTTATGTTTGGGGTTTTTTATTTGTTTTTCTGTTTTGTTTTGTTTGGTTTTTTTTTTTTAAATATTGTCACTTTAGAAAGAGCTACATGGCTCTCCTGGGCAGTTTTAAATATAAGCCATCTATGCAATTTTAAGCTTGGATTTAGATAATTCACAAACACAGGGTGTTTGTATTATTTCAGGGAGACAAAGCACTGGATTGCACAGGCACGAGCAGAAGGTGAGCCACACTGTTGAGATTTTTGATGCAGCCTCAGTGGCTGGTTTGATCTGCAAACCCCAGGGCCCGATTCCCAGGGCAAGTTCATTTCCTTTTGTGCACCTCCAGTGCCCAGAGCTCTCAGATTTTTGCTTTCAGCCAAGCAGAAACAATCTTATAATTTCTTCCCACCACCAAGCCTTCAGCTTAACTTCAGCTGTTCTTCAGCTGCATGTAGGGGATGCAACCCCAAAGATGCTGCAGGGTTCCCAGCCCAGCCATAGCACTTCTGTGTAATGACAGTGGTAAAACCTTCTCACACGCACTTCCCAGAAATGAATTGTACCAAGAGCATCTATAAAAGCTGCAGCATCCCTGTAAAGAGCACATAATGTCATCATTTTTCAGTGGGTATCTTCTCTAAAGGCAAATAATCACTTTTCCCATTAATGGTTGGACTGAAACTTCCCTTCATTCCGATTTCAGCAAAGGTTAGGGGCAGAACATTTAACATGTATATGGGGATGCTACAGGGTGACTCATGTGGCTTCCCAGTGCAAATGTTGAAGGCAATATAGTACCTAGGAATTTTTTTTTTCCTCTCTATCCTGGGGACTATTTTCATTTTTACTTTCCCCCTTCACTCATTACTCCAGAAATTTTTACAAGGGCATATAGTGACAGGACAAAGGGGAAGAGTTTTAAGCTAAAAGAGGGGAGATTTAGGTTTGATGTTTGCAGGAAATTTTTTGATCAAAGGTTTGAGAGGCCCTGGCACAGCTTGCCCTGGATTCCTGGAAGTGTCTAAGGCCAGGCTGGACAGGACTTGGAGCAACCTGGGATAAAGGAAGGTGTCCCTGCCCTTGGCAAGGGGATGGAATTGGATGATTTTTAACATCTCTTCCACCCCAAACCATTCCAGGCTTCTGTGATTCTATGAAATTTGGTTCATCCTCTAAATATGTTTCATCTCCTACCAGCTTCTTACACTCCTCTTTGCTAACTGTGGTAGCATCAGCTCCTGGCTTATAACAGGTTTGGTAAATAATTTATACCAAAACCAGTGTCAGAACAGGAGAGTCCTTTCTCTAAGTGCTATCAACCACCTTTACTCAGAGATGCCATAGATGAATGCTGCTTTGATGAGGAAAGGAAATATTTCAGCAGCAAACCTTTCAGCCATGTGCTTTCAGTTTAAAACACGTATTTTGTCGAAGTCTATCTAATATCTGGACTCAGAGAATTACAGAAACTTAGATTATTAATACACATATGTCAATGCCAGCTATCAGCCTGCTCCAGGGCCATCATGTTTGCCTTCATGTACTGTGTACTAAACCACTGTAGGACAGTTGTTCTACTGAGGGGAATCCAGATGTAGCATCAACACCTGGCTTGTCACTGGCTCTCGTGGTGGGCACTTGGATTAACATCCAAGACATACTCATTCAGAATGTGCCTTTTGCATTTGGGAGCTTCCTCCTGGATTTCTTTCACTTGCTGACATAGGAATGTCACACCATGGCATCTAGACCCCAGGTCAGTGGTAAAAATTTCAATTCCAAGCTGTCCCTTTATCCTGTCTGCTTGCAAGCACCAGGTCACAGATGCTGCAAACTCTTTTCTTACTTGTTTCCAAGGAGCAATCAAAATCAGAGTCCTGAAAACTACAGGTTACTTTATGTTGGATGTTTCTCTCTAATTTGTCATTGGTCTCTAATTTGTCTTTGGCTTCAATTGGCAGGAGGCTCCTGTGTCAGATGCAGCTCATCTCCATCTAGGAATTGCATGGGAAAACCGTCATCATCATGAGGGCCGAGGGTCAAGTTTAACTTTCTTCATGCTATGTGTTAGCAAATCTCAAATTTGGGACCACTGGGAACATTTAAATGCATTTAGTTATTTCCAGGCTCATTATTTCATTGCAAAGCTTTACTTTTAATGCATTCTGTCCAGTAATTTCACTTGTGTACAGGTTCTGATCTCAAACCAAAGTTTTAATTTACTTGGTTTTTCTCTTAAAAAATAAGATTCTGCTTCTCACTGCCCTATGCTTTAAAAATTACTTGTGTGTGCTCCTTACTACAATTTAGGGTATTTATGAATGGCTCTACATAAAAGGAATGAAAATAACTAATTATAATAATACCACTAAAAGCTGTGGCTGGCTAGAAAGTGGAAATCCCTTCCCATTACATATTTTCTGTTTTTAGAAAAGAAATTAATCCAATTCTTGGATGAATATTGAAAACCACAACATTTTTCATGTGAAAGTATTTCCAAAAATATCATATTTTTAGAAATTCACAATTTACATTGCTGATAAAACTGAAATTGATTTTAAAAATTTAACCAGTTAAAAAGAAAGCTGTATTTTAGTGACACAGAGAGAAAACTCTTCCGGCAAAATACTATTTTCCTTTTCATGGAGAGGACATTTTCTATTAGAAAAGTAATTTTGACAGAAAAGTTCTGATATGGTCTACTAATTAGAGCATCTGGTGCACCCAGCTGGCCTAAGGTAAGAGCAGCTATGAGTATGGAGCAACATTTGCCCAACCCGTTCTTTCAGCTCATACAAAGAAGAGACATCAGAGTCTCCAAGAAATAATTCCAAATGTCCTTGCCATGAGCCAGACCTTGCTCTTGTCCAGTCTGTGGCAAAAAGGAGGACTGGGGTGTCCCTACAGATGAGGAAACAGCCCGTTTTCCTGTTAGAGGCAGAGACACCACACTGTTTGTCAACAGGATTCAGCAAGAGGTGAGATCAAGAGCTGCTCAATCACCAGAAACACAAAGAGCCACCCTGACCCACTCATGTCCTCAGCTCTCTGGAGAAGGCCAGCCAGTGGCAGCGAGGCATAAATGTCCACATCCCTTCCTGGCACCCCGATTTCTGCCTTGAGCCTCTAGAAACAAATGTAAGAAAGAATTTTCTACTGAAAAAGAAAAGATTTTATAGCGGTCATAGAATAGTAGAACAGTTTTGATTCAAAGGGACCTTAAAGATTATCTCATTACAACCCCTCTGCCATGGCAGGGACACCTTCCACTATCCCAGGTTGCTCCAAGCCCCATCCAGCCTGGCCTTGGACACTTCCAGAGATCCAGGGGCAGTCTCAGCTGCTCTGGGCACCCTGTGCCAGGTCCTCATCACCCTCCCAGGGAACAATTCCTTCCCAATCCACTCTAAACCTACTCTCTGTCAGTTTGAAGCCATCCTCCCCTTGTCCTGTCACTCTAGGCCCTTGTAAATTGTCTCCCTACATCTTTCTTGCAGGCTCCCTCCAGGTACTTTGTCGCTTTGGCTTTTTTTTTTGGTAAATGTTAAAAATTCATGGATCCATACTTAGAAAAAAGTTAACAAGATGGGATCTGAGCAGTGGGTCACTCTCACAGGTCATAATCCCACTTGTGGGTTGGTCAAGCTCCACCTTCAGCAGCCTTTGGACTGTTGTTTTCTTCCATCCCTCATCCCCGTGCTCTCCAGCTGTGGGAGAGTTCACCCTGCAGGTCCCTTTGTCAGGCTTCTCCCACAGCTCATTAATTGCCAGATGATATCCATCCATATTTGGGTTAATTACAACCTTCTCCCCACTTCTTTTTACCCCACTGGTTTACCTATAGACAGAAACTGCATCTCAGCCTTTGATTTATCAGGCTGAGCGTGCCCAGCTCCTTTAATCTCCTCTGCCAACCCCTACAGGCTCTCCTCTGCTCACCTACTAGTCCCTCTTTGCAGATGTTCTCATCAGAATTAATCTGAACTGATACCAGGTTAACCTGACACATGCTACCTTCTAGAAACCCATATGGCAACGCTGCTCATTTTGTATTTACTTCCACATCCATGGGTTTTTTTCCTTCTTTCTGTTCTCGTGCCCAGTCTTAAACACCGTTTTTCCACCTGACGGGCTTGATCTTGAGACAATCTTTTCTCCTTCCCAAACATACCTCTGTAAATCCTCACAGGAAATGCCACGTGGTGCATTTCAATTTACTCAATTTCTCTAATTTTCACACAGTTTTTAGGCCAAGAACAAGTTTGTCATAATGAATTAATCTGTTACAGAGGCAAATACATATGAGAAAATGCACATGTATATACACTACTATATGTATATACACATGTATACAGAAATAAAATACGTATTAAAAATACATGTTTACATATATCTATTTTTGAGAAGGGAAGGCTTATAGAAAGAGATCTATATATAACAAAAATATGAATGATTTTTAATTGTCATAATATTTCTGGGTCAGACTTGGGACAAAATACTGTCAGAGTGGATGGAGAATTTGTGGATTGGACTTTTCATGGTAGCTAAATGGGAACAAGGTGCAAAACAGGAGATGGGATTAATGATTCTTGGAATCTGACCCTATCCACTGAAATGAAGACACTGTTTTGAGTCACACTTGTTTAGTTGAGACTTGCTGCTGTCCTGCAGTAATGAGTTTCACAAAGCTGCTTTTTGCATAGTTAAGTAAATACACTGTTAATTTGAGAAAATGGTAGTCAAAGCTCAATAAACATTGATAGGTACAGCATGATATTTAGTCACATAAACTCTTTTTAACAAACTACTTTGAATCAACAGATAAGAATAATTCAAAATTAACTTGCTGGACTCAGCCCCTAAGTGCACTCACAGTTTCCATGGAAGTCAGCATGTTGTAGGGCAGAATTTAGTCTGTGTATTTAATTCATCTTAATCACTATTATTAATTCATAACTACTGTTTCCAGAAATGTATTCAGTTAGTTTTACATTAGTCAAAATCAATTGTGTGTGATTTATTTTGATCATTCAAGATTACGATTTTGATGTATTTGCTCTCATCCTGCATGTCAAGCCAGGCAAAGTGGGAAGGCTTGGCTAAGGAAGAGTGACCTTCTATCATTGATTTAGGCATTATTTCCCTTTATTGGGAATTCACATATTCTTTGGAACAATCCTGGTTCTGGTAGGTTTTTACAGTGGGATGATGAAGGGGATAATGAAATGTCATTGAGGTTCCAGTTAGACCCATGGTGGTTGTTCCAGGCTGATGGCCCCAGGTGGCACAGGTTCTATGTTTGTAAGTAGACTCAGACATGGAAGAGATGGCCAAAATCTGGCTCAGCACCATCACTCATCAAACATGGTCCAAAACTGGCTGGATCTTACTTCACCCAGAGCAGCAGCTTTCCGGAGGCTGGTTTCAAATAAAGGGTTTAGCTTCTTCTGGACCCCCACCAACTTCTGTGCTGCAAGAAATACGATATCCTTGGGCAGACTTGGGGCTTTGGGCAGGGTTATGATACTTCAGATACAGAAATTCACTTGGGACAAGTGTTTGGTGCCTCCTGTGATTTCAGAGTGAGTCAGCACTTCTCCAAGAAGGGCCAATTTTGGACACATGAGGGTACAGAACAGTTAGAGTTGGAAGAGACCTTAAAAATAATTTAGTTCATGGCCAGGGAACCTTTCACTAGAATTTATTTAGAGACTATAACTTCTCTTACTTTTACAGGTGGCTTTGCTGGAGATTCCTGTGGGAATAGTTCAAAGAATCAGTTTAAGAATCGGTTTACAAATGTAAGTGGCACCTTCAGGTTGAAGGAGGGTTTTGTTTGGCTGTTTTTCTTTATCATTACACTGAGCCCCACTCAGGCTGTGTCTCCAGCTTGCACTCCCTTGTGCTGGTTGCCAGCTGGAAACACCACTAAGGAATAACCCTGGATGTTAAAGTCCATTCAACTCCAACCCATGATTACACATCTTCTGAAGATGTTCATTACCTTCCCCACATATCTTTGTCTTTTCTCCCAGCCTTCCCAGTTAAGGATTACCATTTTGCAAAAAAAAAAAAAAAAAAAAAAAAAAAATCACTCCTATTTTTGTCTCTTTAATGACATTCCCAGCCAGAGACAATTCTGTCTGGTGGAGGGAAGAATCCTGGTGCTTGAACCTGGGATCCACTCGAGAGGAAACTCCCTGGCTCTACATGGCTCAGGGCTGTTGTACAGTCAGCTCGGTTAAGCTGAATTCATAAAGCTTTAGTGGAATTAAAACAGCATGGTTCGTACCAAGATGCCTTCACTTCCTGTTCCTTAATGTTAAATCCTATAGTATTGTGGATCTTAAAGATGATTGAGTTATTTTTAAACCACTGGATGTCTTCCAGTCACTCTATTTCACACTGGATTAATTATGTAAGAATACTGACTTGTTCGTCACTAATGTTACAACTTTTAAAAACAACATGCTGTTTAAATTCAAGCTTGGCAACTCTTGCCTGAATCCCCTCAAATTTATGGCACCACACCCATAGCATAATAAAATCTTTAGTGGTCCTTTGTCTTTTAGCTTGCCTTCTATTTTTTCTCAAGGGTGTTTTACGCTGGAAGATGCATACAAAAGTTGTCCAGATGTTATTTGTATCAGAGCAGGGATTTCAGTCCAGCTATCTGTGGTTGCAAATGTTTATTTTAATGGGTTATTGTGCAATCCTTGCTGTGCGGACCTCAGTGGCCTTATATGTACGTTCTCAGCCATGCCAGCACATTGCTTTTGGAGATTTTTTTTTTTAATTATTATTATTATTTTTAGTCCAATCGCCGTGGAATTGGTCACTGGGGGGGAGGGAAGGAGGGAAAAAATGTAACACCTGTAGGAGCCCTGTAGGGCGGCGTTTTGGCCGAGCTTGGGTGCGAAGCTGGTGGGCGTTGGGTGGGAGCAGGGCTGGGACAAAGAGCTCAGCCTGGCCACCACGGGATGTGCTGGGAGTTTATTTTACCGTGGCTGTTGCAACAAACAGAAGGGTGGGTTTATCAAATTTTTTTTTTTTTTTTTTTTTTTTTTTTTTTTTTTTTTTGGGAAGCCTCGTAAAAAAAAAAAAAGCAAACCCCTAACCGATGTTTCCTTGATACTTTGGGAGTAAATTGTTTGTCTCGTAACTAAAACCACGCCATGCGCCTGCCCCAATTAGGGCCGCGGATATTTCAGCTCATTAAGATAAAAGTTCGGGACGAGAGTTTTCCTTCTGTGCTGTAAAGGACTGCGAACTCTTGCAGGAGGAAAAAATATCTGCGGGGCTGGGAGCCTTCCATGGAGCCTGCGAGCTGAGCTAGGCAGTGCAGGGTGCTGAGAGCTCATCTGCAGGCTCTGCTTTACCTGTCCGGGTCCTCTTGGGACCCAGGTCTCTCCCGGCAAAGAGTTGAAAGCTAAATTTGCATGCTAAAGGTGCCCAGCCTTGCGTTTCCAAGAAATGTGAGCAAGCAAGATGACGGCAATTAATGACAATGACACTCAATTTGCACATGCAAAGAATCAAGACCGTTTAACCTTTAAGAGAAAACAGCTATTATATTTTAATGTTGTTTCGTGTATTAACAGTCACATATTATTTTGATGTGCTTAATTAATATAAATAAGCTTAAGCCATTATACTGTCATTTAAACCCACATAATTTCCTTTTTGTAGGAATTTGTGTGCAATTTACACTGTTGCATTCAGCTCCCAACGTTCCAAGATCATGCTTCAAATAATTAGATTTCAAAAATACAATTGGAATTGTTCTTTGTCTTTTGATTTTTCAGCAGTAAACACATTTTGAACTTCTGAATAATAAGGACCAGGGGCTTGTTTTTAAAAGCCAAAGTGGATGTTTTGAAGCATCACATTATTCCTGGAGCTTGGGCTTTGGTTAGATGGTGAAATGGGTACCATCAGCAGCACAGACCTTGTTTGTAGCTCTGCCCAGCCTCACTTGTTTTCAACACTGTTCAATTACACAGGGCTTTACCACAGAGAAATTAGCCCAAATAACCATCTTACCCTCAAATTGAAGTTATCATGTCAGTAGTGAGTGGCATCAATCCTGCCATGGAGATGACTTAATTTGGAGGCACTGGAAGCAGATGGCCCTTTATAAATATGGGGCTGGGGTAGGTGTTAAATATTTGTGTTCATGAGATTGTAGAATTGGGAGAGTATGGGATGTGACCTTTCTGATGAGACCCCAAGTTCCTTCCCTGTGCATGGTGCATCTCCTGCAGTGCCTCCTCCCTTGTGCCAGTCCCCAGAACAAAAGGGTCAAATATTTCATCTCGGAGCTCCTCCATGCCAAGGAAATCCTGGATGTAATAAACAGCAAATCCTGGGGCAATTCACATCCACGAGATCCAGCTCTCCTTTGGC
This sequence comes from Phylloscopus collybita, assembly GCA_027886175.1. Classification (NCBI taxonomy): domain Eukaryota; kingdom Metazoa; phylum Chordata; class Aves; order Passeriformes; family Phylloscopidae; genus Phylloscopus; species Phylloscopus collybita. The sequence goes on along the minus strand of JAJNNQ010000031.1, from coordinate 3,436,257 downwards.
AGCAGGGTGGGAACTGCAGGTCCCAGTGCTCCAGTGGTCACTCCACCTGTGGGTCTCGTGGTGACTGAAACCCTGCAGCAACGCCTGGGAAGAAAAGAAAAAAAAACAAACAACAAATCCCCCTCTCAGGTCTTGGCAGGTGGCTGGGAAATCAATTGCTTTTCATTTATGTTCTGTAGAAAGTAAATGCGTTTGTAAATTTGAAAGCAGCTGCTGACGCTCAGCAGTAAACCAAACCGATTTTGTTGTACAAAACCTTTGCTGTTTGGTCTTAGCTAGTGGAGCTGTGCATGGATCCAGCACTGCTCTTCGCATTGCAGGGAAGATTTTGTCTAGCTGCCTCTGTGACATATGGTAATGCTTAGTGTGTGCTGTATGGCCTGGAGCCATACCACTGCAGCCTGTATGCTGCTCAGATCTCCCAGGCTAAGGGAATCGGGATGAGACAAGGTTTGAATACAAGGGACCTCCTGGAAAAAGTCAGAGTGCAGCGTTCTGTGCCGGTAGGAGGACAGGATGTTCCTCCCTCAGGGCTGAGGCAATTCCCCACAGGGGGCTAAGGTGACTGTACTCTCCCAGCCGTGGCTTTTTCGGACTCAGAATATGAGAGACCACTAGTGCACCGTAAAAGATCTCACAGCTCTCAGCCATGGGAAAACAGCAAACAATCCCACTTCCCAAGGTAACCCAGAGGAAGTGGTGGCGTGGAGGAGAGCACTGCGAGACCTTTTCTCGTCTTGTTCCTGGGGGGAGCACGTTCCCATCACCACCTTCCCTTTAAGGGTGCAGCTAACCCTGCCGAGCAACCGCTGCTTGTTTCTCACACAGATTGCTCCTAGGCTCCCTGGGAGGCAGAGAGAAATCCAGAGGCACCCTCAGCACAGCCCAGCAGGCACAGAAACCCACCCGTGTCAGGGTGGGAAAGGAGGGGAGCAGCACGGCTTGCAGGGAGGCTTTGCAGCCTCTTCTTGGCGATGTTATTAATTCGTTCTGGGACGTTGGGAGACTCGTTTAACCTCTCTTTGTCTCAGATTCAAACCTCTACAAGCAGTTATTATAACATTTGGCTGCATGATGGCATTGTTGAAAGGCTTAATTAAATTAAGTGTTCCGAGATCTTTGAATGAAAGGTGCTATCCAAGTGAAAGCCTGTTGATGATGATGACTCTAAAACTATGAGGCCAAGTCCTTCACAAGTTTTACTCAGTCCTTGGTTAGGCAAAGTTGTTTTTAAACACTGCATTTGATGTAGCATTAAAATTGTTTGGGGAGTGTCGTGTGTATGGACATGACATCTGACCCACAGTGGGAGGGATTTGTCACTGGAGGGTTTTAATGGCAGGAACCAACCACACATCATCCACATGCAGGCAACTGTGCTGGTCACAAGCATTTTTTAATTGTTTGTTTGGTTTGGTTTTAATAGATTTGTTTGAAGACCTTTATTGGGAAGAATGGCCAGGACTTTTAGTGTTTTCAGGAGAAATGCTGTCTCAAGTGGGGAATTAAAAGGAGCTGCTCGATCAAGGTTCATAGGCATCTCAGCCAAAAGATGCATAAGCAGATGTCTTCTTTCTCTGTACCTGTCAGTTTATCCCTAAAGGGCAACAGAGTTTGTTGGGGCTTTCATTCAGTGGTATTTTATCAACAGCAAGAAGGCAAAATTGCATATATCATTTTTTAGCTGCTTTTTTTTTTTTTTTTTTTTTTTTTTTGCAACCTATGCAAAAATTCTTATGCTTTGACAGGAGGGTTGTAGTCCTAAAACTCCTCTCTTTTCTTCCTACCAAACTTTTCTTCACTTGTTTCTTCAGGGATTCTGCCTGTTCCATAATCCCGACACTTTTATCCTCAGCACTTTTCCTCCTTTAGCATCTTTTCCTCTTAGTTTGAAAGACATAGTTTTCCTGACTGGTTCTATTGGGAAGCTTCATCCCCCAATTTTACCCTGTAACCACAAAAGGCTGCTGCCCCTCTCCCTCCTGCCATCCTGAGCAAATTATTAACCCTTCCTAGCCTTATCCACCAGGGATTTCTCTTCCTTTTCCAGTTTCCCCCTATTGTACAAAACCCACCGTAGCAAATTTCACCAGAAACAGAAGAGTGAATCACAGAATTGTTAAGCTTAAAATACACCTCTAAGATCATGGAGTTCAAGACTTTATGAGAATATTTTAAATGGGCTAATTGTTTTGCTGGGTGCCACAGGCACGGGGCCACATCTAAAGCCTGGGCTCCTTAAAGGTCTGCTTTACAGCCTATTATATAATGTGTGATTCTTTCAATAGACAGGAAGGATGGTATTTTGGTTAAAGCCTCCAGGAGATCAGGATTCAGCTTCTAGCTCTGCACACTTCCTGTGTGGTTTTGGGAAAGACACTTTGTGCCATAATTCCCCATCTGCAAACTAAAGATGATATTACATCCTGTTTCTCACCTTCTCCCTGCAAGCTCTGTAAAGCTGCAGAGCCTGTAAGCACTGTGGAACAAATAATGTCACTTTTTAATGCAACACTCTCCACAACAGCATTTCAGTCTCAGCTGAAGGCTAATGACTATTGTGGTGTTAATAATAAATAATAATTGAAGTCATACATAAGACTTTCAGCCTTACTTGCACTTAAGGTTGATTCTTCCAGACTTTCTGCAAGTTTACCTTGGGACCAGTCTGAGCAAAGAATAACTATATCAAACCATGCAAAATGAGGTGGATTTCCTTTCTCATACGCTTTCTCTGTATTTGCTGGAGGACAATGAACAGTAGACTTAAGACCACCAAACTCATTTCACCTTTGTAATATTTAAACTAATTAGTCTCAGAGATGAAAACCTCGTTGCTCAGATTCCAGATAATCTTAAACAAAACACTTCATGCTGATTTTATTCTGCTTCTATCTGTGCAAAGATTAAACAAAACCCACAGTTGGTTTCATCTGCCAGGCTCTAAAAAAAAACCATGTCACAGAAAGAGAAAGGGGGGGAAATAAATCCAAGGCAAGGTTTGCAGTGCTCTGAGTTTGCTCATCCTTAGTTTATCTTCTGCAAATGAGCATGTATAAAACAGTCCACCTACTGTTCTAGTTGCTACGATATAATGCAGTTCCACTGAATGATCCTGTTAACCTAACCTTCAATTTGCTGGGATTTGAACTCTGAATTACAGCTTACTAACATAGTTTAACAGCTGGTACAAGGGCTTCTTTTGAATTTTTAATCACATGAATTAAAGATTGCTGGAGATGCTTTTCAGACCTCCACTAGCAGTGATCCAATGTACAGAAAGACAAGTATAGGTAGCCCCATGAGGATTAAGAGCACAAAGGTACTATGGCTTGTGAAGCTATGCTGCACTCTTTGCTTGCCAAATTAGGAGCAGTGGTGCAAATTATTCATGTGAAGATAAATTCACATTATGGCTCCAAATGGATTTTAAACCCCCTTTTTAGCTCACATTTTTTATACACAGCGTGCACTGCCACCGGAGCACGGGTTTGGAAGGTAAAGCTTAGTTTGGCAAAATGTTTCTTCTGTTCCGTGCGTGAGGGGAACACAGAAAGCAAGAGAGAGGAAGAAATATATATATATATAGAGAGAGTGATTGCAGCTGATATCTGGAATGCAATGAAAACAAACATGACTGTCTGTGGATGTTTCGGGGTGGGTGTAATAATTTGTTTGTGCCTGTTCAGATTCTGCGCTCTTCGTGTCCCCCGTTATTTATTCCAAGAAGATCATTCTTATTGAGGATATTTCTCAGGGAAAGCAGGGAAAAAAAAAAAAAAAAAAAAAATGTAGTTCAGTTGGAAGCTTCTCTACCCTGACACGCCAGCTGATGAGTGCTGTGAGAACTTGGTAAAACAGAGCCTGCCTCCCGAGTTCACTACCCCTGCAAGCCTGGAGATCAGCAGAATAAAGTGGATGGAGTTGTTTAAACAAAGTAAGTAGGGAGAGGGAAAAAAAAAAAAAACAACCCTAAAAAACAACAAACCTAAAAAAAAAAAATAGGGCAGCAGGAACAAGAAAGCATGTTGCTTCTTAATTATGCTGTGTTCTCTCTCTAATGGATTGGCCTCCCCACACGCTCTAAGTAAAGCAACTGGCATGTGGCATCCTCTGCAGAGAGAGGAGCGGTGGCAAGTGTACAGCTGTTCGTGCTGACACACAGGTGTTGGATTTTTGGATCTGTTAGCTAGACAGATTTTTAAGGGTGTACAGGGGAATCATCCGCAGTTGTTGCACAGAAAGTGACTTGTCCAAGAATTCCGGAGTTAATTATTATGTAAATCCCGCTCCGCAGCCAAGGCTCGGGGCCGGGGTTGGAGCTGTGTTCCGCCCATGCCCTGCCAGCTCCGGGTCGCTGTCTGATTTCCTTGCTGTCCCCTGTTCACGAGGTTCTGCAGTGAGCTGGCAGCCATGGACAGCTGTGACAGCAGAGGCAGGAAGGTCGAGTGGGGATGAGCAGCCGGGGGGATCCCTGTCCCTCCCAGCTGGCACGGGATCCCCGGGAAGACGGAGGTGGCTGTGCCAAATCGCTGAAGAGGTGATGCTGAAGCTTCAGGGATGCTTTTCCCAGTCCTCAGGAAAAGCCTTAAGAGCAGCAGGTGGGGAGAAAGTTCAGGCAGACCTTTAGCAGCTTCCTATCCTTCTATCAACAGGACTTGCTCTGGCACTGAGAGCTCGTGCTGCACCAACAGCCTGAGTGCCACAGTGGCTTTGGGCAGTCTGCAGCTGGGGTAGAGTGCATGTGAGTGGAAACAGGGAATGTCATCTCCTACCAAATTCCCCCTATGGATAGGCAGTGATTTCTCCTTTCTCTTTCACAAGCCTCTTCACCCAAGGGTGCCTTGGTTCCCTCAAGTAACGTGTTATTTGATTTCATGAAACAATAGATGTTGTTTCAGTACAGGTTCCATGTTTTCTGTAAACTGATACATTTCAATCTTTATATTTTTAATCATCCTTATATTTTTAATGATCTTTATATTTTTAATGAGCTGTCAAATGAAGCAGAGGTGTCAAGAGTGACTGAAGGGATGTGACCAAACAAGGCCAGGTTGGAAAGGGCTTTGAGCAACCTAGTGGAAGGTGTCCCTGCCCATGGGGGAGGGGGTTTGGAAAGAGATGGTGTTTAGGATCACTTCCAACTCAAACCATTCTATGGTCTCAAGATAAAAGGTTTTTGATCTGCTGCAGTTTATGGGACAGTCTCTGCTCCCTGTTGCTTCAGGGCTCCTGGGGTGGATCTGCTGGTTTGCCTCTCTACCTGCGCCCAATAGCTCAAAGGGATAAATTCTATAACTTCTTATTTGGCCAATTTTAGACACAACTTCATCCTGATCGAAATTAAATTTTGTTTTATATGCTCTGGGACCCTGGGTTTTGGACTTCTGCTGGTATCCCTGCCAGGTGTCTGTGTTCTGTGCCTCCTGCTGCCGTGGTGAGCTCTGACCTGTCCAGACTGCATCACTCTGGTGGTGGCTGAGCATCACTCTGAGGGGCAGGAGCAGCACGGCAGCTCTAAGGCTCTTCTGTAATTCAGATTTGAGTGATGAAACCCAAGAATGCAGAGCAGCTGGGAGCTGGTCTCAGAGTGCTGATAGTGGGCAAGCTGGGGAGTATCACATTTCTCCCCAGAGAATGCACACTCTCCTCTTCTCTTTCTTTCTTTCTTTCTTCTCTTTCTTCTTCTCCTTCCTTCCTTTCCTTTTCCTTTCCTTTTCCTTTCCTTTCCTTTCCTTTCCTTTCCTTTCCTTTCCTTTCCTTTCCTTTCCTTTTCCTTTCCTTTCCTTTCCTTTTCCTTTCCTTCCTTTCCTTTCCTTTCCTTTCCTTTCCTTTCCTTTCCTCTTTTCCTTTCTTTCCTTTCCTTTCCTTTCCTTTCCTTTCCTTTCCTTTCCTTTCCTTTCCTTTCCTTTCCTCCCTTCCTTCCCTCCCTTCTCTTCCTTCTTTTCCTTTTTCTCCTCTCCCTCTCCTCTCCTCTCCTCTCCTCTCCTCTCCTCTCCTCTCCCTCTCCTCTCCTCTCCTCTCCTCTCCTCTCCTCTCCTCTCTTTTCCTTTTCCTTTTCCTTTTCCTTTTCCTTTTCCTTTTCTTTTCCTTTCCTTTTCCTTTTCCTTTTCTTTTCCTTTTCCTTTTCCTTTTCCTTTTCCTTTTCCTTTTCCTTTTCCTTTTCCTTTTCCTTTTTTTCCTTTCTTTTCCCCTAGGTTTAAGCTTTTGTTTTGGCTTTTTTTTTGTGTGTGTGTATTCTGCTCTAGTTTTGCTCTTCTCCCCCGAAGTCCGCAATGGGAAATAAATCAAATTCACCTCTTTTCTTGCAGTTCCCCAGGGGGGGAGGAGGAGAGGAGGAACACCTCATCCCATCCTCCCGCGGCTCCCAGCCGATCTCCGGGGCTGCGGCAGCCGCCCCGCTCGCTCCTGGCCCGGCCTCGCCTCGCAGCTCCGGAGCTCTTGGATTACATCCATCCATCCACAGCGGCTCCGCTTCCAGCCGCTCGCTAAACGCCTGAACTTCCCGCTGGCTCGATGAACAGCTTTCAGCTTGTGGTACATTACACAGCCACCGGGTGAATGGGGCCGAGCGTTGCTGTTTGGCTGCGAGCGCCGCGTTCACCTGAGCTCGCTGGCAGGATGAATGCTTCACCGCCCTTCTGCTGCTCACCCCCTTTGTGAGCTAGCAGCGAGCCGTGTACCTCATTACAAAGGCCGACAGCTCCCTGGAAACTTAAATCACTCTTTTTCCCCCCCCTTTCCCTACCACGGGGAGCTGTAAAGAAAAGGACTTGGTTGGTAGGCATGTAATATAACAAGAAAAAAAAAAAAAAACAAAAAACAAACAAAACCAAAAAAAACGCAAACCCTCTGTTGTGGCAAGATCCAGACTCCCCAGTAACAATGGGGATTATGCTCTCACATGGAAAATGCAGTTGCTAGTTTTAACTGCAGTACCTTATTACAGATTCCTACAGAGCACGTTTGTGTCAGGGGCTTGGATGTTTAACTTAAGCCTGGTAGCAAAGAGAGCTCGGCAACCTCTGGTTTGGGTTGTTTTGGGGTGGGTTTTTTAGTTTTTTGGGGGGGTTTTTTTGGGTGTTTGTTTGTTGTTTTTGTTGTTGTTGTTTTTTGGGGTTTTTTTTTATATGGTGGGGGGAAGATGCAGCTCGATATGCTGCTTTGGTGCTACCTTCCCCCAAATCCCTTCTCAGAGAGAGCTTTAAATAGCCTGACACTGGCACCGGGCAGGAGCTGGCAGAAGAATGGATTTTTTTTTCATCTGATGGCTCGCCAAGGTTGTTTTCAAGAAGGAGAAGTAGAAGAAGAAGGGGAAAGAAAAAAAAAAAAAAAAAAAAAAAAAAAAAAAAAAAAAAAAAACCAACAACCAAAAAAACCCTTTTGCATGCCAGTCATTCATTGCCTGCCAGTTCCCATGGTTCTCCTAGGGATGGTAGCCACAGAACTATTCAAAGTACAGTAAACACTGAGGAAAGTGAAAAGAAACTCATGAAGCAGAGAACAGAGAAGGAAAAAGAGTTGGGTATGGGATACATGGTAGCAAGAGTCACCTTCGGGATTACTTTAGGGGTGTACCATGAATGCTTCACTCAGTGCCAGCAGTAGCTGGAGCAGCACATTTTAGGGAGGACCTGCCCTCACTCCTGCAGGATGGGGAAACCAGCTGATGTCACAGCAGGTGGGGGCCATGGGGAGGCAGTGACTCTGTTCTGGGGGTACCACATATGGAAAAGAAAGGTGTTTACAGTGTCATTTAGCAGCCCTTGGGAGGAGTATGTACAGTCCTCTGCATGGACTGCAGATCCCAGGGGACTCTCACTCTCTTTTCTGCTATTTCATCCTCTGGAGTAGAGTAAGTGTTTTTTTTTGGGGGTGTTTTTTTGTTTGTTTGTTTTTGGTTGATTGTTTGTTGTTTTTTTGTTTGGTTTTTTTTTATTTTGATTTTCTTCTTAATATTTATTTTTGTTTGTTTCATGAGTCAGGGAAGGAAAAGAAAAGAGAAGAGATTGAAGTGTGATATCCCATTGCCCTGGAAGTGTCCAAGGCCTGCCTGGATGGGGCTTGGAGCACCCTGGGATAGTGGAAGGGTGTCCCTGCTCATGGCAGGGGGTTGGAATAAGATGAGCTTTCAGGTTCCCTGCCAAACCCAAATCAGTCCATGATCTAAGTCTTGGAGTTTTCTTGACATGAATTCTGTAGTTTTCTTGACATGAATTCTGTAGTTTTGTTGCCATGAATTCATTTTTCCTGCCTCCAGGGCAGGGGAGCTGTAGATGGAGATCTCTATAACGAGACCACTCGTGCAAGGGACATCTGCATTGCCTTCACTGTGTGTATCATATTTAACCCCCTGGGATGAGAGAGGTGATGTACCAGAGAAAACACAATTATCTCATTCAGAGCAAAACTTTTATAGAGATGGAGAGTTTATCACTGTGGACTTTTCTGATACAGTTAAGCACAGGAAAGATGCTGAGATGGATCAAACCCTTCTTTCCCTGGGAGTGGTACAATGTGGTTTCCTTATTGGTTTCCTTTGATGCTTTCATTATCAAAAATCTCTTTTCTTTGACAAGCTGTTGGAAACCCTACAGATTTATTTGTTATTTTACATTATGAATTGCACAAATCAAGCCACACAGGATTGGATCAGAGGATAGCTTCTCCACTGACTCTGATTAAAAGATAACTGGAAGTCCCACTGGCCTGGGACAGTTCTGAGATTCATCTCTCTTGAGTTTCTTGTGCCTGATGTTGGTACCTAAGACAGACACCCAGTCCCGTGACTTTTGCAATTCCAGTTGCTCTTCCTGGTGCCATCTGAGGGTCTCCCCTGCATTCCTGTGTGGGACAGGTTGTACTCTTTTGTACTTTGTACTTTTGGGCTTTTGTACCCTTGTGTGAAATGAAAACACAAGAATTACTTATGGTATCAATGTATTGTTTAGGGAAAAAAAATACGAAAAAAAATCAAACACAAAATCCACCAAAAAACTCCAAAATCAAACCCTTTCTTTGAAGGAAGAGGAAGCTGCACTTTGGAGAAGAGGGGCCTAAGAAGAGCAATAAGAGCTTTTAGGTGTCTTGAAGTCTGACTCTTGTGAAGATAAGAGGAACTAAATTCATAGCAAAATTTATATTTCCCTACAGCCACGGAAAGTCTTTGTACCGGAGCAGAGCAGCTTTACAAGCAACAGGTGAAAAAGGCAGTGCTGAGCATCTGCCCAAATCTGAGGGCCAGCAGACTATGAGGGTGCTGGTGCTCCCCAGGGAGGTGAGACCCTCAGTGCTGTGCCATCACAAAGGGGGTTGCTGGGATGCCTGGGGCCCGCTGGGGTTTGCTCAGCACTTGCTCTGTGTTTGTGTGAAGAGCAGAGGGGTCCCAGGGAGATCCTGAGAGTCTCACCAGCTCCCTCACCAGCTCCCAGGCCCCTCTCTCACACAGCTGCAGCCCTGATTCATCTCTGTTCCCAGGCTCTCCTCGCCAGTGAGAGTGCAGCAGGCACCTGGTGTGCTAAATAATCCTCAGCAGTAGGCTGGGAGATCATTAACTCTTCCCTCACCACGTCGGGGCTGGGGGGTTCTGCAGAGCACATGCCTGGCAGCAGGATAGGATCCCACAGGAAGGCAGGGGAACACCTGGTTTTTATTGAAGTGGTGTACTGGAGGAGCATAAGGCTGCAGACCTGATGTACAGGGCAGCCTACTTCAGAGCAGTGCAAAGGGGGGTGGAAAAAGGCAGCCTGGAGTGTGTGTGGGTCTTCTCAAAACACCTGCGAGCGATATTGGAGAGGACAGATGTGAGAGGGAGATGTGAAAGGGTGAAAGTGGCTTGATCCCCACCTCAGCTGTAGGGAGGCAGGGAGCAGCATCAGGGGAGTGTTTGAGGGAGGTCAGGTTGAGCAGCAGGAGGCTGAGAGCTTCCTTTGAGTCTCTGAAGCCAGAGGTTACTGTCAGCCTGGCTGCTCCTCAGCGCTGCACAGCAAAAAAAGTTTGGGATGAGGAGCAACTGTCCCAGGGGAGGAGGAGCCCCATTCATGGTGCACATCGTGCACAGGAAGCATTTCTGCACTGAAAAAAAAAGTCATTAGGCATTGGAAGGGGCTGCCTAAGGAGCTGGTGGAGCCCCTGGAGGTGTTCCAGAAACCTCAGTGCTCTGGATGAGTTGTCAGGGTGGTGTTTGGTCAAAGGTTGGACTCGATGATCTTGGAGGTTTTTCCCAACCTAAAGGATTGTGTGATTCTTTGATCCCTGCAGTTGTTTCCTCCATCACACGCTTTCCACTGGTTTAAGAGTCTCTTTTGAGGCAGTATTTCAAGAAGGATATGGCTTTGTACCACTAGAAGAGGCACACAAGGGAAAGGAGAGTTGACAATGACTCTTTATCCTCTAGGAAATGAGGGGGTGGGAGGAACACACTCGACGCAAGCCTGTCTACCTGTGACCCCAGACTTGTGCAGCAGGTTGTGCACTGGCCCTGTGGAGCTTCCTTCACTCTCCTGATGATTTATAGGGGAATTGGCAGCAGGAAATGCAGCTGAAAAAGAGTCTGCTACCCTACAAAATAAAGTAAGTGCTGCATATGTCTAAGGGGACGGGCCTGGGGTCTGCGATGGCACAATTAAAAAAAAATAATAAAAGAAGTTCTACATGCTGAGAAAACAGACATGTGGTCATCTGGGACCAAAATCTGACTTTGTTCTTGAGCTGCTGAATAATTCAAAAGGCCAAGCTGATATTCAAGTAGTAAAGTGTGGGAGTAGACCTCTCACTTCCCAACGCACCTACTGCGGGTAAGCCGTAGTTCTGGATGACCAGTGCAATTCCAGGGACACAAAGTGCTGGGAGAAAGACAGGAAATCTCTTTACATACACCCCAGAAATGATGAGTTTCAGTAAGGTTATTTAAAGCTTAAGAGAATTTGGCAGAGTGTCTATTGCTCTTATCCCCTTCTTTCCCTGGTCCCAGCTCTCTGCCGTGTTAAAGGGAGCAGGAGAGGTGGCCCTGTCAAGCTTTCAAAAGGCAGAATACTGAAAAGGTCAGAGTAGTAAACTATGACAGAGCATGTAAGTCATTATCATTCTAATATTGCCTCTGTAATGAGAACGAGAGCAGAGCAAATTATTGTGAAATACATTGTAAAACTTGGGAAAACGTAGCTCCATTGCTGCCTAAGTTCTTTAATGACAAGTGGATTCTATGTGTGTCTTTATAAACGTGCTCTGTAGCATGAAGGAGGCTGAAAGAAAAAGACTTGTGGCAATTTCCATGGTAACTATTCATTTTTCCCCCCTGACCATAAGGAAAACTCACATTGCTGCAAGGTTGGGAGAAACTAAAGCAAACTAAAGAGCTTGGGGATTTTGTTTTATTTTTGTTTGTTTGTTTTGTCTGTTGTTTGTTTTTATTTAGGGTCTGTCAAAACTTTGGCATTAATTCCTGACATTGGAGTAACACAAAATTGAGGGTGAGGTATTTTTACTCTGTCTAGGTCCACGCAACTCATAAAAGTCCCACGTGGTATAATTTTATTGCTGGTGACACCTGGACTAGTTGCTGGAGGTGCTTCTTTTGCAAAAATTTGGGTGACTGATAACTTACAACTCCTTATAGCTCATGAAGACAAAACAGTCAAAAAATGGTGATGTTGAGAGCACCAGCTGGAGAGCTTATAGCAAAATAAAAAAAAGAGATTGAAGAAACACCTGTGGAGGTAAGTCCCCATTAATTCTGGGTGTTTGTTTGTGGGTGGTTGCTGTGCTGAAATAAATCCCTCAGACCCACTCTCCATCCCTGCAGGGGGACACCAGACCAAGAGGGTTCACTGCAGCTGATGGGGGCAGGAGAGAAAATGTCCTCAGGTTGTGCCAGGGGAGGTTTAGGTGGATATTAGAGAAAATTTCTTTACTGGTCAGGGTGGTCAAACATTGGAACAGGCTGCCCAGGGCAGTGGTGGTGTCCCCATCCCTGGAGGGATTTACAAGCTGTGTAGAAGTGGTACTTGGGGACATTAGTTAGTGATGGCCTTGGCAGTGCTGGAGAATGGATGGACTCAATGATCTTCAAGATCTTTTCCAACTTAAGCAGTTCTATGATTCTGTGCTTCTGTCTTATTCTGACAACCTGCAGCCTTTGATGCACTCAGAGATTTAAATCAAGTCGATTATGGGTTGATTTCTGTAAAGCATGGAAAACTCCCCTTGACTGGGTTTACAAGCTGGCTGTTGTCAGTTTGGCTTTCTTTGATACCTGAAACTGCAAATGAAAATATGAAATGAAATGGAAGGTGTACCAAATGTGCAACACATCGTTTATACCAAGGAAGATGGCATTTCTGGGTGAACTGTACATGTTCAGGGCTTTGATCTTCAGGTGGGAGAAGCCACAGTCAGAACTTTCTGACTGTGCTCATGAAAGTGCTCATGGCATTTCAAAACTAAGTTGTGATCACAGGAAAGCACCAGTGATATATTCTGGCTCAGGTAATTCAGTGAGACAGAGGGAAACAGACTCTTTTCTCAGCTTGTTCCACTCCTGCCATGGGCAAGGACATCTTCCACTACCCCAGGCTGCTCCAAGCTCCATCCAAGCTGGCCTTGGACACTTCTAGGGATCCAGGGTCAGCCACAGCTTCTGTGGGCAACCTGTGCCAGGGCCTCATCTCCCATACAGGGTATAATTTCTTCCTGATATCTAATCTAAACCTGCTCACTTTCAGTTTGGAGACGCTCTTCCCTGTCCTATCACTCCCGTCCCTTGTAAAAAATCTCCATCTTTCTTGTAGGCTCCCTTCAGGTACTCTAAGGCTGAAATTAGACCACCCCAAAGTCTTTTCTTGCATGGACATATGACAGTGGCTGCCCTGAGTTGGACTAAATGTCCCTGGTGGCTTGGACTGAAGGTCCCTCGGTGCCACTGCAGCCTCTGGCAGTGTCCGTGAAATCAGGACAAGGGACACCTCCTCGGATTTCTTTGAAACTCTTTTCTGGAAAGCAGTGATTCAAGATGGCTTTTGTTGGGAACATCTGGGATTTGGTTTCAGGCTCAGCTGTAGTGAATGTGAGGAGAAGTGTGTCTTCACGGTTAATTTTTAGCTTATGTGACAACATTTAACGGGGCTGTTGAAATGTTTAAAAGATGGCACATGCATAAGTGTTTGTGGCTCCTCAGTTGGTGAACAATCTGCTCTGACCACAGCATGAACTTGATTTATGTGAGAGGGCTGAAGTACCACAGGACACCAGAAAACCCTTGATCAGGGTTTTCAGTTTTTGGCAGAGTTTGCACAGGAACAGAGACGTGTGAAAGTCTGTGAGCTCCTCGGCTTTTGCAGGGGAGGGTGGGGGTTCTGAGAAAACAATTCTCACCCCACACCTCACGTGGGCAGGTAGCTGAATTACTCCAAAAAAATCTTTATTCAAAGGATATGAAGCACGGGACTTGTCTCATAACCAGGTCATGGCCTTCAGAGGGAAAAACTGAACTGCAGAATCTGCCACAGCAGGCAACTACTTCCCCTCATATGACTTTGACTGAGTTCTGACTGCCCCAGAACATCAGGCTAGAGGTGTATTAAATATCCAGTGGGAGGTGTGTGGCACTGGAAGGGTTAACTGGAGCATCAGGAGTTTTCTGAGAAAGCAGTGGGGGGAAGAAATCTGGACCCAGATTCCAGATCCTGGTTCCAGCTGAGCTTCATGGGGTGAGCTTGACTCTTCTCTTTAAAGGCAAAAACAATACGGTGCCCCAATTATTCTTTTATTTTGCAAAATGTCAAACTGCATGTGATCCATTTAATTTCTACAAGTGTTCCAAACGGGAGAGCTGTCTAGATATTCCTTTAATTGAGCAATACCCTGCATAGCAACTATAGTTTCAAGCATTCCTGAAAAAGCTACAATAGACCTAACACACATACAGAGCTTCAGTTAGACTCTAAACTCATTTTTGAAGTTAAAACTCTATTTAACCCATAGTTGTAACTCCTTATTGAACTCTCCTCATCTATTTTTCCTTCAATGTCTCTTGCAAAAATGATACCTTTTTTTTTTAAAGTTGTCTATAAGATCTTCCTCTGATGATGGATCTGTGCTGTGCACTCACCTCCCAGAGCTGAGAAAAGGTCACTGGCAGTTCACTCCTTAAAATCTGAAAGAGTGAGTTGCTCTGTAGTACTACAGTTACATATAGAAGCTGTGAGACATAAAAACAATATTGTGCCAGCTTGTCAGAAATTCACCGAGCAGCTGCCCCTCAGGTTTCTCATGGATGCCTATGTGCATATATCTGGCATTTTCCAAACTGTAAAAGGTCTGAAAGGTAACTAAAACAACCAAGGCAATTTATTCACTGGACAGAGGACGTGGCTAAAGGAGTGAAAATCCTGTGGGGTGGTTTTGTTTTGTTTTTTTTCCCTCCCCACCTTTTTTTTTTTTTTTTTTTTCCTATTTTTTCCCCTCACTGGCAAGAATGTGGACTTCGTTTGTCATCTTGTGGGCCTACCTATAGCAGTGCAAAGGTGAAATGCCTGAATATTAAGCCATAATCCATCATTGTACACACACTAATTACTTTCTGTCCTCCCCTCCTCTTGTCACCGTGGTCCAAAGCAGGTTTTTGGAGGCTGAGTACATTCATCTGAGATGTTTAGCTGCCACGCTCCACTGCATCCCTGTATGATCTGCCTGGGCTCAGGCCCCCAGAGGAAATTTGTGCATGCATACTGTATGTGAACTTTAGATAAATAAATAAACAGGAGAAACAGCTTCCAGATAATTGAAAGCGAGTGAAGGAGGGAGCAAAAAGAAAACAATTTCTCAGGGGAGAAGCAGGCTGAGGTGGCAGGTATGATTAAAATCCATATGATTTATGAGTAGGTGCATTACTAACATGACAAACCCTTAGTGTTTGTTTGTTTTGTTGCATTTGAAAATAAAGTTTCTTTCTTTTTTTTCCACCCACTTTTTTTCTCCCCTTCTTTTTTCTTTTTCTCTCCCCTTCTCCTTCCTTCCTTCCTCCTTTTTTTTTTTTTCTTTTTTCTTTTTTTTTTTTTCTCCTTGTCTCCTTGCTGCAGGTTTTGCCCAGGAGTTAGCCACTCAGGAATTCCTAGTGCCTGACTGAGCAGTAATTTAGCAAGCTCTCTTGTGCTCTTTTCCTGTCAGCATTAACATGTCAATTCATTTTAATAGTCTGGGCATGCGCAGAGGGGATGCATTTTCTCAGTAGGTATCCCATGAGCCCACCCCGTGGTGCAGAAATGTGTTATAGCTTGTCTCAGGCCACAGAGACTTCAGCAGGTTTATTTTCATTATGGCCAAGCGTATTTGTTAAGACAAAGCATGAACAAGAGAAAAGAATGCACAAAAAAAAAAAAAAGAGACGTTAAAATATTAAAGGGGGAATCTCTGTGTCTGAGTGGTAATTTATGACCTCTGCACAGAAGTGGTTGGAAAGGACATCCTTCCATGATATCATTACATGGGTTCAAGAAAATGTGTGCTGTCACTTCCTCTGCTTTTTGGAAATTAAATGGTATCATGCCACACTAGGAATTATCTGCAATCGTGATTAATAGTTGAATTGACTTTTATATTAAAGCAGAATTTACTTGCCATCTTTCTTAATGAAGAGCCTTCAGACAGATTTGTATCTAATGTTTTGGCTCCGGTATATAAAACCAAGGGCTGTTCAGACCAAGAGCCAACCCTTGGATTACAATATTATCTTTCTATCTAAAAAAAAAAAGTTGGATTTTTGCACACTTTAAACTTGAGGGTAGAAATTGTAGATTCATGAGAAGAGAGAAGCAAAAAAAAAAAAAAAAAAAATCGAAAGCTACCTCTTGGCATCTCAAATGACAAGTTTCCAGATGCAACCTAAATTAAGCCAAGGTATTTTGGTTGTACAGTACCTTAGTGGAATTAAATATTTAAGCACGCAGAGCTGTGGTGTCAACGTCCGTATGGTACAAATACTTCTTCAGCCCAGCTGGACTCAGCTACACTGTCTAAGTGACCTGAAAAAGGTAAAAGCGTGGTTCATCTTTAAAGGATTCTCTTCTCTTCAGAAAAATACGCTTTTGTGGGAAGTCCTGCCTTTCTTACTCTGTAGGCACATGGAAATGCAACATCTCCGAGCTCTGTTGGGAACATGCTTGTTCTGTTATTGAGTAGGTGAAGAATTATGTCAGGAATCTGAAGTCTGGCCTAGAGATTCCCTCTCATTCCACTGTGGAAGGAACAAACTAATTTCCTCAAAAGAGAGGAATGCACTGGGTACCTTTTTTAGGGAGCAGGCTCTGCTCGATGTTGATCAGGAGAGCTTTTCTCAAAAGTAGTTGGCAGGAGACCTCACGTGACAAAACCTTATGGCACAGGGCTATAGAAAAGCCAAACAAACCCGTGCTTTGAGCTGGGCTGTGTCTGTCCTCTGGCCAGACATTTGCTCTTTATGGGCTGAATAAGCCAGCACAGTGACAGAGGAAGTGCTCAGTCTGAGGGAGAGCTGCAGCTCCTGACGGACAGAACATCTGCTGAAAGAAGGAGCAGCGACGTGGTCTGTGCTCCATGTCTGGAGGGTAGCACAGGACTGCTGAAACTGCTTCCTGGTGAGCCATTCCCACAGCAGAAAAAACACAGTTCAGGTAAAGGGAACTCTCAGACTGTGCCCAACACCCTGAGGAGTAATTGTGTAGCTGAGGAAATGTCAGGACATACCTGCTCGGTGAGAGCCTGTGATTTATCAGTGGGATGGAAAAAATGTCCTGGATGGTTGTGCAAGGTGTCACCAAACCACCTGTGGCCACAGCCCACAGACCTGTCCTCTAGGAGGGTTATTTTGCCATCAGAATGTATGTGGCTGGTGAGCCTCAAGGAAATCCTTCTCCTGGTGCTTTCAGGAATTTGGGCAACTTGTTCTAACGCCTTTCAGTCAAGAATTTCCTCCTAACAGCTAATCTAGATCTCCCCTCTTTAATTCAAAAACATTTCCCTTGTCCTGTAACTATCTGCCTGTTTAAAAAGCCGTAAGATTCATGAGCTTCTTCTAAGTGTTAGGATAAAATATAGGCAGGCCAGGAGACAATCAGCCTAAGGTTGGCTGGTGTAAGTGACACTAAAATATTATCAGGTGTGTTTTTAGGAGGTGATGTGCATGTCCAGGAATTGAACTCGTTGGCCAAATTTTGCTTAAACAGGAGACACAACCTGTTTCTGTAAATACTAGATAAGGTAGAGAAGGCTTTTGAATTAACAACCTCACAAGTGATCTCATCAGGTACCTGGAAGCAGGAGGAAAGAGAGAGAGGTGTTAGGAAGAGCCCAGCAGCAATAAAATCTTTAATTCAGCTGCCTGTGTGAGTTCTCCTAAGTCTAATAAGTCATAGAGCCAAACTTTGCTCCGTGTGGGAGTTTTTCACTAACCAGAGTCCAGGAAAAGATGCACTGCCAGCCTCTAGATAAGCGTGATAAGCAGAGGATGAGGTTTGGGAGCTGATTCCCATGTTCTGCTTTTTCCCATGGAGGCTAAGGGTTCATGCAAGGAGGTGCATCCATCTGTGCCAGACTTTACAAACACACACTCTCACCCTGCAGGTTTTACTGCCAAGTTGCTCTACCTTAAATCACTCCCAAGGAGGGTTTGAACTGTAACTCATGTTGGGTTCTGGCAAAACAGGGAATAAAGATGTAAGAAGTGTAATGATTTGGTTCCTGAGAGAAAAAGCAGGGGAAGGGAAGGGAAGGGAGGGGAGGGGAGGGGGGGGGGGATGTGGGGGCACTTTACAGCCACATGGCAGTTTCACCATGTGGGGAAAAAAAAAAAAAAAAAGTCTTCTTAACTCTAAATAGCAAAATTGCTAAATCCTTGAGTATTTCAGGGAGATCAGTCATAGCAAGGAGCAACACAGGAGGCGGGGAAGGAAAATCTGAGGCTTTAGGAGCAAGAGAGGCAAAACTGCTTGAGGGAAGGGTGCGTGGCACGAACTCCCCAAATTCGCACAGGTGTGAACCTCCTGAATTTTCTGATGATCGAGGAGAGACTCAGAGTTGCCAGGGAATCTCCCAGCCCAATGGGGCAGGAGGACCCCTCCATCATTTCCCATCCACCACACAGCCAAGTGAGGAGAAAAGTAATTGCTTTGGGTAGGAGGCACAATAAGACATGAAATACAAGCGTGTCTTTCGTAGAATTTGTAGGCCATAAAAAGTATTTTAATGACATCTGGCGCAGGGGCGTGTTGAAGCTTAATTAATTAATCCTTGCAAAGAACTCGGAAATTCTGGGATCAAAGGTGTTGCAGCAGTGCAAAATGCCATTATTATACCTATAAACGTGTGCTTGTGAAGTTAAATGCTGTTTATTTATTGCCACTATATACTTGTTCAGCAGTGTATATCAAGTATTTTACGAAGGTTTTTAAAAGTACAGGTTTTTTATCACGTCCCTGTCTCAGCCCCCTGCACGGGCTGTCAGGTACTGCTGGTACTGAATTTCCAAACGTGTAATTGAGGCTGATAATGCCTCTGCTTCTAGGTTAGTTTAATATTTTTTATTATTTTTTTTTTTTTGGTGTGTCTGTGGTGTTTTCCAGTCTGTGATATTAACATGGATGCTGCTGCACAAGAAGCAGAGATTATGCACAGCGGTCCATAGCCATGACTAAAACCTCCAAAATTAACTTCAGGGTTGGTTTCAGCTTGGTACGTGGTTGCAGTTTGCTCTTCCCTCTCTCTTCCTTTCTGCTCCTAGAATCACTAAGGTTGGAAAAAACCCTCCAAGACAGAGTTTTCACTCTTTGACCAAGCACTCCCATGCTCATTAAACCATGTCACAAAGTGCCACATCTACCCCTGCTTTGGACAATTCCAGGGCTGGTGACTCCACCACTGCCCTGGGCAGACTTTTCCATTGCTTAACCCCCATTTCAGTGCAGAATATTTTCCTACTATCCTCTGCAGGAACTTGAGGCCATTTCCCCTTTTCCTGTCCTGTATTCTGACATCTGTCCTACACAATTAAAAAATATTACGTTTAAATTTGTCAATTCCGTGCATAATTTGACTGAATTCATTGAATTGAGCTCTCCTACCCAACCAGAATTTTTTGTTTCCTTGGGTTGTTATTGGGTTTTTTTTCTTTTTTTTTTCCCCTGTATAGCATTTTATAAATAATAGGAACCATAATCAATGCTGTGTTCCCACTAATTCAAAATTTAGCGTTGGAGATTGTTTACAAATCAGAGGAGCAATGCACGTGCATCCTCAGCAGTCAGTTAGGATGCAGGGTCTTTTTTTCCTCCTCTGTTTGAGTATGTAGTAAAATTATCCTTTCCCTTAGATTTATTTCAGCTTTTGTTAAATGATTGGCTTTATGGCTTCCCATAGTTACATGGAATCTTCTGGTGACGCCAGAAAAAAAAAAAAAAAAGTTTAGAAATGCACTCCCTGTGATTCATAGCAGCATTATTTAGACTAAATTTGTAAATTCTGTGCAGATGACAATAGCATCTTTGTAAGTCTTTTAAAATATAAATGAAATATGAGTTTTCTTTCAAGGTACAAAATGTCATTAAGGGCTCAGGTGGTTAAAATCAACATGAAAAATACATGCTGCATTTTCCCTCCTTAAATGCAATAATGTAATCAGATTTCAAGTCATCTTACCTACCTCACTTACAGCTTTATGGAGATTAATTAGTTTTTAGCCCCCAGTCACATGATCTTTTCTGACTGCCATTTAGCTACATTTGCTATCTGACTTGAACCTGTAAGCTGTCTCCAGCCCCAGAGGACAGATTAAATTTTAGTATTGGTTGCCTTCTTCCTTTGATTTAAAGGTAGATAGTTAGAGCCATAGTTCAATTATTCTTTGTTGTTAATTAGCCATGTGTTGTCATCATTTCTTTGGGCAAAGCACGTGCCTGATGAAAGAGGTGAAAAATGGCTCAAGAGTAGGAGACAACTTTGATGTGTTTGAGCTGAAAAAGATTTTTCCTGATCAGGTGCAGAGCCGTAAAAACACTTTTAATTCCCATCTATATCACCCACCTCTCCCTGCTTTGTGTATGCCTGGCTTTTATGCACTGCTGATCGATAAGGTTACCTTCTCATTTCTGTAAAACGAGCTGGCCAGAGAGAAGGAGAGGAAATATTTCAGTTCCCTTCCCCAGGCAGGAGAGAGGCGAGTTTGTGCGTGTGTGTGGCTGCGACTTGGCTTTTGTTTTCTAAATTTTCCCCTTAAATTAACTTGAACACTTTTTCTATAATGTGATTTTATGTAAAGGGAATGCTTTATTCCTTGTTGAGAATGATTTTCAGGGCCTTTTAATATCCAAATAAATTCCCTTCTTCTCTCCTAAGTGTATTAGAGACGATAAATGTAGATTGGATAAAACAGTGTGTAGACAAAATCCTGTCCTTAATTCTGGGTATCCTGTTTACTTCAGTGAAATCCTCCTTTCTTGAGCTAGAAAAGTACATTTTGGCCCACACTCTGAAAAGACAAGAAATGGATAAGCTTCAGGAGGAAAAAAGAAGGATTTTTTTTTTTTCCTGTTTGTGATTAAAAATAAAGAAGTAAATAATAAAGGGATTTGACCAGTGTTGGTGCTTAGGATGGTGTGTAGCTGGGCTCCTCAGCATATATAACAAAAGATCAAAGGGGTCTCTGCCTCACATTGGTAAAGGAGTTCTTGGAGTGAAGTCTGTGTGGTTTTTTCCTCAGGTGAGGGCTGGAAGAGGGTTAGGATAACGAAGGCGTTATCTATTACACGTTGAGAAAACATCAGAGCCAAACCCATCGAGGCCTTTATACAGGCATCACACGTGGCTGCCTGTTTGCTACTTGTTCCCTAAATTCCCTCTAATTTGCTCTTTAGCAGGCGTTCACCTTGGTTAAATAGGGCTCGGCTCAGCAATATTCCACAGAACCGCGGCGTTTCCTGGCTCCGGCCACCACGGCTCTGCAGGATTTTCACTGCTCAGGTGTTGCAAAGCCTAATCCTTATTCAGGAACCAAAATGATCCACTTTCCTTGCCTGCGGTGCTTGGATCCCTGCCTTTGGCAGTAGCCCCAGACTCCTGCAGAAGATGAAGACATCCCTCCATGCCTATAGATGGAAAGGCGCCAACATGGATGCCATCAGAAGGACGCAGCTGAGCATATGCTGAGAAAATTGTGGCATCCATACTGTACATGGGGAAGGGCTGACTGAACACACCAGTTTGTTGAAGCTTATGGCCCTGAAAAGGAAACATAGGTTTCCTGTAAATGTCATTCAGGGATATGCTAACTGTTATTTCCTGGCGCTGGATCATGATGCTTTCAACACATTCTGTTCATCTACCTCTGCTGCCTGCCTGCCTGGCTGTGCACAGCGATAGCTCTCCTGTCTTCTCACCTTTCCCTCCTCCCTGCGCAAGGCTAAGGTAAGAGAGACTCAGGCAAAAGGGAAAAAAAAAGTGGCTTGGGGATGGAGCACCAAGGGGAAAAATAATTAAAAGGGATGGTTCGGTGTTGTGTGCCTTCCCCTGGTTGCCACCTTACTGGTGTGCTTGGTCTCCATCCCTTTGACTCCATTAAGAGGGTGTCCCCTGGTGTCACTGTGCCATGAAATTCCATTTGTATAGATTATTTTCAGCCTTAGTGCCCATGCCAGGGCTGCTCCACCATAGAATCTTCAAGAGTTTCCTCTCTGTACCTCTTGCAATGCGAGTTGTCTCTTCTTCTGCCTTCATCCCTCACATCTCTCCTTCCTCCAGGTGCTGTGTTTTGGGGTGGAGGTGTCAGCCAGTGGGATGGAGCGTCAAGGAGATGTGCAGTTGGGTGTCAGAATCACACTGTCCACCTTGGGCTGGTACTTGGGCCTTCCTGCTCCTCCTTCCAGTGCAGAGAAATTACAGGAAAAAAGGTAAATTCTTACAACTTGTCTGCTGAGGGCATCCTCCCAAGCCAGGGGCATGGACCCTGAGTGTTTGCCCTGGCAATAAAGGAGCTGTGTTTGCTCCATCCCAGCTCCACACCATAAAATGCGCTGACAAAAAGGCAACTTTGTGTTCCAGGTGAGTAAGGACCTTTGTTTTGGGGATGATGAGGCTCCATCCACTCCCTTTTGGCTCCCTCTGAAAGGCCCCAGCACTGGGGAGGGAGCCACGCCACGGGTCTGCCGAGTGTGTGCTGAACACGGGGGTGACAGGGACAATTGTCACAGCTGTCATTAAAGGCCACGGGAGTGGGTCTGTGCTCCATGTCCCACTACATCAACCCTCCATGAGCAAGCAATTGGCCACAGGGCTGCCACCTCCTACCAGCTCCCTCTTTGCCACCAGACCCTGATGTTTGCTTCACTATTTTCACTCCATCCTCCTCATCCTCACACAAGTCAAGAAAGGAAATTGAATTAAAAGAAATTGAATTAAAAATTCAGTATTTTCTAAATTTCTACATCTATTCTCATGCTTCATTTCTATATTGTCATATACCTAAAAATTCATGCACAGAGCAAAAAAAAGTAGATTAAAGCTGCATATCACTATGCCAATTTATCTTGTATCATAAATAATGCTTTCATTAACATGACAAGGAAATCACGATAACATGAAACTAAGCAGGTGCCCAAATCATATCAGGACAGTCTGGAAAATTGTGGTCGAAGCTCCAGGTGAAGTTGTGAAATCTTTGAAATGTCGACATCTCTTTTTAACTGCTGAAAGATGAATGTGAGCTCTTTTTAAAAAGTACTTTTATTTTGGACTATCTGTGTTTGGGGAGCTCTGACCTAAAGTGTCACATGTCACATTCAGTGATAGTAAGGATAAAAGGCCTTTTTACCATAATTATTTTTAATGGGTGCTTTCCTGAGGGGGAAAAAAATATCCTAGGTTTTATAGGAGAAGACCATTCCCATTTGAAATAGGAAGACCCCCATGGTGTCACCAGGCAGCAGGGAGCAAGGAAAACCCCTCACTTTGGTGGTTGGTGCTCTGGATCAGACAGGGAAAGTACAGGAAATGCAGGGAAAAGGTAGAGTTAAAGCAAGGAACAGCACTCCTGATTTCTGTGGACAACAGAAGAGATTCCAGGGGTTTTCTGGGGTCTGGTGGCCCACAGGAGCTCATCAGTGGCCAGTTTCAGAGATCTATGGCCCACTGGGGACAAACCACACCGTGTGTATCTCCTGCCTGCTGTGGAGTTTGGGGTGCCCAGTTTTGGGTTATCTTGCCCATCTTCCTGTTTCTCCTTAGAGGATTTTAGGGCAGATGCTGAGCGTTTTTTGTAAAATTGTGCCTCTTTGGTGCCATTTCTCCAGTTGTCAGGAGTGCAAACAAAAAAGGGAAAAGCCAAAGGAAAGGAAGATTTTCACCACACAGATCCACTTTACAACTGGCTCTGAGCATGACCAGGTTTACTTGGAGTGGAATCATCTCTGAGGCAAATGCTTAGCACAAGGAGCCAAAGGAAGCATTGCAGTAAGGATGCCTCTTCCAGCCATCCCCAGGCACAGAAAGAAGCAGTTTTCCCTGTGTTTCCCTCCAGGAAACAATGATTGCTCATCTAGGCTGCATTATTAGATACCTGTTATTTACTAAGGCAGTTGAACTAAAGACCTGGGCACTACTGGACCCAGTTCATGGATATTTATTGCACCAAATCCAATCTATAATATAGTGTCAGCCTTGTACCAAAGCAGGAGACAGTTGTATTTATGATTATTAGTACAATATTGAATCATCCTGAACCAATTACTGGTCCAATTACTGTGTCATTATTATCTTCTGAATAGGGCTTGATTTGTCTGTGATAAATATGATGCAATTAAACTACCTTTTTACATAATAAAACACTGCAGGTGTTTATTCTTAAGGGTTTACGGATACCAACAACCAATAGATTTAATTAAAAAAATCCTTGAAATAAATGTGAATTTCATTAAATTGTTCTAGCACTGGTGAATATTTTAAGACTATCTACCAAAAGATTCTCTCCCTATAATCTGTCTTAAAAGCTATGCTAAGTGCACAAAAACAATGACCTCAGCTTTTTAATGTTTCAATAATTAATAACATTTCTTTAAAGAACGTGTAATTGGTCTGTAATAGTATAACTTAAGAAACAAAAAAGTTATATAGGTCAAATTGCTATTACCATTGTGTCAGTGTGAGGGATAAATGTATGCTGGCTTAACGAAAAATCTTCTTAAATTCAAATTTTCTGCTCCATAATTTTAAATTTGATCTTACATTTTTATTTTTTTTTTTTAGCTTTACAGCCATAAACATAATATAAACTTCACTCCTGTGTGGCACTAGCAATGGGTAGAGAACTATGTTGTGCTGGCTTTAGATTCTGAATAGAACAGATCATTAATATGAAATCCTACCTGGAATTATTTTGTGTCTCAGCACTGGGGATAAATACTACAGCTTTAGCTATAAAGCAGCCAAAGTCAATACAGTGTAAATGGGTATAAAACCCATTGCTGGGCTGGGTTATGCTGGTTGTTAGAAGGGAAAATTCCCTTTCCCAGCTTTGCTGTTGGGTTTCCCCGTGCTGCAGAGTCTGAAGGAATGGTGACACTGGTATTGCCTTTTATTTCCCCTCTGACATGATTACCAAATTCGGGGTTATGTTGTGTGTGTTGGGTTTGTCCTTTCTCCCTGTGGATTGTGGCAGCACAGGATGTCAGGAGAAAGAGCAGGGCTCCTGAAGACAGGCAGGATGTTTGATATGGGAAAGTTCTTGTGTGTCGGAGCAGGAAAAGATCAAAATCTTTTCTACCAACACTCGTAGCTGAATCCAGGGCAGGAAGGAGCTTGTGATGCAGCTTTTCAGACACAGCAGGGAGGAAAGAAGCAGAGTTAGGTGGCAGCTCCAGAGGAGGGGTGATGCTGACCCACGCCAAACTGGGCTCATGGATTCCTGGCTCTGCAGCAGGGAAGCTCCCCGGGTCCCAGGCTCCAAAATAACCCTTGCATTTGCAGGCTTGCTTTTATATCTAAATTGCATTTGATCATTATCAGATAGATCTTTTTATGCACACTTCCAGACATCTGTATCCTTTCCACTGCATGCATTCTAAGGAGTAGCTGTGAGATGCTTCAGCAGAGGATCTCTCCCAACTGTCTAACCCTTCACAGGAGTGCTCGTGGCTCTGTGGAATAGCATTTCAGGGCAGAACACACCCCAGCTTCCCACCCTGAGCCCTTGGGATGTGCCTCTGCACCTCCACAGCTTCACCCATTCCCTCCCATCCATCTTCCCTGCAGCACAGGCCAGGCTGGATGATAAAATAAAGCTTTTTCAAAAGGCTTATTAAGCAAGACGTAAGGTCAGGCTTTTAGCTGGAAGGCTGGAAACGAAAGGTTACAAGCAAAACAAATACAAACACAGTCCCAGCCTAAGCTTAAACAACTGGATTCCTTTTCAATTGCTTGGTCTGGTTTCTCAGATCCTGAAGACACACTGCAGCTGTTGGGATTTGAAGAATCCTAACTCGTGCCCTGATGCTGTGGTCAGGCACAGGCAGCTTGGCTTCCCTCCTCTTCCTCCTCTTGCTGTAGCTCCTGGGGCACACTGGCACTCTTCTGGTTTGAGACAAGGCTTAGTTTTTGGTGGAAAGACCCTGCTGTAGACACAGCACGTAGGCAGTGTGTGTTTCCTCCTCCTACCCCTCACGTCTTTGGGCAGCACCAGGGCAGATCTAGGTCTTCCCACCCTGAAGGCAAGATTTGGGCACTCCCACCTTGGTTTGGAGATGCTCATAAAGGCACTGGGGGAAGCTGATGCCTCCAGCCCCATTTCAGTTCCTCATTCCCACCTCTGGGGCTGCCTGCTGACCATACTCACCCATCCTTGCTCCTCACATCCAGGTATGGAGTCATTCCTGCAGCATCCCTCTTGCTTGATGTGTAGGACCCACCCAGGGGTCTGCAGGGCTCTGCCACCCCCCTGAGGGGTTTCGACACCAAAACTGGAAGAAAAAATGAAGTTAATCAAATTTCCAGCTTGTTTGCCAAGTAAGACTGATTAGGGCAGCAAGTTGTAATGAGGGACAATGAAATAACCCAGGTCAGCTTTGGGGATGTTGCACTCTCTTGGATGGTGATGCCCTGGTTTAAATTAGTCACAGCCCTACTCCAAAGCACGGATCAGTAAACACTGAAACAGAAACACACAGAGAAGGAGAGCTAAATTATGAGAGGGGAAAAAAAAAATAAATGACCCCCCCAATCAAATGCCAATCTAGTGAAAGCATCCTGCATAGCTAATTCTGATAATTATCTCAAAGCAGCCAACACAGTAACCCCTCTACCACCAAGAGCTCGGGTCCCTATTGGCATCCAGCATCAGTTCTGAGGTCTGTACCCCTGGGATGTGTCTGCCAGGGAGCACAGCAGGTCTCAAAGACAAAAAAGTATTAATGGGTGGATAATTGCCCACCTTGCAATAATTGACTGGGAACCTGATACTTTTATCGTTTGTCACAAGCAACTCCGTGGTGTAACAGTATAGGAAGTATCATTGGTGCTGTAAAAAAGTGATGGTGCAAAATTACACTTCTCTTTCTGCTGAATGGTGCTAAATAGCAGGGAGTTCCCATTCTTCTGTTGCCAGGATTTCGATAATTGTAGATGTGCATTTGCAGGGATCAATTGATAATTTGGATCACATGCCATCAATATTTCATTTTCTCTATATTTTTAAATGAAAGGAAGAAGCCCAATTTCACAGTGGTAAGATTAAAAAAAAGAATCTCATTTTGTTTTCCTGTCTGCTGTTAAGGAAGAAAGCTCATTTCTTGCAGCATAAAGGGATATTAATGAATGCAAAGAGCATTTTCCATATTGCAGAATAAAATTTACTGTTCTAACCAAAGATATTTTATATAAATTAAGAGTTTGTTTAAAAAAAATCGAAAATGGGAACTCAATTCTAGACAACACTTAATTTAAACTAAGTGTTAAAATAAAAGCAATAACACTGAGAATAAATTAATGAACTACAATTAACTATATTTACAATAAGTGGTTTGGTTGGAAACACCTATTCCCTGCACTGATAAAATAAAACCTGCATCCTGCAAAAGCTGAAATAAGTTAAATGAAGATGCTTTTAACAAGGTTATTACTTAAGCAGTGACAGGTTTACAGATTTTAGCACCATTGGGTTTTCACAGGAGCTGCAGCAAGTGCTAAAATAACACACACCTTCAGGTTCATTAAATTCACCAGTGTGATGAAATAA
The DNA here is from genome assembly GCA_027886175.1 of Phylloscopus collybita. Classification (NCBI taxonomy): domain Eukaryota; kingdom Metazoa; phylum Chordata; class Aves; order Passeriformes; family Phylloscopidae; genus Phylloscopus; species Phylloscopus collybita. The sequence goes on along the minus strand of JAJNNQ010000031.1, from coordinate 3,409,013 downwards.
CTGATATTTTTCTATATTACCATAGTGCCTCAAAGAACCGACTATAAATAAGATACACTAATAACAACTGTTTGCAGTGCTAAAACAATAAAATAATTCTTCCAGGCTTATATGCAAAGGAAGAAATAAGTGTAAGGCAGACTGTTTAGCAGAGTTATATCTGGCGGCTTTAATTCTACTGGTGCCATGCCTTCAGCCATTTACTTATCATAGAAATGCCCTATAAAATGTTTTATCACTCATTGTGGCAGGAAGAAATTTGTTTAAAGGCTACATAAAGAGGGGGCTCCCATCCCGAAACGCTCTCTAATCTGGTGTTTATTGGAGCATTTCTGAAGCCCGGCTTAAGCGAAGAACTGATTTTTTTAAAAAAGGAGCCTTTCAGATGGCAGTAAATCCCACATTATGCCCTGTGTTTGGGGAAAGAACCAGTGCTGGGGGAAAAGAAGCAGATTTCTAATAAATCAATGGAGTGTGGCCTTTGGAGACCTGGGAGGCATATGGGCAGTAATCGAGTATCCCAGGTTGTTCCGTGAACGGTTCCATCTGGATGAGGGCTGGGTGTTACCCACAGCCTCCCTCTCCCCTCGAACACCTCCAGTCTTCCCCGGCAGCCCCTCTCTCTCAAATGTCAGACCACCTGGGATCCGCAGCTGTCGGGCTGAAAGCGGAGCCGCTGCCGTCCCGGGGAACCCGGGGCTTGCACAGGGGGTGGTGCTGAACACTCTGCTCCCTTCTTTGTGAAAAATACGGGTTTGGTGTGTCTTATAAAGAAAGTCCTATCACCAGTAGGACAAAGGGGAACAGCCTTAGGATGGAGGTCAGGTTTGGGTTAGAGATTAGGAGGAAATTTGTCGCTCGAAGGGTGGGGAGGTCCTGGAGCCCAGAGAAGCTGTGGCTGCCCCTGGATTCCTGGAAGTGTTCCAGGCCAGCTTGGACAGGGCTTGGAGCAACTTGGTCTGGTGGAAGGTGTCCCTGCCCATGGCAGGAGGTTGGAATTCAATGAGTTTTAATGTCTCTTTCACCCCAACCTGTTCTGTGATTCCATGGTTCTGTATATATGTGTGTGCAAGTGTGTAAATATATATATATATATATATATATATATATATATATAAACACACGTGTTTAAACATATCTTTGCAGACCTAAGCAGTTGGAATAACTGTTTACAGCACCTGGGTTTAGTCTCCATGTGGGTACTGTTCCCTCCATGCTGCTGGAGAGGTAAAGCAGGACTCTGTTGGAGTCAAAGGGTCTCAAACAAGAGTAAATGGGGTCAATCAACCCCACGATGTCACAGGCTTGCTTCAATTTTGCAATGCTGTACCTTTCCTCCAAGCAATTTGCAATTTTGTTCTTTGTTACAATCACAGAATCACAGACTGCTTTGGGTTGGAAGGGACCTTAAACTCACCTCATTCCACTCCCTGCAGGGGCACCTTCCACTAGACCAGGTTGCTCCAAGCTGCATCCAACCCAGCCTTGAGCAAAAACTGTGGCCCTGGGGGACATGTTTTTGGGTGGGTTTGGCAGTGTTACATTAACAGTTGGACTTGACATCATTTCAGAGGGCTTTTTCCAGCCCTCTGTGGTCTGTGAGCTGCTGTTTGGCTCAGCCTTAGGGTGAGCGTGCAGCTCACTGTGCTCCAGAGGCACTCTGCTGAGTGAAGGAACTGGAGGATGCACCTCTCAGTAGGCAAGATATGAAGAGCACATTGAACCTGGGCCAAAAACCTTTTCCATTTCTCCACTTTGTTTATAACCCCCTTGTAACCTCTCTCTGAGAAGAGCAATAGGACCATTTTACAGCAGTACTAAATGATTCTGAGGCCTTCGACACAAAAGAGCAGTTACTGTCCCAAGCAGGGAAAAGATGTTTTTCATTACAAGTCCTGTATCTCAGGAATTCCCCGCCCACCTGGAATTCACACAGCTCACACTGACCAATCTTTTGGAGTTACTAATCCATTTAGATTTTTTTGTAAACTGCATGAAACTTTGGGAGCGGGCCAGGTTTGAGTGGCGGGTGTTATTAATAATTTACGCTTCACGCAGGAACAGAATTGATCCGAAGCGTCCTGGAGAGGCCAATCCATGCTGCCTCTGTGATCAGCTGAGACACAAATTAAATGTGAGGAATTAATGGAAAATATGTTGTGGAGAAAAGCTGCACAGACCTATTCCAAGCCAGGAGGTGCAGAGCTGGTGAGGGTTGTCAAAGGGAAGAGCACGGTGTCCTTTGAAGCCTGGTCATGGAGACAAGGATGTGGGAAAAGATCCTGCAGCAAAAAGTGGTCAAAAGTTCTTAGGAGGAGGAAGAGAGCAGCTCTGTTTCCTGAAGGCAGCACTCCAGATCAAGCAGCTCTTTGTGGAAATGTTCAAAAACAACCCAAACCACCTCATCCTGGGTTAAAGATGAGCTCCAGTACCTGGGGCTGGCTGGGAGGTCAAAGGAGGAGCACTGGGGGACATCAGTAGATGCTGAGGCTGTGCTGGAGCTGTGAGGTAGACCTGTTGAGTCAAAGGTAAGAGTTTATATTTTCTCCTAAGAAAGAAAAATGTTCAGAAAATAAGCCCTAATGGAATTTGTGAAGTGTTTGCTGAGCTTTAATTTCATCCTGGATACACAGATACATCCTTTGTTTCTCTTTGCTGTTTTTGTGTTTAAAGTAACTTCTACTAGAAGTCACACATATCTGACCCAGAAATACAAGAATTTCACAGTCTCCGAGGAAATGTGCTGAAGGGAGGTTTTCTGGAGCTTTTCAGCTGGGAATGAAGCCTCCTGCCCATTTTTTTACCACAGAGGGAGCACAGGAAAGGGGCAAAGTGCTGGAGTGAAGGAGGTGGTGCAGAGGTCACTGCAGGCACCTGCTGCTTCTGGAAGTTTCTGTTTTGAGGTATGTGCTGGCTTTGGACAGGTAAGCCACCATGCACTCCTAGAACTTTTTATCAGATATTTTTCCTATCTGTTTTAATTGCTACAGGTGAATAAGCATGCAAATGAATGCTGGAGGTACTTCTTGTTTTTGTAAGTGTGAACTGTACAGATAAACACATCTACATTTTTATGTGTCCTTATCAGTCTTGATACCTTACTTGTTAATGTGATAGTGTCATCTAAATTCTCTCATACTTGATTCAGGACAGATTCATTAACTGTTCTTTCTGCCCTGGCAAATGAGCAGCTATTTCAGTGAGGTAAATCTAGAATAAATCCCTTGATCAGGGGAATCAGGTTCTTTTACCATTCCTGCTAAAAAATACTGGGAAATGCTTATACTCAAAGAAAAATGAGATCTCTGACACTGAAAAAATGCAGTGAATTTATATGGCACAGTGGGGCAGAATAATTGAATTCTATGTTTGTACAAACTATTTTCCATGTTCTAAAATCCTGGAATCATAGAATGGCTTGGGTTCAAGGCACCTCAGAGATCATTTTATTCTATCCCCTGACATGAGCAGGGAAACCTCCCTCTATCCCAGGTTGCTCCAAGCCCTATCCAACCTGGCCTTGGACACTTCCAGTGATCCAGGGGCAACCACAGATTCTCTGGGAAACCTCTGCCAGAGCCTCATCTCCCTCACAGGGAGGAATTTGGTGGTGGCACATTGTGATCCAAACGCATCACTGCTCTGGTCCTTGACACACAAAACGGTTTGACACAAAACAAATCCTTTGTTTACACCCTGCAAGCATCAGCTGCAAATCATGAGGAGTTGTTCTGCTCTGAACACACCTGTATGAAGCATCAATCGGGGTCACTGCATCCCTGTTTGTCCCTCTGTGCCCGCAGCGTCGGATCACGAGGAGCAAACACAGCCCCACGAGGGCAGGTGACCTGTCAGAGCAATAAGCTGTCACTCTGGATTTTGAGTCCCTGGCTTTTCTGTAGAGATGCTGGTCAGGGTGCCAAGTTTAAAGCTGTTTCTAATGATTTGCCACTTTGCTGTTGAAACTGAAGTAGGAGTGGGAACATATCGGCTTCGGCCAACCAGTAATCGGTGCTTGAAGGCGATGAGCACCAAAATACTTTCTGGCCACTGTTCACTAATTTTCTCCAAATTCCAAGGGGAAGATGTCAAATTTTTGCCTTTTTATTTTTTCTTTCCTTCCAGGTTCAGTGCCTTCTGCAGCTTTTGCAGAGTGCCAGGTCCACTGTCTGGTTTAGCACAGGCCACTAGTCCACATCCCTCTCCAATGGGGCCCAGATGAAAAGCAGGAGTTTGAGAAGCAGAGTCAAGGTTTGGAACCATCAAATCCCAGAATGGTTTGGGTTGGAAGGAACCTTAAAGATTATCTCATTCCACCCCCTGCCATGGGCAGGGACACTTTCCACTAGCCCAGGCTGCTCCAAGCCCCATCAGCCTTGTCCTGGACACTTCCAGAGATCTAGAGACAGCCACAGCTTCTCTGGGCACCCTGTGCCAGGGCCTGCCCACCCTCACAGGAAAGACTTCCTTCCTAATTTCTAATCTAATCCTGCTCTCCATCAGTGCTGTATTTCTCCTTCACAACAGCAGTGTACTAGGTCTGCTGGAGTTTTTAGACACATTTGAATTGTGCATAATTGAATCCTCTAAAAACATGCAGTGATGTTCTCCATTTCCTGTTTCATTGTTTTCATGAAGGCTTATCACATCTCCATGTATCCAACATTCAAATATCCTTCAGGAAGGGAATGCTGGACCCTGGTTGAGAACCTGGAGGTCTCTGCAGTGGTTTTGCACAAGCTGTCTAGAAAAAGGACGAAGTCTCCTGGTTGAGAATTTGTAGCATGAAGGTCTCAGTAGGAGAAACTGTACTTTCCATTGCAGCACTGACGTGTCAGCCCAGAGCTTCCCCATGTCTCATAAGCTGCTTTGAGCCCGTGCAGTTCGCAGAGTGGGGGAAAAAAAAGGAATTGAAGAAGCAAAAATAAATATTAAAGCACGCAAGAATTAAATATCACCTATTCAAATAGCAATTATGCCGTTGAAAACAAGATCACCACACCTGTACAAGAAAAGACAACCAAGCCTAAAACATCTGTTTGGATCCACCTGCCAAGCACCTGTTCCCCTGTTTCAATGCCATTTGATTGCTGGAGATGTAGAGGCTCTTGTGAGGTAATGAGTGATTTTACATTATGCATGATTGAAAACAGGTGTTCTAATGCTGTACAATTCTATGCATGAATAATTCAGTTTGTTTAGAGCAAGATCTTTAAAAGAAATATGGTCTTTATTTTTTTTTTTTTTTTTTATAAATATTAAGGTTATTCTCTGTAATGTATGGTGGCTGGTCTTTTCAGCAGGCTCACTGATGACCATTTTTTGTATAATTTTATGGGTAGGAAATAACACCGTGAAAGGTAAAAAAAAATAATTATACCTAAAGCACATAAGCAATGAAAATTGAAAGCTTTCTTTAGCAAGGAGGGGGGAAAAAAACCTGTCAGTGTTCTAAGGGAGAAAGCCAGATGACTTTTGGCAAAGCCTGCTTCTCACCACTAACAAAACAGCCCAAGAGCTTAATTATAGAGAGGGGTGAATGTGCCTCAGGGATAAGTAAGTAGCTAGTCCATCTCTTGGTCCGAATTCCAGCTGAGTCTGAATACGTTTAAGAATTTGGGTTGGTTTTTTTTTTCTCTCTCTCTCTCTCTCTCTCCTTTCCCTCATGATTATGAAAAGGTTTCTTGCACAGTTGTATGCTTTGTGCTGATGGAAGATGCTGCAGACTCATCAGGTCTTTATCCACAGACCAGTTTCCATGCTGGGAGCTGCAGGATAAATCAGCCCATGCTCCTCATCAGCCCATGCTGAATGGAGAATTCAGCAGCTGCTTGGGATCATCTCCCAGAGATGAGAAGTCAAACTGAGAGGTGCAGCTAAGCTTGCAGCATTCCCTCTGCCTCTTCCCAAGGTAAGCAGTGCAGCTGGAATGGCTTCAGCCACGAGAGTTTTGAGTTGGGATGGCTTGAGCTGGAGCAGCCAAAGGTTCTCCTGCCACAATGTGTGTCTGCTCCCTCCTTGTTGCCTCAGCCAGGGATGTAATTGAGTTCAGCAATTTCAGTTTAGCAACAAGGTTAGTGTCTGTTGTGGTGTGAGTTTTTTATTATGGGAGTGGTGAGCAGTGAAGAACCTTGGTGAGGGTGAAGGGAGTGGAGAAGCTGAGACTGAACAGAGCATTTCAGATCTCTCAGTTCTTCCTGTCCACTGCTGTTGAGGTGACAATGAAGTGGGAAAAGAGTAAAAGAGAAGAACGAAAATGAAATTATTGATTTGAAAGGAGGAATGAACAAAAGTCTCCCTCAGGTGGTAGATGCCCCATCCCTGGAAACATCCAAGGCCAATTTGGACAGGGCTCTGAGCAACCTGGTCAGGTTGAAGATGTTCAATACAGGGAGATTGGGCTGGATGGCCTTTGAATGTCCCTTTTAAGCCAAACCCTTCTATTACTCTAGCAAAGAAAAGAGCTGTAGCTCCCTGTGTTAACTAAAAAAATGCACCATGGTGCAAGGACACACATTTTTTGGTTGCTCGTGTATAACCTGAGCACTGCTTTGCATCCAGTGGCTGTAGAGGTTGCTGTAATTAACTTCAACATATTCTGTGGGTTCAGAAAATATAAGGAGGAAAATTCAAGAATCCAAAACATCCAGGTGTGACCCAGGATTTCACTGGGTAAACAGGGGCAGCTCAAACTGTGGCCCACACTGCTCAGGGGACATCGGGTCAGGGTTCCTTCAGGTCCTAAAAGCAAAGATTCTATGGACCTGGCTAAGCTGCAGACATTCAGGGGTTTAGCTGAAGTGGATCTGTAATCTTTCAGTATTTTATATACAGTAAGTTACAGGAGACTGCAAATTAGGGTTTATAATACCCTATCCATTCAGCTACTGACAAAGTATCTAAGGTAATCTGACCTGCTTCACAGACCATGAGAAAAATCCTCATGTAAAGTGAAAAAGATGAATTACAGAGAGGTAGAGGAATTTGTCTCCACTCAGATATTGGGTTAATTCCCACGTCAGGCAAAAGAATGTTTCACCAGGCTTTACTTGAATAAAGTTAGGGAGGTTTAATGCAGCCCTAGAGGGCAAGGGATAAACTCTGCTCCCTTGGAGCCAATGACCATGCCACCAAAAACATGGGTAGGAGTCAAAGTGAAGGGAACGAGGGGAGAGATCTCTGAGAGAAGAAAAACAACAAGGACAAAATATTGCAGGGAAAAAAAGGGGTGGCTTTTGTTTTTTTCTGAAATGATAAGAAAGAGGAACACATCCTCGTACTCTGATTCCCTGCAATAATATTGGAAAGCTTTTTCTTTTCACTGGGGGTGGTTCTCCCCTTTAATAATAGAAAATAACTTAAATCTCATCTTTATAGCATGTTGGATGTAGGGTGGGGAAAGAAAAGGGGTGATGTTGCATCTGCTGGGGTTGAAGATGCCTGGACTCCTGAGGGTTTATCTGTACGGGTGCAGGTGATGGAAACTCACAGGTCCCACTGGGCAGCTGTGGGAAAGGCAGGACATTCCTGCTCCTTCCTGGCTCCTTCCCACTAGAGTTTGCAATCATGAGAGATACTGAAGGCTTCCTTCAGCTTGGTGGAGGAATTTCCTGTGGATCTACAGCTCTTTCCCTGACCCCCTCCCCTTTCCCAGTAACAGCTGTTTTATAGAACACCTTATCTGATCGTTTTAAAACTAATGTTGGGGGTATTTTCTGTTTTCTGCTTTAAATCCAGCACATGACTCTCCCAGAAACATATCCTTCTCTTATCCCTACCACATATTCTCTGTTGCAGTAAGAGAAGGCTCAAGTAGTTCCTCTACCACTTTCTTAACTATTTCCATTCCCTTTCTGGGTACTGAAGTGACCCACTTGTCCTTGCAGTTGAATCCTGCAAGGGCAAAGTGTGTCTTAATCGTGTTCTGAGGGCCAGGAAAGAAAGTTTGGTTTTCTGCCTTCATTCCTTTACTGCACGGTGTCAGAAGGAAACTGTTCTCCAGAAACACATCCCAAAGAAAACCATCAGAGTTTCACTTTTGCAAGGATACCTGTGTGATCCAGGGCTGCTAGGAGGTTTCCAGATGAGGCACTGAAAGATGAATGTGCAGCTCCCTGATATCTGTGTTGGATATGGAAACATTTAGCTTCTGAAGCCTTTTGGTGGACTCAGATGGAAGTTGTTCCATAAATCAAAAGTATGTATTTACCTTTTCTATATACACCTCCTGTGATTTATTAGGTAGCTGTTTCTTGTCATTATTACGCTCCAAATTATTTGACTTTGGTTGCCTTTCAAGTATTAACCAGGCTATGATGAATCATGGAGTCACAGAATGATTTGAGTTAGAGAGGAGCTTAAAGCTTATCTTTTTCCACACCCCTGCCATGGGCAGGGACACCTTCCACTATCCCAGGTTGCTCCAAGCCCCATCCAACCTGGCCTTGGACACTTTCAGGGATCCAGGGACAGCCACAGCTTTTCTGGGCACCCCATGCCAGGGCCTCAGCACCCCCACAAGGAAGAATTTCTTCCTGATCTCTATTCTAGACCTTCCTTTCTTCAATTTAAAACCAGTTTCCCGTGTCCTATCACTACAGGCCCTTGTAAGAATTCACTCTCCATCCTTCTGTATGTCCCCTTCGTGTATTGGAACCCTGCTGTGAATATACAGGAACTTTTCCATTGCTTACTAGGAGATCTGTTCCTCTGATATCTGTGTTGCTGCAGTAAAGGTGACAGAACAAGGTCCTTTCTCTAGGTACCAATAGCCCCATTTCCTAAGCCAGTAGCTCACTCCTTCTTACCCACAGTGAAAACCCTGTTGAAACTGTCAAGAGTTGTTTCCACCTCTTTAATTTCGTTCTCAAACGAAACCCTTCACTTCTTTGTATGCAGAGGCTTGCTGCGGCCTGGATCTCATCTTGTCTTCTAGTAACATCTTCCAGATTTGTTTTAAACTGATTAGGCACTGCTGAAGAATCAGCTTCTCTCCCCCGGACAGTACAAAGCCAAGTGTTGACAGAGCTGGCTGGTGGCCATCGGCTCCGCGATGACGCAGCATCGCATCTTCTGACAGCCCCCATTTCGTTTGGGGGGGCACCCTGGAACATACATTCACACACCCTGAAGAATTAAAATAAAATAAATTACTGAGCGACAGGAGACTGCAATTACAAAAAAAAAAAAAAAAAAAAAAAAAAAAAGGTGTTGGCTTGACCAGAGAGTTGCTTTAATTAAAAGACTTATTCTATACGCTGGAGCAAGAGGAATCAGAAAAGTTATTTCTGCTGTTCCAGTGTGGCTGCAGTTTCTCGCCGAATTTTGGTTTTGAGAAACAGAAGATTATCCTTTTTATTGGGCTATGGAAAGAAATCGTGGGAAATGAGCTGAGTGATTTTTAAAATTTTCTCAGTAGGAGTAGGAAAAGGAGGGAAATACTTGTCCTCCCTTTAACTAAATAGCTTCCAGTGCAGTCTAGAAACAGGGACACTAATTCCTGGGTCTCATCTCAACACAGGGATGTATTTAAGTCACTGGGATCATATATATTTCCACCATCTAGATTCTTTTCTGGATGGAAATCATCCTGACTTTAAGTGTGAGGCAGAAATACAGAAGGCCACAGTAACAAATACTGTTTCTGGGATTCATTTGTCCCCAAAGGTTTATAAAGCTCATCAGAAGTACATTGAAATTAAGCAAAGTTATCTCTAGTATTTCAGTCTTCCCATCACAGTGTCCTAAGAGATGTCCTGTGGTTTTGACACATAATTAATATGTTTATTTATCTTAGCTGGCTTTTTTAACATCCATCAGCATAATAGCCAAATATAAACATTTCATCCTGTTTTGTGAAGAGCCTATGGTCCATTTTATTGCAACAGTCACTTTCCCAGCTCCCACCAGTGACACGGAGGAGATGCCTGAAAAAAACCCCACAAAACCCCTGAAATCTTCTCACCACTTTTTCTGGAAGCTGTTATGTTTACAAACTTGTGGAAAATGTGCCTCTTTTGCTTCCTTTGAGTGTCATGGGAACACAAACTGAGGTCTGCTCCAGTAGCACTGCTCGAGGCTGCCTGGTGCTTCTCGGGGGTCTCATAATCCACCCACAAGGTTGTTCCAGAGTCCAGCTTAAAGTTACACTCTGTTTGCCAGCATCCAAGATTCCAAACAGTTTTACAGTTACCCTGGCTTGAGTATTAGGATCTGACAGTTTTTTCAGACAAAGAGAGCTAATATTTTTGTTATTTATTCATGCTAAAGCGTTGCAATGTCCTTATTACTCTCATTTTAACTTATGGGATGCCCAAGGAATATTTGCTAGAATTATTTGCTTTAGTTTATGCTGTTTTGTAACTCACTTTTTATAGACTTGACTGGTCAGGTAATTTCCACTGTATTGCTCTTGGCTCCTTAACTGGGTCTCATCCAAATTTGCAAAGTGCTTCTACAGAGATAATGGAGCACATTCCAGTATCCTGTGAAATGTCAGCTGAAAATCCAGTGTTAGATGTGTGGAGATAACCTGGGTAGAGCTGCCAGTTGATGCTGTAATTTCTTGCTTGGGAGTACCAAACACCCTGAAGTTACCAAGGCAGTTCTGCCAAAAGAAGGAAAGGAAACGTAAAGGAGAAAATAAGGAGAGTGAGGAAGGAAAATTGTCCAAACACTGCAGTTTAATGCTTAAAATGTGGGGTTTACCTCTATTTCCTTATAGGAAAAGCAAATGCAACATTATTGTTTTATACCAAAGAATGGAAAGGTAGTTGATGTGAGTAACAAACTCCCATTGTGAAAAGTATTAAATATTATTTTTTGAGGAAATCCATAAATCCAATATTAAGAAAAGAATACAAATGTAATTCTTATTTGAGTCCAAACAACTGAGAGAAGCACGATGCTAAAAACAGAGTCATAAATTGAAATTGAAAATGGCAAATAATGTTTTTTTGACAGATAGTTTTATTATATAATACATTTTTACTATTCATGGATACTTTTTTGAAAGGGGCTCACTGGGATGAGCAGGTCTCAGAGGTGTTTGATTTGGGCTATGTAACCTTCTTGGAGGTTGGACTAAAAGATCTCCATAGGTCCCTTCCAACCCTAACTATTCTCCTTTGAGGATATTTGAGAAAGTTAATTCCTGAATGTTCAGAGATCTCCCTGCTTTTCATTATCTTTTTTTTTTTTTTCCCCTAACGAGGGCCAGCGCCGTGCGCATGATTTTCTGTGATAGATTCACACGGGAGGTATTCTGGAACTGGCCAAGGACACAGCATTTACAAGAAAGTCCTGACAAGCATCCAAAAGCCTTTGAGAAGCTTCCATCTTAGATGACCCCATGGAATGTGAGAGAGCTTTCTTTTAGGGGAATGGCATCTTCTGGCCAGAGTTGTATCCAGAAATTCTGCTGCGCTTAACCCGTTCTTGAAATGCCCAGTGCAGCGGATTTAAGGGTGGAGGTAGGAATAACATGCTCGTGCTTTCCCAAGAAAGGTGCCAGGAGAGCCCTCAGGCTCTTTACTCTGATATTTTTTTTCTACTCACAGAACTACCTCTCTGGTAAAACAGGGTTTCTGTGAAGTTGGATATTTGAGCCCCTCATCCTGGAAAAATCAGAAGAATTTGGGTTATCTTCCTCGCTGACATAAAAATAGCTCCAGTTAATGGCATTTGGAAAGCCTATGGTTTTGAATACAGTCTTCCACTTGTGAAGGGGGCAAAGTTTATAGTTTGGGGTGGAAATCATGCGAAAGTTAGCTGGTTCATCAGGGCTTTGTTTTGCCTTTTTTTGGATTTGTTCAAAAATCAAAAGTCAGAGTGAAACTCGGGGGATGTGAACCCGCTTGAATCCAAACCAAGAGAGCGATGTGCCAGATCTCCCATGAACCAGAAAACCACTGGGTTCTCACAGTCCTCGTCCAAACAAGAATGCACAAATATAAATCAAATATCCTCTTGTGCTCCTCAAACAGCTTTTGAGAAACGGAAACAAGACAGAATATTAAAAAAGATCTGCTCAGTTTTGCTGCGGCAGCTACCAAAATATCCTGTGATCATTCGATAGCTGGCAGTTAATATCCTGATCTATTCTCTCTCCTCGGTAATCCAGCCCTTTCCAGCTAGCACTCGAGGTTGGCATGCACAGCACAACCCCTCAGCATCTTCCTCGGTTGTACAATTTCACAGGGAAGACTCTGCACAATTCACAGTCCTTTACATCCCTGCTCGGGGAGCCAAGGAGGGAGACGGATTTGCAATTATATGAAAACTGCAAGCAGCCTGATCAGTACAAAGGCAGGACGCTTAACCAGTCTGTGGCAAGCTGGAGTGCTGAGAAAATATTTAATGATATTTTTTTTTTCCCTGTGGTTCACCTTGTTTGAGAACAAGCCCCGGCTCCTAAATGAGAGAAGGAAAAAAAAAAAACCCCAAAAAACTAAAAATCAATGTTTTTCAGTGCCGTCACTCATCGTGCACCAAACAGTTTCTGAAGACATTAAAAAAAAAAAAGAAAAGTGCTGGTCATGGAAGAACAGCAAAGGTTTCCTTTGTAACTAAGACACACTTGTTTGCAATAACATGTGTGCTTTTAAATGCTGCCAAGTTGCTGAGGCTATCTCTCCTAAATGCAATCTTTAAATATGTAAGTGTTAAAAAAAACAAGGTAATGTTCAAGAAATGTTAAAGTTTAAAAAGCAAAAAGAAAAAAGTTTGATCAGATGGTTAAAATCCAGTCAAACCAAAGACAACCTGTTTATGACCTTTCTATGCTAAAAGCTAAAAATGTCATTTTTTTCCCCTACAAGATTAATTGCCATCACTTTGGGAGTAGTGAGCTGGACATTATTATATGATGTCAATTAATGATTAAAAAAAAGGTGGTTTGCAAATGCAGCGCCACGGTCCCTGGTGCATTACATCATTTCTGAAAGATCTTAACACGTGATAAGCAAAGAACACTTTAACCTAAAAGTCTGAGTGTTACAACCTCGTTTTTGTTGTAACACCCTGTGCACAACCTTTTGGCCAGTTGCAATAAAACGAAGAAGTCGAAAGAGAAAAGGAAAAATAACCTCTTAGGAGGAGAAGACACCCTCCTGTCCTGCTGCCTGAGTGTTGATGCCACGGAATGAGTCACCTTGGAAAATTTGGTGTTGCTCTGAGCTTGTGCACTGTTCTGAGCAAGTTCTGTCATCCAGACCTCCTGCTCTGGTCACAGGGTTGCTGTGATCCAGGTGTCACTCCCTGGATAATGCAGTTATCTCTGCCAGACCTTTGGAAATGTCACCTGCTGAACAAAATCACTCTTGCACAGGAGGCTCTGCTCTCCCTCACGGAGTAACGACCATCACTTATGGGCTTGACCCAATTCACTGGATTGTGTAAGAGGGGTTTTACCTTTATTTCAGGTCTCCTCCCATCACAACCTTCCTTTCCAGGGAGTTTGATTCCTTTGTCAGTGCCTCACACAACCCGACCCGTTTTCCTGAGAGCTCCTCTCCACTTCTGTCATCCAAAGGCTGCCGAGGCTCCTTTGTAAACGAACGGCACGCATTTAAAATACCTTTGTAATAATAAATACCACATGAGCATATGTATCAAGCAAAGGATTTCAATTTTGATGACACTTGCTTCTCAAGAACAGACATTCTGGGAGAAAAAAACGTTGCCAGCCCCAAATTGATTGACATTTGTTTACTTAACTCTCTCTTCTTGAAAGTCTGCACACCTATTTCAACCTTGAACAGTTTCCAACTGTGGTATACTGGAACATTTTTTCATTTATTAAGTTCAGTGTTGCCAACCCAAACAAAGAGTAATCAGTGATGATCCAAGCAGACCAAGCTGTCTAGCACCATACAATGTATCTGCATGCTAATTTTCAAATTCCCTCACATTTCCAGAGAACTAATGGGATCATTTTCATTCTGTTACAGCAACTCAACAGTTACTGAATCACCATCTGTGTTTTCGTTAACCTGAATCAGATATAAATTCTGTTATTGCAAGGTAGAGCAGCTTGTTTAATGATTCTTAATCTTTTCTTTAATTAAATCATGCAGCCAACCTGAAAAATCTATCTTAATGCAAATTAGGAGCTTTTTTGGCATTCGCTTACAGTAATGCACTAATAAGGTTAATTTATGAAGGTTCTCTTCCAGTCTGTACAGATGATATTTGTTCGCTGCATATTTTTAGCATATTGTCCCTTTTTGTAATATTTAAAAAAATAATAATAAAAAAAATTGCTTATTTTCCCCCGCACAAAAGAGGGAGGCTGCGATCTGCTTATTGTTTATTAGAAAGTTAGAGCACAGAAAATGAAAATCAGCCTCTCCCTTCTGCGAGTATCAGGCTATGAGGATGCAGAGGCACAATTCGGGAGCCTATTGAATTAAAGGGCTTTGGCCAAGCACTTTTCTGCCTTTGGCTGCTGGAGATCAGGTCCCTGCTCTGATAATCATCTTGAAGATATCAGGGGAGATAGTTTGTCTAAAATCTCTTTTTTTTTCTTTTTTCTTTTTTCTTTTTTCTTTTTTTCTTTATTATTTTTTCTTTTTTTCCCTTTCTCCTTTTTTCTTTTTCCTTTATCCTTTTTTCTTTTTTTTCCTTTTTTTTTTTTTCTTTTTTTTCTTTTTTTTCTTTTTTTTCTTTTTTTCTTTTTTCTTTTTTTTTCTTTTTAATTTTTTTTCTTGTAGGTGTGAATGAGTAGCTTAAAGAGTAAATAATTCTTGTGAAATAATCCTGAATATATTTCTCAGTTGCACAATTGCTTCAGCTCTGGGCTCTGATGATCTCAGTCAAGAAAATCTCTGTCTTTGTGAGCATTCCTCCCAACTACAAAATGACTTGAAATCTGTTCAAGTTGCTGAGTAAAGAGTAAGCTTTTTTTTTAAATACTTTTTTTTTTAAAAGTTTTTTTTCAACACCCACTAGTAAATGGGGACAGAGACTGTGAATTTCGACACGAGGTCTTTGCTATTTAATTAAAATCACAGAGGCTGGCTGGACAGTTTTCAGCAAAGACATTTTTTGCATCGTGAGACTGCAGACTCCTGAAATCAGACATTCTTTTCATAGAAATTTGCCTGTTCAGACTAGGGATGATTTATTTTATTTTCTTATATTTTTCAGTTCTAGGAAAGGACTCTTCACCTCAGCTCCAAGATGTAGAAGCTCATTTCTCCTTGGCAAGGGGATTGATTGCCCAAGCTCAGCAGGGCAGGCTGGTGGGAAGGGGAGATTCATCTCAACCCCTTCTTTTACCCCCACTCAGCCTTGTCCCACCTCCTTTTCTCTTTTCCTCTTCCCAGCTGGACTCACTCCACGCCTGACTCTTTTAACTCTTTTAACTCTTAACTCTTTCTTTTAACTCTTAACACAAAACCTGAAGGTTTTGCCCAAGGATGAAGGAACTTTGAGGAGATGTGAAACTGTGTTTAATCAAAGCAAACAGCACCATGGAAAAGCATTGGGATGGATGATTGAGGGGAACCTTCCTACAAGTTCCCTGGAAAAAAATATGTCACTCTATCCATGGAATGATTCCTGGCTTTTTAGGGATTCTGATGTGGCTGTTCTGCTCTGATTTTAGGAATTTAATTTTTTTTTTTTTTTTTTCTTTTGCCCATGTTCACATGGGGGTTTTTTTGCACCCATGGAATTTAGGAATGGGAGTTTCTCATCTTCCTTTCCTCCCCTCTCATTTTGGAAAACTGCCCTCCAGACGTTGGTAGTTTTTTTTTTTTCTCTGTAATATTAGCACAGCAAGAATGACAAGTAATTGTTTTCCTCCCCATTTAATTGTACCTATGTGTTCTTAAGTCTATTACATGCTTCGCTTCATGCTTCACCCACTTTTAAAACATGCACGTAAATGAGTATCAGCAGAAGACTGTTTTAATACAAGGGTCTTTTACAATGACTCTAAAGGCTGCCTATATAAAAGTTTAAAAATTAAAAATTTTAAAATAAAATAAAATAAAATAAATAATTAAAAGAAAAAAAACCACGAACCTCAAAAGAACAAAAACCTAAAAGAAAATGACTGATTCCAAATTCTGGACTCTTTCCTGGGGAAAAAGTATAGACAGATCTGTTTTCTCTCCTTTTTCAGCAACACTTAAAACTATTTGCCACATTTCTTTGGTTCCTTTAACAGTGAGAGAAAATGAATATTTTTCAATTTCATCCTAAAAAAAGTGATATTAGGTCAATCTGCTGTGTCTTTTTCTCATCTGTTTTCTCTTAATTTTATTGTTTTCCCTGCATTTGAATCACTTTCTTGCACTTCTCAGAAGGGTGACCAATCTCTAGGGCACGGGGAGATGCTTGACAGTGACAAATCAAGTTACAGCATTTTCCCTGGTATCAGAGAAACACTGCTCAAAAAACTGAATTATTAAACTGCCTCCAAATGAAAGTTCTCCATAAGGAACCCCAAAAATCAGGAACTGAGCTGTTGAATCATGAAAATTTTTCCTGAAACACCGCTATGAGAAAAACAGGGATGAAGACTGCACTGGAGCTTTGTCCACCACTGAGGGGGAAAAGGGGAAGAACATGATCCCATTTGACACTAAAAATCTTGCTGGGTTAATTACCACCTCCCTAAGGAGAGAAATTAAGGCAGGGAGGGCATTCTCATGATGACAAGCTCTACCCAGCAGCAAGCTTTGCATTTTCCCAAGGCTGAAGACGATTTTGCCCTGACAAATCCAATCAGTGATACTCAGGCGTGCCCTCCGGAGCAGAGCTCCCATTTTTGAGGATACTCAGGGCAAAAAAGATGGACTGCAGTAGGTCATTATTAAAATATTTACAATATGGCTTGGCCAGTGCTGAAATGGCACAGTTGGCCTGAAGTCACATCAAGGTCTTCTGGCATTTGCGTGTTTCCCCAATGGCTTTGTGCAGTAAAGTGTTAAGTCCTCCTGAGAATTTTATATATTTAAGGCAGTAACTTTAAAATAAGAAAAATAAAATTGCAACCTTAGAGCAAAGCTGCTATTTTGAGAATTTTAAGCCATTATTGACTCCTGTCAGATCAGTTTCTAGACTTATTGACTCTAGAAGTAAATATAGACTGAGAGAAGGCGAGGTCAAGTCAATATTTATCTTGCAGATCAATACATTTTGATACTAACCAAAAATTAAGCTCAATACATGCATCTATTATATGCAACAAGGTTAGGAGAGATCCATTCAGAAAATTTGTCAATTTGAAATTTCCCCACGGAATCCAACCTTTCGTACTCAATTTCCATTAGAGAGCCTGTCCCTTTAAGGGTGGTGGTCAAGTGACAGGGATCTCAATTCTACATCATCCAATCAGGTGAGTAACAGCAAAAGGGGAAAAAAAAATAAATTAAAAGATGGGAGTTTGGTTATGGCATTGGGAAGAGGCAGGTGAGTTATGGAGGCACATGGGGACTTAGGCAATATGGAATGTGATTTCTGTGATATTGCACCTGCAAGGCCACTTGGGATGGACCTTGGGGCAACCTGGGCTAGTGGAAGGTGTCCCAGCCTGTGGCAAGCTGTGGAATGAAGTGATCATTGAGGTCCCTTCCAACCCCAACAGCTCCATGATTCTCTGATTCCAAACAAAAAGAAAAAGTGGGAGAACGTGGACTTGCAGCAAGATGTGGCACCAGCTTCTAAAAGGAGGGATCAGGAGCTTCTGAGCTGCAGCAAGTGGGAGGCAGCAGTGGTGGAAGTTGGGGAGTTTTCTGTGTGGGCTGAGCTGATGTTTCCTGGTGAAAGAAGGATTTGTAAACTGCATAAAGATTTGAAAAGCCTAAAAAAGCAGGAACCAAGTAATTTAGTGTTTAATGCTCCCACTTCACAATAAGACAGGAAAAGGGCAACTTGGTCATCCACAGTCTGGAATAGCATGGGTAGAAACTGAGTCTTCCTTTCCTTACCCCATAATTTTTTCTTTCTTTTTTTTACACTGTTTTTCCCCCTTTTATCTTTTTTTTTTCCTTTTTATTTTTCCCCCTTCTTTTTTTTTTTTTTCTTACTCTTTTTTCCCCATCCTTTTTATATTTTGGTTTTTGTGTGCCTGTTTTTGTTTTTGTTTTTGTTTTTGTTTTTGTTTTGTTTTGTTTTTTGTTGGGGTTTTTTTGTGGGTTTTTTTTTTTTTTGGGTGGGGGGGGGTTGGGGTTTTTGTTTTGTTTTGTTTTGTTTTCTTCATTCTTTTTCCCCCTCCTAAGCTACTATCACAGCCCAGGATGCATTTGCACCCCAGATAACAGCGGTGACCTCACATTTACATAGCACCTCTCACCCCAAAGGATCTCCAAACGCTCTGCAAATTTAACACAGGCTGCTCTCCACACTTGGAAATCCCTTCACCTTCTGCTGGAGCCCAGGCAGCTCCTGCTGAGAGGAGCAGCACTCACAGCACTCCCCAACAACTCAGGGAAAGGGGGGATTCCTGCTCCAGGAAAGAAAATTAAAAAAAATAGAATCCAGCAAGAATTTAGACAGGCTGAGTGTAATTCCCCAAATCTGGAATTTGGCCAGAGCACTGAAGGTACAGTGGATATTTCCCCTGGAAAAGTTGGGTGTGCATGTCCAGGAGGAAAGGGCATAAAAGTGAGTGAATGTTCCTTGCCTTTTCAAACCACTGTTCTTTTCATCTGGAAAAAAAAAATAGGTTGTAAAAATAAAATCTGTGTGGCTGTGCAAAGCCCTTCCTTAGAGGTAATTTCAAAGAGAGGGAAGATGATAAAATGATATATTAATTGGTAAAATGTGATTTCATTCAAAATAAAGTGGAGAGTCTCACCAAATTTAGTTCTGCAAATGCAGCAAAGTATATTCCTCATCCAGCATAAAAAAAGGTGGCATTTGTTTGATTTTGGTTTGATGAATTATTAATTTTATCACAGCTAAGATGACAGCTAATATTAGGACATTGAATTATTAATTTTCAAATGTGGCAATAAAAAAGCAGAACAAACACAAATTGAGACACATTTTAGGTGTGAGGTGACTTGCTTACATAATGCATGTGAGAAAACAAAACTGCAGAGACAGAGATTTAAACCTTGCCAAGCAACTGCTTTTGCCTTCAAACCTCAGGTATGATTTTTAGCCTTACTTCAGAAACAGAATTCCTTGACTACTCTAATGTGCACATTAAATATCATACACCTCCTGTATTTTCCAGCCAAAAAAAAAAGGGTCTCCAGGTAATTTTCTGGCTGTGGATACAGTTTTGGGCGCCAAGGAAAAGCAAGGGAATGTGTAACCTAGGTAGAATGTTCATCTCCTTTTTTTTTTTTTTTTTTTCTTTTTTTTTTTTTTAGGATGAGCAAGTTGAAAAGTACAAGAGAATATTATTTCGTTTATTCTTTTGCTCCTCTTTCCTGCTGTTTTTTTCACCACTGCTTGTCATGTGGCACAGGGTAAATAAGCACTTCAGGGCTTGTTTCCTTAAAACTGTTTCTGTGAGGTTTCAGCCTTAAGAGCCAGCACAGGATTTATCTGGCTCCACTACTGCCCTACAGGCTAATACTGATTTTCCTGTCAAATGTCTCCTTTGCAAATATTCTTCCTTCCCAACTCTCCAAATGAAGATGGGAGCTTTGAAGTCTTTCTTATTCCATGGCAAAACAGTCAACAAAACATTTCCAAATGTCATACCTTTTTTTTTTCTTTTTTTGAGCAGCAGACACTGGTGCAATGCTGTCCCTGGATGCAGGGTGAAACAAGGATCTGAAAATGAGCACAACTTGTGTCCATCAGGGATGCTGACAAGTATAGGTGGGTTTTTGAGGGCAGCATTCCCAGGCCAAAGAAGAGAAACAGCTGTCTGTCCCCAAGCCTCATTGGGAATTAATCCAGCTCAAAGCTGGATTAACTTCTATTTAAAAAAAAAAAAAAAGAAAAAAAAAAAAAAAAAAGGCCACAAACTTGTATCCCACTGCCACATATGGTGATTATTTAGGGTACAAATATTAGGCTGGGCTAGCTGGTTGGGTACTAAAGAAAGACTGATTTAAATCACTTATTTTTATCCTGCTGACAAAACGGGGTGGGGGAGAAGAAGCATCTGTCACCCATCTGAGCTGGGAGAGAGGCCAAGGTAGAGGGAGCAGGGCTGGAGTGTCCTGAGGGAACACGGTGTGAGAGCCCAGCTGTGCCCCTCTGGTGAGCCATGAGCTCACCTGGCTGCTGGGAAAGGGGGGAGAGATGAGCAGAGATGGGAAGGGGAGGGATGCTGAGCACTGGGGGGAGCTGATTTGTCCTCTGATCTCTCTGCTGATCCCAAGTGGATCATTGCTGTGCTCAGGGTGGGAGGTAGGGCCTCAGAGGTGGGCTTTAAAGTGCAGCTTGCATGGGGAGGCCAGAAAGCACAAATTTGTGCTCGTTCCCACTGAGTGAACCTGTTCTTTGGCTTGCTGTGTGCTCATCTGAACATTTCAGCAGGGACAAAAGAATTTTAAAGTGCTCAGAAGTTTCTCAGGTATGACCATGACCTGTAGTGCAGGTGGGGTGGGAGTTAAAGGTAACATCTGCTGCAGGTGTGTGAACACCCACAGCAAAATCCCAAACAGGCTGAAGCTTTGGATGTAAATACAGACCTGGATCAAGAGGAGAAGGAAGTTGTCCCAAGGAATGGGGTGCATTTGCCAATGTCCCTCTTGCACAGAGGTGGTAGAGATAAAGCTCCTTCCTTAGCTTCATTGTATTACAGACCTCTGCTTCATTCTGTTAACTTTGAAAAGAAATCTCCTTTTTCTTCTTTTTGTTTTGTTTTATTTTATTTTATTTTATTTTATTTTATTTTATTTTATTTTATTTTATTTTATTTTTATTTTTATTATTGTTTGGGTTTTGTTTGTTTTCCACTTCAGTGGGGCATTGCATGGTCACACATCTGCCATGGCAAGAGAAGTGATTCATGAGTGTGTTTAATTCATCCTTGGTTTATATGTTTCATGTTTTATGGTTCATGCATGACACAACCTTTTTTTTCTTCCCCCCATGCAAAGTCAGTAGAGTTAAAGAGTTAAAGTTAAATAAGAACAAAACCACAAAATACAGTTGGTCACATCAGAGTGATTTTCAAGATCTGCCTGACTGTGCTTAACCAAACTCTGAGACATCTCTGCTCTGTGTGGGCATTACATTGCCCAAAATTCCAATATCTGTCAACTGTTTTCCTAGTGGATCCCAAAATCTTTTTGAGGGTTCTCCTCCCTCTAAAAGGAAGAGCCAAAAAAGAATTAAAGGATAACCCAGTCTCGCCACCTTTTAAAGGTGACTCTGAGTGTGTGGCTTTGAATTCTTTGAATTTCTCTGGTTTCACACATTGCTGGTTATGTTGCCTATTATAAAGGATTCAGTAAGACACACTTTCTCCCAGTGGTATTTTATTTTGACACGTCTCAAATGAAAATACAGCTCATTATTTTGTACGGGATTCAAATGTGTTGTCACCTGGTTTTCATGCATTAAAATGTGATTCATTTTTTTTTTTTTTTTTTTTTGCTGCAGGTACATGAAAAAGCAGAATGAGTCTGTAATGAGCCTGTTTTGGAATTTATTTATCTATTTTTTGGTCCTCCAAAAATGGGGCTTTTTCTTCTTTTAAAACGTGTCTGTGTTGAGAATGCCAGTGCTCTCTTGTCTGGCCCTGTTGCATTCTATATCTTCATGGTTTGGTTCTCAAGAGGCACATTTAAATTGTCATAAATGTAGTAAAACTTTTCAGGAGAAAACACTCAGAGACCTTGTTTATTTAAGTTTTAAAAATATTATTTATCATGCCCTGTAAAATATCATGTATCAGTCCTCCAGGGACAGGGCAGCCTTTTCGAATCAGTCATAAGCTGGAACTTTGTAGAGGATGCAAATTAGGAGCTTGATTAAATGAAAACTGGTGTTAAGTCTGTGCCTGGTGAAGTTTCTGTAGGCACAGCAGCAATTAATGTGGGGCCAGCTAAGCAAATCTGTTGTGAACACGTTTCATTTTGTGCAATATATATACACAGAAAGCATGAAATTTTGGCCCAGGTGGATGTGCCAGTCTGTTGAGATTACCTGATCCAGGAGGTGTTTAAAATTATGGAAACCACAAGAGATCAATACTTCTCCAAACGTCTCTGGCACATGGAATAGATTTTATTTTTTTTTTCAAAATAATACATTTCTTTTGCAAGGTTCCAACAATACCCAGTCCCCATGTGAAAAAGGAGCCCGTTTAGGCTCGTGATTAACCAGAACCAACAATGGAGAGGTGGCCTCTGGTCCCCAGGCTTGAATTTCAGTCTTGGAACAGGGTGCAGGGGCTGGATTTAGTCTGAATTTTGTTTCATTTGCAGTAGAACGGCAGAGCTGGCAAGCTCAGGCACTACCAGTGCTTTGTGGAAGCCGACATATGAATTTGTTCTACAAATGTGCCAGGGACACACTGATCCAACAGTCAGATCACTTCCAGAAGACACAGAGTTGGATCTCTGTGAGCTGACTTCAAACTCTTTATTATTACTATCCAGTAAAATTAAAAATTCTGCATCAAGGAACCAGGTGATGAATGCCAGCACTCAGTGATATCCCCCAAAAATGCTCCCATCTTCAAATTGATAAAGTGAAACAAATAAATAAGCTAAAACATCCCAATCCTTCAAACAAAGAGGGTCATACTCCTCTCATGGCCTTGGGAACTTGAGGTTGCAGACAGGTTTTGGGGGTTTGTGCTGGATTTTGGTGGGACAAAGTAACTGAAGTGAGTTTTGGTTGCAGGAAAGAGAAAGAATGTGTGTGGGAAGGATGGAAAGGCCAACAGGAAGGAAAGAGAAAATAGGTAAGACAGAAAATCTCTTCAGCATTGTGAAGAGACTGCAGATTTATTACATGGAAAAATATTTCATAAACCCTGCAGATTTATTACATGGAAAAATATTTTTATATCTTTTTGTCTTTTTTTTTTTTTTGCATTTTTAGAAAGTCTTAATCCTTGTGTATCATGACACAGCTCCTTTTCTGACCTTCTATTAAAGGCCACTAACTTAAGGTTCTGATGTCTTAACTATCTTTATATTCCTGAATCTAACCTGCTGATAGCTGAACATGATGCTGGAAAAGCAGATCCCAGGGGAAAACCCCATAAAAAAGGAAACATATCAATAAGGAAATACTAGTAACTGTGATGTGATATAATTTGTGCTTTATTTCTGAATGGATCGGAGGAAGCTTGCCTGTCACTGCAAAATGAGAATGAACTCTGTCAGAAAATGCTACATTAAAAAGCTCCTCCTTCCCTGGGATGAAAATATGTTCCTACAAAAAAAAAAAAAATCATAATTATGTGTTGATTTTAAGTGGTGTGTGGGAATGAAGGAAATATGAGCTGCAGAGACAAGGAGGGCTGGTATGGTGTGTTCAGGCTGGGATGGTGCTTCACACACCAACAGTCAGAGAGGAGAGTGGAGGGTAAAAAATGGGGAGCTGCTGTATCCTGAGTCATTAACATTGGCCATGTGGTGAACTTTTCCACAGTGCCACTCACTTACTGTCCTTTGAGGAACTGAATGAATTTTTTTCCTAGCAACTCTTCCCCAGTTCCTTTTGTACTTGAGGGTAATGGAAAAAGAAGAGAGAGCCCCCACTGACCTGCTGGATCCTGTTGCCTCCAGCACATCAAGGACTTTAAAATCCATTTTAAAATTAAATAAACTCACAGAATTTTACACTTATTATTCATCCAAACCATACATACAGTACAAGGTAGTGCATTATCTCACTTTTCGTGGGTTTGTCCTCACAGTGACATTGAAAACTCTGAGCATCCTTTTCCATAAGTGCCAATACTTAAAAGAAAGAAAATGTGACTTTTTAGCTTCCATAGACTCACAGAATAGTTTGGGTTGGTAGAGAAATTAAAGCTCATCCATTTCCACCCCTTGTCATGGGCAGGGACACCTTCCACTCTCCCAGGGTGCTCCAAGCCCCATCCAACCTGGCCTTGGACACTTCCAGGGATCCAGAGACAGCCACAGCTTCTCTGGGCACCCTGTGCCAGGGCTTCACCACGAAGATTTTCTTCCTAATGTCCCATTTAACCTGGCCCTCTGCCAGTTTGACTCCATTCCCTTTTGTCCTGTCACTACAGGGCCTCGTCCAAAGTCCTTCAAATAGGCATTGACAAGGAATGTCTGGAAGCTGTCCCATTGCTGGGAGCTCAGGGGACAAGGTAACCATCTCCTTACCAGCCTGTCTCTCCAAAGACAACAAAAACCAACAGAAGTGGCAGAGATGGTGAGCAATTTTTCCTTTCATGTATTTTTTTTTTTTTTTAATTCCGTTTTTGCTTTCCTTTGCAATTGCAAAACTTTTGAGAATCCATCATCTTCCCAGGTTGATGGCAAGGCCCTCGTGACCCAGCTGTGAGTCACCATTCCCAGCTGGGTGGCTCTGAAGAGAGACAAGAAGCTCAGATGTGTCCCTGATTCCCCACCAGCACAGGCCAGGAACATCTGTCTGCTCCTTCCCTTCCTTCAGATGGTCCCAAGGAGGGGGCAGACAGGCAAGCAGGAATATGAAAGGGAAAGGATCAACTGGCCGTGTTACATTAGCCAACTTAAATAATTCCTCCTGGCCGTGGAAACAGTCTTCCCATCCAAAGCTGCTTTTTCTTTTTTTTCCCCCCTTTCCTTTATATTTTTTTTTTTCCCCAAACAGGAACAATTTATTTCCACTTTTGGGCAGGTTTCTTGGCCCAGGGCAAGCTCTCCGCGTTGCCTCTCCTGTGCCACTTCCCTGTGCCCCCCAAGTGACCTTAGAAAGTGCCTCGGGGACCCAACTTTGGTGAATAGCAAAATCAAAATATGCAAATCAATCGAGCTTGGATTACCACACACATAATCATGCAAACATTTTTTTTTTTCCCCGCACTACTGCCTGTGCCCAGCTTCCTGCCCTACTGCTCTGAGTGCCTCAGCACTGTCTATAGCTGTTGAGCTGAAGCACCCGGGGATGGCTCCTGAAGCAGGAAGAGAGTTCAATCTGCAGGATGGTTTTTCCAGACACTTTCTTTCTCATCCCCCACAAGATAGTTGCTGTTCCTCCGGATTTCACTGTTGCCATTCGGATGCATCTACTTCAGAGCGAAGAGGAGATAAATGCCTCGTTCAGCCTCTTCAGTCCACTCTAGTTCTATTTTAGTTTGAGGAGCCTGTGCTACTTGGAGAGTGGGAGCAATTCCTGCCAATAACTCAATCTTTCTCTAAAGTTCGGCATCTCACACTCGGGGGGGAAAAAAATAAAATGTGAATAGTAAAACCACACGATGCAGTGCAGGGAGCTGAGTCAGGTTTAGGTGACAAAAAGTGTGCTTCCTGAATCCCAGAATGGGCTGGGTTGGAAGGGACCTTAAAGATCATCATGTTCCACCCTCTACTGCGGGCAGGGACACCTTCCACCATCCCAGGTTGCTTCAAGCCCTATCCAGCCTGGCCTTGGACATTTCCAGGGAACCAGGGGCAGCCCCAGCTTCTCTGGGCACCCTGTGTCAGGGCTCACCACCCTCACAGGGAAGAATTCCTTTAAGGTGCAAGTGTTGAAGTTCACCTGGGAATTTTATCTTTTTATTTTCAATGCTCTATGCAGTATTTTGAGTATTAGCAGAAGCCCGAACTCTATCTATTAAAAAAATAAAAGAAATCGGTAAAAATATCCATTTAAAATTTGTAAGGAAAAAACCCTAAACTTTTGCAAGTAATTAATTTTTACAAAATTCTTTACATAGTTTGGCTCAATTTTTTTTAATATAGTCTCAAAAAATGATCAGTTTTCAAGGCAAGTTTTCTGTCTAGGCCGATAGGAAAGCACTCCCTGTGCTACCCCAGTGTGTGTGAGATGGGAGCATCCTGTGGGAAGAGGAGCAAGTGGAGAGGAAGTGTCACCCACAATATCTGAACAATGAACAGAGCACCTTCCCACAAAGTCAATTATCCTTTCAAAACAACCATCACACATGCTCAGCAGCCAGATGTTGGCATTGTGATATGGTGATATTAATCTAAAGAGAGGGTTGAATTTACTTTTTTAAAACTATTATTATTTTTAATATAGGCTTTTTGAGGATTAAGTTGGATACTTTCAACATAGTTTTTAGAAGAGAGCCATATGCCAAAAGCCTGTTTGTTTCAAATTCAGTATTTTTTTTTTCTGGACAACCCACTGCGAATCTCAGAATATTTAATTTGAGGTAAACTACCACATCAGCTGATTTTTTTAAAAAAATATGCATGCATCAAAAATTGTACATCTACCAGTGTGGACTGGGCTTGGGATAACCTGGTCTAGTGGAAGATTTACCTGGTCTAGGGGTAGGAATCATGGAATGGTTTGGGTTGGAGGGGATCTTAAACCCCACCCTATCTCATCCCACCCCTGCCATGGGCAGGGACAGCCTCCACTCTTCCAGGTTGCTCCAAACCCTGTCTAACCTGGCCTTGGATACTTCCAGGTGTTTTAAATTAAGGTTTTATAACTGTATCTATCAGCCCCTGTACTCATTCAGAGATTTTCCTTATTTATCCAGTTGGACATCCTAAATTACTTTTATTGTAATGCTGGAGAAATAATTGTCTCACCTCTCTTAGGACGTGCTGGAGGGTTTATTCTCTCCTTGCTATCTGAGTAGTTATACTCATAAATCCTTCTGCACTGAGAACAGAATAGACTTTATACGCCTAGAAATTTCTTATGATTTCTAAGCTATTATCCCCAAATCCTAATTAACCATTATTAAAAATAATGTGTCCTTTTTAGAACGTGAGAGATACAGCAGCACGATAAGATGCGACGTGAAAATCCCAAATATCACACAGCGAAATTTCACTGCTTTGCTCCTCTCCTTTCATTAGAGATTTCCAACATACTGCTGCATTTCCATTCCAAGTGGCAAGATTCAATAGTATATGTTTTGCAGACTGCCAAAACAGAGCCACTGGATTTAGTTTTCTAATAATCAAACAACCGTATAACGTGCCTGTACATGTCAGGGACTGAAGAAAGCAAATTTATACACAACACCGTGTATTTTGTGGATAGCGATAACCCACCCAAATCTAATTTAATCAAATATTTAAAGAGGTAATAATTAATTTTTAAAGAATTGAAGTGAACCGTAACTAGGAAGAAATGTTATTGTTTATTTTTAATGCCAGAACAGTATTCCTGATGCATTTTTAATATTTCATTAAGGCAGTAACTTTCATACTGTATTTTTTCCAAGTTTTTGTATCTCAGTGATACTTTTTTTCCTTGAACAAAGGTGAAATATTGCAGGCAGACTTAAGGCTTGAACTGAAACATTCTTTGAGGATCTTTTGTCATAACTAATTAAACACAACCAGAAGTATTTTTAAACAAGCTAAGACACAACACCTGGTTGGGAGCCAGGCAAGGACTTGGTTTTTTTAGCTTGTGACTGAGTCCTTCCCATCAGATACAACTTTCTATCCTCTCTTTTAAGCTATTATTCATAATTCTTACTTTTTTGGGGAGGTATTTGCAAGCAGGGTTCTAAACCCCACCACGCCCTGTGCCCTCCAGAGCTCCAAACTGCTCTGTCTTGGTCTTTTGTTTTTTTGATGAAGTGTCTCTCACATTTCCAGCCTTTTATACTCAAAACTGTGGAAGGCTGTTTATTGCACTCTGGCTCCAGCCCTAGTTAAAGGTGTGAACTACCAAAGTGGAAGGGGGCACATGCACATTAACACTGCTGTGGGAAACACCGCCTGACAGATGGATGCATGTTAAATGGATGTTGGAAGGGAGGTGTTTGCAATAAAAATCTTGAGTAGGGCATCAGAGGAAGACCACACGCAATATTCCAGCTTTATGTCTGCAGTATATGAGGGTCAAGCTTGTTATAGTCCTCGTGCCTTTTTTTTTTTTACTGTCACAGACTTTGCTCTGCTGCTCTCAACAGCTTTGACAAGAAGGTGAAGTATCAGGGTCCAAGTGCCACAATAAGGAGTTCTGTTTGAATTCATACGTACACAGACACATTTCTATTCGATGTTTCATAGCTGTATCTCCAAAGAGGGGAAATGGAGCTGGGGAATGCTCTGGAGCTCCAGAAGCAGCTGAGGGTGGGGGGCTCAGCCTGGAGAAAAGGATGCTCAGGGGGGACCTTCTCACTCTCCACAAGAAGTCCCTGACAGGAAGGCCCAGCCAAGGGAGGCTTTGTGTCTCCTCCTATCAAGTATCAAGCAGTAGGACAAGAGGAATGACCTCAAGTTTCATCAAGGCAGCTTTAGACTGGGTATCAGGGAAAGTTTCTTCACTGAAAGGGTTGTCCAGCCCTAGCACAGCTGCCCAGGGCAGTGGTGAAGTCCCTATCCCCAGAGGAATTTAAAATGTGTGTGGATATGACAGTGAGGGACATGGTCTAATGGTGGGCCTGATGATTTTAAAGATCTTTTCGACCCAAGTGATTCAATGAAACGTTAAGAATTTTGCTTTTACCTTAAATACACAACTGTTTCCAGGAGTCTGCTCAGGAGCCGGAGGATCTGAGAAGCTGTGGTATAAATTGTCAGTTCATTCAGTGAAAACATAACAAAATGGTCGAAGGATGAGCTGAGTTTCTCCAGTTTCTTGATCTGTGGAGGATGAAGGAGATGTTCTTAACATCACCCAAATCCAGAACTGGCAATCTGACGTGCAGATTGTCGCTTGTTTGTGAAAACACATCTCTGAAGAACCCTGAGAAGTGTTGAAATCATGGCTGAGAATATATATCCAGGATTAGGTACTGTGAACTTCAGTGGGAATAGACACCTGGGATTTCTAAGACATTCCTCTGGTTGGAAACTTGGATATGAAAATTCTTCCTTTTTTATACCCAAGATATTGTTGTCAGATGCTTTGTACCTGAAGATTCTTCTTTCGCATTATTGAACTTTTCCTAACCCAATGTGCAAGGAACTTGGCTGGGAGCATGGTAGGGAAGAGGAGCTGTAAGCAAGAAGATCTCTCCCTATGGGACATGAGGTTGATGGATCCCTTAGTTGTTCTCTGGATAAAAAAATAAGATTTTCCAAGCAGAGAATTGTATTGTCAATATTTTTGCTCTTTTCCCAAAATATTTTTGGCTAAACTATCTCCTTCCTACACAAGGAAATTTTGTACCCTCTACCTTAGATGAACTGGGTTTTTTTTCTTTACATATGGAGCTCTTTTTTAAACTGAGTTCATAACTCCTGTTTCTATTTTCTTCTTTGCATTTTCAAATATCTAGTCCAGGAATCCTTTCACCTGAGATTACCAAGGGGAAAAAAAACAAACAAAAAACCACAAACAAACAAACAAAAAACCCCCAAACACGTGAATAACAGCTATGTACAGTTTACAACTTGTAGATTTGAATTTGTTTACATAAATTTGCAAATCTGAAAGGATCTGTGAGAGGACTTCGGGCAGGGAACACAACACAAGTCTCAGGTTATTTTGTGTGCTCTAAGTTTGCTTGGCTTTATGGAGACCTCCTTATAAGTGGTCCTTCTGCTATGACAATGGATGGTTCAGAGGGTCTTAAAACACCCTGGCTTGATGGACAAGAGGGCAAATTCTTCCTTCAAAACTTCCGAGTCGGAGAGGAGCGTTTGAAGCCACACAAGTGGAATATGAACATTCACACCCACTCTACCAATGGTTCAAAAATCCTGTCTTCTCCCTCAGGCCCAGCTCCAGCAAGCACTTACACACATGCTTAACTTTATGCACAAGAGTAATCCCGTCAGTGAAATGGGATTATTCCCATGTGTGTAGTTAGACACACGTAAGTGTTTGCAGGATTGGGGTCTATTTCTCTCGCAGTGATTTGAAACCTATGGTAGAAAATGTTGTGTGCAAGGTTGGTATTGCTTAATGGCCAAACATTAAAACTGAATTTTTTCCTGCTGAAATGAATGGGGCTGTGCCAGCTTGTCTTGTCCTTTTCTGTGCACAGTTTGAACTCTCTAAATGCAACACATTTGTCATTATTGCAGCATAAAAAGGGGTTTGGAAAGATAATTAAGAGCAAAAATATCAAGAGTGGAAATTCTCCATGTCTAGAAGTTGCTCTATTCAACACCTTGATTTAAAATTTTAATTTCATTTAGAAAATGTTCAGATGTGTACAAAAATTTTTTCTCTATAATGAAATAATCTGTAACTATTTCAGCTCAGAAGAAAAGGTTTACCTTTCAAGTGTTTAATTATTGCAGTCTATATGCATGCAAGTTAATAGGAGAAAAGTATTTCCAGGGAAAAAAAAAGTGTATAAATCTGGATGCTCACATGCAGGTAAACTTGCATTTTACAACAAACAGGATAAGCACTACAAAAAAAAAAAAAAAAAAAAGACACCAACCAACTTTTAAAAAATAACTGAACTTACCCTTTTCTCTGACTTAGGGAGTTTACTTTTAATTTGAAATTCTGCAGCCAAGATATTATTTAAAAATTTAAGGCAAGTAACCATCTGCCATAAATGATAGAAATGGAATATAAATAAAATAGTGCTTGTAGTATTCCAATGAAAATCACATACCAAACGCTTCCACAGCCGAGGCAGCAGCAACACTTTCAGATGTCAGGAACAAAGACAAAGAAAGGAGCTGCTTTGGCCAGGACACGTTTTTCTGTGCATGGTGTATCTTCTTGGCTGTCCTGAAAGACAACATTATTAAGCAATTTGGGCTGGAGCGTCATTGTGCCCCATGAAGAATTGAAGGAAGATCTTGACTTGAGCGTGCTGCAAGAGGAGTCCTGCTGTGCCATTTGGTACAAAAGGATAATCAGTCTTATGCCACTGGCACACTGGAACACCTAATGGGACATGCCAGGCATCGATGTTCAAGGTTTTATACAAGGTAACAGCTGCCTTGGTCAGGCAGTTAATTAAATGTGTTAATTTTCCATACAAGCAGCAGTAGTGACAACAGATCCGAGTGGGATTTTATGACATTTTGGGGTTCCCTTATGTGATCACAGCGATGGATCGCACCCACATCATCCTTCACATCCCTGCCTTCCCCCTTTGGACGTGGGGGAATTTGGAAATTCACTCTCTGACTCCATGAATATTAGAGCAATGGCAATGCTCTGGTACCACGTACTGCATGTTGCCAGTTGTCCCAACTCCAGTCTTGAAAAGCTGTTTGGGCTTATTCCCACACTGATATTGGTTTAGTCAGAGATGCAGCAATTCATTTACAAGGACAAAAGTGATTTTTATTTTCTCCCTCTATCTCACATTCCTTATTAGAAATGTTTAATGAGCAGATATGTAGCCTAGAAATAAAGCAGTGTGATGTTTTTGAATAGATAGTGTGTTCTTCAGATGTAGAATTACAGAAATTATCTCCTTGTTCTTGATAGTTTGGCTTGTACAACGTTACAGGATGACAAATTCAACCTTTTCTGTACATTATTACTTTCATAACATGATAATAACTCAAATGCATCAAGGAAGAGAAGGTAAATGGGGACAATTCGTGAAAAGGACTGGGAGAACATATTTAGAAGTAATGGTCTGACAAATATGCAGACTGAATAATATAAATGAACTGAACAAGTTTCCTCCCCACCAACTGGATAATACAGTGTGAAGGAAAGTGGAAGAAATGCAAAATGCCAAGTTAGGCATGTGAGGACTGACCAAAAATGAGTCACACTCCCACGCTTTTGGCTCACAACTCGAAATATTTGTTTTTAGTTGATTGGGTAGCCACTAAAAGTATATGGCGAGCTTTGTTTGAATTTGATCTGTCACTTTTTTTTTTTTTTTGACGGGTGACAATGATTTTATGACATGTGTCACATCGTGTCACATCACTCACAACACATCAAGTCACGCTCTATCCCATCCATCTCTGAAGGCAACGGTGCCACTCAAGGCGGCGCGACGTGACGAGATGTAACGCAGCTCGGCGGCTGAGAAAACAACCGGAAACTTCTGGAGGTGCGACACGGCTCCCCGAAATTGCATCAGAACCAGCCTTGGGAAGGTCCCATGCTGGGGAAGATGAAAAAAGAAAACTTTACAAATACGACTGCTTAGGTTTTGAGAATATGAAACTTATGGGTGAAATAGAGTTGAAAGCAAGTTTCGATGTTTAGAGCTTTAGTTACTGGACAACTGGAGAACAATAGTGTGGCCAGCCACAGGTAATCCCCTTTTGATTAATGCCCTTCTCTTCACCGAAAGTCCAAGGGTCAGAGCAGACCCTACCAGCTTGGCAGAAGGGCTCCAAAGAATAGTTTTTTAGCGTTTGAAATATAACACAGTATAGTAATGTAATGATTCTTATAGGCTGTATGTAAATGCTATAGGATTTGTATCTTGTATTAGATTGGTTGATGTAAGTTAGAATATTCAGTATAGAAGAAGATTTAATGTGTTGTAACGAGAATTTCGCTCTCTTACTACTATCACTACTCTTACTACTCTTACTGCTCTTTAGCCTCTCTCTTGCTCTTCTCTCTCTCTCCCAGCTCTGCTCTGAGCTGCAGCTGGCAGCTCTTCGCAGGGCTCCTTCACCCACGCCCTATGCAATAAACCACACGCTTCAAGACCAGCCTTGACTCCAGAGATCTCTCATCACCGTCCCCCCCTGGCTCCCACAGACCCAGGAGTCAGGTCTGCACAATGGGGCAGTCGAGTGACTCTGTCTTCGTGAAGGAGGGCTCAGAGTTACTCGGTGTGGAGAGGCAGCGAGTAGTTACTCTGCTCACGGTGGGGATCTGTTGTTAGGCTCGGTGGTAAAAGTGAGTTCTTCAAGAAAAATATTTGCTGGGAGCATGAGCCTTATGCCTGAAATGTGACAAGACTGGAACTGTCTCTGACCTGAAGGGCTGCATGTCTTTAAGTGTTTTAGAGCTTTAAAAATTTCTGAAACCTCAGGGGATGTCCTAAGCATAAACATTACTTTAAGCCAGGATTTATCTGGATGTGGCCTTCTAAGATATTTCAAACAAAGATGGCTGCAATCTTTATGAGTTCTGCCCCAGTTTTCTAACAATTATCTCCTTTCCTGTGTTATCTCCTCTCCAGTGTTTGTGTTGTATATGGTGTCTTATCTGTTCTTATTGACTGCAGCAAACTATATCCATGTGCACACAAAAAGGACCTT
The DNA here is from genome assembly GCA_027886175.1 of Phylloscopus collybita. NCBI lineage: Eukaryota > Metazoa > Chordata > Aves > Passeriformes > Phylloscopidae > Phylloscopus > Phylloscopus collybita. The sequence goes on along the minus strand of JAJNNQ010000031.1, from coordinate 3,375,849 downwards.
CAGCTACAGCAACAGCCAGGATATTTCCATTTAAACACCACTTAAGCACAAAACGTGAAGTTCATTTGATTTTTGAAGATTTCACTGGAAGAGCTTGAATTCCTTAGCTGACAGGATTGCACCAGAGATGTTTTTCAGGTAGGTGAAAGTTCTTTAGTCATGTGCATAACCAAAGATCAGGTTCTTGCTAATCCAAAGGTACAAATGGCTCTTCAGTCCAATTAATCATTCAGTTTCTTGCACTCTTTGGTCAGTGGAGCCTCTGAATACAGTTGATTTGCATATTGTGAAATCAGGCATGGAAGCCCCATCCCTGGAAGTGTCCAAGTCCAGGCTGGTGGGGCTTCCTGATGGAGCAACCTGAGATAGTAGAAGGTGTCCCACCCCATGGAAGGGGGTTGGAATTAAATAGTCCCACTCTTAGGTTGGTGAGTCCTGACATGATGTCCAGAAGACTGCTGGTGGCTCTGAAGTCAAACAGAAAGATGGACTTAGCTTTCTGAACTTTTGCACCACCCTCTTTTTCTTGATTTCATGTTAATGAGCTTCTTGTATATCCTTTACTGTTCTTCAGGTCTGCTTTTCCCTGTTAATTATCTTGGAAACCATCCCTGATATCTGGAGTTTTCATTATGCTCTAGGGCAGATGAGAACTGAGCTGAGTAACACCCACCTCCCCTTTCCATGGTGACATTTTCCCATCGGGGGAAAAAAAAAAAAAAAAAAAAATCCTGCATTTCTCTACGTTTCTTTCCAAAAGGTTGCTAAGTAATTTACAGACTGAATAACTTGAGATTCTTCCACCTTTCCTGCACACACACCGACGAGGAACTCGTGTAAATTCTCACTTTATTACCACACCTGTTAGAAATCACTGCTGCAGCTTAGGTGTGAAAAAAACGTGGCTGTCCTATACCTTAGTCAGGAATCCATCCCAGTGAGTGCATCACCGCTGCTATAAAACAGACACAAACTACTTTGGTGACATTCCCTGTTACTGTACGTTGACAAGCTCCCATTTAATTTACTACATATGGTTCCACGTCTCCATAGCTACTCTCGTGAATTCATTATTCATTAAATAAGTGATGAATTTACTTAAATATTGCGGCCACATGGCCGACACAAATGCATTCTAATATTATTAACACGTTGCCAACTTGCAACTCTTCGAAGTCTGAGTAAATGTTTTGACAAGAAGAGGCAGCAAGAACAAATAAGTAGTAGCAGCCTAGATGAAGTTCAGCCATAGTTCTAACAGCTTTAAAGTCTTAACAGTGTTTTCACTGGGGCAGTACCAGATAAATTGCTCTTATGTGTGCATACAAGAGACTAAAATTCCTTTGAAAGTTTATAATTTCTCATGGGAAAACACAACATAAAAGTTACTTTTACTCATAGAAAAACAACACCATATTTTCCTGTCAACCTTTGCTGTTGGGAATTTCAAACTTTTTGCATTTTTTCCCTGTGATTCTTTGTCGACCCAAGGGAGAGGCATTTACAACATAATTTACTTTCAGCGTGTCTCTGTAAATCATTGTAATACTATCTATGGCTAGTGGAAAAAAAGAAAGCAGCACTCTCCACTTGGACTGACAAACCACTTTTCCAAGACTTCAACAGCAAAAGCAAAACCCCCCATTTCAGCAGGGCAGCACTGACACATGAGATACACCAAAAAAATGTATTTTATGAGGGCTTTCAAATGATTTTTTGTATTTAGAGACTGTGATATTTACTGGGAAATACCTATTGAGCTGTGTTTTCTTGCAGCAAAATATTCAGAATGTGTCGTGTATAAAACATATCTTGGTAGGAGAACTCTGGTGCAAAAAGGAACCCGCTTATATTTCTTTTTTGGAAATGCCTGTTTATTTTTTCCTACTCTTCTTGAGGCCTGTTGTTGTCAATGCTGTTGTACAGGCCTGTACAGTGTTGGCAGAGGTGGGGTGCTTTAAGCACAGGCTGCCATAAAAAAAGCTGGAAACCTGTAGAGCCTTTCAGCCTCACTTTTTGAGACTGCTGCTAATATCAAGGCTCATTCAGTTTTACATTAGAACTTGATGACTTGCACATTGGTTGAACCTTCACCTTTTACAACCTTAATGGGGATTTATTAGCTATTTCACAGTGTGTAAATTTGAATCTAGGTCAGATGAGGAAGAAAAATAGGGCAAATCTGGGCCTTAAGTATAACCTGCATATAATATATCAGGATAAAAAAAAGGTGCAAAATTAAACAGATGATTAAAAGTGTCTAGAGCAGGCAGAGTTTGAAAAAAGAGCTTGATAAATTAGGGGTGTATGTAGGATTTTTTTTTTTTTTTTTGAGTTCAAACTCAGGTGACTGGTGAAAGTCTGGTTTCCACACAAATTCAGCAGATTAAGGAGTTAAAATAGCTTGTTAACCTGTTTCTGCTAACTGCTGGCAAGAGGAAATGTAACACAGGTGTGTTTGATATTCACAAGATTAAAGCTTTTGTCTACCATCAAATGCTCACCGCATTAAAGTGGTTTTAATGAGGTATTGGGAGATAATGAATGTAAGCCTCTAATTCAGTGCAGCAGAGACAGCCTGCCCCTGCTCTGACCCCGCTGCAGCCAGGTACCCAAACCCACAGATCAGTCACACTTTTACACCAGAAGATGGGTGCAGAGGGGAACAGCCACTACCTGCTGCTGTCCTGCCCTGCTAAAAATGCATCTGATTCAGATGCCTCGAGTTATCCAAAGCCTGACATCAGATATTCCCCGTGTGAGGATACTCATCCCTCACCAACTCCTTCAGGAGGATTGTCTGGAGGGAAAAAAACACAGCTGGTGTGAGATGGACGGATTTTAATAGTGTGTGTGCATGAGGTAGGCAAAAAACGGGTACAAATTAATACTATTTCTGTTATTAATGTTATCATTCGTTCTGGTACTTAGTGATGATCAGAAAGTCAATAGCTGGAGTGAATAAAGCTTAGAAAGGTCTCTGTGGTTCATCCAGCTCTGTACTCGCTGCTCCATGGATCCAACTCCCCCTGCTAAGCTAAGGTACGCTGCCTGTTTGCTTATCCTTAATAGAATAAGCCCCAAATAAAAATAAAATTAAGATCCTGAAAGGTTCTCCAAACCAGATTTATTTTGGCATGCACATGCAGGAAACTATGTACTGTAGCAAGTTTTAAATACTGTATTTGGACACTAATTCTCAACTGCCGTCATCAGTTTGCTGACAGCCATCTGCTTGGACCCTGCTCCTTCCTCCCGTTCAGCACCGTTAAAGTAAAATATTGACAGAAACAACTTCTGCAGCAAAAGTGGAAAAGTTAATAACATAACTGAAGTCACACAGGATTTTTTTTTTTTTTTTTCCCCCTCTCTCTCTCTAATGTTCTGGAGCTCTCCTACAATTTCGTTTTTACTCATATGCCTTAATTTAGAAGTGTCCCACCCCGGCTTAAAAATAGGCCGTTGTGTAGCCGGCTATCTATAGATGGCACAGGTTCCTGAGGAGAGATCCATAGCTGCAAGTGCCTCCTGTGCAGTTCATGTGACTTCATGTAGTGAGTAATGCCCGTGCCCCTGGAGGAGCTGACACTCCGGGAGGGATGCTGTCAGTCAGAGCCGGGAGAAGGAGCCGTCGCTGTAAGGTCGTCACCGCGGCCGCCAAAATCTGCCAGGACACCACCAGCAGACTGATGGAATTCAGGTTTACCTGCAGAAACATTGTCAGCAGTGATGTAGGGAGCCTGTGGAATCCTTGACAGCACTGCACACTGCTGGCTCGGAGCTCTTGGGGGTACCTGGGTGCTTCCAGAATGATCCTCAGCTTCCTCGAGCTGAGATTTGTGTTTTTTTGTTCTGTACATGCCTGGTGATGCTCACCACGTTAATGAGTCTGAGATGCTCCAGTTCAGCACAGAGCAAGCTCTACCTTCAGCTCTTTGTGTGAAAAGTCATTAAAGCTCTTGCACAGGTCATAGGGCAATGCACAATAAAAAGACTGCCACTAATTATTTCAAAAAGGAAAGTGAACGTGAGCTCATGTACACACACACACACGCAGAGATATACATTCATATAAATAATTTATTTGTCATACCTATTTATAATACATGAATCTTTTATGTTTTATGGTGATACCATTGCAGTTTGCAGATTTACATCTCTTATTAAATTTCCCACACAACAAAACACAGTACTATGGAAATATATAGCCCTACAAACTGATTCAAGATTCCTAATCCAAGTGGTCTCACTGTCTGCAATATTCCTTTCTAAATTGCCATTATATCCCACAAATCGACTTGCAATGAAAGGTAATTTCTTTTCATTCTCTTACAGCTTTGTGGGAGAAAGGAAGGAAGAATCTGTCCCCCAAAAGAACAGCACAACAGTTCCCAGGCTGAACTCTCTAACGTGCACAACCTCCTCTGTGCTTCTGCAGACACAGACCCACCAGCCCTGTGAGGAGATGAGTGTGTTTACCATGTCGAGGAGATCAGAGGTAGATTTAGTGGAGAAAGCAAAGCCTTTGGGCAGATGAGAAAAATTCTAAAAAATCCAGATTACAAGCAGGAAATTTGACAAATGATGCAGAGGTCGTGGCAGAAGCTGAAAACTTCTCAGCTTTGACGCCTCAGCGTCAAACTTAACACATAAATACAGGAGCAATACATATTTTGGAGAAATGTTTTATATATTTGACCTGGGTTTTGTTTGTTTGGTTTTTTTTTCTTCCCCTGTAGGGAAAAAATAAATCAATCTATTCACCACCCTGAGAGAGTGCACTGAGTCCCACTTCTTGCCTGGTGCACAGCTCTCAGGTCAGTGTTGGAGAGTGAGGGAGGTGAGCCCCAAGCACTCTCTGTGCTGGGAAGAGTTGTGTCTTTCTGTTCTCTTCTGTCATCCCCGTTCAGTTTCCTCCCTCATTTTGGGATAACCTCCTCAAAATTTGTTTGAAAGTCCTTCATCACAGTCCTCCAAGTGGTCAACAGCTCCAAATCCCTTTACAGACCATGCAGCTCTGTCTGTCCCCAGATCTCACGTGAAACACTCAGGCAGATGTCCCCAGCCTGCACTACTTGAAGCCCCAAAGAAATTGTCTTCCTCTTAAAGCAGTTCTCTAGGCTGAAAGGTGAAGGTTCACTGTGAAAATAGGTATAATTTTAAACAGCCTGTCACACGTGTGGTGAGGATGGCTTACCAGATGGCTACCTTGAAGCTTCTCTTTTATGGTCTGAAACTGCAGGTGCTGATGCATCCTCGCAAAGCCACAGGCAGAAACCACACAAAGAGATTGAAGATGTGATAGGGAGAGGCAGGAGGAAATGCTCCTGCTCATTTTCTTGTGTGTGTTTTTCTGAAGGTAAAGCCAGCAGGAGCTCCTGCACAGGTCCATCAGTTTCCAGAATGACCTTTGGAAGTTGCTGTCTGTTTTCCAAAGGAAAAAAGCCCCAGCAAAGCCAAAGGATGGAAAAACACTCAGCAGAATCAAGCACGACAGGAAAACTTTACAAAGACATTGCTGTTGCTTTACTCAACTGTTTTCTCCTGCTCTCCACCTACAAGGCAGAAGTAAAAGAGACCAAACACAGCTTTGCTACCTCTGTGCACACTGGTGGAAGGCTGCAATATTTTCTTCATTAAAATCCCTGGAAAAGGTGGTCCACATGTTAAAGAAGGTGTTTTCTAGCTCTGTTCTCACCAGCTCTGTCTGCTTGTGTGTTGTGCAGTTCCTTTTGACCTTTTTCCAAGTTCAGTCATTTAAAACATTTAGGTATTTTAGAGCCATTTAGAACACTGAGATATTTTAGAAGTCACAGCAATTCCTGAGACACTTTGGACCAAGGATGGCATTTGTTGGTTTGAGTGGAACTATTTATTTTTATTTGCAAAGAAATGTAGAACCAGGACTCTAGTGATCAAAATCCATCCGTGATGAGTGACACCTGGCAAATTATTTTGCTTTTGTAGCATCTTTAATGCAAATGACTGTAAGGTTCCTGAATATTTGACATGAGGACGTATTTATTAAAGTGTTAATAGCACAAAGGAGCATTGTTACAGCAGGCAGACACACTGTTAAAGAGTTTATAGCAAACAAACAAGCTTTCAGATTTGGATTAGAAACCTGATTTAGCTGCAGGTAAATAAAACAATGAAGAGATAAAATATCTAGGGAATATCAAATTCAAGTGATCAAGGCCAGGTTAGATGGGGCTTGGAGCAACCTGATCTAGGAGAAGGTGTTGGAACAAAGATGGTCTTTAAGGTCCATCCCATACCAAACAGTTCTCAGGTTTTATGATTTTATCACACATTTGGGATAATAAAAGAAAAAAAAATATCTTGGGCTTCTTATATTCATATCAGAATATGAAAAATCTTGTTGTCTGCTGTGGCGTGGCAACATCAGAGAGATTTGGACTCTCTGGTGTCCACCAGAGCTGCTCCAGGGGGGCAAAAGCCATCAGTCAATGTCCAGCTGCAGCCAGGGACTGCTGAGGGGATTCCTCACTGTAAAACACTGGCCACGAGTCCAATCCAAAAGCTGGAAAAGAAGAGGAAAACCGCTGAAGGTCTTTTCTATATATACATCCCAGGGAAGAGGAGCACTGTGACACACACACTGCTGCCTGGCTTGGTGTCCCTGCTGCCAGCATTTGTGTCAGCTGAGCCTCCCAAGCTGACAGCTGACGTCACCAGACGAGATCTCCACCAGAGAGGTGTCACAGAAGAGAACATCTATTTCTCCAGCAAACCCAGTCCCTCTCCCCAGCTGGCATATGTGAGGAATGCTCTGGGTAACCTCCTCTAATTGTGAGGTTGCATCTTCCTTTAATGAGTTTCCTAAAAGTTTACAGCAAGTTTCCTTAGTGACACAGGTAGGGTTTCACTGATCTCCAGCCTGGGCTGTCATTATCAGAGGACGGGGTTCCGATTTCTGATTAATGAAAATTATAATTATGTCCAGATAATGGGGAGGGAGAGGGAGAGAGGGAGATGTTTCCATGTTACTTTAAACAAAGAAGAGTTAAGGCCTTATCTTAACTATGCATTGGCACTGCAATGCGAAATGGTCATGCAAAATTAATTTTTAATGTGTTCAATTTATATTAAAAATTTCTGCAAGTGTGTGAATTTTTTTTTTTCTAAGGCTGGAGTGCTACTTCATTTACAATATTCCCTGAAGGTGTTTTTTTTTTTTTAAAGAGACTCTTAAACTGAAGCCATTTTAAGGGTTTTATGAGACATTATGTGAGCTTTCATATGCAAGTTAGTCGTTAAGTACCAGATATTATATTCTGTAATATGCTTAAGTGATATTAGAGGCTGTATATAGCCTGCAGTAATGGCTATTGCTGCTTTTTTAATTTATCAAGAAAATGTTGCTTAAATAAGGAGCAAATCAGTGCTTGGGTGTTAGAAAATATAAATGTAAAGGAAGTAACAATATTGTTGTGACATATTTTGTGCTCTCAGCTTCACTGGGGAGCAAAACCAGGGGCTGCTTTCTCCTCCTCCTGCTGACACACATGGCAAGTCCCATATATAACATGCTGGACATGTTAAAAAAAAGAGAGAAATTTCACTAAACAGTCATTGCTCCTCATGACTTCATGAGAATTTATATCATGCCACTGCTAACTGGATTTTTTTTTTTATCATATGATTCCTGGCATTCAAACAAAGTAGCAACTCACATTTAGACTTAAAGGAGTGAAGCCTTTGAATGTTCAGCCTACAAAGGGAAATGTTTTTGTTAAGCTGGATTCAGTGGTCCAGCTATAAAAGACAGGATAAAAAAAAGGAAAAAAATCACAACAAACCAACCCTCACATGGTGAACAAACTTGCTATTTTTTTTCTCCACCCTCCCTCCCTTAAGAGCCAGAGGAAGAAAAAACAGAAAGCTTTAAGCTGACAAGTTTGTAGAAATGTAAAAGTCACTTGACTTTCCTTTCAGATGTGCCTCCTGCTCCTTGTCCTGACACCAAAATAAAGCCCGTCTGTAGCTGTGCTGCAGAGAAGGGGAATGCAGGAGTGTTTCAGCCTGACAGCCCTTGGCAGTGACACCTCGTGCTGGCCACAGAGTCCCCCACCTGCTCCGACCCCTGCGTGGAGCCCAGCTGACTGCAGAGCTCTCTCTGCTCAGAATATTCCTCCTTCTGACCACGGACCCCTCTGCCGTGCCCAGCTGCAAGCTCCCGCTCTCAGGCAGGCTTGCGATTGAAGAAACGTATTTCAAATGAAAAATAATCTTTTCCATTTTCTCCCCTTCTCCCAGCTGCTGATTCCCACCCTGATTCCTGTTCTGGAGCTGTGATTAATACCTTTTTTTTTTTTTTTTTTTTTTTAAATCACATCATCCTTCTCTCTCTCTGCCTCTCCTCCCCCTCCTCTTCCCAGTCCTCCTCACAGCTGTGGATCCTCACTCCTCCTTCCAGTTGCCTCTGCTGTCGTCCCCGCTCTCCTCCCTCCCCTGGCTCCCTTAAATATTTCAGAGGAAAGTAATCCAGCTTCATCCAGGCTTTATGGCACTGCCTCTCCTCTTGTCTGCACTTATCCTCTCTTGCTGCCTTTGGGAGGAACGAGGCCCTGGGTACCCCGGAATCCCTGGAGTCAGCCTCCTTAACGAACCCCCCTGCAAACGAGCCTCAAGCTGGGCACCAAATCAGCAATATGGACCCAGCCATCAGCAACATGGACCCAGCCAGTCCCAGCCAAGGGATCTGAGGGGTCTCCACTGAGGAGCAGCTTTCCAGAGAGCACATGGGGCTCTCCAAAAGGGATGCAGCGGAAGCCCAGGATAAACCTCTCCAGGCTCTTGCTGCCGCCTGGGCTCCGCCTGCTCAGTGACCTCACATGGAGAGCCTGAAATCCTGTGAATGCCAAAAATCAGTGGTCCAGAGGGATCCTCTTGGCAAAGGGGAGATGGCCAGGGACATGGCCAGGGAGATGTTGGAGGAGAAGAGGTCAGCACGGGGTGAGCTGCTCTCCCTTGCAGGACAAGCCCTGCCTCACGCATTTTTGTAACGGTTGATGACTACAGTGAATTCTCTTCCTGGACCAAAAAAAACTTGGTCCCAGCCTCTTAACTCTACAGTAGCAGTCAGGAGAGCCACCAAAACACAGAAACATTCCCACTTTCATCACAAAATGCTCACTGATGGCTCCCCAGCCCAAGCATGAGTAGCCCCCGAGGGCGGTGATTTTGGTGTCTCCAGCTCAGGCAAACTCACCCTGTGGTTAGAGGTCAAGCTGATGTTGTGACCTGCTCATTATCCCTTCTTTGAGGTGGCTTTTGACTTTCCCCGGGGATGTCCCCACCATGCATTCCCACCTTTTCTGGCTGAGGAAGCCCCAGTGTTTTTGATGAACCAAAACTAAGCAAACAGATAAAGCATTAATTAATAAATGAATATAATAAATCTCCCAACACCTGAACCACCCCCTGTCTCTGGTCTGCACTGTGCTCCCTCCCCACAACGACCCCCAGCATCACTCTCATCTATTCCACAGCCATTCCTGAGCTCTGAGTCCAGGAGCCAACTTTTCACCAGCTTTAAGCTCTTTCCTGTGGCCCAAACCATTTTACCCTTTCCCCAAGGATGTCTCTGCGTGGAGGTTTCCTGTTAGTGTCCGTGTGGTCAAAGGGCAATTAGGCTTTTCTCCTGCAATTTGGAGCTTGAACCGGCTTAATCTGTGTTAGGCAACACAAGCATCTGCTTCTCTTCTCCCTCCCACCTCCTGCTCATGCACACACAAAGCCTCATTATATTAATAAAATATTTTCCCATTCTTCACCTGATTAGCTGCCTGCACGTGCCTGTGAGCCCATTTTCCATGAAAAATGTCTGTGTGCATTTACACCCATACGTGCCAATGCACCTTCCCCAGATTATATACAAACAGATGTTTATATATAGAATGCATATTATAAATTTAAATTGATACGGGAACATAAATCTGAATAAATCACAGCTAAGCTGCGGCTTAAAATAAACATTCTGGAAAAAAAATAAGCAAATAAACTTTTTTTTTTTTTCCTCTCATTTTGGCAGAATGTTTATTTATTTAACAACAGCGATGCAGTTGCTTACACTTTCTACAAATGTTTTATCTCTTCTTCCTCCGCACCTGTCCCTGAGTGAATAGAGCCACATCTGTCTCATCTTGGCATAACAAGTACACATCTACATCTGTGAAAGATGATTCCATTTTTGAAGGAAACACTGTCTACTTTTACACTCCTGCAGTCTGCTAGAAATTATTACACAATGGATTTTGTGTCTTGCAGGAAGGCTGCTAAATAGTGAATAGCGAGTTTGGAAGGGGTACAACAAAAGTAATGCCCTACTTTAACAAATACGTGGCTAGATAGAAATACATATTTATTCTAAACTTTATGGGTAAGAGAGACCCACTGATTAATGTTACCTTCATTTTACTCTTTCTGGTGTAGTGGATTCAGTATAAAAACTCAGGAAATGGGGACTGTAGAGTAGAGGGTAATAATAGGATGTAGATGCTTTCACCCATCAGCTGCCATGTCAGAGCCTACATGAAGTTGATAATGATTGGAAAATTAGTTGGAAAAATCCTTCCCTGTGAGGGTGGTGAGGCCCTGGCAGAGGTGCCCAGAGAAGCTGTGGCTGCCCCTGGATCCCTGGAAGTGTCCAAGGCCAGGTTGGATGGGGCTTGGAGCAGCCTGGGGTAGTGGAGTCAGCACTGCCAGTGGGCTCCTGGTTGAGAGCAGCCACTGTGCTGTCCAAGGTTATGTCATTAATGACATTCAGTAGCTCATTAAATAAATGAGGAGGTGAGCATTGGCTGATAAGGGTTTAATGAGTTAAAAGAGTGAAGTAGCCAAAAGCCTCTCTAGTGACACTGAACTGATGAGCAGCAGTGGTTTTGGTGCTCATCTTTCCTTTATGGGCTTGGCTATCAAAGCTGAAGTAAAAATAAAGGAAAGATGAAGTGTCCTGAAGTTCCTCTGTTGTATTTTCCTCACCACTATTACCTTCACTGCACCCAAAAGCTCTTAGATAGACCAAAATCTGTAAAAGCAGTGCAGGAGGGTCATCCATCCATCCATCCATCCATCCCTCCATCCATCCATCCATCCATCCATCCATCCATCCATCCCTCTCTCCATCCATCCATCCATCCATCCATCCATCCATCCATCCATCAATCCCTCTCTCCATCCATCGATCCCTGTCTCCATCCATCCATCCATCCATCCATCCATCCATCCATCCATCCCTCCATCCATCCATCCCTCCATCCATCCATCCATCCATCCATCCATCCATCCATCCATCAATCCCTCTCTCCATCCATCGATCCCTGTCTCCATCCATCCATCCATCCATCCATCCATCCATCCATCCATCCATCCCTCCATCCATCCATCCATCCAACCCATCTTTCCTCACTTCTCACCTGGAGGGATTACCCCAGGAAGAACATTAATCCAAGGTGTTGCAGGACCTCCTCCACCTGTCACAGGCTGTGTTTTGCCCTGTGCCAACTTGTTTGTGTCTGCTGACCAACCAGATAAACAGGATGGCAAAGAAATTTCACTGAAAAACGAGGCCTGGCCAGGAAATAGAAACTTTTTTCTATGGAAAAAAAAAAAAAAAAATCTGCCTGTAGTAAAATTTTCATTCACCACTTCCCGTCTCCTCCTGACTATTTTTCATCTTCTGCCAGGCTAGAGTTCTTGCTCAAAGTGTGAGAAGCCTTCCTTGCTTTTAAGACTGAGAGTCTCCTAATAAAAAAAAAAAAAAAGGAAAAAAAAAAAAAGTAAATGCAGAAGTAACAGCATTATTTTTAAAGACAGCTTTTCCTTCACTATGTCACTTGCAGGACAGACACCGAAAGCAACACAGATTCACTATTTCAAAACAGTCTGAAATGTGCTCAGATCAAGAAGAAATCAATATCTCCATGAGTGTGATTTCAGAAATTAAATATTTTATGGAGGAAAAGAATCCCAATTAGGACACATTATTAATTCTAATTAATTTAGTGGTTTAAAACATATATAAAGATTTAAGGAGACATTATCCTGGTAGTTGTATCATTCTAAGAAAAGGTCAGTCCTTAATAGTTCAACAATCAGCACTGAATTTCTTTTAAGGCAAGTTTGGAAGGCAGAGCACAATTTGTCCTTCTGTGGAGTATATTGAGGTGTTGATACACAGGTCTCAGATGCCGTGATGGAACCCTCTCCCTCTATTTTTTTTTTTTTTTTTTTTTGCAGTGTTTCATGTACTATCTTTAGGCTTTCTCAAAATCAACTGCTTGATTTACCCATCCTTCCTGGGAATTTATGATTCATATCTTCCCTTCTTTTCCCTCCCCTCTCTTCTGCCAGACCTTTCCAACTCCCAACTGCTGTTCTATCTTCTATATTAAGCACCCCAGGCTCTGATGTACTTGACAGTGCCCTGTACTTTAAACACACACACAAAAGCACTCTGGTGATCTGAGATATCTCCTACAATGTGACATACATACACCAACCTCAGACTCCAGACCTTTTCACGATCTTGATAAATACCTCATGTTTAAATTTTTATCTTTTAAAATCTGTTTTATTCTATTATTTTTAAAAGAGATTTAAAGAAAAAAAATACACAACCCCAAAACATTGACAGTTATATAATGTGCATTATTTACTTAATAGCTGTTCTGGTCTATTGGGTAAATATATAGCCAGGCAGACTTTAAAAACACGTATTACAGACCCAAGAGACCAGAGAGACTCTGAAGCAGCTGTTCCAGTCTATTGGGTAAATATGTATTTAGGCAATTTTTCAAAATATGTTAAAACTCCTTCAGTGCCATTCTGGTCAATTGGTTAAATATGTATTTAGGCTTCTTTTATAAATGCCTTTTATGTAGCCGATAGACTGAAGGAATTGCAACTGCTGAATATGTTTTCATAATTTTTACCTGTGGGTATCACTGGGAGTTGTCTCCTGCATTCCAGCTCCCTGCCCTGCTGGCACAGCACTGAGGATGAGCTGCAAACACAAACATTCCCATACCTGGAGTGACAATATTCCTTCTGATTGTCACCCCTGCTTACTGAGAGCCATGCTCTTCCATCTATTTTTTTTTCCTCTCTGTCAGTGGACTGACACACTTTGCATTGTGCTGTGCTGGTTAGGTTGATGGGTATTTTTAAACCAACCATGTTGGTTTTTTTTCAATATTCAGAGGCACAAAATGGCATTTTGAAGCCCTGCTGTCAATTCTGGGGTTGTTTCTACGAGTGAAGTTTAGCACACACTTAAATATGAGCCAGATCAGGGCTCAACCAAGACGATTTAAATCACTTTATGATTTAGGGGAAAAAAAAAAGAAAAAAAAAAAAGCCTCCAAAATCTTTTTAGGTGTTCAAGGTGGTAGGAAAATCAAATCTGATGGCTGAGCTGTAACACAAGTTTCTGACAATCTTAATGTAAAGTGGCTGTGACAGATGTGAACATGCTGGGGTTTGTAGAACTTCTGCTGTATTTCAGCTGAAGATTTATATTTACATGCAGTTCTTTCAGAGTGAGCTCTGGTGAGAATTTTATACAGTGAGAGAAGGAGGGGCTGGGCTTAACTCAGTGGCTCAAGGAAGCTTTTCCAGGCTTGTTTCTGTTAAACCACAGCTTTCAAGACAATTATATTTGCTCCATGGTTCGTTCTTCGCCTTCCCTCCCTTCATGGAGCAGACGTCTCCATTGAGCTGCTGTTGTAAATTAACCCGAATTTTATTGTTGCAAAAACAGGATTAAATGAATATCTCCTTTTATCCCCACTGCACGAAGTGACAGCATAAATTCTTTCTCAGTTTGTTCCTTAATGATAAATTATTAACTCTCCACATAGAATCGATCATGTTCAGCCTGCAATGGTCTGTTCATCCACAGAATGTCTTCATTTTCCTGTGCTGATAATTATTCCAGGAAGAAAATTTTCCTTATTTCGGGAGTGGCCTCAGCTTTCCTTGAAATCTGAGTTACTATTGGTAGTAGGTGGCTGGTCTTGACCTAGGGCAGAGTCAGTTCTGGTGTTTTTATCCCTCCTCTTGTTCCTTCAGGAGGAGTTTGCATTCCCCTTTCCCAGCAAAAATGTGTTACTCACCCATCCAACTACCAGAGAGATTGTCTTGGGGTTTTTTTTCTGTTTTTCAGAAAATTTGAGATATTTTATTACAAGCCGCCATAATTTTCAGTTATTTTTATTCCTTTTTTAAGTTTTTCTCAAACAACCTTGCTAATAGTAAAACTAAATTTAATGTAAATATTTCCCTCAAATGTGTTTAGAAAGCTGGACTTGATGAGGTTTGGGGGTCTTTCCCAACCTTAATGATTCTGTGATTTTCCTGTGGAAATGGAAAGGAGAAATAGGCAGAAACTACATGGGAAAATGAGGAATACAAGTGTATGCTCACCCAGCTTCAAACACAGGTATAAGTTCATATGGAGATGGAAATGAAAATTTGGTGTATAATAAAAAAAAATATGTATTTTAAACAGGCACTTGATAAACTGGAAATATTCTTGTTGAAGTCAGTGTGGACACTTTAATTCAGGCAAAGTGCAAGCCTCTACAGACTGGAGTAAAATGATGTCACCCTTTTAAATAAATCAACTGTTTTCCATTAATACGAGTTTAATACAAGTTTAAATCAGAGGATTTCTAAAAGGAAAACAAACGTGGAAAAATATTGATAAGAATTCTGACAAGGAATATTAATAAATGAAAATGTTGATAGGAACTCTGGACACATTTGATGATTTATTGCCAAAATAAGTAACTTTATTATCCAAATTATTAGACCAGCTGTAATGCCAGGATAAAAATAACAGTGATGCTACGTCACTCACATAATCTCATAAACAATGATCAAATCCCATCAGAATAAGAAACATCTTGTCTGTCAAAGATTATGAGATGCTTTCCAGATCCACCAGTATATCCAGGCCTTTCCATTAATCACTGCCACAGAGGCTTTTTTTTTTTTTTTTTTTTTTTTTTTTCTTTTTTTTTTTTTTTTTTTTTTCTTTTGAAATCACTGAGCTGGATGCCGGGAGATGCTCTCAACAGGAGCTGCTGCCGTGTAATAGACTCAAGCCTGAAATGTGATTCTATTTTTTACAATACAAGGATCCCTGCTGGCTTAGGGGAGTGCTGGTGGATCCTGTGCCCACATCTGGATGTTGAGTTCATTCTGTGGAAAAGGTGAAATTGCATTTTTAATAATTTTCTGTTTGTTGGGGTTGGCGGAGGCCAAATGTGATTTTTTTTTTTTTTTTTTAATTCCCCAACTTACTTTGTAAGTTACTGGCGAGGTTTTCCTTTTCACAGGATGGATGTTCAAGCCCTGCCAGGAGAAATGTGGGTAAACTGTAACTGGAGCTTCTGGAGTAGCTCTGCCAAACTGCTGCACTTCTGCCCCTTTAGCCGTGTTCACGGTGTTCTCCTAGATAAAAAATGGAATTACCCATTTCTGTGAAAAAACAACCAAAAAAAACAACCAAAAAAACTCCAAACAACAAAAAAAACAAAAAAAACCCCCCACAAAAACAACAACAAAAAACCAAAAAACACAACAAAACAAAAAAACCCCAACAAAAACAGCAAAACAAAAAAACCAGAAAAACAAAACAACAAAACCAAAAAAAACCACAAAAAACCCAAAACCAAACAAAAACAGAAAAACAAAAACAGAAAAACAAAACCAAAACAAACAAACACCAAAAAACCCAAACCAACCCCCCCCCCCAAAAAACCCAAACCCACCAAATTACTGAGACAAAGTGTTAAAAATTGAAAAAATAAATTTTAAAAGGAAAAAAGAAAGGAATAAAACCTATTAATAAGTAATAATTCTCCTTAAAATACATAAAGCATATAAAGAAGGAGAAGCCCCTGCTGCTGCAGAGCAAGAAGGTTTTTGTGCTCATGTGTGGCAGCTCTCAGAGAGGTCAGGAGACTGGGTTAACCTACCATCGCCATAATTTGGTTTGGCAATTTCACTGATCATAAGAATATTCTTATTGTATCAAAATGTGTGACAGCTTTGTGATGGGTACAAATGGGGGATGAGATCAGACCCCGTTTCATTAGATTAAATGGAAATGTGATGTTTTCAACAGTCAAAAAACACTGGAGACATCATCAAAGCTATCAGTGCCCATCTCTCCACAATCTCTGCTATGATCATTTTGTTCCCTTACCATTGATCTACTACAAAACTGAAAATTAATTTAAAGGAGGAAAGATCTTCAAATATTTATATCTGAATATTTGTGCGGGCAAAATGCAGGCTGAGCTAATAACTTGTTACATTCACCCGGATGAAAACTAAACCCAGAGCACCGGCCAAAGCTCTTAAAGAGTAAAAAGATGACTTTGCACTGACTGCAGTGAACATGAGGGTCAGCCCAGGTCCTGAGTTCTCCTTCCAAATCCTTGCCCACGTATGTTCTTTTTTCCCTGCTGCAAAGCTTCTTGACTCTCTTGCCAGGAAGGTTTTCACATGCAGCCCTTTGATCTGTGAAGGTGTCACTTGGCCAAAGCAACCAGAGCCCAGACGGGAAACAGAAAAATGATGGCTGAGGTGGAGGTGCAGGTAAATACACAGGGATGCAGAGGAGGTACAGCACGGTGGGCAGCTCATTTGTCAGCTGAGCAGCAGCCCAGCCATTCCTTGCAGATATTTACTTTGTTCCATGAGATATTAAGTAAATGTGATATCATAAAACTGATAAAAGCACTTGATCTATTGAAACTGGCTGGACTCGAGCCACTTCTGTAACTCTGTCACCACTTGCAAGAGGAAAAAAAAAAAGGGTGCTACAACATACCTGAGTCTACCACTCTTGCTGTACTGGCTTTCCACTCAAAAGCACACACCAGCACATCCAAGGTCTTCCTTGCCTTTGAAATATGAGTTCTTCTTTCCTTAATCTGCTCTGGACACCACTCACAAACTGAAATGGATATTCTCTACTACCATTCAGAGTTTTACTGTGTTTCTCTGGCCTCTGCAATGCAGCAGTGGGAGCAGAGATTCCTCCTCAAGATTCCCCTGCCTGAGAAAAAAACAAAAAGGTCCTTCTCAGTAATGAACAATGTGCACAGTCCACCATCAGCACTGTCACTGCCTCAAGAGGGGACCAGCACTGAAGAGCCCACTGGATGCAGCACAATGCAGATCCACCACAGCTTGTGGGAGCAATTCAAAAGGGGACTGAGGAAAGGAAAACCCTCCTAGTGCCAAAAATTGCTCTCCCACTCCTGTCTGTGGCACACATGGATGGACTGAGCTCAGCACATCTGAGCACAAGGTTTCTGCCTCCAGGAGATGGTGAGCCCCAGGCTGGGGTCACAACTCAACACTTCTCCATCGCGGAGCAGACAATCCATTCAGCTCTGTGGGATGCTCTTATGCATGTCCAAAAGCATAGATGTAGTTCTGGCAGGACTTTTCTTTCTCTAATTTTAGTAAAATATTTACAAGAGAGAGGTACTTCCTCACAGCACATCAGGCATTAGTCAGTGATAAGAGTGAACATAAACTCTGGGCTTTAATCTTACATCCTACTATTCCAAAAACCACCTTAACATGCAATAGTACCATATAATACTGAATTTTAAAACCCCCCAAGTTTTAGAACTGTTAGAGAGTATAAGTTTATGGGAAATGGAGCATCAGACTCCTGATGTTGATCTTAAAATTAGGTGACATTGTTTAAAATACCTTCAGAGTGCTTAATCTGATATTTTTTGTCCAGTTTAAGCACTTAAAAACCTGATGATAGGCATACTTGTTTGATATATAAAACTTTAAGTATTCATCTCTCTAAAAGGCGAGTTTCTTTGCTTTTGAGAATTTTTCTTACTGGGAAGGCTTCCAAATCCCCTCTCATGTAGCTTCATGGAATTTTCTCAGCTCTTGTGTTTGCTCCTTCTCCACACCTCTTCCCCAGCGCAGAGAGGCACATCTGTCTGTTTTCTGCCTTATCAAGCAGACATCTACATCTGCGAGGAAAACTCCAACTTCCTCGGCTGAAAAAAAAAACCTGTCTCTGATTGTGGTAATAAAGCACTACTTCCTCAGTTCAAAACATACATCAGACAGGACCAATTACTCCAAATGACTCATAGCAACAGGCGAAGCAACGCTCGTCCTCCGCGGAGCCTTTGAACTTCCCCCGCTTCAAAGGTGTACTGAAACGTGGTTATGAGGCGATTGTCTAAAATTGCCAAATTACCAGGTTCCCAGCCTTGACATTTGTTATTCTGAGCGATGAGGCAAAGGAAAGCACAGCTCGTTCACCCGCTGAGAGATACGGGGCCAAACAAAAAAGATGTTTTTTAGGTGGTGGAGGAGGAGAGCCTTTGGCTCTTCGTGGTGAATCCTCGAACGCAAAGCAGAAAAAACGCTCGCGCCTTAAATTAATCAAATAATATCATTAGGTGATCAAACGGTGCACAACAATAATGCAAAACGCAAACAATATGAGCCAAGGCTGCCGAGGGGATTTAACGGGCTTTTAATCACATCCTGGAGGTCAGAGAGGCTGGAAGTGTTATTAATGGGAATCAAAGCTTTTCACCTTTAGGTCACCAACTCGAATGTGGCACAGGTTGGTTCTGACCGAGCATCATTTCCATCTGGTAATTGCTGGGGGGGCTTGTGGTCTCAGCAGCCCCATAGGGGAGGAATTTGCAGAGTCCAGCACAGGAATGTGCATCAGCTGCAGTGGGCCAAGGGGTGGCCAGCAGAAGAGAGATGATCCAGGAGAAGACACAAGAGTGTGCAACTCAGTGTTCCTTTCAGTAAACATTTCAGTGCTTTCTACTACTTCCAAGTAGCATTTAACAAAGTTCTAAAGTTATCGTCTAACATTGCCAAATTAATTATTTATAATAAACCTGTTTCCACTTTCCCTGTGCTGGGCAATGTCCCTGATGGTCATGGCTCTCTCCTGACAAGCACCATGCCCAATGAGATGCAAGTCTAGTTTGTTAATAGTTATTTTTGGGTGGGCTGATCCAGTCTAACTGTCATTATAATTAAGTTAACTTTGAAAAATTAAGTTAAAGAAGAAACTGAGCATCATAAAGCGTATTATTATTACCTAGTGACACAAAGTTATTTGGCTATTCATGATGCAATGATTGTTTTATCAGAAATCTTCCAATATTAAGAGCACTATTAAATAAATACGGCTCTAATTCAGGAATGCATTTCCATTTGTTCCATTCTCATATCACGACAGTCAGTCTTAATTTTGCCATCTTGTTGAGTTTTTACCTGTTTTCTTTGCACTGAAGGTGATCACATATTTGGAGGGCATGTGACAAATGGTAAAGACTATTGAGGTTTGTTCCCAAGAAAGAACTGGCTGGACAAAAAGGACTGGCCAGAACATGATACAATCCCATTCCCTATTTGGTGTAACTCTTCAAATCCATCTTTTCTTGCAAATACCTCTAAATAATCAAGAATATTAAGGTTCCATTAATGTTTGGCAGTATCTACATTAAAACTGCTGTTTCTCTACAAGTTTTGCCAGAAATACGCTAATGCAACTACTCAAATAGGGAAATGCAGCAACAGAGAGGCAGAGAAAATACATTTCAAAATCCCAGTTGTCACAGTGGAGGTCTTTTCAGGGCTAGAAGTCACTTCTGGCTTTGGTAGGAAGCCCACAGGCACTTCTTTTTATGAGTAAGTTACATCTGTTCAGGCACTGCACTTTCCTAACACCATACTTTTGTTTTTTAGACTGAGGAGCCTTCAAGTCTAGCAGCTCAGATGCTTGCATCCGTCTGTAGCCTTTTGGGTAAATACCTGTCACTTTAGGCAGCATTCTCTGGTTCTCTCCTCCACACTGAGGCTCAGATTGTCCCACTGACACGCTGCTTGCTCTCCTCTGGCACACAGGACAGTGCCACCAGCCCAAGACCTTCCACGTCCCTCCAGCTGAGGAAACACAGTTTGTCCCTGACAGTTTCTGCCTTTTCTTGCTTATTAAACACAAAGGATCTCCGAGAGTGTTTGGTGGAGCAAAGAAACCTGGATTGTCTGGTCAGTCCTCCACTGGTTTCTGTGCCTGTGTCTTTGCTGGGCAGCTTTGGGGGTGTGTGTCAGCAGAAAGAGTCACACCTGGCTTGGTAACTCTCTCTGATGGATGTTATGCACACAAGGTATGTGTATTTTGTATTTGTTGCAATTCTTCCCATTGAGCACAAATTCCTTCACTCTGTTTAAAGGACTCAATGAGCAAGCACTTCTGTGCAAAAGCAGTGTGTCAGGTTAGCCCTGTGTCAACAGAAATGGGCTGATCTCTCCAGGAATATATATGTTAAAAAGCAGTTATTCCAAAGAAACCATTGGTCACTCATCTGGAATGACCAAGAAAGCTTAGTCAAGGTCTGTGTCAGAGGTTTTAAATTGTCACTGCAATCTAGACTAAGATGAACTCATTTTTCCTCCACACCATTCTCTATGTCAAGGGTCAACCTGTGTTTTCCTGTTCTCCCAGAGCACCACACATCCATATCCATAGACACTTCACTGGTGACACCCTCACTGCTCCAAAAACAAAAAAAAAATTATAAATCCACTTTCCCTTAAAAATGAGCTATGACCATTATCATCATTCTTAAATATTGGTTGTATCTCAGTTAAAGGGTCACCAGCCTGCAAAAGACCAGAAGCCCATAAATATCCCATAAACTCCCTTTCATCTCAGGACAGTGAATGAGGAGAACCAGAGTACAAACAACTTTGGAGGAGCTATGTATGTTCTCCCCACTCTGATACAACTCAGAACGATATTTCCTGTCATCCACCCTGGAGCTGGATTTACGAGCACGTCAGCGCCTGCATTTCCACTGAGGATGCCCAGATGGGGAAACCCTCTCACCAGCACCATGAAATACCCATCTGCTGCGTATTAATATTCCTCAGGGAATTATTGTTTCCTGCTGCCTGGCTCCTACAGTTGGTGCTGGGAGGCTGGGATGGAGGAGCACAAACCAGAGTGGCTCTGGAGTGAGGATGAGGTCGAGCCACCGTGGGACAGTGTCAGCTTAAGGATGTTCTGTGACGCTGTTAAAGATCACAACGACACAGACTCTGACTTCAGAAGGCTGACAATGACTCCATTTATTTCTGGTAATTTCTTCCCTTTTATGCTATTTTATAAAGAACAACCCAATGGGTGAAACAAAGACAAACCTCTTCAATCCCACTGGTCAAACCAAAGGGACATTAAGAAAAAGTCCCTCCTAGGGAAAGGAACGTAAACAAAGGTTACAGTTAGAAAAACATCTCTCTTGCTGACAGAAAACTCTCTGGGAAAAGAGTTCCAGAGAAACCAAAACATCTCAGGCACCAACCAGGGCTACAGTTCTGTGAAAGCCCTGAGATGGTCCCCCCCCAGCAGAAAGAATATTGAAAAGCAGAATGTCCCCTACTCATCAATTTCATCAAACAATATGTTTATAGCATTACCATTAAACCAAGAGAAACAGTTAACTGAGACATGACATGTAACTGTTAAAAATTACACACCATCAAACGTCAGCCAGGGACACTGCAAGGAAGAGTTGACGCTTATAAATAAAAAATGATGTAGAAATTAAACAAACAACCCATGGAGACGCTTTCAGGTTTTTTCTTTCCCCCCCTCCCGTTTCTTATGTAAAACCACACAATAAATGGTCTTTGAGTTGCAGAGGTTTAATCTATGTGCAGAAAGGGAATTAGAGGCTGATTCAGGGTTTGGGGTTTTTTTTTTTTTTTCCCTTTCCTTTCCTGGAGGCCTCTTTTTTATTTTCTTTCCAGGTATTGATTGTGAAAGTGATATCACACCAGAAGGTGCATTGATATGGTGTTGGGTAACAGAAAACTGCAAAGGCTCCTTACAGTATAATCAAAGCTTCTGTCCAAGCCCCCCACTCTGATGAAATCCAATCAATAGGGACGATTAAATGACACATACAGAGCCATCAATATTAAATACAATCCATTTCCTGTACAAGAGCAGTGCAATGTAAAGTGGACAAGATAAAACTTGAATAGGCAGGTTATTTACGGTGCTTGTACAGTATTTAAGCAGTGATGAAAGTTGGGAGCACACATGATGTGCATATTAATCAAAAAAAAAAAAAAAAAAAAAAGGCAAGTAAGCTTTCTGATGCACATGAAATAGAGTTTGATGGGTTTGCAGTGTTTCCAAACAATATATATTTTTGAAGTTATTTTTGGAGGGGCAAAGTCAGAGAGGATTCGACTCCAAACTGAAAAACTATAGATTCTACAACCTGTGATTTTGGTTCTTACAGTGTTTTTTCAGTATTCCAAACCATTTCCCTGTTGCCTGTGCAGTGGAAGAAAGGGTTTGAGATAATTCATTGCAGCTTTAGTCTGAATTTTACCTCCAGAGGTGAGGAAGACACCACCAGGAAGTGTCACAATTTCCCACCATGAGCAAAAAGGCAATACTGGAAGGCACCTTAGGGACCATCTCATTCCACCCCCTGCCATGGGTAGGGACACCTTCTCCTGGACCAGGTGGTTCCAAACCCCATCCAGCCTGGCCTTGGACACTTCCAGAGATGGGGCAGACACAGATTTTTGGATGTCCCAGTGGCTCTGAGGGTTTCCTTTGTGGAATTCCCTCACTACCCTCAGAGACACTCTGTAGAGCTATCCCTGGGCTAGGGAGAGTCCATCAGCTGAGATAAATGGTTTTTGGTAAACTCCCTGCTCTTCTCTGCTGTGCCAGTCAAAATGCTGCCACCAGTCCTTACAGAGTCCATGTGTTGCAAACACTGACAACCACCTCTAATAAACCTGGTTTCCTTCTCACATGTTCCTTCACACCACGGCTTCACAACGTGCAGGTGGGGAAATGGCGAAATTAGGGATCTACTCTCAAAGGAAACAAATTGATAAAAATACAGATATAGATTAAGAATATGGACCTGCAGCAAATCAGGCCCTGAATCAGACTGTCTTTTGTTCTGGAAAAGTAAGAGCAAGGATGAATGGATTCACCTCAGAGGGAAAGAGACCAAAGGAGCAGCAGATTGGTAGAAAGGTATCACTGTGCTACCCCTGAGCACATTGTTCTCTGCTTTTCACACACGAATCCTCATCATATTGATTGATAAATACAAATTCCTTTCTCCCTTTTTTAACATCAATTCGTTCTTTTTCAACATTAAACTTCCACAGTATCTTTGAAGTGAACAGGTAAAATTCCTTATCACCAAAACTTGCAACGGTTGTAGTGGAAATCTAGAAGGACAAGTTGACAAGTTTAAAGTTAATCATGTATTTCTGTCCTTTGTTTTACTGGGCCATAACTGGGTTTGGTATCTTCAGGATGAAAACCCTTCATCTTAACACAATTTTCAAGGATTTTTTTTTTTTTTTTTTTAAACTCCTCAGCAAAAGTTTTATAGAGAAAGTGAGCCTGAAAAATGTTCTTGGAGATGACACTACTCTCTGCCAGGACACTTTCACAAATACTGTGGGGACAGCAGGTTGTTTGCCAATGAAAAGCTACTTTCTCCTGACAAAATTGAAAATTGATGACAAAGTGATTGGGTATTTCTCAAAATGCTGTCAAATGTAATGACATTGGGTGTGTTCCAATTAGTTTTGTAGGCTTTCGAGATGCAGCTCTCTCTCCTTGCCTTCTGTGTAAAAAACTTTGTGGCGTGAGTCTGGTCTGCTGAAGGACAGCTAGAGCTGCTACAGCTCCCAGAATTTGCTGGGGAATAAATAAGGCTGCACTGACACATCTAGTCTGGACTAAATAACCAACTTCCACCTTGCAAAACTCGAGCTTTCTTGTCCAGTTTGACGTGGCGCCCAGCATCGGTCTGCAGGTCACGCTGCTGCTGAGAGAGTGGGGGGGGATTTGCTGATAAAACAACAAAGTTCATTATGTTTGGCCACTAATTAACCACACTCCTACGAAATCAGAGCTGCCACGAGGTGCCTGGGATGCGCTGAGCATCCCACCAGCAGGAGCAGAGGGGAGAGGGAAGCCAAAAGCTCCAGGAACAGCAACGGGTGTCCCCCTTTAGGCTGTGGGAGCTGGAAACCAGGATCTCCCTCTCTCCTCCCTATCTGCAGCACAAATAACATAAAGCTGGGATAGGATTGATACGGAATGCTACATAAAATGTTTGCTTATAATTATTTCTAGCACCCTTTTGAAGCTTAGGGATAAAACATTTCTAATTATTCATCGGGCCGTTGGAACTCCTAGGCCTCTGTAATAGGGATTTAGCAGAACAACAAATAACATACAGGGATCCAGATGAAAGGAGTGAATTTGAAGGGATTATTACCATAAAAAAAAAGAAAAAAAAAGAAAATGACTATTTGATGGAGTTACAACAATACACAGAGTCAGACAGGGATAGAGAAATAATGCTAATTGATAAATACATAGCTGCTTAAGCTTTAATTTGAGCTGTGGAAGAGTTGTAAAACGAGTGATACCTGTAATTTCCTTTTTAAAAAAGATCCCTCTGTTTGAAATGCATATATGAGGGAAACCTCTCAAATGCAGCTTTCCTGCCCCCCTCCTCCCATTTTCACCATATTACAGTCACGAGAAGTAATTCTTTAAAAGGCAGGACCATGAAATTTTTTATGGTCGTGGCTGGCTTACAGCTGCATGAAGATTTGCTCCCCAGTTTAGGATGGGAGCCAGGACATCTTCTGCAGGATCCTGTGATCTGCTCATGTAGGAAGCCCATGGGCCACAGGGAGTAATAGGGATTCAAGGAATGAAGAGTGGATTTTGTGCTCACTACCATGTACCACAAAATCACCGCCTCATCTTAATCAAAGCATTGCAAAGTAAAAAGCAAATCATAAAGAAACGAAAACAGAACCCCATGAAAAAGCCCCAAAGTCAGCAAAAGCAGGATTTGTGATCCATCTGAGATGCTGCCATCCCTACTCTCTCATTTTTTCAATAAAACAGACAACCTTTAGGCAATTTGTCTTAAATAAAGACACATAAAATGGGTAAGTGGAACCTAAAACACAAAATAGGATAAATCTTCCATATTCACTGCTGTTATAAGCAACATCACCACCACACCAGTGATTCCACACAAATATATATTTTTTTTGAGGATACAGAAACTGTCTTCCCTAAAGGAGGGAAGGAAACAAATCTGACTTTGCACAAACATAAAAAAAAAAAAAAAAAAAAAAAAAAAAAAAAAAAAAAAAAAAAGAAGGAAAAAACCCACGAATAATCATGGATAGGAAGCTTACCAGCTACTCTGCAAGCTGTGTGCTTCTTTATATCACAAATACTGGTTTAAAGGGCAAAGGTATGCAAAGCAGATGGGTTGTGACTATCTCTGAATCAGAATTTCAGAGTAAGACGTTCTCCAACAGCCCAATAGAGTGGCTTAGAAGCTTCCTTCTCCTCCTTAATGAAGGTAAAACACTAGCATTATAAATTGCAGCTTAGAGAAATTATGTTCAGACTTTTTTTATTTGAAAAAAAAAAAAAGAAGAAGAAGGAAAAAAAAAGATAAAAAGAGAAAACCCTTATGCTCTAGATTAGCAGGGGTGGATCGTCTTGTTGAGACTTGTGCTGCCAAAGCCTATTAAAGTAATTCACATTTTATACACAGACATTACCATTTTCTCTGAACTATAACGTCCTTGGAGCATTACTCCACAGAGACATCCAAAATCCACTTTAGATGGGGCACAAAGGCACAGTTTGAGATTTACCTGTGTGACTTGTCTCGCAGGTGACAGGCATTAAGGAAGGAAATCTACACTTCTGTCAGATAAGCAGGAATTCCTGGTTCCTTAATTCACTTGAAGAGAAAGGATAATTACCTGAACTAAATTTCTGCGCCCATCTCAAATGGACTCTAGGGACAATCCTGCAGATTAATGCTCTAAGAACATAAGATTCAGAAAGAGAACGTAGGGATGTATGAAATAGGATCTCTTTTAACAACCTGGATCAAAAAACTGTATCCTGAAAGGAGGGGAGGGAGAAGCAGAGGAAGGGGCAAATCCAGAGCAGCATTAATGCACTCTGCTGCCTCAGCAGAACCAGATTTTGACAATAACAATAACGATGATTTTTATAGGCTCACTTTTTTTCCTCTACTTTCTGACGGATTTGAGAGATTTCCACAACCTGGACGCTTCAGGCAAGATCCTCAGGTGATGTAAATCTGCATTGTTCTTCTGAAACACCGACAGATTCAGCCCTTCACACCCTCTACAGCTTTTCTGCTCATCTGCAGTATCATAATCATCTGGTAACATTAATTAATTTTCTCAGTTTTTTTTTTATGCAATGCTGCCTCTGTCTCCTCTCCGCCTCAAATTGTTTTGATTTTGTTCCTTTTTTTTTTTTTTCGTCCTTTCTTTTTTTTTTTTATTTATTTTATTGCTGTTGCTGCCCCACGTCCGCTAAGTAAATCTGCGGCGTGTTACTTTAAAAATGAAATAAAGCTCGTGTCGGTAGTGACAGTCAATAACACTACAGCATTATAATCAATTGCTATTTGTAGCAGCAGGACTAGCAGTGGGGGCAGATCAGTGCAAATTACTGTCACTGTGTGCTGTCGTGTGGTGCAGCCAGCCTGGATCACGGAAGACAAACGATCCCAGATCCAGCGGGATGCAGAGGGGGCTCAGTCGTACCTGCACAGCCACGCACAAAACACGAGGGGAAAGTGGGTTATGAACCTGCAGGATGGAGAGGGAAGAGAAATAAATGAGATTAACTCAGTTGCGCTGCTGAGATCCCGGGCTAAACGCTCCTGCTTTCGTGATGGGCTGGAGGATGGAGGATTACAGGTATCCAGGGATCTACGAAAAAGGTTGGATAGCTCTAAAGTGAATGCCAGTGACGTCTCTGTTGTAGTTTAAACTGAGGGTTTGTACAGACTCCTGTAAGCCATGGGGGTCCTCAGTTCAAAACACCTGTTAGGATCAATAATAATGGCAAAAATGAAATATGATAGCTCCCCCTCCCAATCTTTCTGGAGAACCAGGAGTGTTTGTTGCTGCTGAGGATCACAGCGATGCAATTTTTTGTCTGTGTTTCATTTGAGGAAAGAGATCCAGGCACTGATCTCAGTGGGGGAGAGAGCTGTTATCTCAGAGCTGGGCTCTGGGAGCAGCAGGTCAAACAGGTAATTTTAAAGATGGAGCTACCCAACTCTTCGTGCTTCTGCACACTCCTTCCTCCATGAATTTGGCAATTTGGAACCCCTGTGCTTAGGGAGCAACGCAAATGGTGTTCAGTGGGGAGAGAAGAAACCCAATGCAGATCAAGGTCACATCCTCTGGAAAACAAAGCCTTGGCTGGCAAGCAGTGTATGGTTACGAGGTTACATCTGATTACCTGGCTGAAGGGTGTCTTATTTATCTGGGAGGCTGCACTGCAAAATCCAGCCCCCTGTTTTGCTTTCCAGCAGGGAGAGCAGGAAGAGGAAAGGAAAAGCCCACCTCAGGACCCCCCAGCTCCTCACACACCCTCCTGGAGAGGGTGATGCAGCAGCAAGGCCAATGCAAACACTGAGCTCACTTCTGGGACTGCTGCAAAGGATGACAATTTATTGCCCTTTTTAATGATAGAGTTTGTGATATGCACACTTGCCAACTGGGAACTGGAGTGAGATCAATGAGTTATTTTACATAGGTCCCTGTATCCTGGGCCAGAATGAAACTGTTGACCCAGAGGTGAAAGACTCTAATTTTATTTCCAGTCCCTCTGAGTCATGTAGTCACCAGAAATAACACTGACAGCAATAAAACCAAGCAAACAAACAAAACTAAGCAAACATCAAATATGAAGGGAAAAGGGCTTTGCCAAAGAGGCTCAGCACACGTTTTGTGAGACGGCGTAATCTTTGACAGGGAAATCTGGACCATAAAAGCCCCTCTCTCCTGGAGCCCAGTGTTCTCCTCTGAAGACAAATGTTTTATAATAAATATTTCTGTGCCTGTGGAGCTTTGTGCAAAGTCGGACATGATATTTTTGGCAACGTCTGCGTGTCAGTAGGAATCTGAGAAAGTGTCACACACTGTACTGGAGCTGGCCGGTTGGTGAGAGCCATGGGTTTGAATTTACATGTCACACGTGTGATGGGCTGGGCCGAGCAGAGCCAGAGAAACAGGAACAATTCTTGTCTTCAGCCTTTTTATCCACGTTAATCCATGACCTGAGTCACAGAATTCATGTAAAGTTGTGGCATCTGACTTCACCTCCCTACTGCCAATTCTCTCCACCTTCCAAGAGCACAGAGCTGATGCCCTTGTATATTTTTAGATCCAACATTTTCCCTCTTTAGCAAAATCAGAATTGCTCCTTCTTATTATTACCATTAATATTATGAATACTAATAATAACCATCATCATCATCATCATGGATTTTTCACTGCCCCTTTAGAAGGTAGTTTCCAAAGGAAATTTCTGTGTCTATTCCTGGCTAACGGGTATAGCAGTTTGGGAAAAATAATCTTCCACTCAAAGGCAGTTTAACTTCCAATAAGGACTTTTTGGCTCACAGATTGTTAAGGAAAATTGCTTCGTTTTGCAGCTGTAATTCCTGTGTTTAAATGAATGGGATTTTCCTTCAGAGAGATTTGAACTATGGAATTTTCCTTTGTTGGACAAGAAGCAACGGAGTGTTTGCTGCTAATTAAGCCAAATAAATTAGCTGAAAAGGAAAATGAGTTGATTTTGAAGGAACTTCATCCTACAATTGCAGTTTTGAGTAGAAGAGAATTTAATCTAATTTAATTTTTTTTTTCCTTAAATTTCAGGGTTTCTGCTTCTCCATTATTTTGAGGACTATCAGGGATCCCTCCCCATTGATGTAAATCACTCAGCTTTATGTGATCTGTGTTTAGGGTCTGATTCTATTACCAGTGAAGGCAACAGGGTTTGGATCAAACCTTTTACAGTCAGTGTTTTTTAAGGTCTCAGACAGCAAAGATTCAGCTCTCGAGCACCCTGAGATCAATCACTAAATTCAGAAAACTGGAACACATGCACCGAAATCACCACATTCTGTAGTGACAAAATATTTTGCAGAAACACGGCTGTGATGCTGTTAGTGGCTTGGTTTGACCTGATTTTCCTCTACACAAACAGAAAATGTCAATGGGAGACGCCGACAGCAGATTTCATGGCTTTGGAATTTGATATTACTATGGATTTTAAAACATAAGGGGGAAATGCATAAAGGCAAATGAATGCACTGCCTGATTTTTTTTAACCTGTTCAGCAACAAAATGGTTGTAATATTGAAATATTGCAGAGCACAAGCACTGATTTCCTAATGTTTCTATACATTTTATACCTCTAAACTCAGAGAAATTGATAATAATCTGAAGAAAAATAATTACTTTGGTGAAATATTCTCACTGTTGTGAAAATACTCTTTGAGAAAGACTTTTCGGTTAGCTTTTTTGATTTTTCTGGTGTTTGGGGAGTTTTGCTGAGTGACTGGAGCTGCAAAGTTAATAAAAATCAATATACACTTTGCTGCAGTGGGTAGAATCTTTTTTTAATCCATTTTGAGGAGTGTAACCACTGGGATAAACAGCACAACAGTATCCCTAACATTATCAAAAAAAAAATAAACTGTGTATTTTAATTAGCTTGAAAGGGTCAAATGGCAGGCAAAAAAAAATCACCTGTGATACAAAAAGTCTGGCTATTATAATGATACAGAGTGTAATTCAATATATCTGTTTAGATATTGACCTTCTGCATTATTAATGGCTTTGAAAAGGCTACTGCTGTCTTGCAACTCTTTAACAGGTGGAAGCCACTGGAAACCCACCATTTATTGGTTTCTACATGCCAGATTACTTTCCAGCTAAAAGCCAGTGCAGATATGTTTGCAGCCTGAATGTAAGAGGGAATCCTGATTTTTGTGGCTTGGTTGTTTTGGTATTTTTGTCTGAAGCTTCTTCTCTACTTCCTCCCCATCCATAAAAGATCTTATTGTGAAATAAGAATTGAATTCACATTAAAAATAGCAATTTTTTTTTGTTGTTGTAAAAGAAGTTCATTCGGATAGGAGAGATTTTGACATCCCTGTCTACCTATCTGAGCAGCCTTCAGCTTCAGAAAAATCCTCATTTGTTTGAGATACTTGGTAGCCCAAAGTCCCTATGAGATACCTCAGATTTTCTGATAGTCAGTTGAATCCCTGATTACAGAGCAGTAACCACAACAAAAATATTCTCTTTTCTCTAT
Organism: Phylloscopus collybita; assembly: GCA_027886175.1. Classification (NCBI taxonomy): domain Eukaryota; kingdom Metazoa; phylum Chordata; class Aves; order Passeriformes; family Phylloscopidae; genus Phylloscopus; species Phylloscopus collybita. The sequence goes on along the minus strand of JAJNNQ010000031.1, from coordinate 3,345,539 downwards.
ATTCATCTTCCAACAATATTTTTTTTGTGTTAGATTCCATGCCCACATGTGATCCCAAGGCAGAGCATAGGGCCTCCCACACTAAAGGCACCAGAAATACTATCAATGCAAATTTTGGCATTAGTTTTATTTCCTGGCTTTTTTTTTTTCCTTCCACCATCAATTAAATTCCATCACTGCAAGAATAAATATTCAGACATCACCAGGTATACCTGGTTGGGCAACAGCTTCAGTATTTATCTATTTTTTTTTTATTTTCAGAATGTTGTTTTTGATTAATTTGCATATTAAAAAATGAAATATGTTTCTTGTCTTCTAGGATTTTCAGAAACATTTCTTGTTATATGAGCTAAATTTGAAGATCTCATTTCCGCCCCCCCCCATCTTTATCAATTATATAATAGAGAAAATTAAAACGACCATAATGACATAGTATTTCTTTGCTGCTGTGGAAAAATCAGTTAAATATAAACCAATATTTTACCAAATCCCTTGTGAATATTTCCCCTAAGGGCCGGATCCTGTGTGACTTTCAACATAGCAGAAGGAATTTATGTGCAAATCAACCATCAAGCATAAAACAACAATAGAGACGAGGGAAAAAACCCCAAAGAAATAAATAAAAAAGAATAAATTTCAAATTATGTCAAAATTCTAAATATACTATAAGAAAGACTACAAAACCCCCCTATTTCTATAGCTTTTCCGATGGTCCTTTTGCTGACATTTTTGAAAGGCAAATGTACAATTCTATTAGGAGAAACCTTAAAAAAATTGCCATGACCTCATTTGCAACATCACCAAACATGAGCATTTCCCTTCATTCTAATTGCCAGTCTATTTACATACATTATGCTATATTCAATGTATAGTGATGTCCAACTGATTTGGAAGTGCTGACCTACAAGCAGAAAACAGATAAAAGCAGATATTAATTTATTTTTAAACATTTGTTCTGATATTAATGGTCTGTTTGTAGTTGATTTTGTTTCCTTAGGAAGAGAATTTATGTGTTCTATGGGTTCTCCTGGACCAGGGAAAGTGAAAGTGTGCTGTGGGGATTTCAAACTGGAGTCGACTTCCAACAAAATCATCATCCCACAGAATCATTCCTATTCCATTAGCTAACATTTGCTTCCTGTGGATGGTACTGGAAGGTGCACCAGTGAGACAAGCCAGTCTTGTAACTTCTCATCTCTGGATCTTTTCCTCATCACAGACTTCATCTGCTGATTGATCCAGGGCAGTTTTGCATGCATCTAACCCTCTTTCTATTCCTTGGGATAAGTGGAAATAGGTGGGGGAAATATTCTGTGATCTACTGTGACAGAGGAAGGAAGATCTATTTGAAGGAAGATCTTTTTCCTTCTCACACTGGAGTCAGACAAGGAAATCTGAGCTTGGAACTACAAGGGGCTTTCCTTCACTTAGGTTTGCTCACAGGAAGCTGCTCCAGCCATTTGGGCAAGGAATTCCTGAGTTCATCACAACCACAAATTCACCTGCAAATATTCTCATCCTTCCCAACTGCTGCAAAACACAGCCAGCCTCCTGAACTCCAGGTATTTTTAAGGTCCAGCCAGACTGAGATTCTGACATGTTTGTGCTTTGTTTTTGGCTTTGTTTTTGACAATTTTATGTTGCCGACCAAATCCAAGAATTCCAAGTCATAGCATGTCATCCCTTCCACTCCTCTGAACTCCAGTGAACTGCTGACAATGTCTAAAGAAAACCTACTTGATGGGCTTTTGGATTCAAGGGCTCTTGGATCCAAAGGTAATCTTTGAATTCAATCTTGAATTCAAGGTAAGCTCACAGATCCCTGACTGTTTCTCCAAATTAAATCCGACTTCTGATTTTATTTAAGCTCTAGGTAAGCTCATAAATTCCTGATTGTTTCTCCAAATTAAATCTGAATTCTGATTTTATTTAAGGTTTCACAATTACTTTTGACTTTTTCCCCAGAGGAGATAAATAATATCTCTGTACTTCCAGGTTGATTGAAATATGGGATTCACAGAATTGGCACCAACACAGCACTTGCTCACATTTCCAAGAGTCAAGACTGAAAACACGCAACAGAATTTAACTCAGTAAAAATATATGGAGTTAAAATGATGGTTCTCATTTTCTTGCAGTGCCATGTGTTCCAAAACAATGGCTAAGGGTGAATTATTGCTGCTGAGAGAAGCATTTTCTGGTGACTCACCAAAGTCTCTGGCCTGGACTTCAACAGAGAAATTCCCTCGTCAGACTAGGAACAGCCTTGTGTTTCACTGGAAACGTGCTGACTGGGCTGCAACTCTTTGAACAATGCATGGACATACACCCAAAGATAGATCCTGCATTATGTCCCAAATGAACAGCTCATTTGTGAAGAAACTGATATTTAACAACAAACCCTGGTGCTGTGGGTGGAGGCAGTGGGCCAGAGTCAGGAGGTCTGGGGTGATCTCAGCTCTGCCAGTCCTCGTGTCATGGTTGGCCAGAGCTCTCAAAGTCCCCAGAGCAAACTGACCTCTAAGAGTTAGGGGAAATTTACCTCCAAATATTATTGGCACCTTCAGTGTCACCTAGGACATTGCACTGCTTTTTGAGAGAGGTTGGAATTACGGATGCTTCATGGTTCAAACCTGTTGGGGTGGGTCCAGATAAAGGATAAGGGGAGTGGCTTCCAACTGCCAGAGGACAGGATTAGGTGGGGTATTGGGAAGGAATTCCTGGTTGGGAGGTGGGGAGACCTTGGCACAGGGTGCCACGAGCAGCTGTGGCTGCCCCTGGATCCCTGGAAGTGTCCAAGCCCAGCTTGGACAGGGCTTGGAGCAGCCTGGGGCGGTGGGAGGTGTCCCTGCCCATGTCAGGGGGTGAGACAAGAAGGTATTTGAAATCCCTTCCAACCCAAACCATTCTGTGAATCTATGATTCATTTCTCTCATCCCTAGTACAAATATGTGCACGTTTGCAGTGCTTAGAGCACTAATTTTTCACCTTTTTCTGCAATTTCAGCGGGAAATCAGAGTCACCAGCATCAAGAGGTGGGGAAAGGACGGCACTGCCTGCTAGCCATGGCTGCAGCCCCAGTTCTGGGAACCCACACAAGACTTACCCGTTGAGGTTACGGCCTTGACACCAAGGATCAGACAAGGTGCCTTCTATTCACAACAATGGATGATGAAAGCAGAGCACTCAGCCTCCTGCCTTTATGGATCCATGCAGTCAGGATGCCTTTCCTGCACCCAGGAGCTATTGGAGGTGGCAGAGAGGGGCAGAAGAGGCGTTTTGCAGCACCCAGGATCATGGCTGGCAGGGGCAGGGGCAGCAGCCTGTGTTTGTGTCCCCTAATGTCCTGAGACAGGGAAAGGAGGGACGGGCAGAGGAATATTCTGCACACTTCTAAAGAGGACTAATAACGACTGACTGAAATCACTCCCCCCTGGCCATGAGGAAAATGAGGAAAGGCTCGGGGTCCAGATTCTGCCAGCGGCATCCAGCGCCAAGGAAGGTGGTGCTGAGCAGAAGTATCTGTTTCAGCATCTCTGTGCTAGAGAGATGCCCCTCCTAAGTGCCTTTGCCAGAGTCCCTGGAGGACATCTGAGCACCTCGGCACTTTGCAGAGCCTCCAGCACTGCCCCTCTCCCCCCGGGGGCCCCGCGAGGCCGCCGCTGCAAAAGCCATAATTCAGCCTTTAATACAGTGATGCTCAACGTGACGGGTTTCCCTTTTGAGGGCACGCTGATTTGATCTGATGGAGGCGCGGAGCTGCGCAGGTTTCCCCTGCATTTCTGATGATTTTTTTTTGGTATAAAACATGCAAATCCCACAGCGCATCCCCCTGTTTTCTGTGGCATTATGTCTGCAGAGCGGTGTCACGAACGATGACACCTCTTCACAGAGAAACAGAGAAATATCTTCTGCAGGATGCGAGATTTCTAAGGGAAGCTTCCCTGTGACACGAGCTGTTGAACTGTCTCCATAGAGTTCTGATTTAATTTGAACTGCTCTTGCCACTCCATCACAAACAGCACCGTCCAAAAATGCTAGACAATAATTAGATTTCAAAGGGAAATATTAATTAGGAAAGGCACAAGTGAGCTGCCTCTTCATTTAAAAAATATTTCCTTGCAATTTATGTTCAGTTCTTCTGAATAGCCCAGGAGTTGGAGAGATTAAAAAATTATATTGAAGCCTCCTACTTTTGAGGTATTATCAGTGAAAGGACTCTCATCCAGTTTTTACAATTATGCATTTTTAAAATGTTATCTTCCTATCTCTTCCTATCTTCTTCATTATTTTCTTTGAACTAGATACTTTTCAAATGTGTTCATAAGGTGATGTTATTCTGATGTATAAATCAAATTTCCTCTATCTAAATATGTGCAAACCTATAGTTTGAACATATTTAAAAAAATATGAAGGAAATAATAATCAGAGACAAAATGGATGAAGAGGTTTAACTTTCAACATGAAGAAACATGCTAATGTATTTTCAAAATCTGTGTGGTTTGGATTTATCCTGGACCTTCTTAAGGCAGGATAAATACATGAACTTCTTTTTCAAAATATATTTTCATATAGCTAAATTATATTTGAGTTGTCCTCTGTCCTTCTCTCCTGCCCACAGAACATGGGCTATACACATGCATATTTATTCAAATTTCTTTTTCTTGTAGACATTCCCGCAGCTCTTTTGTTGGCCAACTGTAAACTGATCACTTACAATTGTACTTGAGTGTTTAGTGACCAGAAAATGTACAAATGCTGCTGCTGCCAGAGTAACTGAAAGTGCACAAGCAGATTGAGGGAAATACTACAGGCAAAAATTAGCCATCATTAGTTACCCCTGCTAATATTGCAGAAAATTGAAATGCTTGCCTCACTGAGAATTGAAGAGCATTTCTGAAGTTTATCCAGAACAAAATATCTGACTTTTAAACACAAATAAGATATAAAGTGCCTCCATGCATTGTTGGGCTGCACGGTAGCAGTTTGCAGGGAAATCTGCTAAAGCCCCTTCGTGGGAATCAATCCCAGGGAAATGCAGCCCTGTTAATTACAATTTTAACAGCTTCAGATGCCACGTTAGGAGCAGCGGGGAGAGGAGAGGGAGCAAACTGGGTCTCTGCTCACAATGATAAACACAAGACCATAAATGTCAGACAAAGGCCAAGAACGATGCAGAGGAGAGATTGCCGGAGTCCCAGCCTGAACGGAGGCAATGTTTGTTGGGTTGTGGTTGGGGTTTTTTGTTCCACCCTGAAAACGAGGCAGTAAGTGCAAAATGCAACGATAATCCTACAAAATACCTCTGCCCTCATAGAAGAGCCTAAGCCCCACCACTCTTTATGCTTAGGACATGGGTCTCTGTTTTGTTTCTTCTGGATTTTATGTTTCTTCCATATTTTATGGGTTTTTTTTTCCCGTACTTTATGTTTTTAACGCTGTTATCTTGGAGGGAACAAATGTTCATGCAAGAAGATGCAGAGCAGCAGCTCGTTCTCTCTCCAATTTGTTCAATTCAAAGCCATGCCCTTCTGAAGGTGTCACAACCCCTTTTATCACTTCTCACGTTTTCCAGCCCTCCCTCGTACATCCTCACTAGCTTCACCCCAAACCTTCCTCCCAAAGCGTTTTTTTTTTCTTTTTTTTTCTTCCCAGGAAAACAACACAGCACCCTCTTTTTTTTTACCCTGGCAGTGCAGAGGTAACCTTGCACTGACATTTTGGGTGTTTGTTGCAACTTGCACTGATATTTTGGGTGCTGGCTGTCGCAGATGACCTTCCCGCCGATATCTCTGCCGAGCGCGTTCCGGCAGCACCTGTTAGAAGTGCTACGGGCTTCCATGCACATGTGGCACCATATTGGAATGCTGCAGTTCATTTGGCAGGCTGCAGGAAGGTAAGGGGACGTGTTTGCCCAGCATATTTCAGCAGCATTACAGTTGGGTCAAGGGAGCCCTTTGAAATATTTCCCGCAACGTCGAGGTTCAGGCTCGATAAGGTATAAAATTGCAGGAGGTTCATTTTGGATCCTCATTACCCAAACCAACCAACCAAGGAGATAACATAGGAAAAACATTCTATTTCCTTTTCTTTCCCTTTTTTTTTTTTTTTTTTTTTTTTTAAGATAATGCCATCAGACACAAGGAAAGGTTAATAATTAACCATGGTGAAGACACCTTTTTAGCAGTCGTCCGAAAAATAAAATGCGCTACAATTCTGATGGTTCTAAAGCTGTTCTCCTCCTTGTGAAAAATTAAAATTTCACAGACCTCAGTGCCTCCCCAAATGCCAAGGCTTCCAAACAATACAAGAAAACTGCTAAAATAATTTCCTGAACAAACAAAAAAGCTCAACCTGTGTATCAAAGCTCATACATCTTACATGTTCTCTTGTCTCTTCCTATTTATATTTGGATTTCAGCACCTAACTGTACAACTGGAGCATTATTTTGTGTCTCTCTCACACTGCAAAGATTTTTGTTATTTTTTTTTGTAACACTAGCAGATATGTCTGATTATTATTTCTATTAAACTTTGATTTGGAAGTGCAGGGAAAAGAAATGTTAAACAACAAAAGCCACTTTAATCTTGCCTCCACAGGTAATTACTGATTTGGGAACCTTTTGTAAATGCACAACATCCACTTTCACTGAGCCAAATGAACAGAAGATGTTGCAATAAACATATGAAGTTATTTGTACATAATCCTAAGGCATTCAAGGTAAATTGGATCCAAAGAAAAATTAGGGAGCCACAACAAAACAGCCAAACAACCAACCCACCTCATGCTAAAATAAAAAAGGCTATCAGCAAATATAGTGCTGAGGTATTGTTTACCCCTTCAAACTGTGTCTCTTGTACACTCTTACACCTACACAGCTACAACAATTCAGTTTCTAAGAGGAAGGAAACACTGTGCAATTATGTATTTAATATTTATACCTGAAAACACTGGGTAACAACTATGAGATTACCAGCAAACACTATATCATGAAAAACATTTTTATCATAATTTCATCCCAGGGTGCCTTTACAAAACCAGCAAGAACAACGAGCAGAACTAATCCTGTACTGCTGTTGCTGCAGCCTCACCTCTCTGTCCACTCAGACTTTGCTTTACATCTTTAGGCTTAGTTTGTCTCTGACCTGAAATAACAAAGCTGTGAACTGTTAACCGGAGGGGGGAACCTCAGGCAGTCAACTTTTAATCTTCCAGCGTGGCAGTTCTTATTCTGTCAATAATAAACACATTTGTTAGCTATGCCTTGTGCAGCCTTGTGTGTGCATCTGTCCATCCCTGAGAGATGTATTGGCACTGGGCTATTAGCAACCAATAACGCCACGTGAGCACAGCAGCATTATTTAAAGGGAAAAGGGAAGGAAAATAAAATAAAAAAAAAAAGAAAGAGGAAAAAAATAAGACCTCATATATATAAAGATGAGAGTCAGAGATGTAAGTCCCCAGCTGATGGAGGAGAAAGTGGAGAAGAGCAGAGTGGGAGGAACTCTCTCTGCTGTGGTTACATTATTGTGGTATTAAATCGAGTTATATCATCACTTTCTCACTCCCCAGGAGTGGCACAGATGGGAAAGCGTGGTGGGAGAGCACCAGGAATAATGTTGGCGTGCATTGCTGCTGCGAGGTGAGGACAGAGGGCTGAGCTCCTCGCAGGTGAGCAGAAAACCGCCAGAGGAATGCAAAGCTCCATCCCCAACCTCCTTTTCCCAAGGATTTCCATGGCAGCCGTGTGGTTTCTCCTCCCATCCCACCCCGCCACTGAGCCTCCCCGTGGCCCCTCACTGAGGACATGCCCTGCAAGGTTAATTTTTTCACGCTTCCTCTGTCTATTTTTTAATCTCCACTGTGATTCCCCGGGGGTAGAGCACAAGAACAGATAATTTTTTTTTTTTTCTGCACACTTCTCTACACGTTTGAATTCATCTCCCACATCCCAGAAACGAAGGGACCCAGCCTAAAAAACACTTCCTCGACCCATTCCTTCAGAAAAGGTCTTTGCTGTGACAACTTAGGAAACTTAAACCCATGATTTATAGAAAAAAAATACAAGGAAGAAAAATGGCCACAGGCCCTTGAATGTATATTCTCAGACTTATTGAAGCCAACTGGCTGAAGGATGCCAAGTCAAATTGTGTTACTGTCCACAGAGCCTGCTTCAACCAGCTTTTTTTCAAGATACACTTTCCACTTTTCAGAACAAGCAACAATTAGACTAAATCAACTTAATCTCACAGATCCGCTCAATTTTGATCCAAACTACAGATAAAACTGAGCTGATGGGTGCTAAGGATGTTTTGTAATATTAATACGTGGCGCTGGACTATGCAGCTTCACAGTAAAGTTCCCGTAATTGGAATTTTTATCCCCTGGAAGTCAGAAAAAATTATTGACAGTTTCTGGGTCCTAAATGCATCACCGTTTCAAGTAAAATAACAAGCTTTGCCTCGGGCTGTAGTTCATGCTATGTGATCACTTGATACTTTGTCTGTGTGGCTTCCCATGGCAAGAGAGAAAGGCAGAGACAGAGAGGAGCCTCCGTCGGAGGAGGAGGAGGAGGAGGAGGGAGGCAACAGATCGCTTCACAAGCAATTATTATTTTTATTATATTATTTCAACATCGTGATAATTAATGACTGAACTTCCCAACGTGTTTGTGTGAATTCAGCGTGCTGATAAGAGAGCGGCTGCCTTGTGGGTGATTTGTATTTTTCCCTGATTTTTTTTTTTTTCCTTTTTTCCTTTTTTTTTTTTTTTTTTTTTTTTTTTTTTTTTTTTTTTGCCTGGGTGCTTCAGCAGCAGATTGCTGCTCTCTAACTGCATTACTGGGGTGGGGTGGGGGGGGTAACTGGAAATGTTTTACAGGCAACTTCTGCCATTTAGCATACAACCGTAATATGGTTCTATTATCCATTTTCAATCAATATTTAACCTTTTCAATGAACAACTTAAGTGTACTAAGCCAGAAGGAGGAAAGCTAATTGCCACATGATATATTTGGTTTCCAGGTATACTCAGCTGGCTAAAGTAAAGTTAATTAGGTTATAGGTAGCACAGCAGCATTTAGAAAAATACATCTTCTGCCTCATAAACCTTTTGTTCAGTCAATAGCATCAACAAATACTTGCAGATGATGGCTGTAACATGATGACCATCACTTGGAGACCCAGGCTGTGAGTTCTGCCCTTGCAAATGGCCTGTGCTACCAAAGGACATTATGGAAAGTGATGGGAGTGGGTTGTGGTCACCACACATCTCCACTTCCAGCTTTGGCTTTCTGCTCAGGATGACATTTGTGAGCCCAGCTGTAGGAAAGCCAAGTCCTTGGTGACTCTCTAGTGGGTAGCAGAGGTCTTTTTTTTTCTCCTTTTCTTTTTTTTTTTTTTTTTTTTTTTTTTGGGGGGGGTGTAGTAGATAAAACCCAAGCAATTAAAAAGCTTTATTGTTATACTGTAAAAAAGCTCATTGTTTATGGTAACTGGGCTGAAGCAGTATAAGCTTGAAAATACTGTTGTTCTTAATTAAAGGATGTTATTGTCCACTGTTCATATATGATGGCAGTTCCATTGCACCCCTCAGAAACCTTTCTGCTTTGCTATTGCAATGCCCCAAACACCAAATCACTTGGAGAGTGCAGTCTCTCTTGGAAAGTCCTTCTTTCACTGACAATCACAACAGTCTTCAGGACAGGTGTAAGGTGGTGTTTTCAAAGCAGAAAAATAACATTTAGAATTCACAATGTCAGTGTTAATGAAGAAAAAAAATAATAAATTAAAAAAAAAATTAAAAACAAAGGAAAGTTTGCTTAGAAGTTGTCCCCATTGAGCTATTTCTTTAGCATTTCATCCACTGTAAGTGTATATTTTGTATTTGTTCATCTCGTCTGGTGCTCACTTCTATGACATGAATTTTCATTTCTTAAAAAAAAAAAAAAAAAAAAAAAAACAGGAAAAAACCCCAACATTCTAAGGACAAGTTAGAAAATCCTGAACACCTATCTAGACTCAAGAAAACTGTTCTGTTCAAGGAAAAAAAAAAAAAAAAAAAAAAAAAAAAAGAATGACTGCCACCCATTTAACTGATGGGAGCCTTCCCCTGGATCAAGCTTTAGATCCCTTGCTTATTTGCCAGTGAATACTGTATAATAGGGATTCCAGGGAAGTCAAATGGCAAGCCAGGCAGTGATTTCAATGAGCCCCAAACTAGGCCCTGAATGATCAACACTGATCCTTATTATTTGAGGGTAATAATGTGCCCCTCTAGTTTACCCAAAGTGGCTGCTCTGAATATGCTATAGTTTCACCAGGAGTGAACGAATGCATCTGTCTTCATGAATGGTGATTAAAAAAAAATGCAAATCTCCTTACATCTTTTCTTCCTGACATTAGGTCATTGCTTTATGGCCTTCCTTTCATTTGCACATCCATAGTAATTTCTATTTTGGGCCACTATTGAAAATATGAGATTCACTGGGTCCAAATAGACATTCTTATAATAAGCAGATTGTACCGAGCTACAAAAGCTGCAGTATAATAAAACAAATTGTATGAATGTGAGAAGAATGTGTAAAGAAGTTTCATCATAAAAAAAAAAAAAATGACCAATAACATTAAGATGTTTTGTGCGAGGAAAACACTCCAAGCACTGTTCTTTGTTACTGTATAAAAAGCCTTTTAGCAATTGCTGTTCCTTGACACAGGGTCTTTATATGGGGAATAATTTATTGCCATACCTGTAACTGAAATAATGACTAAATCATTTAAAAAAAAAAAAAAAAAAAAAGTCTCACAGCTCCAACAGAGTAAATCTTCCACAACTTGCTGCAGTGCTAATCGTAAGCATGTTATACAGTAAGTTTGCCTGAAGCTAAGTTAAGCAGGCAGATTAGGACTGTAATATAGTATCAGGGCTCATAAATCAAGTGTGCTTGCAGATTTTCTTTCACTTACTGCTCCTTCTTACAGTTCAGACAAGTCATAATTACACATCAGTAGGCATTGTGAACAGAGGAATGAGCTACAACATAACGCACAATAAACCCTGTCATATAAAAGCAAACTGGATAAAATAACAGAAGCAATACTCCATTTTACAACATCACACTAAAGAATTACACCACGCCATTGTGTAATATTCTGATCAATCACCAGCCCATCCACAATTGGCAGTCCCAGGAGGCTAAAATTTACTATTCAAAGACGTTTTCCATTTGTAATTATTATTATTATTACGATGATTATTATGATTATAATATATGGCGAATGAGAGCTTAAAAAAAGCCAGAGGTTCAAAATAAGAAGTGCTGGGTGCAAAATACAATTAAAGATATTTTCCTAAAGCTTCGCCACGCAGGCAAGCTTTTGGCAAATAATAGTGGGGGAGAGGTAGAGGATTTTTTTTTCATTCATATTTTGTGAGCATTATGACACTGAGCACAGGTACTGTGTGCTATCTCCTTCAGAGCAAAGCTGGGCTGACTGATGTCTCCTCGTTATTCCAGGGCTTAGAATGAGATCAAAGGTGCTCCGGCTTTAGCGTGTGACATCGGCGGAACACTGGGAATGGGATTTGGAGAAATGAGAAAATACAAAGTACTGGGTATTTTAATTCTAATGAAACACTTCCCCAAAGAGGCAGGGTGCAGCAGGTAAATAGCAGCCCCTGCACGTAGGCACGTGTGGGGGCGTTCCTGCCTTCTCCCCTGGAAAACTATCCAACATTTTCACTTTTTTTTGTACAAAGAGAGCAGATAGCTGCCCCTGATTCCACTCGCACAACTCCACAGCTCTTTTGGTGCCAGATAATTTGTGTTGTTGCCAGATAAGCTGTGTGGCAGCCCTGTGGTTCTTTCCTTGCTGCATTCCACCTCCAGGTGATTTTTCCCCACGTGATTATGATCAAGTCCCCCTATTTGTGCCTTGCAGAAGGTGTCATAGGTTTGTGCATGGGGAGGAGCACAGAGAAGACAATTATGCTTCCAGAGAGCCAAGCTCTTGGAAGATTGGCCAAGTATTCATTTTGGGTTGGCTCAGGTAAGTAAAATTCACCCCTGGTAACGACGTATCAATAGAATTTAATATTTTAATTTTCAATTAATTTAATTTTTACTAAAGGTACACATTAAGCTTTACTGCTGTTCTTTTCATGTTGGGGTTTGTGATCCTATATAATTTAATGTGTTTTTAAAATGCCTGGCAGTATGGCAGGTGGAAAAAGGGAATTCTGTTGTATTTCTCTGGTTTATTGTGGATTATGTCCTACCTCCTTCAGGGAAAAAGAAGAAAAAAAAAAAAAAGAAGGGAAGGGAAGGGAAGGGAAGGGAAGGGAAGGGAAGGGAAGGGAAGGGAAGGGAAGGGAAGGGAAGGGAAGGGAAGGGAAGGGAAGGGAAGGGAAGGGAAGGGAAGGGAAGGGAAGGGAAGGGAAGGGAAGGGAAGGGAAGGGGGAAAAAGACAAAAACAAAAACTACATCAAAAACTCCAGGAGGTTGAAACCTGAAGATACAACACATCCGGCATCTCAGTCAGATGGAACTTCCCTTTTCCAACTTGCCCTGATCTTTGCAGCATCCCCCTCTGAATCAGTTTCCTTTCTTCAAGACTCAGCTGGGAAAAGTTCTGATATTTTTGATAAGAGAAAGGGTAAAGATTTTCAACTAAATTTGAAGAGAAAAGTGAGAAGATACAGGCTTAACCAAGGAACTCCTCATGCATATTACTTTTCCTTTACAAAATGCAAAAGGGTGTTGAGCTAATTTACAGAAAGCAAATTTCTGAACACGGTGCCCTCCTGTGTCCTCACCATCTTTCTGTGCCCTCACCATTCTCCTGAGGCCACCCTTGCTCTGCAAGAAGTGCTTTAATCTGATAAGCTCACTTGTCTTGTCTCCAGAAGTGTAACAATAATCATCTTACTTCCCTGCAAACCATCTCTGCTGCTGCTCTCCTGCCACACGTCCCCTCGGAGCTGTTGGGCAGAGGGCTCCAGAGGGACAGTGACCACCCTGGAGCCAAGTCCACCTTCTGCAGCAGAGACATTTGCTTTTTACAGGCATCAGCTTCTCTGTCAGAGCTTCCCACACATCTCCCCCCATCAGATCTCGAATTCGTGGCAGACACACAGAGAAGGAACTGTCTCCCACAGGGAGAGGGCTGAGGAGCACTGGGAGATTCAGGAGCTGGAGGAGAAGTCAGACATTGAAAAGCAAATCACCTCAAACCATCCCTCTAAAATCATCCTAATTCCTAAGATGTATGGTGAGCATCCTACTCGACCAACGTTATTAAAGACTCTTATTTATTATCTGTGATTGTCTGGGAGACAAAAGGCTGGTTTAAAGCTGATATGTGCAGAAAGGCATTCCAGCAAGCAGGGTGGGAGCAGATTTCCCCCTGTGTTGCGCCAGCACATGGTACCTCAGTCCACTCTAGAGTCCTTGGCCATGTCCTCAGACCCCCTAATCTATTCTCACACACACAGTCTTTCCATAAAACAATCAGCTCTTGTTCCCTCAGCTAGTTATGGAATCAGTGCAGAGACAGAATCCAGCTGTTGGGGGTTTTATTTCCCTCTTTTTTAGGGAAACCTATCAATCTGCCAGGTATAACCCTCATTTTGCGTTGGCATTCATGTTTTCTGTGGACATTTTCTCTCTACAGCTCTGACAACAATTCCAGCATGGTTTGAGTCAACAGAACACTAAGGGCTGGAGGTTTTTGCCTGAGTGTGGTGAATGCTTCACTTTTTTTTTCACATTTTGTTTCAGAATCAGTATTAGGATCCAAAAGGTGGTGGGCTAAAAAAAGTCTCCAATGCTGAAGACCTCCATAAAATTCTGCAAAGCTGAATTTGGAGACAAACTTGTCTTACTGCTTGTTGTTGGAGTAGGCAAGAATCTGAGTCAGCTTTTCGTTCCTGGAGTATTTTAGTGAGTGTTCTGTGCTGATTGAATTGATACTTTTTGTAAAGTGCATGAAGATTTGAAAAGTGTAAAAAGCAGAAACCAAGGAATACAGTATTTAATGCTCCTGCTTTACAGTAAGACAAGAAGAGGGCAACTTTGCCATCTGCAGTATGGGTGTAAATTCTGTGTGAGGGGCTGATTGGGTTAAGCATCCATCTCTGCTCCATCTCTGCAAGTGTTCAAGGCCAGGCTGGATAGGGATTGGAGCAACCTGGGCTTGTGGAAGGTGTCCCTGCCCATGGCAGGGAGTGGAATGAGATGATCTTTCAGGTCCCTTCCAACCCAAACCAGTCTGGGATTCTCTGGTTCTCCGATTGTGGTCTTATCTTTCCCTACTTCAGTTTAATTTTTGAGGGCAGATGTTCCAGTGTGATGAAGTACAATGTGTTTTATCCAGGGTGGGGAGGTCACCCAACCAGCTCTTTGTGTGCTTTTGCCAACAGAGAGGGTCTGCTCGAGTTTTACGATAAAGACAAACATATTAGCAAGCCCATGAATCAATATTGTTTAAATAGTGTACCAGAAGGTTCACTGTCAATCACTAGTTTCTGAAAGTTGTTCATCCCAACTGTTAGGTGAATGCTGAATATATTCACAGAAGTTTGGATCTGTTCATGAATAATTCATGGAGGGAAAAAAAAAAAAAAAGGCAAAAAAACCCCCACCAAACTTATCAATTTGCAATTAATAATGATTCAGCTTCTCCCACCCATACTCACACAACACAACATTCTTACAAGGCTTACCCCTCTACTGAATCCTGAATCCATATCCCTCCCCTGAATCCTGATGGAAGCAGAATCTGCTCCTATCTCCACAATAAATAATTAATCATCTTCTTTCCTAACAATGCTCTGTGGAAATTTCAAAGCTTTAGCTGAGGTATGCAAAAAAAAAAAAAAAAAAAAAATCCCTAACACACCCAAAAAGCCCAAACCTATTGAAATGACTCCATGAAGTACTGATAACTCATTTCTCTTCCCACAGCTCCTGGAAATCACAGAGTTCCCTTATATGTATCACAAAACTCTTCAAATCCCAGTCGTCCTCTCTTTCTCCTTCTACAGCACAAATAATTCCAACCATGGCAACATTCTGACCAACACTTCCTCTCAAAATTCAAGGAAATTAAAACACCTAATTTCATCAGGTGCTTTTGCTCAGGTTCTAAGCTCACATTTTCATGTTTAGCTTTCCTAAAGTAAAAATTTTTAAGCTACTTGTGACTTTAAATCAGTAATATCATATAGTAACCGCACTGGGAAAGAGAGAAAAGAATTAATTGCATGGATTTGGATATTCTGCTGGTTTAATCACCCTTGAAGGAAGAGGACTGGTGAAATTAAATCAAACTAAATTTGTGAATTTAAGAATTTAGAGAAAAACCAGCTAAATTGCAGTTAAAGTTGCCAATAAGGGTAAGTTTTTAGCCAGGGTGAAAGGAGAGATAAGTTGTTAAAAATCTTTTTCTGTCACTGTGCAAGATAACAGCAGAACCTACCAGCTCTACGAATCCTTTTCAAAGAAAATAGCATTGTCAAACTTAAGTCTGCATGTAAAGATTACCAATCCAAAACCACTTTATGATCCAAATTCCTATTTCATAAGCTAAAATGGTAATTTTCTAATTTTTCATGTGCTCCTCTTCATTGAGTTTCAAGAGAAAGCACATTTTCTTAGGTAAAAATAATAATCAAGAGAGAGCAGATGATCTTTAACTTCAGTGTTTTTAAAAAATGGGTAATGAGGTGTGTTGTTTAGTGCCAGACACCTCATTCCTTTGGGCTCTTTTTATTTTAATTTGGGCTTTTTTCTTCCACCTTACCCTGAGAACAGCACTGATAGATGATGTATTTTCATTCTGTAAAACAACATAATTGCCCTATAGAAATTATAGAAACCTACTACCCAACCTGTTAAGAACTAACCCCAAATGAGGTAAATTTAACCCACAAATGGCAAAACAGAATGGAGAAATTCTCCACCTGTGTAGGTTTTCATTGCACAAACCAGCAAGACAACACAGCTACATTACCCTTTTCCACCTCCTTTTTGGATTCCCAGCACCAATACAAACCCCTTTTCCTCTTCAAGAGATGAATTCAGACCCCACACGTGAGACTGGGCTGGGCTGAACACCCAGTTGCTGCTGAGATTAATGGCAGGGATCTCTTTCTCCCCTCATTCTCCCAGATGAGGTCTCTATGAAATACTGTCACCTGGGAGGATGTAATGCACTGCTTTGTGCTGAAAAAAAACCGTTCTGTCCTGAGCAGAGATCCATCATACAGCCCTTCCTGCTGCAGCTCAGGGAGATTTGGCATTTTCAGTCTTTTCCAGCAGGTCTCTTCACGTGAGGGTGGCCACATCAGCCCAACAGCACTGAATTCCACTGCTATAATGTCTTGGGTTGTGGAGCCAGGGGTGTGTGTTCTATTCCATCTGCTGAAAGCAGTTGGGGAGATGTTTTTCTTTATCTCTTGTAACTCTGGGGGGAGAGGGGAGCATGCCTTCTGATAATGGGGCAGCTGTTCAAACCAGGGCACTGTTTCTTATCTCTGTCACCACCTGTCCTCCCTCCAGGGGAATATTTTCTGCTAATGGACCATTAAGACACCCCTAAAAGCACACATCCCCAAAATAGACCATCCACATTCCATCATCCTATTGTGACATGCTCCACCCAGTCGGGGGAGCCAACCATTCCTACCTGGATAAAACTGAGCCACAGGAACACCAGGGATCTACCTTTGTCCGATTCCAGGAGGAAGACTTGACCCCTCCTCACCACCACTGGACCCTTGTTCTACAGGATCATCTCTACTCCACCAGAACCACCTCTGCCACTCCAGGAGGACTCACTTTGGGACTGCTTCCAACACCCTGACCAACAGGGTGTCAGGTTGTAGCTCTGACTCTGTCAGGGTTTTCCAGGATTGTTGTTTGTTTGTTTGCTGGTTTGGTTGGGTGATTTCGTTCTTCTACTACATTTGTATTGTTAATATCCCTAGTAAAGAACTGTTATTCCTATTCCCAAATCTTTGCCTGAAAGCCCTTAATTGCAAAATTATAATTCCCCATTCTAAGGGAAACTCCAGCTTTCCCTGGCAGATACCTGCCTTTCCAAACCAAGACATACACCAGTATCTCAACTTCCCTTTTGCATGGCAGCATCCCAAATATCCCATCCCCTGCCAGAGCAGAAGGGCACGTACTGCCACAACAGGTGGTTCTCCAGGGTGATGTTTACTCAAGCTGCAGCAGAAATCATTAGCAGGCTGAACCCAAGCTTTCAGAAGTGAGGAACAATGCAAAGTTTCAGTAATGAAGTGCACTAGCACAGGATCTCCTCATTCATCTGGAGCCAGGAGCCTGTAAAGTGTTTTTCTGCGTGCCTATTTTTCATCAAACACCATACAATCTTTACTTGACTATACTGTATATCTTTCCTGCCTAGTGGGAACCCTAATTTGCTTTAAATTGCCAAAGTGCTCATTATGGAATGCTTAGTAGCTGGAGTTTGTACATAATATTTGAAAATCAGCCTTAATTTTTCTGCCTGAGATGAACACTTGGATTTCAGAGTAAACATAATCAGAGATTTACACAAACTCGCTGAACCCTGTTTATTATATTTGCCTGGAATAGCTACAAAAGAGGTCAGAGGTCCAATGTCTTCCTGCAGAGACAGATCATGTTCTAGCTGGTAGTGAGGAGGAAAAAAACAGTAGGTGATGCTTTAATGAATGGCTTATCATGTGGAACACACCATGTGATAATAGCAGTGCTGGTAAGGAAAGAAGGAAGTAAAAAAATATAAAGGGCTTTTTGCTAGGTTTACATTGCTTGAAAGCTCCCATTTCCACAGGAGCAGATGAAGAGGGTTTATTAAGAATATGCAGTAAAATCTGTAGCAAGTTGAAAGGAGCTTTGAACTTTTTTGTTTAAACAATATTTTGGGAATGGAGATGGCATTGCCCTGACTACACAGAAACACGTATCGGAATAATTTTTGATTGTGTGTGTCAATTTTTGCTGTAGTTTTCACTGAAGTGACCCTCCCTAAGAACTCAGTTCAGAAAAAAAAAAAAAAAAGAAAAAAAAAAGGAATGAGTGTCACAAACAGATTGTTCCAAACATTAAAGGCATAGTCAATGCACTAAGTTACAACCTGAATTTTGTTTGCAAATGGTTCTCAATTAGGAGCTGTGAAAATGCTCGTTCCTTGATAATAAAAATTATGGGGATAGAATGGTCCAGCTCTCAAAAAAAAAAAAAAAAAAAAAAAAAAAAAAGCATTTCTACTGCCTGGCATGGGCCAGATCCACATCCAAAAGCAGCTGATTAGGCAGCTTTATACAGCTTATTATTTTATAGATCTTCCTTCTGAATTACTCTTGTCTTTTGAAAGAAACGGGTTCAACACTGGAACAAAAATGTGCCTATCCCCAGTTGTGGCTTTCCATTGATTATTTTAAGCAACTGTTCTGAGCTTCCTTTTTTTGAAGCAGGAGTCACAAAATGTTCTTTCCACCATTTATCCAGAAAACAGTGCCTTGAGAAATAGCTTGCCAGCACAAAAAAAAATGCCAAGATGTGGTGGCTCTAATTACTAATAATTTTGATGAGCCTGGCCCGGGCATCTCACTGTTAAGAAAACATAAAATTATAGAATCATTAAGGTTGGTAAAGACCTCCAGGATCATCAAGTCCAACTTTCAACAGAGGAAAGCCACAGCAGCTAGCAGGATGTTCAAAAAATATTTAGGAACCGTGGATTTCTAACTCTCCCTTGAAACCAGAGGAAATAAGGTGTCTGAGTGAATATAGGCTTCTCTATCAGAGGGGAAAAAAATATAAAAATAAAACAACCCAACAAATTTAGTATTCATTTTGGGAGGTCAACCCTTGGGAAAACAGAACATTCACATCCAAATTTTCCATGGCCACCTGTACCCTGGTTGCTTGGTTCAAGCTGAAGTGCCCCTCCTTATGTTCCTGCCTTGCAGCATCTTGAGTAATAAGAACTGAATGCCTGGGTTAATAGAGTAATTAATTCTGATTTACGTAGGATAACCCTCCTGCAGTGAAAACCTCTGGCTGAAGTCTGAACGGTGTGGGAGGAAATTCTCCACGGTGAGCAGGGGGAAGGCAGGGATGGGCAGCAGAACTCTGAACTGCACTGCACATCCCTGCTCTCCTAAATGGGGACCACACCCCTGGCCACATCTTGCTGGGCTCACATTTACAGGCAGCATCAAATCCTCTCCCTGGGGGTGTAGAGGCTGATGAGGAAATGTTCTCTTTCCCTACTTTTTTTTGCAAAATGCTGAGAAGAGGCATCATCCTCCCCTACATCATTCTGTGCCATTCATCACTTCCCAGCCCCTGCAAAGGCCAGGGAGCCTGCAGGAGGGCCTATCCTAATTTAGCCCCTGGCTGCTCCTAAAAAGGTGCACTTTTGGCCCTGACCCAAACCTGAGGAAGGAAACCAAACCCTGAGGGAACACCGAGCTTGGGTTTAGCACAGTCAGACGGAACAGAGAACGGAAAGGTGAACACACATCACCGTTTAAACCTGAAATATTCTTTGTGGCTTTGATTTCTCAGACTTTCATCTCTAGCTCAGCAGTAAGTTCTACATGGAAGTCTGGTCTTCTGTGCTGCTTTAGAAAGCTACCTACAGGAGAGAATATGGAAACAGTGGCTGCTGATGCTTCTGGAAGCTGATCCCTGCTGGCTGCTGCTCAGGATGTGCAGGGTGCTATCACAGGGCAGGCAACCTCAACTGCCTTTGCAGAAGGGCCCTGAAACACAGCAAGCCTTGGGGGTTGTTGCCCTAAAAGCATTTAATGGTCTATGTTAATGCAAGGTGAAACTCCAGAAAAAAAAAAAAAAAAAAAAAAAAAAAAAAAAAAAAAAAAAAAAAAAGGAGAGGAATGAATCTGGCCTTCGCTTGGCAGAACTCAGGAATACAAGCTATGCTACCATCAAACTCCTCTTATACAGGTGTGTCTGCTACAAGTTAACCTCATCAATGGGTGCAGTTAACCTAAATATTTAAAATTTGAGTCTCATCGTGGTATCAGTAAAGCAACAGGAATTTGCATTTGGATATCAGTGATCAGATAAGAGCTCTTACAGCACAATGTTCAGGTGTGCACAGGGTGTGTGAGGTGTGCACGTGGCTCTGGGTGTGCAAACCAGGCCTCCCAGGTCAGTATTTGCCTGTGGCACTTGCTAGACCTGCACACAGGGGCCACAGAGCAGCCAGGATTCCTCCTCCACTGGCCCCCAGGTCTCAGAGAACCCATTTGGAGCTTCACTCTGAGGTAATTTTAAGGTGTTTTTTTTATTTTGTAATGGGTGGATTTTTGAAACCCAGCTCTGATTTTTCCTCAAGGAACAAGACACACCTTCAGTGGTGCAGGACTTGCACAGCTGAGGGCAGAGCACCTTGAAGTTCACAGACTCAGTGCTTGTGACCACTGTACCTGCTGCTGGCCCACTCACTGCATTTGGCACTCTGAGGATTGACAGAAATGCACTGAGCTTTGAAAACATCTCCACTGAAAGTATATTAAAAACAAACCAAAAAACAAACAAAACCCAGGAAATAATCCCAGCATGTACAAGTCAGAGGATCACAGAATCCTGGAATGGGTTGGGTTGGGAAGGACCTAAAAGTTCATCATGGTCCAGCCCCTGCCATGGGCAGGGACAGCTTCCACTAGACCAGGTTGATCCAATCCCTATCCACCCTGAATCCTTATCTGGTAGCATGCCTCTTGTCAGCTGGAACTACTTTTTTCAGAACCCCTTGGAGAAATTCTGTGTCTGAGAACGTCACACCCAGCCCCAGAGGTACCAAAGAAACATTTACAAAGGCAAAAAAAAGAAACAATGCCATTTTCTATCCAACCCCTTGTACTACATATACATTCACACTGATGCCAATAATGAAAAACCCCAACATCTCACCAAGATGCTAAACATTCCCGAATCCCAATGCAAACATTCCCACATCTCCTCTCTGTGGTGTCCCAAATGGTCTTGGAATCACAGGGAATCACTTAGGTTTGAAAAGAACTCTAAAATCATCGAGTCCAGCCATTTCCCCAGCACTGCCAAGCCCTTGCCTGTGTCTATCCACCATCCTGCTGCAGTATTTTCTGGGAATTCCTTTCTGAGCACAGCACTTTTCTCTTTGGCCCATCAACACCCAATTTGTATCTTCTTGTCTTCGATCTCAGGGTGAGAGTTTTGGGACAGAGACCATCTTTTTATGAGCGTGCCCAGGGCAGGGAGGTCCAGGTTTGCAAATAGGCTTCTGACAGCTTGTTCATATAAAAAATAACTGCAACCACAACAATATATCACACAACTGCTCTGACACGGACTTTCGCCACATCTCAGCCAAGTATTTCTTGGAAATTTGAAGCAGTATAGAGGAGTCAAAGTGCTGAAAAGCAAAAAAAAACTTAGTGTTGGTAACACCACCTTCAAGCCACCCAACTTTTCAGTGAGTTTCCTGTGATATCAGACAAGGTTTGGGTTTGTTGTTTTTTTTTTTCAGCAGATGATCAAGGCCCTGCCTGCAACAAATAAATAAAATTCCTCCTGTTATTTACAATGGATGGAAGCTTCTAATTTGCTTATTACTTTGCTTATCTATTCATTGAGATAATTATCTGACACCTGCCAACGGCAGATTGTTCTGACAGATTTTTATTGGCTGAGATCAATTTGTTACTTACCATCTGTCCAGCTAAAGGTGGTTTACAGGTCAACAAGCTGGTGAGCTTTGGAAAATCTTAAAATGATCTTGAGCAGTATCCTTCCTGAACTAATTTCATTTTAATCTCCCGTAAAGCACATGAAAGGGTGGACTTGAAAATTAGCTTTCAGGCAGAGAAGAGAAAATAATTTGCCTTTCTTTCCTGTGATCTTGCATGATCTGTTTCCTATGAAGTTTTCTAAAATCCCAGGTGAACCCACAAGCTGGTAAGCTGGTGTATGACACTAAAGACATCTGGAAAGACAAAGAAAAACACCAGATATGGTCCAACCACCATGGGTGAAGGGAGAAAGAAACAGATTTCTCCTAACAGCAGAAAAAAAATATTTTGATACATTAGCAGTTCAGGAACTACGTTCTGTGGTGGTCCTTAATTCTTTGCTGGTGAATAAAGACACTTCCACTGAATTTTGGTGGCTTGAATGTCTCAGAGCAATTTCTGTGCTGCCTCACAGATCTGATGGGTTGGGTTTAGGTTTAAATGAACCTTAAACGTCATCCAGTTCCAACTCCATTCCAAGGGCAGGGAAACCTTCCACTAGACCGTGTTGCTCCAAGTTCCATCCAACTTCATGCTCCAGCTCCCTGCATCACAACATCCAATTTGACCATTCTGGGAGCTGGGCAGAAGCATTCCCCAGAACCCCCTATCCCCTTTCTTCTTCCCCTGCAAAATTTCCAGCACAGCTCTCAAATCCCCTGTGGGTGCAATAAGGATTTCTGCTATGCACAGCTCTGGTGGATTTCTCTGTGGTATTTGTACTTTGCTGGCCACATCTCTGGAAATGCTGGTAGGTCTCTAATGGCTGCTGGGGAATTCCAGGCCCCTGGATTGCTATTTTATCCTAAATGCCAACACTCAAACAACTCTTCTCTTGGTGCTCTTCTGGATCAAATTTTCTCTTTGCTTCTGTATCCAACTAGGTTTTGACACATTATGATGAAAAATATTTAAATCATTCATAACAGAAAATTATCATTCAGATTTTACTCTAATTTTACTTCTGAGCTGTCAGCTGCAAAATGTAAACATCCCATCACTCAGCTAATACTTTTCAGACTTGCAAGAACCATTTTGAGGGCTTTTCAAACTGTTGTGAACAAGGGGAGGGAGCTGCCAGCCCCTACTGCAGGACGCATCAAACGGAGCCATCCGAACTTAAAAACTTCTCGGGGCTCCAGAAGTGAAAGCCAGCTCTAAACGACAGCACTGGATGACACAGGAGGCTTCTTTTTCCTCCAAGAAACTCATCCTAGTAGCGCCAGGAGAGCTTCCTAATGATTATGGATCATTTAAAGATAATGGCACTGAAGGTCCCCAGGACAGCATTTTGTGTCAGCACATCCTTCTCCAGAACCTTTCCGAAGTGCCGCGCAAATGCTCGAGCTGGTCCCGCGGTGCCCAGATCGCTCCTCAGCGGGTGCTGGGTCTGTCGTGATAATGTGGTGGGACACCCAGCCAAGGTTTCAGAAACATCCAAAAATCCTGGAAACGAAGCCCCTGATGACAATTTTTTTTTTGTTGGAGAGAATGGGGACTGCGAAGGCTGTAAACGGCAGTCGGTTTTCTGTGTTGGATATTGCAGCCATTTCAAACGAAACATAAAATTGCCTCCAGAGCACAGCTCTGTAAGTCAGTCAGAGAAAAATGGCTCTGCATTCCAGTGCACGATTTAATCTGCAGTATATGGATGTTTATAAATGTATATTATGCATGGGATTTTTTTTTCCCCCCTAAAATTTTCAAATCATATGGGGTGTCAGGCTGAGATATAACGTGTTACAGTTGTAAGCTAGAAAGAAACCAAAACCAGGTTTTAATGAAAAGATATGAAACAGAGGACAAACTACTGCCTACATTAGTGGTTGTAAAAGGTGCAAATATAAAACACCTTTCTAAAACTTGCTCTTTGATTATTTCTGAATGAATATACCGTGACCTTCTTCAAATAATCATAAACTCATCAGTGAATTTTACTGAGCTGGTCTTCTAAAAGTCAAGAATTTTCTGAGAATTTCCAAAAGCCCAGTGTTACTCATTATCAGGTTGAGGAATTGATCCCACTGGAAATCCAATATGGTCTCTCAGAAATGCCCAGTGTATTTGCTGCTCGGCCGGGATCCTGGAAAGAGTCTTGATGACACCTTGTGCAGAGATGGATTGCAACAGGAAATGAAGAGGTCTGAACCCAAGGGTTGGAAATCCCTGCCTGTAATTTGACATCTGAATGTGCAACTGGAGCCAGTGACATCTGTGTGCTCCCAGCATCTGTGGAAACCAGGCTACCTTCATTGTTAAGGATCCAGAGTCAAACCCCGCTATCGATTTTTTGGGCTAGGGTTTCAATCTCCACAACTGGGCTTTGAGCCTGGTGATTTCTTGGCCCAAGGAACTAAGTTAAAAAAAAAACCTCATCCCGGAGTCTCCTCTGCTCGTTTATCACAACCTACTCCACCTCCTGCATACCAGCTTAATTTCATTTCAGTTTCCAGTTTGATGTGCACGGCGGGGATCTCTTTCCCAAGCAAAAGGCAATATGAGGTGAGAAGAAGAGCATGCTGCCAGCACAGGTATAGGCCTGCATAATGGAGCTGTGACACTCTCAAAGAGGCTTTTCCTTTTAACAACTCTCCGAGTTGGGAGCAAAAAGACATAATGCAGATGGCATAATTGAAGTGGGAGAATGAAACATTAAGCACGCACAGAAGGGATTAGAGAGGAAGACTTTTGGGGTTATTTAATTTTGGCTCACTTGTTATCTAACATTTTTTTGTCAGGAAAAAAATGTTAAGGCTCCTTGCAGGTCCAGGAAAAAAAAAAAAAAATCAAAAACCTAAGGAAGATTATTACCTGCCTAGGAGTATGTAAAACCTTGTAAAACTATCAGACTTGAGAGAATTTATTCTTTATTATGTGATATCATGTTCTACAAAATATCTCTTCTTGCACAGCTCTCTCAGGTCTCCTTTCTTCATTTTTATAGACTTGTCAATTCTGGGAATGATCTAATCATGATGAGGATTTAAGGTACGTACATGCATTGTGCTGAATGCTAACGATTCAGGAGCTCTTGGTTTCAAAGATCTTCTCTGTGAAGCCGTGCAGTTCAAAAAGGAATGCCTAACATAAAAAGGATGCTAAGCCTTAAATTTAACACCTAATGAAATCATTAAAGGGCGATCAGGCGTGATTGCAAATGTTAATTTATCAGATCTCACACCTGCCACAAGGATGGAGAACAAAGGAGGGGATATTTAAACACCTTTAAGGTCTCATTAATTGTGGTAGAAAATAAAACACTAAAGAGATTTCAAAGGCCGTGCTCCTCCAAGACAAAGGGATCAATTTCGCACGCACCTTACTGACGGAAACTCCTAAAATCGCGGGGAGTTTTACCAGAGAAAAGACTGCAGGATCTAGTGAAAAATCAGGCATACTCAGAGCTTTTCTTCTGTCTGAGGAGCCCTGGTGTGTGTTAACGACACGACCAAAGGCACAGCAGCTCCTGCTCCACGCCTGTGGTATCGGTTACCTACAGAACCCCAGGAAGAATACATATGAGGATAAGGAATAGTCGCTCTTTATTCCTGTCAGTAGGTTCTGCCTTTGACTCTGCTGATCAATATCAGCCGTGCATTGGTTACTATGGGAATGAGCCTTTCCTGCACTCAATAAACCCCAAGTTCTTTTTTTTTTTTTTTTCCCACAAAGGTGAGCAAAATACTTTTAAAAGAAGGTTTTATCTGCTTTATGCCTTGGGGGACTCTGCAGCCATCACTTTAAAGGTACTTGGGCACTTTGAAATGCAGAATATTATGATCTAGCTTTGGGCAAGTAAAGACTTAAAACCATTTGTTTACCCCAGAAATCAATGTCAAATTCATGTAGAAATCTGTATGTGCCTAGGCTGTGTGTCGCTGTGCTCAGGTGTGTGTGTGCACCACTGGGTTCGTGCCTATGTGTGCTGTACACTAGGAGTATAAACCTTAGTTTGGATTACCTTTAAGGCTTGGAAACAAGATGCTGAGATTAAAAAAAAAATAAAAAAATATCTAACAATACCTTGGACTCGGCGCCTCGGCTCAGCTAATTAATCCACCCTTACAATACTCCTGATTATAATGCTGGGATAAGAAATAACCTACTTTCCCCTTTTATTTATGATAATACATTGTTTGATTATAAAATATTTAGCAATGCATTAATCATTATTTCTGGTGGCACAGAGTGCCAAGAGTACGTGAAATAATTTGTAGGTTATTCCTAAAATGGATTCCATTCAAACAGAAACGATGATGGGTGTGATCTTGGACTGTTGCAATGTCAACTCAGCGATGTAACCTCTTTAAAGACTTTCCGGGTGAAGCAGAAGAGTTGTAACAAACTGCCACAGAAATGCTGCCAATTATAACCAATCTGTCAGGTGTCTGTTCTTCAGACCTATTGCTAATTGGCTTGAGGAATGTTAAGAAATAGTGAATTAATCCTTTTCTACCCTTTTTGTTCATTTAGGTGTAACGTGTTTTTTCTTCTCGTGCGCTAGAAATAAAAATATTGAAGAGTAATCATGAGGATTTTCTCAACCTGAAAGAAGCTAGAAAGGACAGAAAGCTACAATAGAAAACTCTCTGGGTACCTTTGAGACCAGTCATGGCCCAGAGAGATTTACAGAGTACATAAACCAGTGAAGAGTGTCTAGTCAAAACAGAGTCTGGGAAAGAGTTCCCTCATGGGCAAGGGAAACATTTGCAAGATCCCTCATCTCTGTAACGACTGCCCCAACTCTTAAGTATCTGCTTTCAGACTACAAACAGGCTCTGCATTCACCGGGTTTCTTCAGGGTTCCTAAATGATCACAGAATCTTTCAGGCTGGGAAAGACCTCCTGATGACCTAGCTGTAGTGATCTCCTATCAAAACCCAAAACCCACCAGAACCTTGAGGCTTGTCACAGCATCTCCAACTCTACACAAAGTCTAAAGGGACAAGAGCCCACTGTCTTTTTAAAATTATCGCCTGGAGAAAACAAACAAACAAACAAACAAAAAAAAAGGTTAAAAATGCATTTGTGAGACTTAAAATAAGAAACCTACACAGGTTCTGTCAGGTTTCCCATGGATCTTTCCTGATAGTTACACACCAATGGCCAGGACTCAAACTCACACCAAAGATGCACAAGGGAAAGATCTTTTCCCTGACAAATGGCAGACAATTTCAGAGCTGTCTATAACCATAATATTCATCTACTCCAGAAAATAATTTCTGAAACTAATCCTTTAATTTAAAATCTGGCAATTGAACCTCAGACTCACAAACTCCCAAGAAGGAAATCTGTATCCTTTCTCTCCTCTGCAGTTTTGAGGCACAAGATTGTTAAGTGCCACTGGTTCATACCATAAATCCTTAGGTGAGTTTTAGATTATGGAGTCTTTGAAAGACTTGAAGAAATACGTTTCTTGAGGAGGAAAGGAAGAAAAAAAAAAGTAAAAAACAAAACAACAGAGATGTTCTAAAGAAACTCTGAAGTGAAGTTGTAAAAGAGTTTATGCAAAACCAACTTGGAAAGGATGCTCGCTTCTGTTTCACAGTTTGCCAAACTAATGGGACCGAAGTGAGTGCTTAATCAAAGTCAATATTGGCCTGCTGACTCTCAGGAAACGATCTAAAAGTGCTTTGGGGGCTCTTTCTATGTTCATTATCTTTTCCTGTGTCACTTGGTGTCTCTAATGATAGACGAAGAAGCACTTAAAATGTCTCGACTCAATTCTCTTCACTACGGAAATCTCAAATTAAATACTTATCCAGACCAAAGAAAAAAAAAAAAATCATATTCAGAACGAGATTGTGACACGAGGATCTTCTGAAAAACAGCCTAGGATAATTCAGCAGCCCCACTGGATCTTGCATTTAGAGGAGTCTGAAGTATTTAAGTGACTCAGCAACTCAGTGGTGGGTAATTTACAGCTCACTCCTCCTTGAGAGCAGAATTGCAAACTCACCAGCTAAAGTGCTCCTGCATCAACCTTTGCTGAATGCAAATACAAATGCCCGAGCAGCCCATGTCAGAACCAGAAGTTAAAAACAAGGGCAAAACATCCAAATACCTCTCTTTTTTTCTGACTGAAGGTAATTCCATTTAACTAGTTGGAAAGATCCAAGATTGAAGTTGCTCAAAGCAGGCAGAAACTTCATTTACTCATGTAGAAGATGAGGAACGTAAAGTGAAAAGCATTGTGGTTTTCTAAGCTTTTTACCAGGAAAGTACCAGATTAAAAAAAAAAATCTTACCTCTATACAAAACACAAATACGTCTCTTAAATTAGATCTTAAAAAATATATATATATTTAAGCTAAAAGGTATTCCCAGAATAAAGTTGCAAAAAATAATATTAGCCAGTAGTCATTTAACTGTTTGAATATCCACCATGAAGAACCAAGAAGTACAAACTCTGATTTTCTCATGACAAAAGAACCAAGCAGTGTTTTAGTGCTCTGCTACTCCTACTGCATCTGATTTTAAGGGTCTTACTCAAGAAATTAAATAATTCCTTGAGCATTAGACAATTTTGCCCCCTATCAAAGATGCAAAAGAATTATCTAGGAATGAATATTACTTTTTCAGTCTTATATTAACAAAACACCTCATTTTAATAAAAGGTGGACTAAATTCTTTCTTCAATGAATGCCCAAGAAGAAGATTTATTTCTGTGAGGAAAAATAAAGGTTAGATTTTATCCTAAAGACAGGTTTATCTTAATTTAAGGTAGGTTGATACCATGCACAGTTCAACTGGGGGCTTATCAGACTAAAAACTTATGGATTTCAACCAAAAATATTGTCTCATGTTAATGCAACTTAGCTTGTTTTTGAAGCAAAACGTGCCTGTAATTACTTTTAAATTGATTATAATTCCTCCTTCTTAAAGTAAAACACTAAACCTCAGTTGCACTAGGAAGACATGCAGCATAAAAACCTGCCCACATACGTACTTAATATAGTGGGTATAAAAATACTAATTAAGATAAAACATTATACCAGAGTACCTACAATAAACACAAATTAATAAACCAATCAGAAATGGGAGCACCTTCAGGAAGATTGTAGCATGCATCATATAATCTCACGGAGACAAGTAAGGAATGCCTAATGTGATTTTTTTTTTTTTTTTTAATGGACCAGATAATTTGGGGCATAACTGGGAAAAGCCTCCATAAAGACCACAGCCTGTAAAAATGAATATATAGTTTGCAAGAAATGGTATTCTCCTATTCAGGGAGGGTATCAGCAGCTTTTGGGCTCCAAACCCTTCCAGAAAAGGCTATGTTTTGTTGGCACCAGCTCAATAAGAATTCCTACCCATCTCTAGAGAGACAGCAGGAAGGAATATTTTTTAATTTAATTAAGGTAACCTTTCTCCATCAAAAAAATATTTAAACAGAGTAACCTGTCTCACACAGATCCTCTTTGCTGAGCATAAAGAGCATTTTGCACAGGAAATTTTGGGGTGTTTCACACCACAGTGACCAACCAAGGCTGTGCAAGTCATCACCCATCAGGAACTACTGGAGTAAATGCAAAGCTCCATATTCTGGCTTTAACCACCAGGAGAGTCTGAAGCAGCTGAGGCAGTAAACACATGTCCAAAACTGATTTATGTTTACCTTACTGTGTTTATGTGCTCTAAATGAACACTCACTTTACCTATAAAGGCTGAAATTCAGATGATGCCAGTTTTAACGCCTATTAGGATATGCTTAAAGGGACTTCAAAGTAAATTTATCACATGGAGAGAAGCTTATAGGAATTCAGAACTTATACTGCTTTCCTCAATAAGATGCCTCATCCTCATAACCTGAGGGTTTTTTTCAGCTCCTGCTTTGGTGGTGGAGGTTGTTCTTTCTCTCTGAAATGTCTTTTAAAAGGATTATTTAACTGAATGTCCTTCCCTGGTGGGAAGACCACCACGATATGGGTCAGACCCTAACTCAGAGAAGCTGAAAAATAGAGACTGCTCTTTTTATGATAGCTAAAATCTAGATTTCTGGAGAAAAAAAAAAAAAAACAACCAAATATAAAGGAAAAAACAAAACCAAGCAAAAGGATAAAGGACATTTTTTACGATTATTTTCGCTGTTTGTTCTTAAGACTTTCAGTCATTTATCTTTTCCAGTAGGATAAAAGTTCAAACAGGAATTACAACAATTTTACCCTCAAACTGTTTGAGAGATGTATCCTCAGAGTTAATATAGGCTAAAAAAAAAAAATATATAAACAGCTACTAAAGAGATTGTTGCAGGGAGTTCTCAGCCTTGCTCATCAGGAAAAGCCACAAGAACTAAGAAAGCACTCAAACTTGTTCAGAACCCATCTTGGCCAACAGAGAAGAAGAAGAGAGAAATCCAGAAAAAGAGGCAGCAAACGTAGGAAGACATTAAAAAAATGTCTGTTAGAAGCTATTTTTGGGACGCTCTTTACGCTTCCCAAAGGAATTCACTTACAGCCCAGTTGCAGCTGCACAAATGCCCACTGGCTGGAGGGTTCACGCGGCCGATTAGAAAACATGATATTATGAGACAAAATAATCGCTGCTGGCTGCAGGGCTGCTGAGGACAGGCACGTTTTGCTGTGCCTTCCTCAGGTGCCACGTGCACGGCCGTGCCACGGCAGCCCCGCGGCGTGGAGCGACCCGTGAGGACAGAGAGCGGCTCTCAGACTGGCAACCAGGACCCTCCAAACCTCTCCGTGCCCACTCCCTTCCGACATGATTCATGTTGGTGTTGTTTCCAAGGTTTCCATGGAGAATGTGTGTCGATGTATTTCAGGTTTTGGTGGTTTTTTGGGTTTTTTTTTGTTTTTTTTTTTTTTTTTAAATAATGACTTGGATCGCCCATCTAAGAACCCTCCTCGATCTGCGCGTTTCCATTTAAATTCAACTTTTAGTTGTTTCTTCTTAAGGGAAATCAAAAGAGAAAAGATTGACATGAAAGTGAGTCTGGTCAGCTGTTCTTGGTGGGGTTATTTTTACAGTGACTCAGAGGAGCACTGGATGAAATGTCTCATCAGCGTTCCAGCAACTCTCTGATGGACGCTGGGTGTATTTGGAGCTTGTAGGTGCTAACGTTTGTTTGCAAAAGGAATTCAAACAAAACAAAACTAGTTTTCCCCAATATGCCGTCCAGAAACCACTAATGAGCGTCACTGAGGCCTTCAGACATTCCTTCCATGCCTGATTGCTTCAGATGATAAAGTCTCTCCAGAACGAGAAGGGATTCAAAAGGCAGATTCACTGGGGAGACTCACTGTTTATTCAGGATATATGAGGACGTGTTCCAAGAGTTCCTTGGTTATCACACACACAAATTACACTGAAAACTGGCTTTGCCTCCATGGCCCTGCCGCTGCTTCCAGAGAACTTCCAGGACCGGAGTTGTTTTGCTCCATGACACACCAAGCTATTAGACAGGAACCAGAATTAGAACTGAACTCCTGGTGGTGTCTAGAGCATGTGTTGCACAACTGGTACTCAGTGGAATTGCCCTCACTCCCCACCACTAGAAACAGAAAGCCTCCCACTGAACGAAAGGGCTTTAGGGCAGAGCCCTGAAAATGGGAAGCGACTGTGGTTAGTAAAGCCCAAGATCATTGTCTGTCCCACAGCACCACAGAGCTCCAGCTGTCAAAGGAAGCTGCTGCCACCCCTCTGGGGCATTCCCACCCCAGGCACACGCCTGCAGCATGTGCCATGGGCTGGAGGCAGCTCCCTTTTCCATGATGTTGAAAGAAACTGGGATGCGGGGAGCGCACGCACTCCAATGTTTTGTCACTTTCCCGGGCTCAAGCAGCTGCAGTTGAACACATCATTCTTCCCCTTGTCTGAGAAACATTTACTGCTTGTTACAAAAGGTTCGGGGATGGCCTACTGTGTAATAGCTTAGATGACTGAAAACAAATTTAAATATAAGAAATGTGCTGGCTTATTTTTTTTTGCGTGTTGTAAATACTCTTAGAAACGGCATGGGGCCTTATTAAGTTTGAATTTCAGGTCTTTCAGCTTCCTCGAGAAAAGAGAACAAATGGTAAAAGCATGAGGAAATAAGCAACCTCTGTGATTTCCCACTTCAGTTCAGGCCCAGAGATTTTTGTCAGTGGTTATTACAGTCATATTTCTTTAACACCTTTAGAAAAGAAACAGCAAGGAAAAAGGTGTCAAAGAGAGAGGTTGCACCAGCTGCAGAAAGTTCTGGTTTCTCCAAACATGTGGAAACCTACTGGGCAAGGAAGATCTGGGCTTCCTGCAGATCCTATTGCCAGTTCTCCATGACAGACAACTTTTGATTATTTTCCGAATTTGTATCGAAATCAACGGGGTTAGTCACTGTAAAAAGAGACCCCTCTGTGCTGCTCTGTAACCCTCAGTCTTTTGTTGGGTTTGGGCTTTTATGCACTCTTTTTGCAAGATACTGAATTGT
Source organism: Phylloscopus collybita (assembly GCA_027886175.1). Taxonomy (NCBI): domain Eukaryota; kingdom Metazoa; phylum Chordata; class Aves; order Passeriformes; family Phylloscopidae; genus Phylloscopus; species Phylloscopus collybita. Next base: position 3,313,297 of record JAJNNQ010000031.1, on the reverse strand, counting down.
ATAAATATCTACCCAAACATTAGCAAAAAAGCTGGAGTAGGACAATAGAGAGGTAACTATTGCTATTTGTTTATTTATTTATGTATTTACCACTGTTCCAGCATGATGATGCTGTCATTGCAACTAGTGTTTTCCCATGTTTGGAAGGGGAAATTGATAAATCCCTTAAGAATCCAAAAAAGCATTTATGCTTGGGAACTACTCTCAGAGGGTTATTTCCATGGGGTTCTTCTTTAGGCAAGGATTTGAAATGATTATTTTTCACAAAATCTATTGTTCCAGTTACTTATCAAATTATGCTCCTTTCACTTGATGTTTTACTTCAGGCAAATAAATTTAAAACACAAACCTGTGACTGCTATCACTGTGAACCATTTGGAGCGTATCCACACAGTATTTTCAATGAATAGTGACCCAGTCTGTTGTTTTCATAGGTTTGAGCACATCTACAGCTGTAAAACCAACAAAAGCATCGAGAGTGAGGATCCTGTACCCCCAAAAAACCTCAGATCCACAGCTCAATTTCTAAGATACTAAGTTATTTGTCATTTGTTCTGCCAAATGTGTGTGAATCCTTTGGTGGCCCCGTGTACCAAAGGGGACTTTGGGTGGACAGGTTTGATGTTGCCCATCTTGAGGCTCTGCTGGGGGTGAGGATTTACAGGATCCTTGAAATAATGCTGAAGACCACTGTTATGATTTAAATATTGAATACTGAACATGTACATCTCAATCCAGTTGCATAAATCTGTTGGGTTTAGCCATGCTTATTTCACATAAAGTGAAAGATTTTCTGTTTCACATAAAGTGGAAGGTTTTTTGTTTGTTCCTGAGGGAGAGCAGGGAGCAAAAAAAGCTTTGGGGATGGTCAAACACTGAGAAATAGGGCTGGGAACATGTTCAGCCATGAATATCAGTTGAAACCAACTGATAAGATGATTCACTGCTATGCACAGGTGCCTAACATTTGCTATGTGGGAACACAGGGTGGTGACTGGGTTGTTCATCATGCCACTGTGTCTTAATATGGAAAACTTTCCTGGCTTAATGTTGAGACTGTGTTATCCCCTAATTTTTCATGATGTGCTGTCTCATTTTGGAAAATATCTGTTATCCAATAAATGAGTAAGCAAAACCAACTGCCTATGAGCAATAACGTGCCCTTAAGGAAGATCAGCCAATCCCCCCAAAAAAATGCTGATCAGGAAACTAAACAATGTTTTTCTAGGGAATACTCCCAGGGCATGTACAGAGGTTGCTTTTGAGTTCATAAGGGGAAGGAAGAGAAAAGGGAGACTCGATGTTCCTCCATAAAATGCCAGATGATGGGGGATGCTCACTGAAAACCACAGCAGCAAATATTACACTGGATAAGGGTTAAGGCATGGCCAGAAGGGACTAAAATAGAGCAGGGAAAGGGGTTCTGGGAGCCTGGGAATGTTGCAACCCCCACCATCACATTACAGGATGGCAGCTCCCACTGCTCTCTGCATCACCTGGGATTTCAAGTGCTGCAAACACCGGATGCACTCCTTAAAACTGACTTTGTTCCAGTGCCAAATGGTCCCATTTCTCTCTGCCCAAGCAAGTTTTGGTGTGTCCCTCACACAGCACAGCCTGCTGCTTCCTCCTCTGAGCACACAGCCAGCTCCCTCCGTGCAGAGCTCGCTCCGGCTTTGTGCCTCCAGCTCTGCCTCTCTGCTCATGTGTCCACTCTCCCAGACTGACAGCTTTGGAGACAGAGCTCATTTCTAGTTCAAAACCAGGTGGGCAGCTCAAAAAGAAAAAGAAAAATAAATAAAGATGTCATTTGCCACTCATGGATGTAGGTGAAAATTGGTGATGGGATAGCAATAGTTGAGGGGTTTAGGGGCCAAGTTCTGCTCTCAGTTACACTGCTTAGGTTCGGGGGTAAATCAGCTGAATCCAGCGTGACTCAGAGCAGAATTTGGCTCTAAATATTTCAACTGCAGCATGAGTTTGCTGTCTACATGACTGAATTGCCTTGAGAAAATCAGTGCCTCCTCTTTGTCTTTGCCAGCGGGGCCGCAGTGATCCTTGGGTTTATTTAAGGAACATTCATGCCTCACCTCCCGCATCCGCACACCGAGCCGCTCACCTTCCCTGTCATCTCGCACACAGGAGCACTTAACTCCTTTAACAATTAGTGCCAGCATCCCAACCCGGTGTTTTCCTTTCCCCTGGACTGCCCAATCTCTGGAGGGCTAATTATAAACGCTCTCCAAGAGCTCCACATCAGATGCCGGGGAGCCTGCGAGAGACGCGAGGCAGCGCGACTCCATCAGCCGCCCTGCCCGCGACTGGCGACAGCTTTAATAGCAACAAATAGATCTGGGTGTCCTTCACAGAGACCTTCCTTTCCCCCAGCTGCTTCAGACACACAGGTTTATCTCCAGGTCTGCCCTGTCAGGAAACAGGTCCTTTTCCATTAATAGGCGGGAGGCAGCCAGGCAAGACGAAGGTGCGGCGCTGTATGGAAACAGGTGGCCTCCAGTTGAACAGTTTATAAACAATAACTAATCACTCAAGACCTGTAGCAGCTCCTAATGAGGACTATAATTACAAAGCCAGGTGGCTGTAGTTAGAGGAATACATTGTTTTTAAACAGGTTACTTGACTCAACAGCAGTTTTACGGGAGGCAGGATTGTCTCCAACATATGTTCCCTCTGCCTCCCGTTTTCATTTTTTTTTTTCTCCTCTCTCCCTGTGTGTGCACGTAGGGATGCCTGATGCATTCCAGTATAAAACCCTGGGTTCTTTCACTTGTGATTCCAGAGGCCTGTAACTGCTCTGGCTGAAACCTGAGTGCTAATGTCAGGGGTAATTTTTGAAAACAAAAAACCAGCATAAACAATTCAGCCATTTTTCAGTTTGATGTTTATATTTATGGTTTTATGTGCTATTTTTCGTGTTAAAACACTGCAGCAGTGATAGGCCTGTTGCTGTGTCAGGTGCACAACAGAGACAGAAGTTTAAAATTGTTGAAGTACTACATTCTCGATCACTTCTTTATATTATATTGGATTGGTCAACAATCCATTCTCCTAAAACATTTATTAACTCTGAAAAACAGTGTAATTACTTTTTTAGAAACTGCATTTTGCCCAGATTCTGACTCAAAATGTTGGATGCTACAGGGTCAGCATTCTCAGTACCAAAGACAAGTTTTACCATTCCACTCAAAGTTCACCCAAATATTTTCAAGTCACCGCCCTTACAGGGAAGAATCTCTTCCTAATATCTAATCCATACCTGCTCTCTGTTTAAAGCCTTTACACCTTGTCCTACCATTCTTGAACTCAGCTCTTCCACAGCTCAAAAATTTCCGGTTCTGCCAAAACCTGTGGCCAGTTCAGAGCAGTACCACATGAAATCACCCCTGAAATCATTCTTGCCCCCTGTTTATTTTGTAATAATAAAGAAAATCATACATAAAGGGGACTACATTAAGGCTCCAAGCTAATTCACTTATGTCATTACAGCATCAAGGTTGATCTTGAAGCTTGATTTGAAATGACAGGCTGAACTTAAGCACTTTCTTAAGTGATTTGCTGGATCAGAGCATACGTGTTATGATATGGCAAATCATTACAAGATCACATGTTAATTTCCACAGGGCTTTCAGGTCCATGTAATTAACACAGTTTCTATGTGTAGAGCTCGTGCCTCACGCTGCTGGTGTCCCTTACCTTGATCATTTTGAGATTTGTTAAAAAATAAAACGAAAACAGCTACACTGAAAGTTGTCTTGATTTGGGCACAAAATGTATGGCAGCGTTTCAATCTTAATTTTTCTATACTTCAGCATTGTTGGTCATTAAAACAAGATGATTAATCACAAGGATATTGCACAGCAGAGTCATAATTTTGTGGATGCAACAGTGATGCACTGAATAATTTTATAGTCAATAATAGGTTTGGATAGTGCCATATAGTTAGTAAAGGGTTGTTGTGAAAGAAAACACACGAGAGGACTAAATTATTCTCGATATCCCCAATTTAGAGTCTACTCAAGCATATTTTCATGTGATATTGATATCTTGTTCCTACAATGATTACTGGTTTCTAAAGATAAGCAGAGGGACAGGTAATGACCATTTGATGGCAACACCATAGAAAAAATATTATCAGAGTCTGGAAACGTAACAGTGAAGAGTTGTTTGGAGTTTTATGTTTTATTATTGAATAGCCTATTTCTAATCCTTACCCTCTTGCTCACCCTCTGGGAAATTCACAGTTTTGGTTTGGGCTCGTTATAAAAAGCAGGAGATAAATGTGGCCCTCAACAATTTTTGGTTGGCGTTGGAAGACACAGCATCAATTTGTAAGGCTGCTCTCAGGGCTGCAAGGAGCTGCACGAGTTCTGGGTTTGGAGAGATTTCGTGTTTTCTTCAGAGTGCACACAAAGGTCAAAGCCCAGGTTAAGGAATGGATCTTACAATTTAATTTTAGCCCATTCTGACACCTCCTTGCTACTGCTTTACGTTTCCTCAGGACAATGGCATCATGCAGTGGAAAATACCACTAAATACCACCCTGTCTCAAAAAGGCCTTATTGGTTTACTTCCTGAAGTCCAAAGAGATTTGCATGGGGAGGTTCTTCCACTCTCAGACAAGCAAAGTGTGAAACTGAACCAGACAATCTCCAGAGGTCCATTCTCCCAACTTCCCTATGATGTGTGTGAAGTCTGGCAATCAGGAGTTCTCATAATGATGCAAAGAAAGGAGCCTCTCAGGCCATACCTGGGATCAGAGGATCATTAATGTTGGAAAAGACCTCCAAGACCCCCAAGTCCAACCATCAACCCAGCACCACCACCTTCACCACCACACCGTGTCCTCAAGTGCCACAGCCACACATTTTTGAGTCATTCAGAGGGATTCTGAGATTCTGTCCCACTCATTGTTATTTTTCCCCTCGTGCTGACACACAGTGAGAGATGAGTGGCTCCTAAATGTTCATCTGTGCTCCCTTTCCTGCAATGTGTGCACCCAGTCAGGGAGTGCTGGATAACGCTCTGCCTCTATGAATTGTAAATTCAGGAAGGGCAAATCTGCTGTCTCTGGATTTTTGGATGGGGGTTGAGATGGATTAATTATATGTCAAGAGGGACTTGAGCAATAATAAGTGACTTTATGACTGTCTTTACCACTTGGTGGAAAGGTTACATTTAAAAATTGGCTTTACTGCACTGGATTTTAGGTTAAGTTCAAAATGCAGCTTCCGCTGTTAGAACTGAAGGGTCATATAAAATTCATTGCAATAGAATATTTATAAGTATCTGGGATATTTGTAGGAAACACAATAATGGTAGAATCAGAGCTCACAGATAGAAGGGGGAATTGTTAAATGGCAAATAAAAGCTCCATTTTTTTTTTCCCAGCACTTAACCCTACATATAATAATAATTATTACAAATCTGGGCAATGATTAAATTTCATTCTGAACCCCGGCGAAACGCATGTGAATGGCAAATGATTTCTGTGCTAATAACCGGCGTGCTGTGAGCACTCAGAGCGGGATGGATGTGCACGCACGTCACACATCTCCCGGAGCCGGGGAGATGCAGGTATTCCTGGAGCAGCTTTGGAGATTGGGCATTGCCTGGGGAGGAGTGAAGTCCTGCTTGTTTACAGCCTCTCCTTTCTAATCACGTAATTACAGCTCTGAAGGCGGATGTCTGACAAAAGAAAAGCCCCCCGAAAGTGAGCAAGGTGCAGCAGCTTTTGTTGGCGGCTGTTATCTCATCACCCTCTTCTCCTGCGAGATGCCGGGGCTGTGTTTGTGCAGGGCTATCATTTACCTGGCTGGCGTGTGCCACCACAATTATCCCCCCTCTGAAAAACACAAAACTAAAGCGGCTGCTGCAGGAACAGAGGCCACTCGAAGGGAGGGGAAGAGAGCAGCCCTAATTAGCGTTAAGTACCTGTAATCCTCAGAGATTTTTTTACCCGGGGAAAGTCCCTCAGGTAAGGAGCAAAAAAAGAGCCCAGCCAGGTTGGCGGTGGATCAGGTGTTGTATGTCAGCTCTGCTGAATGCAGCCTATTGATCCAGAAGTTGCCTGCGTTTTCTGCCACAAATTGAATTTAAATTGCTTACATGAAGAAGACATCTGGCAGGTTAAGGTTTACCTGCTTCATGTTTCGAAATGATTTTCTCCACCAGCAAATAGGGAGGCGAGGGCTCTTCTGGAAATAAACCAAGCAAAGCTTTTTAAGAGATCCAGATACGGTTGTTTGCAGTGCCTGAGCTTGAAGTAGAGGAGTTGTCAGAGGAGAAATGTATTTCAGATTATTAAAATAATAAAGCAAGAGAGCTTTTACTGATTAAGTACCCGCACTGTGCCTTCATTCCTGATGAATAAAGTATCTCCTCACCTTACAAAATAATATAAAAAAGTATACTTTTTATATTATTTTATTTTCAATGAGGTTATAACCCTCATTGAAAAATATTATTTTATTTGGTGGAGAGGTATTTGTTGGGGGTTTGGATTTTGTTGTTGTTGCTTGTTTGTTCAAATCCAATAAACTGACTACTTTATTAGAACATGATAACAATCTTTTTTTTGTTGCTTTATAAAGGATCATAACTTTCAGATCTCTGCCCATGGTAGGGGAGTTGGAGCGAGATAATCTTTAAGGTTTCTTCCAACCCAAACCATTCTGTGTTTCCATGAAATGCCTACTGGAGGTTGTTGTGTAGAACAAAATTATTTTCTGAACATTTTTGAGGGCTACCCATGAAGTGGTCATTTGAATACAGGAGGTGGTCACCCAGGCCCCTTCCTCCAGCCACAAAGGCTCTGAATCACCTTAACCTCTCTTCCAACCAAAGATGTTGTCAATTTAAAATTCTTTTTCTGATTCCAGAGAGTTACACCAACAGTCTTCCATTTGTCGGAGTCTTCAGTGCTTAGGAAAGAGTGGAAACTCACCAAGGCAACCTGGGATCTCCAGGCCTCTGAATCAAGGTTCTGAATTGAAGAAGTGTGTTCTACACTGACAAATTAATATAACACTAATATTAGTAAGAACTCTGTGTGTCCACTCAAACAATAAAGCCAGTTTAGATACTGGAAGAAAAAGAAGAAGAGGAGGAAAAAACACCTTCAGAATAACAAGAGGCAGGGGAGAAACCTTTAAAAAACGTTATTATGTGTTTACTAACTTTTCTTAAAACTCTTTTTACTTACTGAGCCTGGCAAATCCTGGCCACAGCCCTTACATCAGCCTGTTTGTCTCCCTCACAAGGCACCTAAGCTGCTGTTTGGACAACATCCATTTGATAATGAAGCAAGATGCAGGCTAGACAGCTGCTTTTTTCTCACTCATTTCACTCTGTTATTGGTTAACTTAGTGGAAAAATGTAAATTTTCCAGGGACTTTGGGTTGGAGGTATCCCAGCCAAGGTAGATGTGTGCTTGACTTGAGGTCTAATTTAACTCCTGTGTCGTATCGACCTGCCCAGCCCACCAGGGAGCCTCAGAGCCCTCCTTTGGCAAAGGTAGACAATGGGATGAAAGTAAAGTGTAATAAATGCCCCTGTCCAGTCCCATGTCGATATCCAGCTGCTTTCCCCCCAACCCCCCCCCACTCCTTTTTTGCTGTTTTGAGTGCATCAGTATTTCACGTTTATTGTAGTGTGATGAAACACCTTTCAGAATGGCCAGAGGGACACTCAGCAGTAGGCATTTAGGCAGTACAAATTGGAGTGAACAGGAGGACAGTTAGCAGGGAATATTTCTGAGGTCAAAGCGAGCTGGGTTGCAGCTGAATCAGCTAAAAAAGGCAAGAGTTGAGAGCTACGGCACCTACTGCAAAGTAAATATAGATTACATTCCTTTAGACAAATTGATCCGCTGGAGGACGATAGGTCTCCCAGAAAAAAGAGGTTGCTACATAAGGATTAAGTATTTTACACTGATGTACATACAAAGAACCCTTAAAAACAGCAGCCAGAGATGGGTCACCTGGAGAGTCCATCCCAGATCCTCACAGGAATCACCTGCAGTGCTCTGAAAGGTTTAAGGGTCCAGAATCTGGCACATTCCTGGGGATGCTGACTTGTGCTCTGTAAACAAAGCCTTAAGATTTAGCTGCTCATCTGAGCAACAGCTCTCACTTAGGCAAGTGGAAAAAAACCATAAAATCACATGGAAATTCAGTGGGAAGGAGTCCCAGGAAGTCCCAGGAAGAGGGTAAGACCCCTCTGGAGTCTGACCTGATCCACTCAGGTCCTGAAAACCTCCAAGGATGAGGGTGGTACAATCAGGAAAATAGAAAGAATACCCAGCTCAACAAGTCTGTCCTCAATACTGTTAACTCCAGGGGGAAACAAACAAACAAACAAACAAAACACAAAACAAAACAAAAAACCAACAACAACATCAATGAAAACAAACAAACAAACAAAAACCACCACAGAACTTTGGATATGAAACAGTAGCAGTTTGTCAAGAACAACTTTCAGATTGCCTAAAGAAGGTACTAAATTCTTGGAAAAGGTGATGGAATAAATGACTCTGTGAGCGCACTCCTCTCTCTCCACTGACCCTACAAGTGATGATGGTCTTTTTTCTCCTAAAAAAAAAAGTAACCATTGTCTGCATAACTGCTTTTAATCAGTAAATTATTCATCAAGGAACAGGGAATTGCAACTACCAATAAAGGTGCTGTCGTCTAACAGTTGAAACAAAACACTTAAAATCAGGTTATTCCACAAGAACAATGTGAATAAATACACCAAGGTAAAAAAAAAAAAAAAAAAAAAAAAGGTAAAATATATAAATTATTAGGCTCAAATTAGGAATGTCATGAACATATTTGTAAAAATTCCTTGAAACTATTTGCAAAAACATCTTGAAAATATTTGTAAATATTTTTGCTTTCTTCCCAGAGATTATTCTAGGCCAAGCAAATGCTGAAGGCTGAAAGGAGACAGCTTGAACTCAGGGCTCATCTCAAAGCTAAAGAGCTCAGTGCCCTTCTGCTGGGTGTCCCTGCAAGCAGAGACCTCCTCCCTGCACACTGAACACAGCTCTCCCCAGCCACTACCCTGATCCACACCTGGAATATAGCACAGAGTTTGATTGAACAAAAACAAGCCACATTTACAGGTGATTCCTTCCCAGAACACCTTTTCAGTCCCTAAATCATATGAATAAGATCAATCACTTGCTACAAGGGTGTGCTAGGCTATGAGAGTGGTGGCAGCAGCGCTGTGGATGATTTCTTTTTCCAAGGAGGATGCCCAGGACAGAGCGTTACAGGGGCTGGGATTTCAGCAGCACACAGGCAAGGCTAATGGATTTGCACGCTCAGCACTCCTCTGCCAACAAGCTGACTTTTAATATGGGAAATAGACCCCTGCTCAGGATGGAGCAGTCCTGGGCAACATCAGGGGTCCAGGCATCACTGCAATTTTTTTAATTTTTTTTTTTTTTTTTTTTTTTTTTGGTCAAACAGGAGGTGTTTTGGAGGCATGTCCACAATGGAGTGTAATGTTACAGAGGGCTGGATTTAGCTGGAACTCACACCTATTTATTGCAGCTAAAGCCTACTCACACACAGTCTTTTGACAGTCACTGGCAAAACTGAGCTTGATTGTCTGCAAGTGGCAGAAGAATCACCAGAAGAGGAGAGATTAGCTTTATATATAGTCCATTTGTTGGCTGTTTTCTCTGAGAACCTCCTTTAGATTTTTCCCCCGTTTCGTCCTCGGTACGCTGAGTTTTGAAGGGTAGGTAACTTTGTGATTGCAACGCATTTTCCCATCTAAAAGCCATCAGTAAAGTGAACAGGGCTGCTCTCCTAAGTGCTTAATGCCTGATGGAAGAGTGGCACGATCTAGTCCAGAAGTAACGCAGTTACCTCAATTACTGCAGTCCCACCAGGCTGTTCACAGCGGTACTTAGGGAGCGTTGTAGGCTCGGGCTCTGGTATTATAAACTCCTCAGGGCTGCACACAGCATCTCATCAGGAGTTAACAAACAAGTCCTGGATGAGACACCAGCCCCCTTTTTTTTTTTTGTGTGTGTGTGTGCTAGGCTCTTATTTATTTATTTATTTGCATCCAGGAGCGAGCGTAACGCAGCGGCGAAGCGCGGTCTCGGCGCAGCGAGATGCCCTCTCTACTTTCTTGTGTTTTTTTTTTTTTTTTTTTTTTTTTTTTTTTTTTGTTTTTTTTTCTTTACGCTGTTATCAGGGAAAAATATGTCTTGCCATTTCCCAAGGGGTTCCCCGGGACGGTGTCTCAGTGTGAAAGGGCACCATGGGGCTGCCTCGGACAGTTTTCTTTCAATAAGGTTTGGTTTTGTTTTGTTTTGTTTTGTTCTGTGGTTTGATTTTTTTTTTTTTTGTTTCTATTGTAACCACTCTGCTCTGCTGCTTCGCTGATTTCCCAGCTGTTCTTCTGCGGTGTCTGAAGTCGAAGGCAGCGAATCTGTAAGTGAACAGCTCAGGAACAAGCAGCCCATCATGGCAAGCACGAGAGAACCACGGATGCGTCTTTCCTCTCTCAACATAAAGCTCCCACTCTCCGCCGCCTGCTTCCAGCAGAAACCTCTCTGCAAGGTACCAGCTGGGGCAGAATCAGACCCCCAGCATCCCACTTCACAGCTGCAAAAAAGTGCAAGGCTCCCAGCACAAGAACTTGTCTTATTTCCTTGTTAGTTATGCCCAGGTGTGGTTTAGGCTGGACCTTGGTGGAAGGAGTTAATTGTCCCCGGAGCACTGAGCTTTCCCTGACAGTGCACGGCTCTCACTCTGCTACACCAGGGAATGACAAGATTGAAGGCCCTTCCAATTGTTTATCTTTTTTTTTTTTTTTTTTCCCTGTGGAATGCCCCAGAAGGCATTATTTCTTGTATGGCTTCACATGGGGAAAAACCAAGCAAACGAAGAAAAAACGTCTTTCCAATGACAGTTGACAATTCATCTGCAGTGTGTTGTGCTCGGTTAAAAAGTCACTTTTTAAAATGTATTGTGAAAATACACTCCTCTGATAAAATAATTCTGCAGGAAGGTGGAATGTGTTTTGAAAGTTACAGTAGCATCTTAAATAAAATGGACTTAAAGTATCTAGAAAAGTCATTTTTCCCAAGGTGAAGGACTTTCTACTCTTCCTCAAAAGACTCTAGCTCATCCTAGGTAATTTTCTTTCAGATTATCCCAGTAAAGACACAGAAATCAGTAAAAATTTTTGCCAATCTATAGTTCATCATTTCTATTCTGCAACAGGAGGAGGAGTAGCAAGAGGAACATTTGAAAAAACAGAAGCATAATGTATGACTACTTTCATAATCAACCCTTTTGATTTCTTCATTTGAAATATTGTAAACCTAAAATGCCATTCAAATGCAATTGTAAAAATAACACGATAAAAATATTAACATTTGAAATATGTGGTGAAAGCTTATTCAATGTGAAACAGGGTCTTACTTCATGAAAACTTTTTCAAAATAATTTGTATTTACTTGGTTCAAATAGGTTTTTTTTATAAGATAGGCTAAAAAAATGGAACAGCTTTTCAGCTGAGAAATTTATTTTAATTTTATTTAATTAAGTGAATGCAATAAATTATTTGTGCTTCACCCTGTCTAAAAACAGTGTCAGATACAATACAATTCTTGAAGAGATGTGTAAAGTTATTATTTCACATATATGTAGTCATGTTTTGGAATATGTGATCCACCAAATCTCTGCCCAGATCGATTTTATTGACCTTAAGATTATTTTTTGTATTTGCTTTCTATTACCTGGATTTTTCTTTATGTGTTTGGAACATTATAATTTCCAGGTGCACTTGACATTACCCAAACACGTTTCCTCCAAGCAAGAAAAATCTATATCCTGTTTTATCACCCCTTTTTGGTGACAGGTATTGCCTCCTCATCTCCTGAGTAGGAGCTTTTTGCACCATCTGGTTCAAACCTGCTTTGATTCAGAGACACCAAAGAGTTCCCCAGACTGGGACAAGGGTCCCAGACCAACTCAAGGTGTGGCTGCTCCTGCCCACCCTACAGAACAACAAAGTGAGGCTCAAAGAACCTCACCAACACCCCTGAAGGATCCACAACCAAGGATCCAAGCAGCACAACCCTTCCCTTCCAGCATCCAGCTCCAGCAAGCAGGTTGCTCCTCTTACTACTTTACAACCACCCAAACCCACTTCTGCCATAAAAAACCACTGAAAACAAGGCCCTGCCACTTTTTTTTTTTGGCAAGATTAGAACCACAGTTTCAGTGTTTCCCAGCAGGTACCTAAGCACAACCATTGCCTCAGCCTCCATTTTTATTGCTCTAGGCAATGGAAACTGTAGTTTCTATATTTAATGTATTGAAACTGCCTGGTCTCCAAGGTAGCAGGGGTATCTCATACACACTGGCAGAATGCGTTTCAGGCTCAATCACTTTGAAAGCCTGGATAATAGAGGAGCACTTGTACTTTGGATAACAAAGTTATTTCCTTTAACATCAACAAGCTGCTCAGCTAGTAACTGCATCAGGCATTGATTTTGTGAGCACTGTGGGGGGGGGGCTTTTTTCACCGATAAAACTAAAAAATTTTCAGATCATTCTTCACGTGCATCATTTCCCAGGGCAGGGCTGACAGGAGGAGAAGCTGTGTTCCTTTCAGCATGGCTGTTTGGAATGTCAGTGGAACATCTGCAGGACCAGCCCTGGATCTGTCGGCTTCACCCTCCCCGTTTTAAGATAGATTGAAGGCTGAACTTACATCTCCAGCCAAATTTTGTACCTGGTTCCTATTGGGGCTGTAAAAGAGCAATCACTTCCCAGACTTGCTGCTGAGATCCCAGACTAATGGGTTGAACATGCAACTGGATTCAGATGTGGGCTCCTTCCTGCTGGACTCAGGTTCATGTATATCAGCAGGCCAAATATCTGCCTGTTTACTCATTTGTCATTACAAAGTGCTAAATTAAAAGTATCAGCAGCTACCAGTTATATATTCCCTGGCTGTATTTAATTTTTCCTCGTAAGAAATCCTCGATCCACATTTTTTTTTCCTTGCATCATGTGCTTCCTCTGAATAGCAGCAGTGCCCAGCACATTCCCCCTCCCAGCCCTCACCAGCCAGCTCCTATTATCAGTAATGGGAGCTAGGCATGTCCATGGAAATGAAAGCAGATCCCTTGCTGGAAACTTTTTTTGACAGAAGTGTTCACAACAACTTTAAAAAAAAAAAAAAAAAAAAAAGAACCCATGTCTCGTTTATTTTCCCCTTTCTTCCTCCCAGCTTTCTGTCAGTCATCAATCGAACAGGAGACAACTCATTTCATTTCTGTGACACACAATGATGGACTTGTGTTACAACCCTGACTTATTTTGAGAACTTCAATTTCTCAAGCTGAAAGCCTGAATGTCCCATGCTTGGAAGGGCTATTGATCTGATGTAGATGGACAGCTCAAGAGGAACTGATACATTCCTTACAGCAATTTTTTTTTTTTCTGACCACTACATAATGTAGACTTTCTGCTTGTTTGTTGACATCTAAAAACTTTGATCCTGAGATTTAACTGATACTCTTCTGCTGCTTCTACCCAATATTTCCCTGTGCTATTTGATGTAGGAGTTATTTATCATCCACTACCTGGAATGGAAAAGCTGGTTCACTGTGATAAAATGTGAGAATTCATGAGGCAGGAGCTTCTAAATGCACATCACAATGGTACAGCTGCAAATGTGGGACACTTCCCAATCCCTCCCAGATCCTTCCTCCTTTCAGCAGATGTAAAATCACCATGGAATAGGTTTGGATCCTCACTTCCACCCTGGGACAAGAGGGATCAGCCCTCACAAGCATTACTGACCACCGTGTGTCCAGCCCAGATGGAAAAAAACCCCTCAACATCCACAATGTCATTACAGTTTAATCAAAGTTAATTTTGCTTCAAAGCAGGATCAATACCACAGATCCACGTCTCTTCCCTTATTTCTTTCCTTTTCCTCAGCTTTGCCCCAGCTTCCCCGCACTTCTCCTGTGGGGACAGAAGGTACCTGTCAAGCATGGGGACATCACCACAGTGGCAGAGCCCCAGCACCACACTCCTGGCTGTCTGCAGGTCACAGGAAACAATTCATTCCACTCCTAATGATTTATGTAATTTCTTTGGACTAGCTCCTGGCTTAGGGGGTTTTCTGCTTTTTCTATTACAGCTTAGAGAAGCAAACCAGAGTCTTTCAGGGGCAGCTCCTCAGCCAAGGTAGCTCTTTGTGACAGAATTAGTCTGTGTTAATACCAGCCCAGAATCAGCCCCAGAATTTCATTATTATTGCCTTTAAAGGAGGGTCTCCTCCTCCAGGAATAATTTAGAGCAATGAAAATTAAGCTGCATCTCATCTAATAGTCAAAAAAAGATCTGCAGAAATTGTCCTCGTTTAAATACCAATTCAACCCTTTTCTGTCACAGCAGGGTAGTGCATCTATGTTTTTTTTGTTCTAAAAGCCAAATACTATTCAAACAAAAGAATCACTTCCACGTTAATTACACAAAAGAAAAATAAAAGGAAAAAAAAGAAATAAAAAACCACACAAGAAAAAAATTAAAAAGAAAATTAAAGCATCTTTTGAGAACTTAGATTGAGCAACTAAAGCATGATGTGGTCTTAGACCTTTACTTTGTGTACGAGAGTCAGACTTTATTCTTTGATTTGGTGCACAGGATCACAGCTTATGACTATAATGGCTGTGATTCTGTTGACATTTCAAAACAAAATAAGGAAGGAAGGAGGAATAAAGGTAAATTAGACTGCTGCAGAAAAAACCATCTGTGATTCAGCTGATGGGAAGAGAATGTTAGCATGGGGAAGTGCTTAAAAAACCTGAACTTGTCCCATCCCAAAATCTCTCTGTGTTGCCATTGGGCTCTTTATTTGAGTTAAATTCCTAGTAAATTAAGGAGAAAAAAATTTGGGCTCTTGGGGTATTAAGGACAATCAATCATCGTTCCAACAGTTTAAGACTGATGGGGTCGGGTTCCTTTCTGGTTTAACTCCTGGATGAAGAAGATCCCATTCCTCCCCTTTGCCTGGTCCTGAATCCCTGTGTAAGGTGGGACATCCCAAAACAGTCACCCACTTAAGCACCCCTTCCAACCTGGACTGAGGCCATTTATCATCAAAAATCCATCAAAACCCAGTGAATTAAGAAAGGCTTTGGAAAACGGATTCAGTTCCATCTTCTTAAACCTTTTGCACAGTGTGACCCATATTTAAATCGTTCTCTCTTTCCTTCCCGTCACCAAACCACCACCTCATGCACAAAATCCCACACAGGATCTGTCACTGGCACCTCAGAGGAATAAAATATTTGCAGGGAGTTCAGCATTTCCCTATTAATAACTCCTTCCCCCTCCTGCTGGAAGATACCAGGGGCTCGGGTCAAGGCGGATTTCTGATTCCCATCTTGGAAGACCAGGAACATCCCATATGTGCTGTGAGCAGCCACTTCTCAGCATGGAAAATCCTTTTTCCCTGGGGAGAGGCAGCAGTACTCCCAGCTTTTCCCCTTGGAAGCCCTTTTCCCTTCTCCTTCCCACCCATCACTTGTTACCCCGGATCTCCAAGGTGGTGCAGGGACGAAGGGAACCTTGGCAAGGCTCCACTTGTGGCAGCCTCTGTGAAGCCATCCCTCCACAATATGGAAAACTAATACTAATGAAAAAAAAAAAAGTTATATTAAAAAAAAAAAGGGAAATAAAAAGGTGGAAATTCCTGGTTAAAGCCTCTGCCTGTACAAAAAGTATAACAGCTTGTATGAACTGCAGCACGATGACTACTGCTGTTAATGCTTCCAATGACATCAGTGTTTTCCAAATTACAGAGTGCAAGAGGCTGCTTAGGGAAGCTGAAGAGAAGAAGCTGAAGGTAGTGAGAGTTTGAAAGGATGTGAGAAGCAAAAGATGTTCCTTTAGATAGTCTCCCTTCTTTCACTAATTATTTTATTTTCTCAGCTTTGGGGGGATTTTTGGAAACATCACTGTAGCAATACTCAGACAGCTAAAACCTCAAACACTACCAGACCCACCTCAGACTCCTGAATAAGTTTGCCACCACCATTCCTGCCCACATCCCCCTGCACTGCTACCTTTTTGTGCCCAATCTCCCAGCTTTCAACCAAAGTGATTTTTGAAGTAAATATTGAGCGATGAGGCCCAGAAAGCTTTGCTAAAATACAAATCCATTACACTTATTACATTTTCACTCTTCCTTCTACAGAAACACAAGGAGCTTTTGTCAAGATTTCTGTTTCAGAGATCCAGGCTGTTCACTGCCCGGGCACTCAAAGGGTTTTTTCCTTTTTCTTCCCTTTAGGCTGGAAGAAGACTCTCAAGCTGCTTTTCCAGGTGTTGGAAGAGTGCAGAGCACTTGAACCATGCTCATGGATGGTGGCCATCTAACTCACACGGCCAAGAGAGTGTTTTCCTTTTTGGCAGTGCTTTTGTTCCAGGTGGAATAGTCTTTCATCCACACGAAGGAAACTCTTGCTTGTCTCACTCTCAGGTAATGGTCTATAACCATCCAGCTGGAGTGAAATACAGAACCTATATGAATATATATATATATATTTGTATGTACATGCTTGCATCTTTTTCATGCATTGCTCACACCCATGCTGCATTCTAAGTTAATTGGATTAAAAAGTAAAAAATAAGGGCATTTTTCTTTCCCCCCCTGTCCTGTTGATGCCAGAAAGCCCTGGAGTAGCTGCACTTTTTACAACGCAGACGCTCCAGAGCAGGTTCCAGCTGTCGGAATTTTATGTCCTTGAGATACTTCTGGAATAACAAAGTGTCATACACGTCCCTGCCAGTACACGAGATCAGCACATGAGATCAGACCTGCAGATGTTGCCTCCCCATCCACCCACTGGCATCTCATTATCAGTTTAGTTGGGATCCTCCACCCATTCCCAGCCAAGCAGGAAGTCAGGAGCTGTAATTTGTGAGCATGAGCTGTATAGCAACCATTTATCTGCAAAACAAACCTCTGCTGGCCAAAACTTTGGAGGCAAATGAGAATCTTAGGAAGGTTTTGTGTCTTGGCACACGCAGGTAATGAGTGGGGAATGCTGTGATGACACAGTTCCATGAGCAGTGGGACTTGGAGGTGGAGGAAGGGACAGGGATTAGCACTGGACACACAAAAAACTGCTTTAATTGACTGGAAAATGCATTGGTTGGATTTGATGATCTTGGAGATCTGTCCCAACCTTAATGATTCCATGGTCCTGCTCTCTGATTCCTTTGGGGAATGAACATCACAGACCAGTGCACCTGACTTCCTTCACCCTACTTCTTGTTAAGAAGGGAATACTTTCCTGCCAGGAAAAAGAGCTATGCCACGGCTGGAGGGAGGCAGAGGATGGTCCATCTCTCCCTCCATCCTCAGGGGCAGCAGTGCCAGACATCCAGGAACTGCTGAGCACTAATCACCAGGGCCAGGAAGGAAATCCCCTGATATCCCAGGTCACCAAAGGATTCCCAGCAGCAATTTTATTTCTTCTCGTTTAGGGTGGCAATCTTATCAGCACCATGCACAGCACACAGAGTTACAGGGAGGAAAAGGAGCCTGGGAGGAGGGGCTGAGGCAGGATCCGTGCTGCATCGTTAATTACTCAGATAATAAATCCAGGAAGAAGGTGTGCTTGGATTCCTTGTCATGCAGGCTGCTACTCTGGCAACTGGGGAGAGACATCTGCTCAGCCCAGCCCTGCGCTGTCGGTGTAGATGATCACACCTTTCTAATGAGCATCTTAAAGCACTTCCTGAGCAGGAAAACCAGCCTGGCTTCAGCCCCCTCTGAGAGCTTTGGTACCAAGAGGTTGAACAGCTCAGAGGTGGGGCCAGTCAGCTGTGAGGTGCTGGAGCAGAAGGTAAATCCAGCTCCATCATCCCCTCACCCCTGACCTCCCCAAAGCAGGAAGGACAGGAGTTTGCCTGTCATGTTTTCCCTCCTTCTCTGCAATCATGATTCCTTGCTTAAGTTTCCAGTCTTTAATTGGATTGGAAACTTACAGTCACAGTACAGGGGAGAGAGAGAGAAAAAAAAAAAAGAAATAAAAATCCCAGCTCCTCTGCCTGACTCAAGCGTCTGTTTTCATTTACTACTCCAGGCTTCTGAGTTACTTTGTTAACTCAACGAAAATAAGGATTTCTTGAATTAAAAAAGATGTTCTGCCCTTGCTGGCTGCTCTGCCTCTCCCTGAGCATAGCGAGGTGCCCAGGACTGCCTCTGCAGGGGAGTTTGGCCCGGGTAGCTCCTTGTGGGAGGTGATATAAATAGATAAAAAAAAACCTCACTCATGGAACATAAACTCATTGCTGCATATACCTTCCTCACTGGCACACCATGTAATGCAAGCTATGTGGCTCTTTCTTGCCAGAGAGGCCCACTCACAAGTTTTCTGTTGAGCACAGCTATTAATGTCACACTTTTGTTCCCAGGAAAAAAAATAAAAAAATAAAAAATAAAAAAGTGCCACTACAGAGAAAACTGCTCAAGTTTCTATTGCACAACGCTCCGATTCCAGTGAACACTGTGCTCTCCTAATCAAGTTCTCCAGGGCAATTAAGCAAACCACGGAGGGTTAAATGTGGGTTTTCTGACACCTGCCTCCCCCCCTGGCAGGAGCAGAGTTAGAACATCTCTAATGATGGAGCCTGCTCTTGCCTGAAGTTCAAAATCCACTCACCTGATGGTAATGAAGGAGGCCAATTTAGTTTAAATCCCCCTCTAAAAGGTGGGGAAGGGGTCAGGAATCAGTTTGCACAGAGGAGCACAGAGCAACCCTGGGCAGTTCTACTTCAAAAGGTTTTGAAGTGCATCAGTGATGCAAAGCTGAATTCAGAAAAACGCAGCCTGGGACTGCTGTGCTGTGTGCAGCTCTTTCCAGAATTCCAGGTCAGAGGCAGACAATTGAAGTTTAAATTAATAATAATAGCAAGCTTCCATTTGAACCTCAGAATCTGTTTGGTTGGTGTGTTTTTTTGGTTTTTTTTTTCTCAGTAGGCCCTGAGAATGTAACACCTTGGAGGGTAAATCCTGGAGCATGTGAAGTGCAAAGGTTCTGGGTGTTCACAGCCCATCAGGAGCAGCCAGGTTTTAGCACCTAAGCTGGTGCTCAGATTTTGCAGGGCAGTGAGTGACAGCACTCAAATACAGAGCTATTGTCTGACCAAGCCAAAGTGCTCACGGTGCCAAATCAGCCTCTCACTCGTGGCCGTGGACTCGTTCTGACTTCAGATGGCAGCATCTGATCCATAAATACTGATGGGTTCCTATGGCTAAATTTAACCTATGGAAGTGTAGATTGTTAATATTCATGGGCTGTGTTGTGCCAGCTGAAGCCAGAAGGATTCCATGGTTATAACCTAAGTCATTGCTTCATAAATTTCCCTTAAAATACACAGGCCACATATTAACTGGCTTTCTGTTAAAAAAAGGCATCGTTTACCACCCCTTTTCTCATTTTAGAAAATAACTAGACACGTTTGGGGACTGATAGACTTGGCTCAGCTACACACATCTCTCATGGAGCATCGAGGCTCAAGTGTGACTTTTAATGCAGAAAAAAAAAAAAAATTAAGCCACATGCCTGAAGAAATTCAGCTAAATTACTGTCTTATGGTGAAGTCTACAGCAGCAGAGAGAGAGGGATGCCACTTTTCATTCAATGCACTTCAGCCTCACAGTTGCATCTCTGAGACATCAGAGCTTTTTTGGACACCTTTCTAATGGACAAATTGTGCCAAAGCCAGAACCAGAATCTCTCTTACCTTGGTCCCTTGGCAGACCAGGCAGTCCCAGGATCAACTCCCTCACGCATGCACAGTTTTCACTTCAAAAGTCAAGCCAGTGCTATTCTTCTTCCCTTTTATCATCATTAAATTCATCCCCAGTTAGGAGAAAATGCAGTTCAATCCTCTGACTTCCCATGAAATTATGAAGCTCTGCCTCTGAGCTCAAAAAAAAAAAAAAAAAAAAAAAAAGGGGAGGCACTCATTTATTTTCAATCTGAGGCCATTGATAATCACCTGTGTGTTAGGATTTGTACAGTGCACTGAAAATAGGCAAAGTTCATCCTAAAGTGCCAGCACAGTCTTCCATTAATCTCCAGCTCAGTCCCTTAAAGGAGGAAGTAAGAACTCTGTAATGATAAGGCTCGTGGCAGCAGCCAGAGTGCTTGAAGGTCTGTTCTTGTAAAGAAAATTTTTCAATTAGTTAAAGAAGCCAGGAGCATCGGCTTTCAAAAAAATAAAAAAAAAAGAGCTTCCTTATGAATCTTTGATCTCTCTCACTGTACCATGTTTCTCATGAAACACAGTCGTAGTGGCACTGTTTAAATAACATCTACAAAACAGTTCAATTTGCAAATCAGTAGGATTACAGTTTCCTTTCTAATCTTTATTTAAATGAAGTAGGGAGAATGAGCTGTTAAATTAAGGGCTTGTCTAGGAGGGTTGTGTCCAACTAGAAGTGGCCAACTTGTGAATAACGGGAGGAAAAAAGCAAATAGGGTTTGAGTAAACTAAAAGCAGGAAAAAAAAAAAAAAAAGGCCAATTCAAAATGCTTGATCTCAGTTCTGGTCCTAGAGCCTCAAATCCAAGGAGACTTGTTCAGGCAGGTTACCTGCCCTCTTAACTACCTGTGATTTGTGTTTTTGTCTTAGTTTAGTGCTGTTCATTAAATTTTAACAAAAATAAGGGATTTCTGAGCACACCAGAAAGCTGGGCATGGGCAGATGTTGCTGCTGGGGAAGGGACAAGGCTGGAGAAATCCTGCACATCACCAGACAGTGAGTTACCAACACCTTCTTGGGTGGCTGTGGTGCTGCAGGTCTCCCACTTGGGCTGTGGGCTCCACATTCCCCACCCCAGACTCCACCCCAACAGGGAGCTTGTGTGGGATGTCTCTCTGAGAGGCAAGAGACAATCTCAGAATCCCAGAATGGTTTGGGTTGGAAGGGACCTTAAAGTTCCACCCCATGGGCAGGTACAACTTCCACTGTCCCAGGTTGCTCCAAGCCCTGTCCAACCTGGCCTTGGACACTCCCATGGATTGGGCAGACAAAAGTTCACTTGCCTTGCCCTCAGTCTGGATGATGTCCCCAAAATCCCTGATGTTTCTTCACCAGGGCTTGTAAGGAGAAATTCTGGTGCTGTCTTGTAGCCCAGCCAAAACCTGTTCCCTGCCTCCAGCTCTTAAAATCCCAGACAACCATGGATCCACCCTCCTTCCCACTGCAATTCATCCCATCACAGATTTACTACTGCTACTGCAAAGTATGATGGCAGAGGTTATGTTCCAAAAATGTAAATGTCACCAAATTACGTAATCATCACTTCAACTTTATAATCTATGTATATGGGATTCAAATTCCCAACACGCTCCCTCGGATTATCCATGTTTTCCAGTGCTCCTGTGGTTGGTAAAGTGTGCACAAAGAGGTCCTGAGCACCCTGCAAGAGGCAGAAATGCCTGATGGTGTTAAATTAACGTTTTGTTCATTTAGCATCTAAGAAACCGGGATTATTTTCTTGATGGCAAATGCCAACTAAGAGTAGAAGCAGGATTTTTCAGTGTTTATGATAAAAATATACCAGAACACCAGCACCTATTTCATAATAATAATAATTTAAAAAAATTGCATCTTGAAAGTATTTTTGACAGGCTTCCACTTTACAAGTTAATGGCAACATCAGAGGTACAGGAGTCCTGGAACAAATGGAAAATTGGCTCCAAGAATTAAAGACAGAGAGCAAGAAACCAAGAAAAGCATAGTCATAGATGGATGATACTGCCTTGGCAGGCAAGGTAAACAGTGAGGAAACTCACTGCCAGATGCAAAAAGGCTTAGATCATTAAAAGGGAAAAGAGAGATGAAAAAACCATTCAGCACAAATAAATTAGAAGAGTATCACCAATATTGTCTGTCAGCATTTCTGCCATAAATCCCGGTTCGCAGGAGAGTATTCCACATCTGAAAAAAATATCCCCTGGGTGGAACTTGGCCTGCCAGATTTCTGGCCCCTGTTAACGTGTCTTTTGTCTTCGCTGAGTTCTGTGAGGCATAAATGGAAATTTAATTTGGATTCACCACGAGCAGCCTGCACACTCCAGGCACCCACACAAGTTCGGGCTACCTGAAGTTTGAAGAAGACTTCAGGAGTTATTTTTCCCCTCCAGAAATTGCAATAGGGCATTTTTAGGGTTTAATCTGGGCACCTGAGATTTTATGACAACATTCCTGTCATAACTATCTTCGGTAAAAATTCTCAAGGTGGGGCAAGAGAGAACTGATGGTGGCTGTTATGCAAATAATTTAACTTTGAAATGAATGTCTGGCCATGTAATACTCGAACTACTGACAATACAACATCCCAGTAAAACTTGAGAAATACAGACAGATTTGAAGTCCAGCCTACAACAGATGAGGCTAAGAAGTAGCAATTTTTCAGTGTTTGGTAAGAAAAATTAGTTCTTAAAAAAAAAGCTTAAAAAGAAGTTATTGATCATCCATACCATTTTATTTTTTAATCTGACCATCAATAGAATTTGCAATTTTATTTTTTTCTTACTGCAGGAATTCTGGAGGAAAAAAGCATTGTTTTCTACTAGAAGCTGAAACATTTTTTTTTGGTTGATAGTATAGATTATTTTTTTTTTTTTGGCAGCTTGTTTTGATATATAGATACAAAGCGTTTCAAGAGATTTGTCAGTGTAAAATTGAATTAAGTATAAATTGTTTAAATGATTGCGTGCGTACCACAAAGTGCCTTTGAAAAATAAGGCTGCAGCTCTTGGATGTGCTGGTAAAAATGAGAAATTCCAAGCTGGGAATAGGTCGTGCCCTATGATCCGTGGTGCGCATCACTGCTGCCTTTG
Organism: Phylloscopus collybita; assembly: GCA_027886175.1. NCBI lineage: Eukaryota > Metazoa > Chordata > Aves > Passeriformes > Phylloscopidae > Phylloscopus > Phylloscopus collybita. Next base: position 3,290,361 of record JAJNNQ010000031.1, on the reverse strand, counting down.
GAAATGCAGCTCCTTCACCTGTCCCCCTGATGGGATGAAGACAGAGGGAGGAAGATAAATTGCCCTTCATAACAGGGATTAGACCAGAGCAACAGCAGGAAAACCAGGAAGAAACCAACTCTGCAGGAAGTGAGAGTTTGTATTTACTGCTGACCAAAGCTGGGCTTTGCCTGTCCTCCCTCGGTTTGTTTTGTCTTCTTGGGGCACTTTTGTGTCTCTAAACTCTCACCTCTTGTACAAATAAAGTCTTCTAGAAGGAGGTTGTGTTCCTGTGCCCGTGAGTCAGCCTGGTTTGGATCTGGGGTTTTCCTCACCCTGCCATTGTAACCCACACTGCTCAGCGAGGCTTTGTCAGGGGTTTGACTCACGGGCTAAACCTGCACACGCCTCTGCTTTAGATATTATTTATTTCTACAACTTACTGCTCTACCTGAAAGAAAACACACGGCAGGCTTTCAAACACTGAAAGAAATTAAAAGGAAAAAAATAAAAATAAAAAAAAAAAAAGCAAGCAGCCTGCACCCTGGATCTTCCAAATGAACTGTGAGTGACACGAAACATGAGGATCCCCCATGGCATGGGGCACCAGGCAGACCATCCCAGCTCCTGGCATATGGAATGTGACAGCAGCTCCCACTGGGACACACCACGAGGAAGTGGAAGCACTGAACGCATTTTGTGTTTTTCCAAAGGAGATACATATATATATATTTTTTTTTTTTATTTTTTTTTTTCTTTTCCCCCCTGCCTGTGTTGTGTCCTGAAGAACGAGTTACAGCAGAGCTGCAGCTCCCAGGGAGGCTCCATCCCCTCCCGACGTGCTTGTAGCACACCTTGGAAAAATATCAGCACTGGGAGATCCCACAGAAAACACCTGGGAAAATAAGCATTGTAAGCAATAAGTACTGGGGAGATAAAACACTATTTTCAGAGTGGAGGCAGAATGCATTGAGGGAGGGAAGACAAAAGCAGCAGCTCACAACTCTGAAAACAAGGAAAACAAAGAGAAATGGGATTTATTTTTTTTTTGCTTTTCAGCTCTTCATTTCCACATAACCCCTGTCTTCCAACTTCCATTGTCTTGTTCAAATGTTTTAGCCCTCCAGATCTTTTAATGAACTCCACACACACCCATGCAGCTCTATATAAATCAGAAAACCTGCTGCACATTCAGATCCCCACTTTATGCTGGGAAATATGACATCCAGCTGGGAGCAGAGCTGAAGGTGGAACCTTTCCCCACAAGGTAAGCAAAACCCCCTGGAAAAGCTGACTTCGTCAGGCCAGAAATTCCCACCAGGCCCCAGCTGCTCTGGGATCTGTCATAGCCCAGTGGGTCTGGAGAATGGATGGTTGAGCTATGTGAGATGGCCCAAAAATCACAAAATAAAGAGCTTTCCAATGCATTGAGGCCTTGGCACCTTGTTTGTTCCTTCCCCCAATGCTTCCTACTTTCAGTAATTTCTTTCTGTGTTTTTTTTCTTTAATACCTGTGATATCTTAGGCATCATCTTAATTCCGCTTAAATGGGCATGAAAAGGGAATTAGATTCATGCCTTGGAAGAATTATTGGGAGAATTCATGTATGGTAAAGGTACTGACAGCAAAACCTTAAAATTACACTGTGATTCACAGAATCACAGGATCCTTAGATTCATAGAATAATTGGAATCATAGATTTGTGCTGAACTGGCAGGGTAATTCTCACTGCTGGACACTAATTTTTCTATGCTTACTACTCTTATATCTCACAGGCTTAAATAAGGTTTCTGTCTACTTTTTACTCTTTATTGGTGGCCATTTATCCTGGGAGAAATTTCTTCCCCCCCATTTTAAAACCTCTCATCCACAAACTGCTTTCTTACTTCATGTCCCTGTAACATAAATTACAATCCAAAAAAAAAACACCACCTCTTTGAAATTCTCTTTAACTCATATTTGCTATATCTCCAAAATGAGTAATTTTTTTTTTTAATAAATATTTTCCTTTAATCCATGATAACTGAACAGACGTTTACTAAATGAAGCCAACAGACATGAGAAGATTCGTTAAGTATCTGAGTTTTCTGACACTGCAGATTGGAAGGGAGCAGCAAGGGACTTTGCCAAAGACAGGACTTTGAATTTTATTTCTCCTCATACCAGCAAGTGATGGATTTGAGGAGTTGGAGCAACTGTACATCTCACACCAGGCTATCACAGAATGAAACTCTGCCCTTTCCCACCACACACACAGCACCCTCAGAAGCAGATAATATAGGTCATGGCTTAAAAATGCAAGTAGCATCTTTAAATATTAAAAATCGTGCACAGCACTAACATTGAATTGATAACCTTTCTTTCAACAATGCCCCAACAATAACAACTGGAAAACGATGGCAACACACTCATCCCAGCTTCTTAAAACCTTAAAGCTTCTGAAGTCGGAGTCCTCATATCAGCATTAAATACAGCAACATTCTGATTTCAATTATTGACAGCCTGAACTAAATTAGTTAGCGTCTCATCTAGTTTCAACAGTCTGCTACTCATTGAGTCGTTCAGATGTTGGATGGATTCCATCAACATCTCCTGAACACACTTTTTTTTTTTTTTTAAGCCAATCTGCTGCTCCCTGGTTCCTTTCTGACACTTCCATCCCTTTCTAATACGATGCTCCCTGAGCTATCACCCCTCATTTCCATATTCCTGTTCCCCGTCATCTCCACTTCCTGCTCTTACTTTGCCTTTTCCTCTCCTCTCCTTATTGCTTGTTGTTGTTTCATGTCAGCCCCTGTGCCACCCAGCTCACCGAAATCCTGATGCTTATTTTACTTTGGCAGCTTTTGATTGTTTCTTCAGGATCACAATTGGAAAGGATGCACTGTGGTTGTCCCCGAAATTGTGTTTCAACACGGCAGTGGCTTTGCACTGAGCATATGAGAAGGAAAAGAGCAAAAAGGCACCAGACTTAGTGAAAATATTGAAGCCACACTGCTTTTCAGGTAGGTCCAGGAATTCTCTCCTCATTCCACACAGAAGTCAAGAACATCCTCCATGGTTACTGTTGTCCTCCCTGTGCTTTGTGTCTCCTGATGCCCCCTCACAGCCTCCCCCACGTGCTCTGGCTCCCCACAAGGTCACTGCTGCACTGCCAGGGTGGCACAGGGTGGGAACAGCACCTGAGTGGGGATGACAGGCAAGGTGGAAGCTGGGAGAGTGGGAAACACAGGAGGAACACAACTCTGAAGAGAATATTGAGGAATGTGGGAAACCTTCTGAGCACTGGGAAAGAAACCCCCTTTGGAAAAAGCCTTTCCAAAAAGTGTAGGGGTGTGTTTGTGTTTGGGTTGAGGTGAAAGAATAGCAGAACATCATGTTCTTCACATTTTTTACCTTTGTGAACCAGTGTTAAAAATGATAACACTTCCCTGCTCTTATTTCAGAATTACTGGTCTCCAGTCCCCCATGCATCCTGCTAAGTGACATTATTTCAGCTCCCACTTCCACCAGAACAGCTCTTCCTTTGCATGAACCCACAGCTGCTGCCCTCAGTTGTGGGTGAAGAGGCTCAGATAACAAACTCCAAGCCATGGCAAGCCTCAAGTGCATCACTGAGGGCCCTGGATCTGCTTTTCATTCCCAAATCACTGCTCTTTACTCTGATTGCACCTATAAATCAAGTGGCAGCTTCAGGCTAGCACAGAAGCTGGGAAAGTCAGTCTGCAAACCAGACTGCAGATGAGGAGGGAAGAGGAAGAACCACCAAGATTGGTAATTTCTTATATTCCACTTATCAAAGAAGGGGGAAATGAATTCTGGTCTTCACATGGTGCATCTGGCCAAGTACTACAGAGTGCCAGGTTTCACTGAGTTGCTCATCTATCGCAATCCTGTCCAATTTTAAGTTTTTCTGATGTAAAAAGCCACAGAATTGGCTGGTGAGGCACTGAAAAAGGAGGTGATTCTACCCCTCTTCCCTGCTCTGGTGCACCCTCTGGAGACCCCTACACAGGAAGGGAAAGAACCTGCTGGAGAGAGTCCAGAGGCACCAGGATGATCAGAGGGATGGAGCAGCTCTGCTGGGAGGAAAGGCTGGGATTGTTCAGCCTGGAGAAAGCTTTGAAGTGATTTAACTGTCACCTTCCAGGACCTGAAGGGAGCCAACAGGAAAGGTGAGGAGAGACAATTTACAAGGGCCTGGAGTGACAGGACAAGGGGGAATGGCTTCAAAGTCAGACAGGGCAGGTTTACACTGGGTGTTGGGAAAAATTTATTCCCTGTGAGGGTGGGGAGACTCTGGCACAGGGTGCCCAGAGCAGCTGTGGCTGCCCCTGGATCCCTGGAAGTGTCCAAGGCCAAGCTGGATGGTGCTTGGAGCAGCCTGGGGTAGGGGAAGGAGTCCCTGCCCATGGCAGCAGATTGGGACAAGATGAACTTTCAATCCAGGCCATTCTATGACCGTATGAAAACTTGACCTGTGGATTCTGCTCTATGTTGTGCCTCCCTTGGCTCTAGACTGGAGAGCTCAACCAAGCTCTTGTTCAATTTGAACAAGACACAATGGAAATGATCCTCTTGATTCGGGGTCCCTCAGAACCTTAAAGCAAATCTTGCCCCAAAGCTGCCTATGGTTCAGAGCTGGGCCCATACCAAGACCTTCCAAAAAAGATAACATTCACATTTTCAGCACATTTGCGGATGGCTGCACGAAGGTGTTAATCCCCTATGTACAGCCATTAGCAAGGAATTCATTATTCTGCCCAGTGAGTTATCCCTCTATTAAACGTTGGGAAGAATTAGCCTAATATTTACTGTCAGCTATTTGTTATGTTAAAGAGGTCTTTGCCAAATCTCCAGCACCTCCACCACATGCACAAAATCATACTTTAAATGAAGTAATTCTGAATTAAACAAGTGTGCTCGTACTACTGGTGGGATTTATAGTAACCAATAACAGTCTAAGAATGTATTTCACAGATTGCTTCTTTATATTGCAAAATTAATAGAGTTTTATATCTGAAGAAACAAATCTGCACATTAAAAATCAATGTTGCTCATGATACACACTTGGTATTATTTCTGGGAATGCTACAGCTGGCATGCACAGCCTAGTTAAAATATTATAATTTACTTGACTGCATGCATAGTCGATTTGCAGTCAAAACTGCCACTTACTACATGGGAGGAAAAACAATGACTTCCATGCTACTGCAAACATCAAAGGTAGTTTTTTGCACTACTCCCCCTCAAAACCTCCTGGGAAAAGCCCTGACTCATAAGCTTTCCACTGGTTACTAGAGTGCTTCTTAGGTTTGAGGGGAGGAAAAAAAAAAAAAAATCATATTTTTGCTACAGTACCTCCACTGAAAAATCCTCAACAAGCAGAATGGATTGAAAAATTCAAGCATGACTAAAAAGTACATTCCCCACTAGTCAGTGAATTTTGCTCCCTATTTGTCACTGCCACCTTGGAGAGCGGTGAGCATTAATAATGCATGGGTGCTAGGAATGTATTAGCAACTAACCTTGCGAAGAAAATCAACTGGGGACCCAGAAGAGCTGTTAAAAAAAAAAAAAAAAAAAAAAAAAGGAAAAAAAGAAAAAGAAGGAGAAAAAAAAAAAAAGGCCAAGTCAGAGCTCTCCAGTATCCTCTTATTTATTGAAGAGATTTTGGGAGCAGTGTCAGGGATGGCAGGCACTATGTATCACTGCAAACTCAGGCTGGAAGTCTCTGGAATGGGGTGGTAATTGAGTTCATTGATCACATTCAGGAGCAGACCCACCCCCTCACCCACCAAGCTCCCCAGCACTGGCCACTCTCCAGCACAAGAAACACCCCAGAGGACCAAAGATATTTATGCAAAGTGGTGGTTGGAGCAGAAATATCTTTATTAAACGTGTTTTTAAGGAAAGCCTTCACTCTGCTGCTATTGGCTTTGCAGCTACCTTGCACGTGTTAATTGTGATCAAGTTTTCCTGGGAACTGATCAGCACACCACGTTTGCCAACCAATATTTTCTAGGACAGGGCCAGTGAGGGGGGTGGAAAAGCCTTTCCCTTCTCCTGCTTCTACAGCTGCACCCTGCTGATCATGAGGTTACCACCACAGCCATCCAAACGTGGTTATTCCCATCTTTTATTTCACAGCAGCACGATAACACACAGATTTTATTCTCTTTTTGAAACCCTTCAGTCCTCTCAAATCCAAGTTATCTGGTACCCAATGAGGATATCCTGCTTTCTAGAATAAAACAGCTTTACCCTTACACTTCTACAGTTTGAAACAATTTGTGCAGGAAGTTGCTCCATCCCCCTGCTACACTTGGCAGTAATGGTTTCAGTTATGTATTTATGTCCTGCCATCTCCTTTTAATGGATATTGTTCAAATTTCCCAGGTCTTTTTTCTGGTAGAACAATCATTACAAGTTTTACATGGAGTACAGTTGCTTTTTGTGCTATTAGCCAAAACAAATATTGTGTTTAAATCCACCTCATGGATTCACATTCTCAATGAATGTATCCAGCTTGCCACTGGAATGGAGAGACAGAGAGGAACAGCCCTAAGTTCTGCAAAAGAAGGGAAAATAACAGGGTTTTCCTTTCCCCTTCTGCTGGGAAAAATGGACAAAAAAATTTGTCCTCTACTTTCCTCATCAAGGAAAAAATGCCCCAGAATTTTCTGTGCAGATCCATCCTCCTCCTCCTCCTCCTGAAATAACCAGAATGACCTGATGCTACAAGCTAAATTATTTGCTTTGTGACTCACCAGTTACATTTTCAGTTGCCCATTGCAGACCTTCACGCAATTAATTCATTAAGCTCATTATGACTTAATGTCGCATCCCAAATTCAAAGTTCTCTGTACACAATTTAATCTTTGGTCTTTTTTTTTTTTTTTTTTTTTTTTTTTTTTTTTTTTTTTTTATTAAGATGTGCTTTGAACGAGCAGTTTCCCCCCCAACAAGGGTTGGGCCAACTCCCTAATTAAATGCTGCAGCCTGTGGATAAGCTGGAAACCTCACTGTGACACAATCCTCCCGCCTTTCACCTGCTTTCCCAACACTCATCAACTAATTCATGCCATTCTTCTCATCTTTATTTGATGTTGACGACAAAATAAAGTTAAAAGACACCTGCTGGTAGATAGATTTTCCACTGAACATGCTTATACAGGCCTTTAGGAAAACTAGATTCTGGCATCCTAAGAGGATCACGTGATTAAGATCTGAAGATTGAGAAGAGAATTGGTTCAGTACCAGTTTCTCATTCTCATTACAATTGTCCTCCAGAGAAATGAGCAATTTTTCACCATTGTTTTCTTGACACAATGGTCTTTTGTTGAATTTTAGTGTATTTTTCTTTTTAGTTTTCTTTTTTTTTTTCATCTTTCTTTCTTTATCCCCTTTTCCTTTTCTTCTTCCTTCCAAACCTGCCTATGTATGCCACTGTTGTTTAATTTTTGTTATGGAAATGATTAAAGTTTTATTTTGTTTTGGTTTGTTTCATTTAACTCCCAGGAGTTTTTTAGGGTGATAGTCACTCTGTAAATGAATGTAAAAATGCTTTTGTCAGATTAGCTTGCATATTAACTGGTAAAATGCTTGTTATTTTACTCTGATGTTGCATTCACAACAGGATAACAGTTTTGATCCTGTTATGCAAAAATCTGCATTATAAATTAGGAGGCATATTTCACACTTTTTTATCTTGGGCAGATTCCTAATGCAGTCATTTGGTGTTAGGATGAAAAAAAATGGAGATAAGGCGACTTCCATTAGCTGAGCTCATGTTGGATTCAGCAGGCACGAGCTCAGGCCATCCATGGTGACACCTCACTCATATGGATCTGAATTTGGGTGATGTCTAACAACTCAAGAAATGTTGAGCTTCACAAACCCTATGCATAAAACCTGCCAGTGGAATGCAAAATATCTTGGGCTGAAAGCATTTTTTGTAAGTTTTGTTGGTTTTCCTTTTTTTTTTTTTTCTTTTAAGAAAAATATGTATTTAGCTGAAGAAACTTACAGTTCTTAGTTACAGCAAGATCCTATTTGTTAGGTCCTGGAAATCTCAGAAACATCTTTCAACTGCAGCCTTATGTTTCATAGTTAAAGGGAGTTTTTCAAGAAGTTAATGTCTTTTTCTTCTTTCAGTTATTTATAAAGTTTCTAAGCAAACCTGAAATTAGTCAGAGTAAAACTGTTTCTAGAATTCCATTTTCATTACTTCTAACAGTATTAGTAATGCAAAGCTTCTCTGATTTTGCAGGTTTGTAGATCATTATTGTAAATGGTGCTAAGCTCATAAATCAGGTCTTGCTAAAGATGTTCAAGATCCCTGAATATCACAGCTGACTTAATCACTCAACTTTGAGAAAATCTCTGAGTGAGTACCACCTTAAGAAGATATCCAATTTGCTTTCAGAAGAATATTTTATATCAACATAGCCAGAACAGTCTGATAGGACACAACAGGAATCATCCATCAACATGACAAGTTCAAAAGGGATGCTCCTATAAACTACACACACAGAGGAAGGGAGGTGTCTCAAGTGAGACAAGAGCAAGTTTTGGGAGGCTGTGTTCAAAATGTTCACCCTCCACGCTCTTTTTCCAAAAAAGAAAAAAAAAATTAAGACAGAAAAAGGAATCGCAACTCTTGGATTATTTTTGTTCTGTGTTTTATCACAATGAGCAGTAGATTCCCATATTCACTTTCCATCTTTTTGCCTCTCTGTCTCTGCCAAACTTCAGTCTGTTGCTCTGTACAGAACATTTCCAGCTCTCTATTTGCACAGTGCCTCAAAGGCTCAGGTCCCGCTGTGGGACTCAAACTCTGCTTTGATTCACATATATATTAAATAAAACTGTATTTTGAATTCCTGTGGTCTAAAATAATGCAAAGAGAACTCTGCTTCAGGTTCAGGGGGTGTTTGTAAGGACCATGGAGGCCTGTTTGTCATAGAAACTGGAATGGTTTGGGTTGGAAGGGACCTTGAAGTTCATCTCATTTCACCCCTGCCATGGGCAGGGACAACTCCCACTGTCCCAGGCTGCTCCAAGCCCCATCCAGCCTGGCCTTGGGCACTTCCAGGGATCCAGGGGCAGCCACAGCTTCTCTGGGCACCCTTTTCCAGGGCCTCACCACCCTCACAGGGAAGAATTTTTTCCATACACCCAACCTAAACCCACTCTCTGTCAACTCAAACCCATTTCACATTGCCCTATCACTCCATGCCCACAGTTTCTAGAAAAAAAAAACAAACCAACCAAACATGTGAGTGAATGAGAATGGTTTGGGAGGGGTGGACTTGAAGGAGAGAACAGACAATCTGCAAGACTGTAGGGTAAGGGTGTGAATGAGGGTCAGGAGCCATAAAAGCAGGTTTTAATGACTTACACCAATGCATTTGCATGCACACACCAGAATACAGACTGAATTGTTCCTACAAGAGCAGTCCTGGTTCCTGGTGCTGTGGAGTGGCCCTGCCCAGGCACAGCTCCTCAACAAAGACGTGTTCACCTTAGTGCCCAACCTCCCTACCCTCACCCAGAGGAAAGACCCCAAATTACTCTGCTGGGATTTAAATCAGGGCTTTTTCACCCACCCTGCAGTGTCCCAGATACACACACACACACAAATTAATCAATAAGGAGGGGAAAAAAATTCCCAAAATTCTAAACATTTCAAACAGCGTAGCGTGAACCCATTCACAAATATGCACTGTTTGTCCTGAGACAGAGTCAAAACACTCAACACTCTCTTTTCTCTTGACCTTGCAAATTCTTGCCATTGCCATTACAAGCTCCAGCCAATTTTTTTTTCTTTTTCTTTTCTTTTTTTTTTTTTTTTCAGAAATGGAATTTACAGATTACAAAAATGGTTTGCTGGAGTCATCACCATCCCTTTGAACTCTGAGGCCATTTGAATTTGATCCTGACCAGGCTGACCATAAACCATTCTGTTTGCATAATAGAGGAAATGGAACAGTTTGTCTTGAGTAACCTTATAATAAAGTGCAGCTCAGTAGTTATGAATTAAAACTAAAATAGCTAAAAAATAAATTATCATATGTGCCTGTGCGTGCTTTACATATATGTGCACACACTCACATAAATCCACACTCAACTTGATGCCACCAGAAGTGAATGAGTGAAGAGCACTGGCAATGTTAAGATTATTTTTATCTTAACAAACTTCATCTACTTGTTCATTATGTTTTTATTGTATTAATAAAATATTGCTCATTTCCATGAGCTTGATAAATAAAACCCTCTAAATTTTCTGTTCATAGTTCACTATAATCTATGTACAAATCTCAGTGCAGTAGTCACAACTAATAAAGCCCCAGAATATATTTTATTTGGATTTTAAAATTTTGCAATGTGTTCTTCATAAAATCATTGAAAAATGCATCTTTCATCCCAAACAAGACACATGGAGTCAGGTCCATTAAAGCACCCAAAAATCTGAGTTTTGGGATGATTTAGATGCCTAAGCCTGAACTCTGGTCCTGGAATGCAGAGGTGGCTGCTCAACACAGCTTTAGCAACATGAAGTTGTGAATTCAAAGGCAGAGTATTTGAAACATTGGGTATTCCCTCACTTCAGGGCTCAGGGCTATGCACTGAATGCCTGAAGGATGAGTAGAGCTGGGGCAGGTACTCTTTCAGTCAGTATTTCCCATCTTTTCTACCTTTAGACAGATCATTTTTCAGCAGAATGATGATTTCAGCCTTTTTTGGAGGCTGTGATTTTTTTTAATGTGTACATCCTGCACCAGGAGCTGGGCAGAGATCGTGGCCCCTTGGTGGCCACATCCCTAAATTCAGTGATATTTCATCCAGCCATGGCTGAACAGGACAAATTTCAACCTTCCAGCCCGGTTGGAGTTGTCCCACACTGGTTAAAAGGAGCTCCTGAGGAGAGGAGCTGGGAGAGACCAGGTGGAGCCAAGCAAGCAAAGTTAAACCCTTCTGATCCTGCAAGGCTAATTATGAAAAATTCCGTGTGGCATCATCTGCCAAAGAGAGACTTTAAGCCTTTCCAGTTCTCCGACTTGCAGCTCATCATCAGAGGAAATTAAAAGCAAATAAAAAACAACCACCAAGGCTGCCTGTGTGTGTGTGTGTCCCAGAGCAGAGACCCAGAGTCCACCAAAAACAGTGATCCATCAAAGGAGATGACACTGCCAGCCAAGGACACAGCCAGAGGCTCCCAGGGAGCTCTCAGCCCACTGCTGCTTCCCAGATTTCCCAGTGACCACAGAGTTCCTGGAGCTTGGGTACAGCACACAGGAACACACACACGACACGTTGTAAAACATCTTGGTTTAGTCCTTCCTTGTAGGTGATGATGAGAATAGAAGAACTGAGTCACCAAAGCCTAGAGAGAAGAGCTGGAACAACTGAAAACTTGTGTGACTCGGGGCTGGTTTTCTTCTTTCTGTAAGAAATAACTTGTTTTCTCTTTGCTGTCATTCATGCCCTGCGTACACGTGACCACCAGTTTTTTTTCTGAATGAAAAGAATATCTGAATTTAAAAGATTGCATAAAATTAACAGGTGATCAATCTCTGAAAATTTTTGCAGGGTGTGCACTATTCATTAATTGCCTTTTCATTTGATTATTCACCAAGAACTATTAATTATTTCCCTCTTTAAAAAAGCTTCAAAATGATCTAATCAAGAGGAGATGGGGGGGTAAATATCATATGTCTTAGGAGACCAATAGTGTGCACGAAGAACCCCAAGGGTGAATTGGAAATAGCCAAAATGAAAAACAAGTGAACACCTACAGCTACTGTTTGTGAAGTGTCTAAAAATATCTGGGCAGTCACAGAAATCAGGAATGGTTCCCAAATATAAAAAAGTGTTTACCAGAAAATGGTGCATAATGAGCAATTTAACCAGCTATTCAGCAGTGATCCAAGGATTTCTCTGATTCAGAAAATGACAATTTGAGCAAAGAGGTATTTGAAGACTGAGCAAGACAATTTTGACAAGGAGTATCAGGGAAGAGGCAGAATTTAGTACAAACTTATCTAAGAATTTTAGAAATCTCAGCTGTCCTGAGTCCTGGCTGTCTGAGAATAAGGGGAGAGATTTGTTTCTGACAGAGGGAAAAGGTGGTTTCAGAGGCATCCAGAAGCTGATTCTAATCCCCACTTTAATTAAAGAGGAGCAAGTTCCTCACACTGCATCTGCTAGGCTTCCCTGGCACCAGCAGCTGCTCCTCTTTCCCACTTCCATCAGTGCAAGGATTCTCCCAGTGCCAAGAGGAGACCAAGGGGGAGGGCAGGAGGCAGGGAGAGGACTGTTTTCATTCCAAACTGAAGCTTTTCATAAACTTCAAATACTGCAACTTTTCCTTCAGCGCCTCAGAAACAATCTTATTCCAAGTGTCTGCACATAACCATAACTCACAGCATTCCATAAAACCTCATTTCCAGAGCTATCAACAGGGTTGCCTTTTTTTTTTTTTTTTTTTTTTTTTAAGTTAACAGAACCAAGCCTAATGATACAAGATCTAATGAAAACCCAATATTGTTGCAACACAGCATTTGCATTTTCTTGCAGACAATACTTAGCAGGTAGATAATAACATTTTATGCTGGGAAATAACAGAAAGGCTTTCCTAAAGTAAAATAATAATAATAATGACAAAAAAAAAAAAAAAAAACAAAAAAACAAAAACAAACAAACAAAAAAAAACCCACAAAAAAGGCAAACAAAAACAAACAAAAAAAAAAACACAAAAAAACCACAAAAAAAACGAAAAACAAAAACAACAAAACAACAACAACAAAAAAATAAAAATAAAAATAAAATAAAAAAACAAACCAACCCCACTATAATCCTCTATAATTCAGTACAGAAGACACTGTACCAAGGAAATTCTCCTTGGCAAACTAAGCTATGATTAAAGGTAGTCACTGGTGCTTGTGATCACTTCCTAACCTTGAGACTGAACTGTCCTCCAAGCTGAGTTTTTTTGGTAACCTAGCAGTTTATGGTTAGGAGAAATTTTGACAGCAATCCAAAGCCTTCCTGAAACACACCAAGTGGCTCACTTTCCCTAGCAGATAATTGAATTCAGACACGAGTTTTCTGTCAGATCTCTACAAAAATAAAAGGCATCATGAAAATCTACACACTGGGCTAAGATGATGGTCATGCACACATGAAATAGCAAAGAGGTTGCTCCATAAGAAAAAATTTTTGTGGTGCATTTAATATTAAAAGACTGGCAAAGGACCACAATATTCTAGCATTTCCAGAATCCAGCTCCTCTACTCCTCCAACATTGATAACTTCTTCTAAATTGGCCAGAAATGCTTTTCATTTCATTGACAAACACTCTTAACTCTTCCCTGCAAAATTATCATGATGAGATACCAGCACAGGCACAGGAATCCTCTCTGTTCCGAACCACAGTTTCATGGAAAAATGAAATTATTTTACTTGCCTGTCCATTCCCCTGCCCAAAACCATCCCAAATCAGCATCTCCTTATGGCAGCCAGACCAACAGGACTTTTTTTTTCACTGATAAAATCCATCCTTCTACAGGACATGGCTGATATTAAGATTTATATCTGAGCTCCCCAACAGATTTCCCATGGAATTCTGAACCTTCCTTGGTGAACAACCAGGGATTGCACATGTTCAGTGTCTCCCTGTGCCAGGGTGATGGGTGTTAGAGGCTGTGTCTGCTCAGATCTGCTGTCAGATGGATTTCCAAAGGGAAAAAAAAAAAAGGGAAAAAAATTTCCCATCTGAGAAGCTGGTGGAAGACCTAAAGCAGCTGAGCTGACAAGGTAAAAAGCCCCAACACAATGCTTACAGAAAAAAAAAAAAATCACTTAAGATTGCTTTAAAATTTCTACGTAACATCACTTTATATCAAATTGTATTAAAAAAAACAACTTTATATCAAATTATATAAGCAAACAACTTTATATCAAATTTTATAAATTGTTCTAACACAGATTTTGTCACTCTTTCCTCTTTGTCCTCCCTTATTTTCTCTTAAATAAGCCACCTCTCCCAGGCAGGGGTAGGAGCAGCACGTGGAGCTGCAGGAGTCAGGCCAGGTGAGGTGAAGAGACTGCACATTGCCTCCCACTAATTCACCTTCAATTTCCCAGAGCACATTAAAGAAGAGCAGAGCCAGAGCAGGGCTCTTTGGTGCCCTCCCAGCAGAGGCTCTTCCCTGCAGAGGGGTAATTGCCATCATTCTCTCTCTGCTTACTCTCATATTAAAAGAAATAAATGGGCCAGAGTTACTTCCCTCACTGTGCCAAGGACAAGAGAAAAAAATCTAAGAGGATATCAAGGTCCTTTTTAGCATCACGGTGATCTTTGTGTCTTCCTGTCCAGATGATGGAGGGAAACACCTTTTATTCTGCAGGGTAGGAGATGGGATAAGGATTTTTGTGGGAGTGAATTGAGTTTGAGTTTGCAGAAGTAGCCTACAAGCAGAGGGAAAAAAAAACCAAAAACAAAAACAAAAAACAAAACCAAAACCAAAAACAAAACAAAACAAAAAAACCCCAAACAAACAAAAAAAAAACCACCAGAAAAAAATCCATCACACAGAAAGAAATTTTCTTGAAAAGCAGCTCTGCTTGAGAATGATGTCCAGCCTCAGAGGACAGGGGTGTCTTTGGAAAATCTGGTGAATACATAAATCCCTGTATGGTTCAAGGTCCAAGCAGAGACACCTGAAGAGACACTGACCTCACACCTCAGTGACATTAATGTAACAAAAAATAGGGTGAGGGACTTTTTCTTAAGGCAGATAGTGACAGCTGAAGGTGGGGATGATTTTAAACTAAAAGAGGAAAAGTTTGGCTTTGATGTTAGGAAGAAGTTCCTCACTCAGAGGGTTCCAAAGGCCTGGCACAGGTTGTCCAGAGAAGCTTTTGCTTGGAAGTGTTCAAGGCCAGGCTGGATGGATGCAGGGGACAGTGGAAGGTGTCCTGCCCATGGCAGATACACAAACACGATGGGCTTTATGGTCCCTTCCCACCCAAACTACTCTGGGATTCCATGATTTTAGGAGACACATTTTTTTGGAGAACAACTTGCTTGGCCATCCCCTGGTGCTCTTGATCTTTTCATTGCAAACTCCCAGGAGCTGAACTCCTAAAAATGTTACATTTCCTGCCTAGAAAAAATTATGTGCAGTTACAGCGTGTGCTGAAAGAGAAGGACACCATGAGCAGGACGGGGAAAACTGAGCAGCTGATGGACCTGAGGTGGCACCCAAGGTCTCAGGCTGGAATGTGCTGGCAGCCAGGCTGCAGCTGAACCTCCCAGTCTCATTTTGCTCTGTCTGGACCCTGGGATGTTGGAGTTTTGCCTTTGCCAGCTGAGGAGCACCTCAGCCTTCTCTGCATGCCAGCTTTTGGCTCATTCCCAGCTGGTGGCTGCTGTGAACGTCCCACACTCCACGAATGGCAGATGCAAACTGTTTTACATCCACTCTGCTCCCACTGCCTCGTGGTGAACACAATTTCTGGTCCCTGTGGAGGCAGCAGCAACTGTCTACACAGTGAAAACTGCCATGAATCAAGACCTTGGTTGTTCCAAAAATCCTCACCTCTCCTGGTGGAGCGCTCTCAGCCCAGGTGTAAGGTAGCAATATAAAGCACCAGCACAAAAATCTCTGTGACAAAAGAAACTTCCCACGCAGCACCTCTTTTTTTGTGGGCCAAAATCCCCACTGACTCCCCTGCCCCAGAGAGCCCCGTGCCTCAAGCACCATCCCCTAACTTCTGGCTGCACAGAATTCTCTCTCAGAAGCACTGTCTTGGGTTATGGAACCAAAAATGTGTATTCTATTTCATCTGCAGAACGCAGTTGGAGAATTGTTCCTCTTTACTCTGGGAGGAGGTGGGTGGATGCCTTCTGATAATGGGCCAACTGTAGGGCAAGGTTTCTTATCTCTGTCACCACTGGTCCTCCCTCCAGGGGGATATTTTCTGCTAATGGGCCATTAACACATCCCCAAAATAGACTGTCCACATTCCACCATCCTATTGTGAGATGCTCCACCCAGTGGGGGGAGCCAACCATTCCTACCTGGATAAAACTGAGACACAGGAACACAGAAAGGATCCAGCTTCACCTGATTCCTGGAGGAAGACTGGACCCCTTCTCATCACCACTGGACTCTTGTTCTACAGGATCATCTCTACTCCACCAGAACCACATCTGCCACTCCAGGAGGACTCACTTTTGGACTGCTCCCAACACCCTGACCAACAGGGTGTCAGGTTGTAGCTCTGACTCTGTCAGGGTTTTTTCCAAAATTGTTGTTTGTTTGCTGGTTTGGTTGGGTGGGTTTGTTTGTTTGTTTTTCTACTACATTTGTATTATTAATATTCCTAGTAAAGAACTGTTATTCCTATTCCCAAATCTTTGCCTGAAAGCCCTTAATTGCAAAACTGTAATTTGGTGGGGGGTGAGGGGTTTACATTCCCCATTCTAAGGGAAACTCCAGCTTTCCCTGGCAGATACCTGTCTTTCTAATCCAAAACAAGCACATCTCAAACCTCTCCAGAACAGCCCCCGTCGATGCCTGGCTCTGTCCCTAATGCCTCTCCCCAACCCTTTCATTTCTGTAGGATAACGACCCTACAGAAGATGCCGAGCTCTGCCTTTTGGTTTAACAACCCTGCCACCCCAGCCTGTTGCTGGTGTGCTCCCAGAGAAAATAATGATAATTTACACCCAGCTCCTGCACTTCTCTCCAGCCTTTCTGCGAGCGGTCCAGAGGCGACGGGAACAAATTGATGGAGACAGGAGCGGGAGAATCCCACCCTGTCAGAAGATGAATGAGCTGAGCTTGCATGATGTGAACCATGGCTGACAGAAGCGAGGGGGGAATCAAAGAGTGAGCAACTTTTGACAACGCACGCTTCACAGCTCTGACCACTGAGGATCTACATGATTATCTCCAGACAAAATAACTGTGAGTAAAAGGCTTACATACACTTAAATTAAACACAGCAGGGTTTTAGTAATCTCTGTTTGCATTTTACTTTCTGTTAAGAAGGAAATTGCTTGGACTGGGAACATTTCATTTAATGGCATTTTTAGTTACCTTTTGTACTTCTAATGCCATAGTCTAAATTCACCCCAAATTACCCAGGAAGGCAAAAGAAACTTTTGTCCTTTGTTTTTAATTGCTGTGGCTTCCTTACGAATTTTACTAAATTAAACGTGTTTTAAAACATCACCGTATTTGAAACCTAATTATCCCAATCTCTGAAAGAAGAACAGCTAACAATACAAACCCCATTTATGTAATTTATTTTGCAAAAGGAAAATAAATGGAATGCAGTTGCAGTAATGATATACATGTTTGCAATTCCACCCTGCTTTTTTTTTTCTCTTCCCCACAACAACTTAGGGAAGCTGAATTATTTTTTTTTTAATTTTTTTTCTTTTTTTAACAGATGCTTTCAAAGCATCTCTGCTGTGGCATTTGTTGTATCTGTACTGCTCTCAGAATGAGGGGAAACTCTGCATAATGTCATGTTCTCTCTAAGTACCATGAAGGGCTTTTGTTTTGTGTGGTTGTTTTCTTTTTCCCCCCCCCCCTCCTCTTCTAGCTGGTCATGAATGAGGATTATGGCCTGTCGCCCACAATAAATCATGAATGAAGATCATGGCTGGTAATTGTGATGTGTAAAATAAAAAAAGGGGTGGGAGATGCAGGGCTGAGATGCTCTGGGTGTTCAATCATTATTCAACACACCCCAGCCAAGTGGAGTTTAATCTTCTCAGACCACCTAGTCCTGAGAACTTAAACTTGGGTTTTGTTGGATAAGCCACCATTTACTCACTGCATTTATCAATTACTTGCTGACTTCCCAGTACTTCCAGCTGTATTAAACTCTGTCCCAGGGAAGAAAATTGCTCCCAAGAGATGATCCCAACTGGTTAAAAGCAGGAACACAACCAATCCTCAAACAAACAAATAAAACACAGAGAAAGACATTATTAGAAGAGTTCACTACTAGAGCAAGCAAAGAATACTAGTGGCATTCTACACAGCAAAATTTCTTATCAGTCAACATAATTTTGCTTAAATTTTCTATTAAGCTTACAAAAAAAAAATCTCAGGATTTAATACAAGAAATAAATGGTTATTTATTTCTTTTTAAAAAAAATAATTTTAAAAACAGCATAGATACCATGAATTCAGTTCATATTTCAACTGCTTTGCTCAGGAAGATGCCTTCAAGCTCAGTAGCCTGCTTGCTGTGAGTAAACACTGGGACATATGTGGTCAAACAATCCAAAAATACTTGCTGAAGATTACTTTTACAAACAAGCCTGGGAAATTTGCTTTGCTGTTTTCTGTTGGGCCCTGTTATTTGCTCTCAGAGAGTGCTCAGATGGGCCCTGACTGGTTTATTCAAACAAATATTTGCAAGACCTTTTAAGTTTGGCCTAAATGTTTATTTGTTCAAAAAAAAAAAAAAATTCATATGAGGAAAGACTTTGTTATTCTTCATTCACTTGCCAGCCTTGTTATTCCTCATTTTTTAAGCAGTCAAACACCCAGTAAGAGAATGGAGACAATGCCCATGTGATTCTGATGACAAATTGTGCATTATAAACAATGACTGGTAAAAAAATGATCAGTGCTTGAATAAGGCCAACACTTGTTTGCATAAACCATCCAGTAAATATTTAGAAATAACAAATACTTTCCTAGAAATCAGAATTGCTGTGTGAGCAAATCGCCAGCGAGAAGGAACACAAAACTTGGGTAATGTTTTATTTGCCATGGGAAAAAAAAATAAAAATTGTACCACTTGTGCCTGAATATTTCAAACAGAAAAAAATTAAACTCAAGCATTTCTTTCTATCCCTTCCAACACAACTGGTTATTAAGAACTCTTCTAGCTGAGGATATTCCTTGGGATTGTTTAAAAGATATTCCTTAAATTAGGTAAATCACACAGCTATTGTGACTTGCTCTTGGGAAGATCAAAACTCAAATTTTTGTTGTGTTTTTGCTTTTATTCTTATCTTTTCTGAATGTGATTCCTTCCTTGTGCACATATGCTACTCTGTTAACCTTGGTTCCTGCTACTTGCTCACATTTCTGCATCAATTTCATCCTAGAAATCCTTTAAACATCCAATTTTTAAATTTAATTTTATTATTTCTAGGGGAAAGGAACAGCATTAAAATATTTAACACATGTGGCCAGTGGATAGAAGGAAAATAAACACATAACTGAGGTCTTCCAGCTTTCTTGCTGCCCCTTTATAGTCTTAAAAAAGGGCAGAAATATCAACATCTACTTCACAAAACATAATAATGGTGAGCAAAGTGTAACTTTAAAAGGAGTTTGCCTGTTAGCTGGGAAGCATTTATTTATGCAGTGCTGAGAAAAGCTGGAGCTGAAAACATCCTTCCAGAGACATTAAAAGCACATTATTAGGAGCTGTGGCTCACCAACACACAGGTATCACCCAATTTCATTACTACCTGATTAATTAACCTGCCTAAAGTGTGAAAGTTGGCACCTTGTCATTACAATCCATGGGAATAACTAATGAGGAGCCACGAAATAACTCATTTCTCAATTAAAAAAAAAAAAATAAATAAACCAAAAGGAGAGGTCTTGTCTCATTATTCCTCTTTGCTGTTATCACCTTTGCAAAGCCAAGAAGGTTTTGTAAAACTTAAATGTCTAAAAAAAAATAAAATATATATATATAAAATAATCCACGTAACATCTCAGGAAACACTTCACAGATCTTTAATAAAATGTGGTGTTATCCAACACCAACCATCAAGCCAAAGATTTTTCAGGGAAAACACATTCAGTAGGCAGCAGGAATGTGAATATGAGTCCTTTAATTCAATAGGATTTATTTGCTATTCTTTTTTAGTGTGTCTAGAGGTTAAAGGGACAAATAAAGAAACACTTGAGCTATCAATTGAGAATAAATTCCAGGAGAAATAAGGAACTTGTTTTCTGTTAACAAATTGCCTGCAAATAATATTTTTTATGAGTGTATTCATTCAGGATTAACAATTTATGGAAAAAATGAACCTCAGTTTCAGAGAAAAAGGTTATTAATTTTCATTAATATTTGCCACTTTGGGGAATGTTCACCTTAATTTACAGATAAAGGAGCAAGTTCAGGAAAGACTTAAACATCTAAATACCACTTGAGGTGTTTGAGTCTGAAGTTTTGGTTCTGAACATGACTTCCCAAAAAAAATCAAGTATTAAACTGCAAAAGAGTCACTGGCTGCTCTGCATGCAGTGTAGGAAAGTTAAAATTACATATATATATTTGCAAATAAATATCTCTATATATAGAAATATATATATTTATGGAAATAAATATATATGTTTATGAAAAATGAGTGCTTGGGGCATTATGGATTCTAAGAAGCAAGTCACACACCTGGAGGATTGGCAGCTGACATTCTCCATAGATACCCAAGCCACTGGCAGCAGGATGAGTGAGGGTGTTCCCCTGAACAGCAGATGGGCATTAATGAGGTAAATTGGGAGAGCAGTTCTCAAGATTAGACTTGTGGCATTAGGAGGAAATGAGAGAAAAAAGTACAAAATCTGAGCTTTTTTTTTTTTTTTTTTTTTTAGTCAAAGATGTGGAAGGAATGAGTGTCCTGAAGAAGAGGAAAAGGTGGTGACTATGGGCACCAGAGGGGAAAATTTAAAGCTGTAGTTGAAAGTAGATATAGGTTTAGGGGGGAAAAAAGGAAAAAAAAAAAAAGGGGAAAAAAAAAAAAAAGGCAAAAAGGAAAAAAAAAGCTGTCCCAACCTGAGATACATTGAGAAATAACAGAAAATGGTCCTGGGAATGATCTGGTTTTCTGGGAAAGCAAAAAAAGAAAGAAAAGATGATGCTTCCATAACTGATTTGCATGTCTTGTGGGTGTAAATAAGCTTAATTTTTTGAGAAGAAACTTGGAAATGGGCTGAGACAGGATCCCTCCTTTCTTGCTTTTCTTCCTCCATCCCTAGAGACTCAGATACTGCCCCACTGAGAGCTCCAGGCTGGCAGGAGGAGCTCCCAGCCCTGGCATCCCACTGGAAACATCCCAGCCTGCCTCCAGTCCTGCTACCTCCCTGTAACCTCAGAGTGAAAACTGAAAGCAAAGAGCAGAGGCACAGCAGTTTCCTGGTATTTGTTCCTAAAAAAACCCCCAAAAAAAACAAAAAAACAACCAAAACCCACCAAAACCAGCAGATGCTCTCCTGTGATTGGAAACCAAGGGAAAAAAAAAAAAAAAAAAAAAAAAAGAGGAAATGAGGTAACTGAAAATTTGCTGACCTCTTCAGATTTTTGTTACTGCTTTGGTTGGAGTGTCACCAGTGGTGAAAGGTGACACATGACTTCCCCAAAAGACTAAAAAAAAAAAAAATTCCTGTTTTTTTCTTTGTTTCGATTGCTGTCATGATTTATGGCAGGGGTGCCACAGATCCCCCCTGTCCCACAGGCCTTTGGTCTAAATTTAGAGTTCAATTTGACACTGGGCTGCTTAAATATCTTCACCTAGTCTGAGTTTAGGTAGGGAATAAAGGAGATGGCACTTAAAAACTATGGCAGAACTGGTTAAAAATGCTTGATCTGGGTTTTTTGTTCCTCTTCATAAGAGAACTACTCTATGGCAATAGGTTTGTTCTTCCTTGAAAGACTCTTATTTCACTGAAAACCAGCACATATAAAAAGTAAAATATTTCCCCTTTTCTTGCTCTTCCTGATGAGGAGGAAACTCCCCCAAAGGGCAGAGACGTGCCCAAGGAGCACAGGCAGCACCCTCCTTCACCTGCCTGCAGACAGAGGCTTCCAGCCACCTGAAATGAAACATTTTAATGGCTTTCTCAGTGCAAAGAGGATCTGTTCTGCTTCCAGAAAGCAGAAACCGACTGCAAGGTTTTGGCTTTGCGAGGCAAGAAAAGAAACACAGATCTTGTGTTGGGAGGGAACTTAAAAACCACCCAGCTCCAACTGCACTTCTATGGGAAGAAGGGTCTCCTTACTCATTCCTGCTGGATTAATGATCCCAATAGAGAATGAGACAAAAAAAGAGGTAGAGAAAAACCCCAATATATGCCACCACTTCACCTCTGCTCATCCACACTAATGCACACACACACACACACATCCATAATGGATGAACTTTGAAGTTTGTTTTTTTTTTTTTTGCTCCTGAAAACCAGCTTTAGATGATCTTATTTATTTATTAGCGCTGCTGTTCAATTTATATTTCGGCTTGCTATTTATTATGCAAAATAGCACGCTCATATTTTATTCAGCAGAGCATTTGATTAGTGTAAAGCTTTATTTGCTGGCCTCCATAACAGCATTTTGTCTCGTCTGCAGGCAGTGTAAGATAGCCCAGATCGTTCATAATTCTGACTTACTCCAAAAGAGAAAACTCTTAAAAGGCTCAAACTCTTTCTCAGCACGTAGATGGCAGCAGGGCCTTTGGTTATACCAAGCTACAAGATCATTTTGTCTTTGATGGAATGACTTGCTACTTTTAAGAGCAAATAAACTTTTTTTTTTTTTTTTTTTTCTTTTTTTTTTTTTTTCCCTCACAGGAGATTGTCAGTTCCTGAAGGTATCTCAGGATCCTTGAAGAAAAATCTCTTTTCTTTACTGTACAAGTCTCTGAAGTCTCCTGGCCAGCACTTCCATATTCAGAGTCTGTTTCTGGTTTTTAGAGTGATCTGCAATCTTTTTTTTATAAGATCTTTTTTAATCAAGATCTATTGCATTTTATTAGTTTTCAGGTATTTCATAGATGTTCTTTTTTTTTATTAGGATGAATATAAAACATTTTAAGATTTGTCTACATTAAAGGTAGACAAAAAAATTACATTAAATAAATATTTTTGGTGAACCCAAGTAACCAAGGAAGACCAGATGACTTCAAAAGCTGCCCTTTTTTTTGCCTTTATCTGTATAAAGATAATTCAAATAATTTTCATTCTAAATATATTAGAAAAAAAAAAAGTACACTACTGGGTACAGAAGATTTGATAACCAATAAAATGAGAAAACAACCTAGGAAGGCCACTCCAGGAAGCCACAAGTGTATAAACTCAATGTATTTACTTTAAATAACAAATTATGAGCCTGATTCACAAGGACATTATTCACCCCAGCACATGTAGGGAGGAAAAATTGTTTGAATAGTTTAAGGGGGAAAGTCCAGGATGATTCCCCCTGATAAAGGACCATGAATGAGGAAAACTTCTTGTCTTCCACACCACAACCAACACCCTCTTTAGACAATATTGTGTGTAGCCCCACAGTGGGGTGGGGAGAGCTCCCAAAAAGAGGAGAAATTTGCTTTTTTCCCAAAAAAGATTTTTCTTCTGGGAAGAAACACAGCATAGAAGAACCCCATAGGCAACCTGAGAGAAATACACCTCTATGTAAAAATACTTTTTAAAGGAAAGAAAAAAAAAAAGAGGAAAAAAAACCCCAAAAAACAACACAAACCAACCACCAAATATGAATAAAAAAATCATCTTCTCAGGGCAAGGGAAAGCTGTCTCAGCAGCATCACTTTTAAAATGGATAAAAGCCCTTCTCAGAGCTGAAGATAAATCAGTGGCACCAGCTTTAACAAAGAGAGAAACCTTACTTAGGGCTAAGAGACAGCAGGAGTGGTAGGAGTACCAGCTGGAACAGAGATGCACATCAAAGAAATTAAAGCCCTTTGGCTGAAGAAATTACATGGATACTATAAACTAATAACTTTAAATATTAAAAAACCCTGTTCAGGCTACAGCAAAGACACACGTTCCGAGCAGCCAGCCCAAGGTTAGCAAGCACTGAGTGAGCACAGCCCCTCAGAACCAGAGACCTTCACCTTGATGCCTCCCAGGTAACAAAGTGAATTTTTTAATCCCTACTGGTTAAAGACACAGCTTGCTACGCCGGTTTATTTCAGGTTTGGTTTGGTTTTTTTTTTTTTTCACTCTCCCCATGCTTTTTAGTCTCTGTTAAAATACATTTGTTAATCATAGAGCAAAGTTGCACAAAATGTTCTGTCTCAGAACAAGGAGTTACACACAGCCTGTGCTGAAGCAACAGCTTGCCTTTCAGCATGACTCTGCCTTTTCCCTTGCCCTAGACGTTAGGCTTTAGAGAGTTAAATTTAAGGTCTAATTTTCTTTACCAGCAGAATGTATCTCATTTGCTATCTGTGCATGCAGTAGACTTTTTGTCAACATGGTAATTCAAGGAGGAAGTCAGGCTCTCTTTGTTACCAGATTTACAATGGTTTCTTGAAAAGACAGCTTGTGTATACCTCCTGCCTCACTAGAATACTTGCTTGCTTGGTTCCTAACAATGGCTCATTAAATTCAGTCAAACTAGTATGAAACTTACCTTCAAGCAGTTTCACTTGCTGAACCCCATTCTCAAAGGATTTTCTAATCTGCAATTTCTATTTTAGACTTTGAGCAGGAAATTGGAGAGAAAAGAGCACGGAGCACTTTCTGCAGAAACACCCAAACAACACAATGCTGGGTGATACCGTTTCAGAGGCAGAATAGATCTGTGTCACTCCTGCTTTGAAGGCAATCACACTCACAACATTTATTAGTAAAGCAGGAGCATTCCCCGATTGCTTTGGCTGTAATTAACCTCATATTGGAAGAGAAATTAAGGCTTTTAGCAAACTTTTTTTTTTTTTTTTTTCCTCCCGAAATCTGTTACTTGGCCAGTCTGCACAAGAAGGTCCAAACCATACAGAGCTCGTTACTGGCGAAACTTTTCATTTACACTTCTCACCACAACCCTCCAAAAAGCTGAGTTTTAGCTGGAACAACCAGCAGCACAAGCACAGAATCTTCCCCTTCCTGCTACAAGTGAGAATAATTGAGATTGGTAGAGCTTCATAGGGATTTCTTGATGCACCATTTGTAACTTTGTAATGGAGTATCTCCTTCAGCATTCAGGTTGTGGCCTCATCTGCTTTCACATGTACATTTAAAGAGGGGAAAGGTCACAAATTAAATCCCCCCAAAAAAGACCAGAGAATCATAAAATAAGCTGAGTTGGACGGGATCCACTCAGAACATCAAGACCAACTCTTGGCCCTGCACAGGACACCTCAAGAATTCCACCACCTGCCTGAGAGCACTGCCCTAACTCTTCGTGACTCCTGACAGATTTGGTGAAGATGTTGGGCTTTGGTGTCTTAAATAATTATACATGGGAAATTAAACGAGTGTGAGCATAATGTATTGGATTTTGGGAGGGGATGTTCATGATTCCAAAACCTTTTATTGCCTGACACAGTGATGAAGAATCTGTAGGAGATCAGATATTCCAACTGAGGCATCGAGGATGTTGTCTTTCCCTTTGGTTTACTCCCAGCCCTGGATTTCACATGCAAAGCTGAGCATGGAAATGTCCCTGCACAGCCAAACCCTTTCACATAACTTTTTCTAAGAGCTTTTTAATCAAAATCTACTGCGTTTTATTAGTTTTAAGGTTTTTGATACACGTTCTTTTTTTTTTTTATTAAGATGAACTTAGAACATTTCAAGATTTGTCTACATTAAAGGTAGACAAAAAAAAATACATGAATTTTTTTTTTTTTCTTTTGGTGTGGGTGTGCTCCAACCCAAGTAACCAAGAAAGACCAAGGAAATATAACCAAGGAATTAGATGAGGTTTGGCCACAACCTGAATGCTGAAGAAGATACTCCATAACAAAAGGAGTGAGAAAATGATGCATAGAGAAATTCCTGTAAAGCTTTAACAATCTGAATTATTCTCACTTGTAGCAGAAAGGGGAAGATTCTGTCCTTGCCCTGCTGGTTGTTCCAGCTAAATCTCAGCTTGGTGGCCTCTCCTTGTCCTGTCACCAAGAAGGGCCTGCCATGGATTCCCAGTGCTGGGAGCTGCTCTGATCCGGGGTTTGTATCCCATGGGCAGCTCAAGACCACACGTGCAGCACAGCAAAAGTGCCATCTGGAAGTAATTCCCTGTTATTACTTCTTATCAGGAGTGCTGAGGGGTTTTTATTTATCAAGTATAAATGAATCACAGGGCAAACTGATGTCTGCTCATTAAACTATGAAAACTTATTAGGCTATCCTTTTACTGCTCAAAATAGAAGCCTAATAGAGGTAGGCTAGATCATGCTAACCTACAGCATGAATGTGACATGCAAAGGAAGAAATGGAGTGAAATCTGTCTCAGTTATGCCAGGAAATTACATATTCTTCTTAAAGTAAAATAAACACTTGACAAAGCTGTTAATCATCCCTAGTGGAAAGGATTTACAGATTCAATATTAAGATGATGAGCTTCCCACTGGTCTTAGGAGCACTATAGTCAAATGAATCAATTTTCCTCTGAAATCATTTAGATAAAAATTACATTCACATTGAAGAATATGAATGGTTTGAATGCTAAGATGTCACTTTAAAAATGTGTCGTCCCTCCAGTGAGCTCCTATTAGTTCTCAGTTAATATTTAGTATATTCCAAATGACAAATTCAAAGCTGGTATCTTACATATAAATTGTATATCTGTAAAGTACCATATCAGCACACATACTTTTTTCCCTTACAGAAATAGTGTTGCATAAACATACATAGTCTGCAGAGCCTGAATTTAAAATATATATATATATATACATTCAAGATTGATTTTTAAATATCACTTGTAGCCAGACATTTCACATCAAACCACACTGAAGATCCGCTTCAGAAAAATAAATTTGCACTTTAAATAGCAGAAGAATAAAGGATACATATTTATCTTGATTAAGATGATTTCATAAAAGCTCTCAACAATTAAGGGGTTTGGGGTTTTTTTTTCAGTAACGTGAAACAATGCTTTGTTGAGAACATATTTGAAAATTTACCTGCTGTTAAAGAGTATCTGGGGACTCCACTCAAAAAAAAAAAAAAAAAAAAAAGCAAACAATTTTTAGAAGTTACCCATTCAAAGAGAGAGGGAGAGAGAGAGAGAGGAAAAGAAAGAACGAGGCAAGGAGATTATAGAATTTAATGATTAAGAATGTGTGCAGTGCAGTATAAGTACATTTGTTTCCTTGGAAACAAACTAGTACTGTTGCACCAAAGAAATTTGTAAGCATTAAAAAATTCTGTAATCAGGCCCCAGGAGAACATATTAAATTTTTTAAAAGGGATAAATATTTGACATTCCTGGCTGTTTCCTGACTGTACTTGTTGATGGGGCCTGCTGTCAACGGGGTGTACTCCTGATGTTGGGGAAATGGATCCGTCAACCTGCAGAGCCAAAACCACTCTTTTAACTGGTCAATCCATCCAGCAGGATCAACAGCTCTGGAATCCACAGGCAGACTGAGGTCTCCCAAAGAGTGGCTAGATGGCAAGTGCAGCTAAATGCAGGTAAAGGCAGGCTACCAAACCTGCAATAAAGGTTCAAGGGGGGAATCATTAAGAAGAGCATCTAAAACCTGTGCCTAAGTCACCCTCGCTTGCAGAAAGCAGCAGGGTGGCTCCCAGGGAGAAGACAGGACAATAATGATGCCATTTATGCCAGGTACAAATTCTACCTATTGTACTTCTGGAGTTTAATTGATTCAAATAAAACAACAGGCTCAAAACTCTTGAACCTTCCCTCGTTTCACAATCAAACTCAACACAGTTTTTTGGTGGTTTTTTTTTTTTTTTCCCAGCTGCACAGGAAGGCTTATTTTACTTCAGTTTTGCTAACAAGAAACAGAACCAGAGGAGCAAAGAAATCAAAAGAAATTCAGTTTACAAGGTGGAGAAAAAATACCCAGAACACCACACGAAATAGTAGCTAAAGAGGCTCCAGAAGAGCTGGAGAGGTACTTTGGGCAAGGGCATGGAATGACACAAGGAGGAATAGCTTCACACTGGTGGAGGGCAGGGATGGATGGGATATTTGGAAGGAATTGTTCCCTTTGAGGGTGGTGAGGCCCTGGCACAGGGTGCCCAGAGAAGCTGTGGCTGCCCTGGATCCCTGGAAGTGTCCAAGACCAGGCTGGATGGAGTTTGGAGCAGCCTGGGACAGTGGAAGGTGTCCCTGCCCATGGCAGGGGTGAAATGAGATGGTCTTTAAAGTCCCTTCCAACCCAAACCATTCCAAGATTCCCCGATTTTATGAGCTATGATTTTGATGCAATGCCCATTTACAGATGGAAATGACACCAATAAGTCAGAAAAAAAACCACACCAGGACTTTAAATATCTATTTTTCTGCTGACTTGCTGTATGGTGACCTCACCCAGGTCGTAGCTCTAAGGCAGTAATATCACTCACCCTTGAATTCCATACAGATTTATCTGTCAACAGGTTTCAAAACAAGTGTTCTGTCTCACAATGTACACTGGGAAAGGTGAGACTGTTTGGTCATTATAAAGGAAGCTTGCTTTGTATCAACAAAGAAAAAGGAATATATGGAAATTAGGACTAAAATTATTAATGCAATGAGCTCATTTCTGTTTATCCCTGTTACACAGGAGATGCAAGATGTGGTGGATGAGGATTCATCGTTAGGAGAAAATAATAACTGCCAAAATGATCCCTCAGTTTTCCTGAATGGAAAAATCAAGATGTGGGAAGTTACAGGGAAAGAAAGAGGTAAAAAATAATTCTAGGCACAGGTTTTTCCTGTAAGCATTAATCTTGAAATTAGTTTCCAGAAGCAATCTTAAATGTGGAAGTGGAAGCTCACACTTTTATAAAGAATTAGAGGAATATAAAAAGAAAGGTCCCTTTATCCTTCACTTCATCAAAAAAAAAGTCTGAGCTACTTCTTTAACCTCATCACTTAAAGTCAAGGGATTAAGACTCCATCTTTTACAAAATTAGAAAAGAGATTCTTTCTGCCTGCTTGGATACTGAACCCAGGGCAGCGAATTTTGGTGACGTTTGAAACTGGTCTGAAGGAAAAGATGCAGAGCTCCAAAGAAAGAAATGTCTTCCATTGAAGGAAATGCACAATTCCAAATTCTGAGAAGAGCTGGATGCTGTGAGGAGGCATTCCCAGTGCTGGAATTTGCAAACTTCCAGACTGCAGGCTATGGGAGATACTGGGGTCCTCTTTGATTCCAGGGATATTTTCCTTATTACAGAGTGTTTCTAAAGAGCCCAAGCAGAAAGCAAAGTGCTCTGATGCTTTAATATTTTACTTTATAACTATATAATATTTAATACTAAAATGCTCCTGCCAACACAATTTTAAATTGTTAAACCTGTCTCTTACCAAAAACAGATGAGGAATATTTGTGTCTCATGGATCAAAAATTATCAAGTTGTAAGGGAAAATCAATTTGAGACCTACTTTCCTTCCCAAATAGATACCTGAAGTCAAAAATGCTATGGAAAACCAAAATAAATTTCACTTTTGTGTGTCTGGGTTTGGCCTGGTTCATTTTTGTCAGGGAATCACAGGGTAATTTATCTTGGGTGGCACATCTAGGACCAACACCCACTCAAAAAAAGACCAGTCTAAGAGCTAGAGAATATTGCCCAGGGCCTCCTCAGCTGGGTTTGGAACACCTCCAAGGATAATCTTTCCTAGGATTCCCACTGGACCCCTCTTCCAGCTCTTGACCAGCCTCAAAGAGAGAAATTTCAAGCTTGATTAAAAAATGGCCCTTTTTTATTATTTTATTTTATTTTATTTTATTTTATTTTATTTTATTTTATTTTATTTTATTTTATTTTATTTTATTTTATTTTATTTTATTTGTTTGCTTTACGTCTTCCGGCTGATATTTCGATGGGATAGAGACTCAAATTCAAATGGACATTCTGGCCTTTCCTGTAGCTAATAATGGAAAACAAAGCCCTTTTCTCAGCTATCTCAGCTCTCAACTCAACCCTGCCCTCAGTGTAGATACAAATCAGCTCAGAGAATCTCTGTTCTTTTATTTAAAGGGAATTTGAGGGGGAAAAAATCTCACCCAGAAACAAATTGTGTTTCCCAAATTACACACCTGGCCTTCAGACTTTCTTGGGACTAACTCTTCTGCTCTTGGGAATCTTAATCAGTTCTTCCTCTACTTCTGTCTGCTGAAACAAGGCTTTTAGGAAAGGTAAATTCCCATTTCTCTTGAGAAGGGAGACTATAAACCCCTTCTGTCTTTTCTGGGACAGGTTCAGAATTTCCCATTAGGTAATAAAATATCCCACAAACCATAGCATAGCATGTTTCATGCAGAAATTAGGGACTTATATACCTTTCCCATAACCCAAATTCCCCTTGATATCAATATTTGCTGTTATTGGATAAAGTCACATCACCAATTTTGACCTCTTGATGGTATTTTTGTTTTACCAGTTCTATGCAGGTTGGCACTTTTTCCTTTCAACCTTTCCTCCTACTCGTCTTGCATGCCAGTTTTCCCAAAATTCCTTTTTCTCAGGGTAAATTTGAGACAGGAACCTCTGACTCCTGTGCACTGTGATTATCTATGGGAAAAGTAAAAACTGAGCCAGCTCTAGGGAGAGCTTTTCCTTTGGATCTCTGCAGGGACCCAAGGGTATTGCTCCTTTGATACTATTTTTTTTAGGAATCCTCAAGCCTGTCTGTGTGCAGTGGAAAGTTTATTGTGATATGACCATGTGGTAATAATATATCAAAGTCCAGCATTAAAATATTTCTGAAACATGAAAAATGGGCTGTTCTTAATGTTAAAGAAGGACAAGAAAATTTGCTGACAATGTGGGTAATTTCCTGAAATCAGAGTTCATCTTGTAGCAAACCCGTGTTCTGTGGACAACAGAAACAAGCAGAGCATAAATCACTCACACACACACACAATCTCCTCTGTCCTGATAATCACATGGGTTTGGGATCACAGCAAAGCACACTATGCCTCAGAAGAATTATTAGGGCCTCTTTCAATATCCATGGAAAACAATGGAAAGGCTCCCGTTGACATGGACATCAAGGGATGAGTATTTCACCAGGCTCTGACACCACAAAGGTCTTAAAACAAGATCTGCAGAGAGATTTTTACCAAAAAAACACCTGAAATTAGGTATGAAAGTGTACTTTTAATCTACACAATGAATACACACAAGTAAGAAAGTCACAAAACATAAAAAAAATTGATTTATCCGTTTGTCACACCTGGCAAGTGGATTGTGCAAAGTTTCTCCTAATTTAATCAATAGTTTTAAATGTATGATCAAATATTCTGATTTTTTTAAAACATCTGTATACTAGCTTAACTGTTGGGAGCACAAACACTCCCAATAACTTTGAGAACACGCATATTAAAACTATGACCACATTTGCATTCTAAATATATTAATATTTTATAAATCATTGTGAGGGTATTTTATTTTGAAGGGTATTAAAACTCATTGTACTCCTTGAGGTTTTGCAATTCAACATTTCTCAAGTAGCAACTTTTTCTTACTCTTCACAAGAATTTAAAACCACATCATTTAAGTGCAGTCTCATTTTCTAGTTTGGGACACATCCTGCTCTGAAATATTTTAGAACTTAAACACTTCTTTTCAGCAAGACAAGAAACTTTTGGGGGGCTAGAGGCATGTCCACCTCTCACAACCTGATACTGCATCACCAAAAGAGAAAGAACCCTTTAGCACAGGAAAAGTAAGGCTGGGTAGCAAATAAATTGAGTACAGACATGAGATAATGGAAAGCACAGTAATCAGAGGACATGTTTTATTATTACAGGTGGAGATAATGTTGGGGAAAAAAAGTGTGGGAGAATGCCTTGGGCTTGTTTTAAGACCAACATAAAAATGCAATACCTATATGTTTGCTTTAGCATCTTTTTTTTTTAAAGTAAGGTTTATTTTTGCCCCATATTTATTTACTCTTCAGATGTAAAAACAGGCCTATTGAAATATTTACACGTGCCAAATACTTGGGATTTAACATGACCGTGTCTGAATGCGAGGTCATTGTTTTGCTTACAGCAAAATTTCCTACAGTCACATAAAAACTTCCCCCTCCATAACCCTCAGTGGGGGTCAATAAGAAATTCTTCTACTGACCTACAGCAGGTTTCTAGATTTTCATTATCTTTTAGAAAATAGGCAAAAAGTTCAGGTAAGATCTTTGGTCCTCTCTAAGGTCTTTCCTCATATGATCTTAATTATTGTCCTGGGAGACTGAATGTGGCCCATCAAAAAACCTTGCAGGTATTTTTTTTTAGGTTCTACATCTCAAATTTCAAGAGAAAATTGTATTTATAATCCTCTACCATTAACCTTCATTTCAGACAGAAGTAAGAGGGGAAGGATGTGCAAATGTTCCACAAAATTTGTTTTGAGGAGTTTAATGATCATTTACCTGCTGTTAACCGATGTTAATAAAGATCTAAAGTACGTGCAACACAAATAAGAGTAATTGTACAGATTGGGTAGCTTTTCTCTTAAATTTTTAAACTCAAACTTGGAATAAGAGTAATCCCTCATAAATGGCACCATTTTAATCAACAGAAGTCTTGCTAATGCCTATGTTAGGAACTGGAGGTTTAAATATTGGCTAAATTTTCACCTGGACTCCACAAGAAACTGTCCATTTTATGACAGCAAAGTCAGAGAGCCCATTATAGCCATGAGAAAAATGTTTTTAAAGAGTTGAGAGAGAAAGCAAAATGAAATGTGAATATTAACTACACGCCCCAATTTCTCCACCCACCCTCCAGTCATTTATAGGCAGTTCATAGAAGGTCTACTGGATTTGCTATCACACAGTGACAGAACAAAATATTTCAAGTACTTTGCAAACTTGTAATTTTGTAAGTGAAGACTGTAAGATCTTTGAAATGTTGGTATCCAATACAACCTCTACAAAATTATCCTTCTAATTAGCATACGCCTTTAAAATAGTTTCTGAGAACATCTTCCAGCACATTCCTTTTTAAACAATATTATTATTTTTAATAGTCACAGAATCATGTGATACTTCTTTTTGAATTACCTTTTAAAAGTGAACACAAGGAGTATAAATGCTGTTGGAACATTTTTTTCTTTTATTTGATTATTCAGATGAATACCTGTGTTGCCTTTTTGTTTGTTTTGGCAAAGCTGCCTGAAAATACTGGAGCCAGATCTGGTTCAGGTAATCATAAGTGATTTTGTTCATTTCAAGAAAGAATTATACCATATGCCATGCTTGAAATCAGAATTTAATCATCACCCACCACACAGAGATACAGATAAAAGTTTTGATAAAGCTAAAACAGTCATACAATGCTTGTAGCTTCATTGAAACTCTGTGTTCCTTCAGTACAAGAAAAAAAAAAAAGAACAGAATAAAAGCTGATTCTGTTAAAGAAGGATTGCAGCAAAACTTTTCCACACTTGTACCCACCACCAAGATAGCACTGGACAAATGTTGAGAAAAAAAAATTATTTATGGACCTGGCACACAGCTATCCCTGCCTTGAGCTGCACCACAGTTTTACTCTCAATTCTTTATCAACACTTCATTTTTAAAAGCATCTTTATGCACAAGAAATGGGTTCAGATTCAATGAATTAATCACCCACTGGGACCTATTTCTAGATAGATTATTATACACAAGTTTATCCAACCAGGCCAGAAACAAAAACTGTATTTGTGCACTCTAAATCACCACCAAACTCATGGGTACTGAAAAAGCAACTTTTAGTGCAAGGCAAAGTTCCTCCAGCCTCACTGGTAGCACGACATCGAGTGACAAAATAAATGCATCGGCCAAAAGAAAGGAGCACTGGGAAGAGAGCTGGGTCACCAGTTATACCCAGACCCCAGAGGAAGTAAAACAGCCAAGAAGGAGCTGGAAATATTGTCTGATCTCTTTCAAAGGGAAAATTGAAATGAGGTGGAGATAGCAATCAGTGCCGAGCTGTTTCTGTCAGCCAGGAAATGCAGACCCCACCACGTCCTGTCCTCCTTTGTATCTGACTTCACAACCCCCACCAGCACCAGCACCCCCTCTTTGGAAACTTTTGCAATATTTAATCCTTGTGTGGGAGCTCTATGTCACTGCAAATAGGAGAAATTCACCATGAGCATTATCAGGTCATTCTTTTGGGCAGCAAAAACTCTCAGGCACAAACTCCAATGCTGAACCAATGTTTGCATTGTTAAAATGTACTCCTGAGTTTAGAAGGCAAACCCAACATATACAATTCAGGGGGAAACTCCACCAAAATCCATTTTGCTCAAACAGAGTTTGCCTGATTAAGATGTAGAGGAAGAAACAGGTAATGTGTAAGCAAACACAAATTTTCTAAAAATCAACAATTCACCCTTTACAGAAACATTCACATTCACATATAAACAGAAGGAAAGACAGGCAGGTAGCAGAAAGTGGAAGGGATTAAATAAATAAGGAAATGCAGTGCCTAAAAAAGCTAAATTTGAAGGAATATATTTGTTTTCAACGTTGGTTGAGTAGGGCAGAAACAGAGCCATTGATATGCTTATCACTGTAACAAAACGGAGCAGAGACAATTTAAAACTTTACTCCTACATCTGATTCAGGGTATTGTTAAATAGCAGTTGTTGGAATTTATACAAGTAACTATTCCTCTAGTCTACGTTCATGATATTTTATTAATCTTTTTACCATTACTATTATTATTAATAATACAGGAGTGCTGTTTTTGCAAAGCTGCATTGTGTTCTTGCAGAAATCCGTGCTTTGAAGAATTTCCTTTCAGAATTGTAAAATATTTATACAATAAATCATCAGATGATTTAAAATTAAATCATTCTGGTTGTATTTATGTTCATGAATCAAATGTGACTTTTCTCGCTTTACATAGGTCTGTGCTGTTTTCAACCTCAACCTTTGCAAGTGACATTTTCATTTAGAATCTTATCATTTCATAATTATTACCTTTCAGAACTCCTAGGGAGAGAACAAAAGCTTCCTCTTTGTATTTCCATTGTTATGTTTCTTTGAAGAACAAATTAAATTTCAATCCCAGCCAAAACAAGTTTTTAAAGTACAAAATAAATTGGAAATTACGTGAAAAAAAAATAACAAGCTGTGCAAGCTTAAAGCGGCCTCTCGTGAGCACAGGTGGATAATTTATTACTAGATAATTTATTACTGTGTTTTCTTTGTTTAACCAGGAGACTAAGCTCAGCCTAAGGAAACATGGCAAGCATCTCACTGAAGGTGATCTGAGCTGCTCTAAACTGACACCAAGACTCTTGTGATGTTAATAAATGAGAAGGAATTGTTTATACCCCCAGAGTGACTATTTACCATCTCTGAGATTATTGTTACCTTTTAATTGTCCTCTGAGCTGCCCAAAGTGGAGAGACCTGATCATTTCTCAGCTCCCTAGCAAAATGTGGAGCCACACTCTATAAAACACCACATTTACACAGTTGCAACTAACAGTAACCCTTATCACCATCAGATTCTTTTAATTTCTCTCCAGTTGGCAAATTATTCTTTTTTTTTTTTTTTTTTTAGGTAAATGTCGTGCCTCAGATTCATAGAAAAGGCACAACAGCAACAGTAAAATGGAGCAAATAAAATATTTGCCAGCCTGGAAGGCACTTCTGCTTTTCCGGGGAAATTTCAGTTTTACTTACGGAAACGAGCAAACTTTGTATTATCCAAAAAAAAAAAAAAAGAAAAAAAAAAGAAAAAAAAAAATCAGGCTGGAAGTAGGAGAGGAGGAGGAGGAGGTGGGGGAGAAATCAAGGGGCCTGGAGAGTGTTCAAGTCCCAGCAAGGGACAGGAATGTAAGTGGCTCCTGGCAGCCCCGTCCGGATGAAGTGCCGGGGTGGCGGCACTCGAAGCCTGGCAGAGCGCACGGCGCTGATGGCAACGAGGGGCAGAGAGGAGGCACTCACCTCCTAAAACAGTGACACCTGGGTGATCCACCCTCCTTCCCAAGCCTTGCAGTCACAGCTCCTCCAGCCCACAGAGGGGTTTTGTGAGATCCACCAGCACCCTGGGGGAGCGAGGAGGTCGGGGGCGGCACGGCCACACGCAGGGCACTGTGCCCCAAACAAACCCGGCGCCTGCTTTGATTAAAAGTTGTGAGCCCATTGGGTTTAAACATCCAAATCCACTGAAATCCACCCATTCCAAGCGAAAAGTAGCAGCTCAGCCCCAAAATTATGAGCAAAACAGAATAAAATAATATTTTGTTTGGACCCAAAGAAGTAATTTATTGAAAACAAACGTTACAAATCTGTTTTATCTCCCCCCTGGAGCCTTGCAAAGAGAACCAATATTCAGCTGATGTATTTTTGTGTATGACCACAGTTTTACATTAATCTCAGTGATTTAAGCTGAAGTTGTGCCTAAATGCCCTTGGCCAGCATGGAGCCCCTGTCCCATGGTAGAAAGCTGGGACAGGGAGGGGACTCTGAGACACCAAACCCTCCTCACCTTGGAAGGTCTTGGGGCTCAACTCCTTCATTATCAAGGTCTCCAACCAACCCTGAGCATCTCCAGATGCCTGGTTTTAAATACACAATTTCTTCCAATCCATGCCCTTCCCAAATCACCACTAATCAGCCCCTAACACCTCTGCCACTGAAACCCTCTCGAAGTTTTTCCAGGTTTTTTTTTTAATTCCCAAGTGTAGCACCCCTAAATTTTTGCCTGATATAGATATCAGACACAAGGCCAATATCACTGTGTTATAAATGACATGGGAAAGAGTCCCAAATCATGTCAGCCAGGGACATAAACAACTTAATTTTTAATCCTTTCCAGTGACATCACTGTTTCAGGAGTGAAAAGAATAAGACATTATTTCAGTCATTTGATCTTCTTATTTTGGATGTGCATTGGATTACTTAGGGGGTTTTAATCCAATTAGGATTGCCTCTCTCCAGGCTAGATAAAAATGGGGAGATCCTTCTCAGTGAAGGACAAAACTCACCCTAAATAAAGGGAGAAGCTGGTTCATCAGTATTCCACAGATACAATTTTAAACGTGCTACCTCTTCAATCCTGTTCTTCAGAGAAATTGGTTTGGGTTTTTTTTTTCCTTTTCAGAGAATAAAATGTAAATCTCCTGCCATCAACTTTGTGTTATTCCAAAGCTCTAAGAAGAAAACCACCTGGTATTTTTCTTCAGCCCCTCTATATGCATATGCAAATCCAACAGCTTCAGGATCTGCCAAACTATTTACCAAGTTTGTCAGGGAAACAGCCTCCGAAACAATCTTCTTTCAAAATAATTTTCTGTGATTCTAAATTCTTCCTCTGAACGCTATTTTTGTCTCTGGAAGCATATTCACCCTTGCCAGTCTGACTGCTTGTTAAGGAAAAACAACAAGAAAAACACTGAAATCTCACTGTTGGCCTATGTTCTACTGCCAGTGTTCAAACATCAGGATCCCAACAGCATCCCAAGCGCCTGAAAAACATCTCCTTTTCTTTGAAATCTGCCTGGGTTGCGGATGAGAAATTGCCAGTAGAAATTACAACATTTGCCATGACTGAGATGGGGTGGGTTTTCGCATTTAGATTGAATGAAACCATGGAAAATGTTGTTAGTAACAACTCCAGTGTTATAAAAAATCACCAAGTGACAGATTTCGAGATTAAAAGGAAATATTAAAAATCCCCTTCAATATTTAAAGATTACTTAACTAGTAGCACTTCACTTGACACTGACTCATGTCATTTTCTTTCATTCCTCTTTTGATCCATGCAAAGCAGTTACACGATTGCAAATATCTTATCATGTCACCTTCTCATATGGATATGAGATGAAAGAATATTATCTCAAGCTGAGTGATAAGTCCTGTACCAAAACTACGGGTGAAATCTGCACAATCTGATGCTAAATGGGAGTAGGGGGGTGGCAGCACTGGGCATTTTTATTTTTTTTTCCCCCTGATACTCTCTATTGAGGATAGTTGAGAAAAAGGGTCTTATTTTAATAGGTTATTCAAGGCTCCTAATTAACCACTGAGATTTTACACCAGGTTAGCTGAGCTTCTTGTCAAGGCACAGGGATCACTCAAATTGCTTTTATTTGCATGATTACGAAGTGGCAAACCATCAATACTCCTTCACCTCTGATTTTAAACATGCAAAGGGCATCAAAAGGCCTATTAACATGAAATAAAATTAGCCCTCATCTGTTTTATTTTAAAGGGACTCTTCCCTCCTCCCCCTTTTCTCCCCCTTCCTCCTCCTTTCTTTCTTATTTAGGGAACTGGGTTCCTTTCCCATACTTGGTATGTAGTACATCTTTTTTTCTCAGAGTTAATTCTCCAAGTCTGGTCTGTCAGCCAGTATAAACAACACTTGATGAATGAGACTCAAGGTGTTTAGTCACCTGAAGCAGCTGTTTGAAGTAACTCTACACACAGCCTGAGGCCCGTGTTTTCACAGCTGTGGGAACTCTTCAAAAGCTTTTCCTCTTGGCCTGCTCCTTTGCTGTGGCTTTCGACTCTTAGCACAAAATCTGGACAATTTCAAAAGGGCACAATGAAACTAGAGACAGCAATTTTTGATGATTTTGGGCCAAAAAAAGGGCCTAGAATAAATAAATGAAGTACATTTGAAAGTGCTTTACCTAGGTGGGCCATATATCTAAGAACTGCTCGCTCTACATGTGCCCATGCACTCACTTAAAAGGGGAGACGGGGGGGGGGTTCAAGCCCTGCTCTCTGTTTACAACTATTTTCACTTTCTTCTCTGATGCGGCAGATTAAAAGCTAAATGTTTATGGGCCTGGAAAAGCGCATACCTGAAATAAATTCAGCAAGTTTCTCGAGGCTGGAAAGCTCTCCTAACTCATAAATAGACCTGCAGTGATTGGTGATCTGCTCTCCCCGCTGGGAAGCTTTGGAGAGTTGGCCTCGTGGAGGTCGTGTGATTGCTTCTCCTGGCTCCAGGGCTGTTGCCCTCATGATGTACCTCATGTGTCCATGTAGGTAGCCAAAGAAGTGATGGGCCCAAATTAAAAAAAAATAAATAATAATAATAATAAACCAAAACTGAGCAAGAGTCGTCCCTGAGCTGGCAGGGAAATCACAGTTTCGCAAACGTGGGACCCAATCGTGCAGCTGGGCTGAAATGTTATATGCAGAATGAGGTCATGGATCAGAAAATGGATTTTATTTGGAGGTGGGAGTGGACTGCCAGCCTCAGAGCGGGGGTGATGAACGCGCTGGAAAATCCTGAGCGCTGAATGTCCAGGTTGTACCTCCCCTGGCTGAGCAGCTCCTCAGACAGATATTGCTCAGACCCCGTGAGTAACAGCACCACAAGGTGAGCATCCCTCGGGAAAAAGGACATGGAAAACAACTCCAGCAAAGCATTGGAGTAAGCCCCAGAGGGGGATGTGAGTGGGCAGATTTAATCTGGGAGGCTGTGTCAAGGTGGATGCCTAAACTCACTGAATAAAGCTTTCCACTTCTGAGGTCGCCCAGACAAGGAAACAGGGACACATCCAACCTCAGCTTTCAAAAGTCTCCGACAAAAGGCGTCAGGAAGCTCACCAGGAGGAGTGAGGATGGGACAAACTACTCCTGAGACAGTAGAACAAACATGCCCCAGCCGTAGCTGTTTTAACACCGCATGCCTCCCACGCACTGCTCCATAAATCCTTCTTTTCTTGCCTCTCATTTTCTCCAGTTTACAAAAATTCTCATGTTAACAGAAAACGTTTAGTTTAAATTGATCCTCAGCCATCCTTGGCATGTATTACACACGCTCACTCTTTTATGTTTTATAGCTTATGTCATCCTGTATTTATCATTTAGTGAAGGCCTTATATTTTTGGCTTGCTGTTGCCCCTTATCAGATGATAAAATGTTCCCTCGGGAGGGAGAGAATTTTTATGAATTATGATGATAGTATAGAAAATAAATGACTTATTGGCACTACAGTCAGGCTATACATGGAAATGTGTTCTTCAAAAGTTTGTAGAATTGGAGAATCACGGAATCCTGGAATGGTTTGGGTTGGAAAAGACCTTAAGGACCACCTAGTTCCAGTCTCCTGCCGTGGTCTACATGAGAAAGATGTGTTTGCTGGCAGTGTCACTCCCAGGGAAGGGAATTCCCTGCGGTGAGAGTGGCCATGGGGTGACAAGGACCATGTTTCTGCCCAGACAGTGGTTTAGGATGAGCCCTGGGGATGAGCTGTCCTGGGGTCTCAGCACAAAACTGCCTGTTCCCTTCATGGCTTTCACTTTCTGTGTCAGGCAGGAGGTGGTGAAGCTCCCAGATACTTTGAGAAC
Source organism: Phylloscopus collybita (assembly GCA_027886175.1). Classification (NCBI taxonomy): domain Eukaryota; kingdom Metazoa; phylum Chordata; class Aves; order Passeriformes; family Phylloscopidae; genus Phylloscopus; species Phylloscopus collybita. The sequence continues at coordinate 3,250,160 of JAJNNQ010000031.1, read as the reverse complement.
AGCAGGGCAGAAATGTTTCCAGAGTAGATAATGAGGATTTGAATACAAATAAGACTTTTAAAATATATCCTATGCCATTTCCCACACCTGGATGTCCACAGGTCCCCTTGATACTGAAGGTCAGATAGTCCAAACTGCGTCCTGATCATTGACTTCACCCTCCTAATTTACTCCCACCCCATCCTCACTCCTGACCTACTGGAGAGGTTTCAAGCAGCCAGCACCAAAGCACATCTTGTACTACCAGATTCACAGCTGGGCTGGTCCCTTCTCTGCAAAAACATGACATAAATACTGTCACTGGTCAACATACATGTCAACAGAGCCAAACTTTGCTAAGGAACCACTGCAAAATTCCAAATAAACAGGCAACCCCGCTGCTGAACAGCTTACTGCAACCCTTCCCACCGTGCACACGTGACAATTATACACAGAGAGGCCTGCTGTCTTTCTCCTCAGCAGCAAATAAAATAAGAAGAAAAGTTTTAGGTAGTTAAAGATGCTTGATTAATCTTAACTAGAAAAGCAGTTTATACTGCCCAAGCCTGGAGCAACAAAAAACAGCCCATAAGCAGCCAGTAGAGTGCTCTCCTCAGGCAGATACTCCAAGACAAAATATGGCTTAATTTTAGCTTTACAGGTAAATCCTGTTCAGGTGAGTGAGGGCTCCCAGGCAGCATCAGTGCAAGGCCAATCACTTCTGCCTGTCTCCCAGCTGGAACCAGATCTGCCTTTTGATTTTGCTCTTTGCAAAGCATTTTCTCAAGCCTGGCCTGATGAACAACCAACAACTCCCAATGCAGCTTCAGGGTTTTGTCAGTGCCGTGGGGCTCTCAAGGGGACATTCCTGGACAACACCACAGCCATGGAGGATACCACTTTCATGACATGACCTTCTCCTGACCATCATCTCTGAGTGCCTTGGTCAGCCAGCCCAAGGACTGAGCCACATTTTGGGTTGGAATAGGTTTAAAGGGATATAAGGCTTAGATTTAAGGGGAAGCTAGAGATTTCATACAAGCTGAACAGCAGAACCCTAAGCTCCATATGAATAGTAAGGTAAACATTCCCTGGAGCATTTTATGAGTTCCTTCTCACCACAAATGGCAGCATTTTACAACACAATCTAAGTGCAACACATTCAACAGGTCACCTATCCAAGCGTGATGACTCTGGGATCCATCTGCTGTGACAGAGCTGTGCCCTTCCAACCTCATCAGCTGGATCATTTTTGAGGTGATTTTATAGAGTTTTTAGATGAAAAGAATGAAATCTGGGAGGACTGACTTTAAAGCAATAATATACTTTTGTTATGCAATGTTATACCTCCATTAAGCAATATTCAAAATTGTTGAATGCATAGGTAATGGCAACTATATATAGAAATGGTGCTTTGTCTTTAAAGAAGTGAAATCCATTAAACTTTATGTGATGAGATGTTAAAGTAAGAATTGTTAAGAGAACCTTACTCCACATATGCATGTAAATGGCTTTATGGGGATATCCTGTTGGAGATGATGGGTTCCTTATGAGCAACAGCTCCTGAGCAAAAGGTTCCCTATCCTGTGAACACAAAAATGTGAGACACAGCTGGGAAGTTTGCCTACAGGCAAGGCTTCAGGTGAGGAAAAGGAGCAGGCAAAGTTTGAGGAAGAGAATTCAGGAAGACCTATCAATGCCTTTGTCCAGAAAAGAGAAATGGAGAGGGGAAAAGAAAAGAAAAGGGAAAAGAAAAGGGAAAAGAAAAGAAAAGGGAAAAGAAAAGAAAAGAAAAGGGAAAAGAAAAGGGAAAAGAAAAGAAAAGGGAAAAGAAAAGGGAAAAGAAAAGGGAAAAGAAAAGGGAAAAGAAAAGGGAAAAGAAAAGGGAAAAGAAAAGAAAAGAAAAGGGAAAAGAAAAGGGAAAAGAAAAGGGAAAAGAAAAGAAAAGAAAAGAAAAGAAAAGAAAAGAAAAGAAAAGAAAAGAAAAGAAAAGAAAAGAAAAGAAAAGAGAAAAGAAAAGAAAAGAAAAGAAAAGAAAAGAAAAGAAAAGAAAAGAAAAGAAAAGAAAAGAAAAGAAAAGAAAGAAAAGAAAAGAAAAAGAAAGGAAAAAAAAAGGGGGGGGAAAGAAAAAATGAGGGGGGGAAAGGAAAAAGAACATAATTTACTGCCTAACTTCTAAAAATGTGGTGTAATATTTCAGGCTGAACACGTATGTGTACACATTACATATATAACATGGTGGTTATTAGAGATGCCAGAGACACCACAATGCAAGGTTTTCCTTCTCTCTGTCTCCAAAACATTTTCCCAGGTTAAGTACAATTCCCATGACCATCGTAATGGCTCATCTGGCTCTCAGGCTGGGTAGTGGTACTGTGCGTTGTGTTTGGCTGTGAATACCCGTGCACCCAACGATTTCCTTTTCCATGACATTTCTGAGAAACAAATACTGGACCTGATTCACATCCAGCCACAAATATGAATCAAAACCCAATACAAAAATTGGATACACGCTGGAAATTTGATAACTTGTGAATATGAATTTACTCCTGTAGTCGCTGAGCTGCTAGTGGAAATCTGGAGCATGCTTGGAATTACAATTTTTGCTGTCCAAAAACGTGCATAGCTTGTTCCCTGTAATCGTGTTTCTGATGAAGTCAAAGACAGAAATCCCACTGAAAGAGCTTGGAAGGAAGGACTTTGTTTTGAAGACGTACACTTTATGGAAGCTTTCCTACTTGCTGTCCTTTCGGTGTAAAATATGAGTCAGTCTAATCCCTTTCTTCTTATGTGTATTAACAGAGACTTGAAACAAAGAAGTTATAATTTTTATAAATTGGAATGCAGTGGCCTCTGTTTTCTAACACTTGCCAAAGCATACGGGGTCAAACCCAAACAGTCACCCACCCTGGCCAGTTACACGTCTTATTTAAACAATAAATTAGTGTCAAGGTTTCCAGTAATTAATTTCTCTACCAATTTACATATTTCATTCCTTTCCCTTTCTTTTTTTTTTTTTTTCCCTCTTTTTTTTTGCTTTCATGTTTTGAAACTGTAACTCACTAACATCTATTTAAAGCAACCTCCCCTACCCGGTGATTGATGTTAGATACAACAATTACAATGCCAGTACCAGGGATAATTCTTTGCAGATGTTGTCAAATTACAGGTTAAATGAGGAAAAAAAAAAAAAAAAAAGTTCCTTTCTTCCGGCCACCCACTCTAGCTCCCTTGAAATAGGTGAACATACTGTATATCCTGTGCTGTAGGTGCAGTAATTCCCCGTCCAGTCACTCATCTGGTTTAAATGATTTCCATTTGCCATTTCAAAGGATGACAGAACACTGTGTTCAGATTGTTTTGCAGGTACCGAAAATGCAGTAACTCTGCTTTGTGTTTTAGCTGGCAAAGAGAAGTGAGCTCGATCTGGCAAGGCTGTGCTGGTTTTCCCCTTAATATAAATAACATTTGCCATTGTGGAGGAAAAAAAAAAAAAAAAAGAGAGAATTTTTGGGGGGGAAAGAAAAAGTGAGGTTAGATTATTTTAACCCTTCATAAACCTTTGCACTCTGAGATAAAACAGGATCCTTGTCTTCATGTTATAATCACAACAGTGTGTGTTTGGTGTTGACAGCAGAAAGATTGAGCATAGGTCCTGCAGTCTGGGGAGAGGTGATGAAACTTCTCCATTACCCATCCCTTGTAGCAGGAGCCAGGCACGGTGACACTCCCTGAAGGCAGGAGAAGGAAGGGAATGAGCCACGAGCAGAATATGGAAAAAATCAAGAACAAGCTGAAGGTCTGGCTTTGCCTGGCCTTGTGTGAGGCTGGGATCGTGCTGTGCTGGGGAGGGGAGCAGAGTGTGCTGCTCCTTGGGCTCAGCCAGGAAACCTGCAGCCTTGGCACAGCCCACAGCCACGCCCTGGAGTGGCAGCTGGTGGCACAGCCATGGGCTCTGTGACACCAAGGTGTCACCTTGTGACACCACCTGGCCACTTGGCACCAGTCCCAGCCACCTTCGTTCCCTGGTGTCTTGGGGTTGCAGGGGCAGGTTTTGGTAGCAGGAGAGCTACAGTGGTGGCTTCTGTGGGGAGTTCCTAGAAGTGGAAGCTGAAGCAGGTTTGCTGGCAGAACTTGGGACCCCACTTAGGACCCATAGTGGGACAGTTCCTGAAAAACTGAGCCCATGGAAGGGAATCATAGTGGAGCAGCTCCTGAAGAACTGAGCCCAGGGAACGGACTCACACTGCAGCATTTCCTGAAGAACTGATGCTTTGGAAGGGACCCACAGTGGAGCAGCTGCTGAAGAAGAAAGCCCATGGAAAGGACTCACAGTGGAGCAGCTCCTGAAGAGCTGACCCCACTTAGGACCTACATTGGAGCAGTCCCTGAAGGACTGACCCCATGGAAGGGGCTCAGACTGGAGCAGCTCATGCAGAACTGTAGCCCAAGGGAAGGATTGATGTTGGAGAAGTTCCTGTCTCCTGTGGAAAGAAGCCCAGGCTGGAGCAGTGGATGAGTGTGGAGACCAACCCCTGAAGAGGAAAGGGCAGCAGAAACATCTGAAGGACTGACCACAGCCCCCATTGCCTGTCCCCCTGCACCACGAGTGGAGGAGGGAGAGAAAACTGGGAGTGAAGTTAAGCCAAAGAAGTGGGAGGTGTGGGGGGGAGGCATTTTTAGACTTAGTTTTTCCTTCTCATTTTCCTACTCTAGTTTTACTGGTGATAAATTGACTAACTTCCCCAAGATGAGCCTGTTTTTGCCCATGACAGTTACTGTCAGGGATCTCTCCCCGTCCTTATCTCACCCCATCAGCCTTCTGTGGTGTTTTCTCTGCCCTGCCCAGCTGAGGAGGGCACTGACTGAACAGGTTTGGTGGGCACCCAGCATCCAAACCACGGCCAGCCCACCACGCCTGGGAAGTGCCTCGGTTCCCTGACTAATTGGATGAAAGGAGAGTAGCTAAAAATTCCACAGGAGCCCCAGGCACTGGGTACCAGTGCAGGATGGGCCAAAGCAGCTCCATGGCACAGATACACCCCTTTGTGTCCCAGCAGACTCTGGAGCTGTGTCTGCATTCCCAATGCCAGGTTCTTGCAGGCGTGCCATGCCTGAGCCCTAAGGCTTTGAATGGGATTTCCATTTTAATTCCTTCCCTACATATGTCAGCCTTGTTCTCACAGTGTACAGGAATGAATCCTGGCCTGGAGAAGGAAAACAAGAATAATTTACAAACAGAATCAGAGGACAGAAAAGCCAGGCTCTCACACTTCACACTTTTTGGCCAGGGAAGCGGCTTCTTGTGTGGCCACAGCATCTTCCTTCCACGTCTGCTCTACAGCAGCACATAGAACAAACCCACTGAGAACAACAGCCAGGTAGGACAGGCAGACAGACCCACAAGTACCTGTGGCAAGCAGATATGTCCAAAAAGATCAGGGATGGGTGGAAACACTCTGCCAGTTATTTGGGTGATGGTGAACCTCCCCACTGCCAATTTGCAATATCATCTGTTTTGCAATAAAACCTCCTCAGAGGCCTCTGCACAACTGTGTGCGAGGTAACTGTTGCATGCTATTCCCTAAATAATTATGTTCTCTAAATATTCACTAAATAATCCCTTTCTTTACTTTAAATCACCACCCCAGGACTCTTTCTCCTCCTGGCTACGCCAACGTGGATCCCGAGGTATCACCACCCCAACCCATTTATTTTTAACCTACTAAGTTTAATAATTTTCTGAAGTGAGCTGCAGGGTGGTTTGTGAGTACTGAAGGCACGAGCATGTGATTTGTGTGCTGAGCCTCAGTGTCTTGGCTTTCCAGAGGAAAGCACAGCTTGCTGATGAAGTTTGTGGTTTTCCTGTTTGTTGTCTGAAAAAAAAAGAAAAAAAAAAGGCATGTGGAGGTGGGGTGCCAATGGGCAGAGTGGGGTCAAAAAGGGGAAAAAAAAGTAAAGACCTAAAGATTTCTTTCTAAATAATTAAGATGCTCTAGTCCCATTTGCTTCAGGGGTTGAAGAGGTTGCAGTATCCTAAATGGAAGAGAATCAGAGATCCTGCTCTTTGAAGCACAGTCTTATGGTTTAAAGAGTATTTGACCCAAGTGCAATGGTCGTGGATGCTGCAAATGCGGCTGCAGCTGCTAGAAACTGAAGGGTTTTGGTCTGCCCCAAAGTGAAGCCAAAGAGCCTTTGCATGTAAAAGGAAGTTTAAAGCTCTCCAGCAGCTTCTGCCCAGCCAAACAGGCAGTTTCTGTAAAAGGATCAAGAGCTTCCTGCCAGCCTCCCTCCCTCTGTTTTCTTTTATTATACACTTTTGCCACATTAAGTGATTTTAAGACCAAAGGGCTTGCTTTCCTGGTAAAAGAGGGTGGACAGGATTGTGAAACATGAAGGATGTCTAATCTGTGACTTTCCGGGGTGTAGGATGTGTAAGGCTTGGGTAAGGATTTGGTAACGGGGTGGATATCCTCACCCAAACTAGCCATTATTTAGTGCTCTCTTAAAAAAAAAAAAAAAAAAGTAATAATTAACATGTTTCTGATTTTATTCCCAGTATAAACTAAACACAACAGTTCAAAAGCACCACTGTGAGCACATTTAAAGAATCAGCAAACAGCAGTGGCATCAATATTTCATGGACAGTTTGAAATTTTGCTCATACACTCTGACAACTTCCAAACCAGCTTCCTGCCACTGCTTCTGCCAGGAAGAGTCACTGGTCCACAAAAAGGAAGAGTAAAATGGCCAGAAGTTTATCAGAAAATAAAGATTCCTCAGCTGATAAAGGAAATAAATTCCTTTAATAGCTGTTGATGTTTTATCCCAAGCCTACAACCAGGTGGACTCCTGCACTCAGCTCTCTCTGTGCATTCAGTTTTATATTTGCAGCTGTTTGTACAAAGGATGCATTCCATAAAAGTTTGGTTTGCAATTGCCCAGTATTGATTTCCATTGCAACGATTTCGAAGCCCTGAGCACGTTAAACAAAAAAAATTCTTCCTCTGTGGGGTTATGACTGGGAAGCCACCGCTGTCATATTAACACTATAACCATGCACCAAATCTTTGTTTGGATAAAGTCATTTGCTTTTTTCGAATTTATGGCTGAATTTCAATTGCTATTAACTAACAGATATCAATAGTTAAAGAGACTTTATAGTGTTCTGACATTCAATATATTATTCAGGTCTAAAAGGCTCTGGAAAATGGATGAACTATCTGAGCTGAACAACTTTCCAGTTGTAAAAATGCTTCTCGAGGTACAGAGGACTCAGATTTAATACTTAGTCTTGCTTGTTTAAGCACATGCTCAAATGTGGACGGGTTTTTCATCTTTTAATCCTGACAGAACAATGCAGCCTCCTCAGAGCCAATGCTAAATGAAAAAATGACAGACATATCTTATTAGGGACGATAATTTAAGTAATGCTTATTTTCAATGCTTCACTTAAGCAATACTATTTTATGTCTTCGAACACATACAGAACTCTTCCCTTCCCGTTGTTGATTTATCTTCCAGCTTGCACGGCACAGATTCTTATAAAAATAAGATTTTGAGATGATTTAAGTCCCTAACATGTTGTAAGAGCTCTATTATATATCCCCCAAACACGGTGTGATGGATCCTATTTTCATGCTATGCTTCCTTCCTCACAAGCACAATCTCCATTTGCCAGATAGCAGCTCAGATAAAAGCTCTAAAATAAAAATAAACTTACACACAGAACTCTTTGGAAAGGATAATTAATCTTATGGAATACTCGGGAACCTAGAGAATAATCTGTGAGTGATACAAATAATAGAAAATTTCCTAAATAACTTTTGCTCCTGGTAAGCTTCCAAGCAAGTAATTCACAAAATATGACTTTCTTCATTGGAGAGGTTATAAAAATTTGTTTATTGGAGGTAGGGAAGGAAATGTAATTAAAGGCTAAATTCAGGCTCACATTTCATTTTAACTAAAAGAATATGTGTGATTTGGATATAAGTCACCTAGGCACTTCCTTTTTTTTTTTTTAAGATTTTTTTTAAGATTTTTTTTTAGCTTTTTTTTTCTGAAGCAGTGCACATTGTCAGCAAATGAGATTATCCAATAGCAGAAGTACATCTGGCTGAGCTGACTGTGCCAGGTAACCTTAAATAGAAACTCTGCTGCCCTTAACTCTGTTGCAACACTGGGCTTTGCTGGTAATACTTATCAAAAGTTCCCCTTTGTAGCATTTCTATAAAAAATAAAAAGGGAAGAGGTGAAATGAAAACATAAAACTTGTTGGGGTTTTCTGTATTTATAAAAAAAAAAAAAATCCTTCTGCAGTTGGAAATGCTTACAAAGGCATATATAAAATACAGCAACTCCAGTTATTTTTAACTGCATATGGTCTGCATAAAATGAATCTATAGATCAGGGAAGCAATAATGAAGGCAAGTTAAAGGCCATAACAATTCAAGTATTTTAGCTGGTCTCGAATTTACAATGTCTTCAGGTAATGCCTCAACATCCAAAGGACAAACGAAACAAATTTCCCCGTTATTGGTCTTAAAAGAAAATATTAATTTGTCCCCTTGGCAATTATTTTAATTGTAAGAGTGAGATCCTCATCTCGGATACATTGCACACATGACCTTCCATCAGTTGTGACTTTTTATTCTCACAGAAGTTGGTTTGACGAGACATATTGTGGGGATTTGCACTGTCTGCTACGTTTTAGATCAAAATCAAGTTCTGGATCCTCAGTTCCTCACAAGTCACTTTTAAACTGAGACAAAGCTTTCGTTTCTGGGGCTGAGCACTCAACTTAAAAAACCCATCTCTCCCCAAAGGCAAATGCTATATGAAAATAAATTAAAACCCAAATGTTGCTGGTCAGCTATTCTGAATATATAAATAGGCAGATTCATGTGGAAAGAAGTGACCTGAAACTTTGGGTTTAATCTTTGACAAGTCTTGGAAATGCCCTTCTTTTTGTCCTTTCTCAAGTAAATTTTAGCTTCATTCTGTCTTCATTATACCAGCAAAGTTATGCATAAAAGAAGCTACTGTACAAAATGAATAAAAATGGCAGAATCTCACCCAAAGTGAATTACCACAGGGGAAATAGGACTTGGAAAGGACTGCACCAAGAAAGCATGTTTGAACAGATGTGCCATTACATGCCCATAATTCATTTGCAAACTAAACCATTTCTCCACACTTTTAAAGTCAATTGTGCATTTTGAGCTGTTACATCAACTGAACATTTGAATTTTCAACTTGCAACAAATGCACCAGTGTCAGAGAGAGCCACCTATTCAGGAATCTCCCTTTGCAAGATTCCCTTTTTGCTAAAGAATTCATACTCTTCGAACACAAGTGTGGGGTTTTTTGGGGGGTTTTTTTTGTGTTTTTTTTTTTTGTTTGTTTGTTTGGTGTTTTTTTGTTTGGTTGGTTGGGTTTTTTGTGGTTTTGTTTTTTTTTTTTTTTAACATGGATTTAATGTTGTGAGGTTAAATACTCCAAAAAGTGTTGATGCATCCTGGATTTTTTTTTTTTTTTCACCTCAGATACTTTAACCTAAAGCTTGCTGGGAATTGTGTAAACTCAAACTGTGGATCTTGACTCATTTTCCCAGTTATTTCCCCCCTCCGAATATTCCCTTTCCTCTGATCCCTAAGTGAAAAACTAAAAATATGTTTGTACAGAAATATTAGTGATAACGACCTTGGCTTGTGCTTTGGCCTATCTCATCCCATGGGTGTGGAAGAACTGCAGTGAAGGTGAGCTGAAGGGCAGATGTGCTTTCTGAAAGAGCTCAGGAAGTTTTCCTGGAGCCACGCAGGAACAGCTGAGACACCCTCAAAGCACAGAATGCTGACGAGGCTCTGGCCAGCTAAAAGCTTTAAAGAAATGTGTGGTGGAGCTTCTTTTTGGTGCTAAAACAGATGCCTTTGTAGGATGTGGTGGTGGAAGGGTGAGTGCACAAATCCCTGAGGGTCCAGGTGTGGCTGTATTCGGGGAATTGAGCCATGCCCAGGTGTAAAGGCTCAGAGAAATCATGGAATCACAGAGTTTTTTAAGTTGGAAAAGCTCTCTAAGATCATCAACCCCAACCATTCCTCAGCACTGAAAATGCCACCAGTGTTCCATGTCCCCAAGTGCCACATCCACATGGCTTTTAAATCCCTCCAGGGATGGGGACACCACCTGGGCAGCTGTGATCCCACAGCCTGGAATTTGAGCTAGCATGGACTCAGCAGCTGAACTTGGTTTTCATCTGGAAACAGGTAACACAGATAAATGCCCATAAAATATTCCTGCCTTAACAGAGAGTTCAGACTTTTCCATGGGTGACAGTGACTGACAACAACACTGTAACACATGAGTCAGAGAAGGGAAAAAATTTGACCACAGAAACTGGTATGAAGCTATTTTTATATGAAAGAAAGGCACTGAACCCATGCTGGCTGTGCAGAGGAGGAGTAGGAAGGATCTCAGCCCCCAATGTCTGGTCCAATGGACTCCTACCCAGTAAACTGGGGGCATTTCAGGTTTGTGTACCTCAGCTGGGGCTCTGAGTCATCCTGGCCTGATGCTGCATCTGTGCCTGCACAGGCTCTGGGTGCTGTGTGCCTGCTCCTCTCTCCTCTCTTCCACGCAGGGGATCATGAAATCTGAACCATCAGGTAGGGTGACGGAGGGGGAGGAAGAAGCTGAGTCACAGCAGAGCTGATAAAACCCACCAGCTGCTGGATCCAGGGGAAACACAGCCGGATAAGGGAAAGAAATCTTAACTCCTTACCTTCCCACCTCCCAAAACCCCCCAGAGACCCTCTAGTCCAACACAGCAGCCAAAAAAAAAGACAAGAACTGAGATCTTGATGGTCCCCAGGCTCCCTGGAGGTGACTTCAGCTCATCAACCTCTGTTACACAGGAGCTGCCAAGAGCAGCAATCTGCCCAAGGACCTGTGGTGACAGCCTTAGGGACCCAGGAAGCATTCCCAGATATTCCCATATCCCAGACATCCCTCAGGTATCTCTAACCACCCTTCAAGCAATCCAGTACCCTGGGCAAAGCTTCAGGCAGTCAAACTCAGCTTTTGGAGGTTTTCTACTTCCAGAGGTGAGCAGCATGGTATACCCAACCCATGTGCCCTCACCAATTAATTCGGGAATTGTCAGTCTCCAGACAGATTGTTCTTCCCTCCTGCATTATCTGCTGACCTTCCTTGCCCTCTTTCCACTACCCCTTGCCTATGAAAACCCACAAAACACTGAAGTTGCTGGGGTTTTCCACCTTATATATGTTCAAAGATTGCATATTTTTCTACAGTGAACAGGACACACCATGCTTAAAGATTATTTTAAAATAAATCTTCTTTCAACAATCAAAAAATGACTCCCACAGAAATCTGGATGACTGGACAAATTTGCGACCCAGCTTTGTTAAACAACCAACTAACCAAAGACTTGAACCAGAATCAGAAAATGTATTTTTGCTCTCTGGGTTCTGAAAAACCCTGGTTTGGGTGTTTTGCCATGGGTTTTGACTTTCAGATGCTTCTGTGTCCACATGTGCAAGTGAAGTGCTGAGTCACAGGGAAGTTTTTCCAGTCGAGTTCTGTGCCTCTGTGAAGCTCACAGCTCTAAAATCATCACAGAAAACATCTGCATGTTTGGGTGCTTCTCTGAGCTCAGCTTGGCATTCAGGTTTTTGGAGGGGCTCCCAGGACAGCAAAGTTCAGCAGCATTTACATGCTCTGACCCCACCTGCCCCAAGGTGCAGCTCCTGCCCCATTCCTGATGCCAGGATCAGGAGGGAGAGGTTCCTGAGTGGTGGCTGATCCTATCTCACAACCCTGGACTAGAAGACAGCCGAGTGTCAGCAAACCAAATCCTCCAGCTCCAAATATCCTCGCTTCTCTTGTTTCTTTTTCCCCAGAATCTTATCATGTGAGCGCAGCGTAGTTTCTTGGTTCAATAAGAATAATAATGGCTCAGGATGCAGGGAAATGACTCACGTGGAGCCAGTCCAGCTCTCCTCGTTGGTTCTAGTCAGGTCACGATGAATCAGATGACCCTTATCTTACTTTGAGACTGTGAATAAAAACCTCTCCCCTCCACACCTCGGCCAATTTTTCTTACATTATGCAGTGTACCTCCCTCCCCCCTCACATTTCCGAGCTCTTCAAGTCTTCATCACCTTCCTTGAAAAAAATTCCTGTGCATACATCCCTCCTGAGTTAACCTCTGAGTAAATCCTCTCCCATGCTCTGTAATTTCCCCTTTCTTGCACCTTTTCCTCTTCTCTTTGTCCTGTCTGAACCTTGGTTTTATGGCTCTTCTAGCTCAGGGCGAATACTGCCACAGGCTTTGCTTTCTCATGTATTGTTGCACATGACCTACATCCCACCCAAGCCAAAATTACTTTACTTGCTTTAAAACCCTCGGTGCATTTGTACCTTGGACCTTGAGAGATTTCAGCTGTACATGAAACCAAAGCAGAAAACAGATCCTTTCTTAATTTTTTTATATCACGTTTATAATGTAAACCACAGCAACACTTTCCAAACTAGGAATGCAAAACTGCTCTTGCTTCCCTGACTAGACAGTTCATAAAGGTTTGGGTTCAAAACTGCAGTTTTTCTCCACTTTTCCCCATAATAAAAAGAACAGATCAAATAATAAATCCCATGTTAGTGACCTTTATATTCCCTGGGTAGTGCCTTTGTGGAGGCCCTGGCCTATATTATGATGAAAGCAGTAACTGAAAAACAACAGATGAAAGGAAAAATAGCATTTTGTATTGTTATGTGAAAGAGAAGCCATTACAGGTCTGGCTCCAGAGCAAGAGCCAACCCAGCTTAGCTTGAAAAAGATGTTCCCGTAACAGGGGAATAGTTTTTGTTGCACATTTCTGCCTTTTTTTTTTTTTTTTTTTTTTTTTTTTTTTTTTTTTTTTTTTTTTTTTGCTCAGAGACTGAGCAAAACAAGGAGCCTGCAGAAGAACAATTAACCTGCGTTCCACTTGAGCAAACTAAGATTAAGAAACAAAGTGGCAAAAAAGCATTGGTGAACTCCAGAAAGGATTACAAAAGCTTAGGGATGATCAGCCTAAAAAATTCAACCGTCCCCCGACAGCCGCAAACTCAGAAAGTCCCTAAAACACAACTTAGCAAAAGCCAGGAAGGCATACCAAAGGCCTATTCTTGTACAGCTTCCTGGACTGGCCACTGCTGGAGACAGGCTACTGGGCTAGAGGGAATTTTGGTTTGGCCCAGGGCAGCCTTTCTGACATGAGAACTGAGGATCACTGGCTGATCTTTAATAGAAGTGGCACCAGGGTGAAGCCCACACGGAGCCCCCAGCTCCGGGGCTTTGACCTCTCGCCTGCACCCTCTGCCACAGTTCTGCAAATCTGCCTCAAACACGGGGAAAAGTTATTGCTGCAACACACCCCCTGTGGAAAACGAGGTAAGAGGAGGGTCACACCTCACAGCAAGGAAGGTTGGGAAAAGCCTCCAAGATTGTGTGGCCTAGCTGCAGCCTCCCAGCACCTGAAGAAAGATGGAGAGGGATGAAGCGACAGGACAAGGAGGAATGGCTTCACACTGCCAGACAGCAGCGTTATCATCAAGACAAGGAAAAATTTTTGGCTGGGAGGGTGGTGGGGCCCTGGCACAGGGTGCCCAGGGAAGCTGTGGCTGCCCCTGGATCCCTAGAAGTGTTCCAGACCAGGCTGGACAGGGCTAAAAGCAAGCTGGGATAGTGGAAGGTGTCCCTCCCCATGGCAGGACGTGGAATGAGATGGACTTTAAGGTTCTTTCCAGCCCAAGCCATTCTTTGGTTTTACGACCATCAAGTCAAACCCAGTCTCCCTTCCTTGCCCTTGGGGCTTTTAGGGTTCACATGGGGCTGAGCTTGGCAAAACTTGGTCAGTGCCTGGTCATTCCCAATCAGAATGGTTCCCAGCTCGCTGCTCTCCCTGGCAAGGGTGTTTTCTGCATCCAACACCCTCAGTGCTCCCATCTCTCTGCTCTGGAGGCATCTTTATTGGAGCCAGCCCGTGATGCTGGTGCGCACAAAAGCACTCGAGCAAAGAGCGAGTGCACAGCTGCCTTCCTGTAATTACCATCTATCCCTCTACCTGTGGATAGGGATGGGAGCAAACCAGCTCCCTCCTTTTTCTCTGCAGAACCTCCAATTATCTGCTGCTCAAAATTGCGGGTAGCAGACGATGGAGTTGCGACGACACCAGTGTGAAACGGCGGTTGCATCACCAGCTTGCAGACACTGTTACAAAACTGAGGCAAGAGGAGGCTCTGGGAGGTTTATAAATGTTTCAACATAACCTGAAGAGAGTTACGAGGAAGCTGGGTCTAAATCTGGAGATTTCTGGATTTGACTCCGTGCAGCTTGAAAGTCAGCCTTGTCAAGCCTGAGCGTAGAAAACCTTGTCAGCCTTTAGTTGATATGCACTGGAGGTTTTGTATTGAAGATCCTCGCTGTATTTTTAGGTTCATTCAGTTAGAATCAAAAGACAGCTTAGGGGAGACAAGGCTGCATATACAGAGTACAAAAACAGTGCAAAAAGGGAAAGAAAAAAAAAAAAAAGAAAGAGGAATAAAATACACTTGCACGAAGCCCCTGTGAGCACAAACTGCAAGCCATGGTTTGCTGAGTTTAAATCCAACTGTAGCTACTAGTTATCTGCTATTCTGATAAATATTCATGTATCATATGTTCATATCTGTCTGCAGGAAAAGAAAAAGGATTCAGAGAGCTTTGTCTGCCCTGTGAGCTTTTTATCTGTGCTTTAGTAACCTTCTTATACGTTAGTAAATAAGAACGTTTCTCTGCTCAGACTTTAACACTTTTATTATCCTTGCAGATTCAGCAAACCTTTGTTCTAAAATGCTTTGTGCCCATTAGGGCTTTTGATTATAGATTACACCACCATTTGATTTTTTTTCTTTCTCTCTCTCATGGGCAACATATTCCTCTTTCATTGAGCAATATTCAGAAACTTGGAAATCTAACCTGTGTTTTAGTCTCAGGACAGGCACATTCTTATGGTAAAAACCTCCCCAATTGAACTTGGGATGCATTCAACTCTTGTATGGTTGATACTTGGCCAGGTTAATTATGCAATCACCCCAAGTAGAAGAGGACAGCAGGATACACGAGCATTTTTCAAAGACTTGTTTTCAGCACAGAGACAGTTTTCTGGAATCAAATAAAGAAAATGGAGAATGTCTGTGATTTACAGCGAACTGGCACGCTGAAAATGCAAGGATTTAAAAGATCAACAAGGCCAAATTTGCAGTCATTGAGGGAATGATTACAGCATGTGGCTACACATCCAAGTTTAATCAAGCTACCTTGGGTACCAGAAGCAGAGTTGCTGTGGCAGCAGTGGCTTCAGCCTGCTGGGGACCCTGGGGGACTTCTCAGGCAGCTGGCCCAACCCCAAGTCCATGCTGACGTGGCCCCACGGACCTTGGCACACCTGGGAGCTGAACTTGGTAGGGTTTTCACGTCCTGCAATCGCCTGGTGGCTTGTGGAGAGGAGGATCAGGCTTCCTGTACCCCCCAGGCACACCACAGAGGGGACACGTGGGGACACCAGGGGTCTTGCCCTCGGTGCCCCGTGCGTGTGACGGTGCCGTCCTGCCCTCCTGAGGCTCTGGAATACAGCACAATCCCTGTCCTTCAGCTGAGAGGCTGTCCCGAGGCTGCAACAGCTCTCTGCAAACAGGGGAACAGCTCTCAGCATTTAAATATCACTTAAAAGCCAGGATCCAGAAAGTCAGACTGGCTTTAAGACCCGAGCTGTTCAAAGCGCAAGAATTGTGTTGGGTTTCACGGGTCGGCTCTAGTGGGGTCCGTGATTTTAAGCTTTATCTTAGGGAACACGTGGGCTAGAAAAATACTTTATAAAGGGCTACATGTTCAGATTCACAACCTTCCTGCAGCCATTAGGGCTTTAGGGACAATAGCAAATATCACTAGATTTGTGCTACAGTTGCGGAAGTTGCCAATGCTTTTTAAAAAAGTCCTAATTTGGCTTAAAATGTGAACGTATTTATTAGCTAAATCCTACTCTGTCAAGCTTGCTGGTGATCCTGGATGCCTCTAAACAAACTAAAAACACCTCAGAAAGACCTGATTTCTCAGAGGGCGTGTGCTCAGTTGTAACAATTTAGGCCAAAACAATTATGAAAAGAATGCAGCGATCCTGACTTAACATTAGCCAAAAGGCTTGGAATTTATTTTTTTTTCCCTGAACTCCAAGATGTCTTCAGAGATCCTCACAAGAAAAAAAAAAAAAAAATTACTCAAACAACCAAGAAACCCACGGTAGGAATGAACAGTAAAATACAAAAAAAAAAAAAAAATTATATTTTAACATTTCCCATGGTCCTTGTACATGCAAGGCTCCATTCCTCCACCGTCTCTGCTGGTCAGAAGATAAAGCCATCCTTGTCATCTTCTGCTAATACTAAGAAAGGCAGCAAGAAATGAAAAATCAAGTCCCTGTCATATTCCATCGAGCACGCTGGCTAGATACGGATGTCTCGCCCCCATTTACAATCTGAACCAAAAGATTTGAAGCCAAGAAAGCAGCTGGCACAATAAAAACAGTAAAAGCTCTAGCTGGCACCTCATGCTGACAATGACTAGCCAAATCTCCATGGGGAAAAATGCCAATATAGATTTCTGTGACAAAAACAACAAAATAGATTTTTGTCAATGTACATAGATTTGACAGGAAGTCAGACAAATCTATCAATAATGAGTGACATATATCTGCAATATTCCCAAACAAAATGGTACATTTGAAGACAAACTGAGAAAATAACTAATTGTGTTACGTGTGACACAGATTCATCTGGACTTTTCGATCACAACACTGTAATTCATTAATGTAGGTTAATTCCCAGTTTTCCTGGGAAGAGCTGACCAGATACACAAACATATTTCTAAGCGCTTCCTCAAACACCCTTTAAAATGTTTCAGAGAGGGACAAATTAGTTCTGAGGATCTTGCAGTTCAAAATCAGGCCTTTATGAGATGGAAACCTGAATTTCCTACTCTGGAGCAAACTTTTAAACCATTATCTTCAGTTCCCCCCTTGGAAATAAGATGCAATATTAAAAAGTAGATGCTGGACAGTTGTTATAGAGTATTTTTTTCCTGAGACACAGCACCCTGCACTGTGCAAACAAATGTATTGCCAGTGTTCTTCTGTCACCAAATTCAATTTACAAGGAATTACTATTTCACTGCCTTCTGTGCTGCATCCACATGGAGACCATGAGAACCAAGTGTCAAGGCTTTTGGGAAGACCTTAGTCCTGTTAAAACTTCAAGTTTAGGAAAGGGGGAATGACTAAAGAAGCTGAGGAGGGGAGGAAATGACTATTTAAGAAACCCCATAGTTGAAAAACTGAATTTAATGACATTTGTGTATTCCAAGCCAAGCCTCTTATCACACATAGCACCTTAGTGAGTGAGTACACGGGGATGAATTATTTATCCAAGATCTCCAGGTACACATAAATTTCACCCAACCTTTGGGACAGGTTCTGACAGAGCTGGGAAGATGCAATTGGGTTCAGAAGCCACAGGGAATTGCCTAAAGTTTGTGTCTAGCAAGACAGCCCTGCAAACAGATGGCAAGACCCAGATAGAAAATGCTTTTTAAGTGAAAAGTCAGAAACTCATGAAAAAAAATGTCTTGCTCATAACAAATTCTATAGAGTCTTCAAAAACATCTGAAGTAGTTGTTATACATAAATGAAGGAGATGAGCCAAACTCAGCTTGACTTAGGAGGAAGTGTATCCAACACTGTGCTCTGATTCACCAGGAGGTGTGCACTGCCCTGAATCTCAGCAGAAATTATAACAATAGGAAAGCTGTGAGAGCCTCTGTATCTCAGGTATTTATTCCATCAAAACTCTGAAGATTTGAGGAGCCCCTTTCCACGGGCAGTTTGCTGACTGATGGGGAGGAGCACAGCACCTGCCATCCTTGTGTCCCAGAAACTCCCAGGTCAACAACTAAACCACGGACAGAGAACCTCAAAGAGGTTCCCTGAAATCCACAGCTCTTCTGCAATAATTTATTAGTACAGAACATTCCTTTTATAGGCATGATATTCACAATCTGAACCTATCTGGTAAATTTAAGGACAGACCAGAAGTAACACAACCAGGGCAGCAAGGATTTTAGGGGAAATGAACACCCTATGGCTGAGCCATTTCCAGCCAATCCTGTGTTTTGATTTGAACAAGGAAAGGGCTTTTGAAGAGATTTCCCCAGGCCTCAAGGGTATGGCTGGTGGAGGAAGTGGTGGATTCCCTGGACAGATCCACAATTTTGCTTAGAGAGTAAACAGAGGCACAGCCAGACCCAGCCCATGATGGCATCTTCAAAATCTACACTGTAAAAATAAATGTGGTCAAGACCATTCCTTCCTCTTGGAGTTTTACCCCTTTCATTTTTTTTACTTTCTTATTTTTAGTGGCCTTATTAAAAAAAATAATAAAATAAAAATAAAAAAAAGAACCTGTAGTTTTGAATCTATTCAGTTCTGTAAGGTAATTTCCTCTTCAAAATGAAAAACGGAAAAGAAGTAGGTAATGCTTTAATTTGTTATTAGGAGTAATTACTGTCTGGCCTCGAGGGGTTACTTGTACATTGGTTTTAACAAGAAACCCATTTAACATATATTTATCTTTGTAAATTGTCCTGAATGATCAGCAAATACCTAATCATCTGCAAAAAGCTGTTTAAAACATCCTTACCCTGATAACAGGAAATTATAACCTATGAGACCAAAGAAGCTGAAGTGGTGGTTTAAATCATGATAGACATTTGCAAGGAGGCAAGAAATGGGTGTTTTCATATGTTTGCTTTGAATCTTTTCCTTTGCTTATGAACACATCAGGACAGACCCTCTGTGTTCTCCTCAGGCTTGGGAAAGGCAAGATCCAGCATCTGATGAGTCCTGAAGTCCTTGAGGAAAGAAAACTCCACGTGGTGAACCACCCAGGCAAAGCACAAGCCACTGGTGTGGATGTTGAGAGGAATCATGCTTGAGAAAGGCACTGGTAAATTTAAGGACAGACCATAAGTAATACAACCAGGGCAGCAAGTATTTTAGAGGAAGTTAACACCCAATGGCTGAGCCATTTCCAGCCAATTCTGTGTTTTGATTTGAACAAGGAAAGGGCTTTTGAAGAGATTTCCCCAAGCCTCAAGGGTCTGGCTGGTGGATGGGGGCAGTAGTGGATTCCCTGGATGGATCCACAATTTTGCTTGGGAAAGGCAAGATCCCGCATCTGATGAGTCCTGAAGTCCTTGAGGAAAGAAAACTCCACGTGGTGAACCACCCAGGCAAAGCACAAGCCACTGGTGTGGATGTTGAGAGAAATCCATGCCAGGATTAGACTTTATTTGAGGCTCAAGGATGCTGCAGGTGAGCAAAAATGCAAAGAAAATTCCAATACCCAAAGAGTGAAGGGACCTACTGAAGACACCTGCCTTTCCTCAACAGTTTCTGTCTCTTTAGTGTGCTCCATCATGGTGTGAAAAGGCACAAGAATCTGTTCCTCTGGCACTAAAGGATGTGTCACCCATTACTAAAACCATGTAGAAGGAAAGTCTCTATTATGTTCTCACCACCTTTCCTGAAGGCCGCCAGCTCTCTGAAGGAGAAGGAATGAGCTGCCTCATGTCAGAAGAGCTTGCAAGGAGTGTTGAAAAGAGAGGGGAAGTGGTGGACAGAACAAGGGAGAGGTCAGGAACTGTAGAGTGGTGAATTCCCATGCTTGGGAAAGGCAAGATCCAGCATCCAATAAGTCCTGAAGTCCTTGAGGAGAGCAAATTCCATGTGCTGAACCACCCAGGCAAAGCACAAGCCACTGGTGTGGATGTTGAGAGAAATCCATGCCAGGATTAGACTTTATTTGAGGCTCAAGAATGCTCAGATGAGCAAAAATGTGAAGAAAATTCCAATACCCAAAGACTGAAGGGACCTACTCAAGACGTTTTTGTACTCCAAACAACTGCAAATTGTATTTCTTATTTATTGAAAGCCCTGTGACATGGTTAGAGATAAAAGCAGACTAAAACTGGACCTCACAGCTTTGCTTTGATCCATGAGAATGGACGTGTGTGTCACATCATTCCCCTGCCCCACTTCATCTGCTCATGTGAACAGACAGGGCATGGAAAAACACAATAATTTTCCTCTCTAGGGACTGCATAGCTCTAGGGATTGGTAATAGGACACAAGCCTTGAAGCCCTAAATCAATTACTCAGAATTGACTCAGGTTGTTAGTAACTGAGTTTGTTTGTTTGGCTGCACAAAATACATAAAATATTTTCACTCTGGCAGTGAACATCAGGTTTGGCTCAGTGCAGAGCAGGGAGGTGGATGGACACCTTCCCACCTTTTCCTACTTTCAGGGTCTATTGAAACCAAAATCAAGAACCAAATGTGCAAATGATACTTACAGTTTTCATACAGATAAGAGTTCTCTCACATTCTGGGCAAAACATTCTCACACAAGTTTCTTTATCACATCCCTAAAGTTAAACAAGCTCACCCAAGTTTTTGACTACAAAACCCCTCAGAGGAGCAGATTTAGGGGTTTGTGTCAAGAAAATTTCAGCAAATCCATTTCCAGGGCTCTTTGTTAATTAGGAAACAGTGGGTTTTTTTCTTTTCTGTAACAAAAGTAAATATAATTTTACACAAGCATAACTTTCCCTCTCAAGAGGCTTAAGAGATTCCATAACTCCATAATAATTCACATAAACTTTATAATGAGCCAGCAAATATCACAGTGCAGGTAGTATTCAAGCCTCATCTAACAATAATCACCAACCCCATGATGCTGAGCTGACCATGGATACAGAGCAGGAGGATAAAAGGGCTGAATACTTGAAGGGAAAACCTCCCATGAGAGTTACCAACAAATACCAGGCATTTCTTTATACACTCTTTTTTTTCTTCCTTACAGACCCAGAGAATGACCAGGAAGCATAAAAGCATGTGAAAATGTGTAAAACAAACACAGAAAGTTCCCAAAACTTTCAGAAAGCTCAGAAAAGTTTGTGTTTTGGTTTGAGGAATGCAGAAAAAAAAAGAAAAAAAAAGAAAATAAAGAAAATAAAGAAAAAAGGAAAGAACAGTTCTGCTTTTTGTTTTATCTAAAGTGGTTCAGCCACCCTGATTAATCCACAGGAGTTTACTCTGTGTGGACACTTGGTAGACAAGGATTTTCATCCTAAGAGTGGATGTTCACAAGCAAAAAAATAACAAGCAAAAAAATAACAAAACAAAACATCAAGGAAAAAAACCAAACAAACAAGACCCACCTAATAACAAAAAACCCACTCCAAATGACAATTTTTTATGCATCTAAGTCACACAGAACTGAAAACTGAGACCCCTGTAGATTTATTCCATGCTCAAGACCCCAGATTTTCCATCAGAACACGATTATTTGGGAGTTTGGTCTGCAGTGGAGCAGTGGGAAGAGCAGCAGTGGTGTCTGGAGCAAGGCTCAGGGGATGAGGGAGCAGAGATGATATTCTGCCTTAGCATGGGAGAACAGACACCTGAAATCCAGATCACCCCCCAGGCCCAGAGCCTGCTTTATCACAGAATTATTAAATTCTGCCCACCAGAATGCAGACAGGAACCTGCTAAATATCTGTGCTACTCACAAAATTGCATAAGGGACCATAAACAACACATATATATATATATATATATCTATATATATATCTTTAGCTTAACAGATAAAAAGATCTTTTCTGTAGAAAGTCCAGACACTGTTTCTAATTTTTTAACCAGAGCCATAGATGCATAGACACATGCAGACAACGACAGCAGACTTTTTAGATAAAATGTACTTAATACTTGTAAAATCTGTGTCTTCCTTCCCTGTTTTCCAGGGCAGGTCTGCACAACCTGCAGAACATTCAGGGCAATGCCAGGCCTGAATTAGCTCAGCAACAAAACAGAGAAAATTTCGGTGAAAGTTGGTTTGAGGGCAAAGTTGGTGTCTGGGATCCAAAATCAGGTGATGAAACCTGGAGTGGCTTCACAGGGAAATGGATCCAGGTGAGCCCTCCAGGCAGGGATGGAGGTGAAAGATTGGGTGAAAGATGTTGGGCAGCAGGGACAGTAAGGGAATTTATTAACAGGAATTACAAGAACTGGCCATAGTTTTAACAGCCTTTTCCACCCAACTCAAACTTTTCCAGAGCCTTTCAAAGTGCTGCTTTAGAGGCTCAGCAGTGGTGCAGGGGCCCACAAAAACCCTTTAGAGATTAACACAGCTGGTGAGTTTGCAGCACACCCAGGTTAACTCTTGTATACCTCAAGAAATCAAAGAGGAACTTGCAGAAATAGGGGGGAGGGTGGGATTAGAAACAGCAAGAATCTTAGTTTTGGAGAGCTGATAGGATGGCCAGCATCTTGTAATTTCCATAGTCAGGATTATCTTCAGCTCTGAGGCTGGGGCTGAGCAGGTTCTGAGAGCTCCAGGAGAGTTTGGACAACGCTCTCAGGCACAGGGTGGGGTTGTTGGGGTGTCTGTGCAGGGCCAGGAGCTGGACTTGGATGATTCTTGTGGGTCCCTTCCAACTCAGGATATTCCCTGACTCTGATTCCCTGCTGAGGACCAACCCCACCATCTGACAGCCACATTTTGAGGTCCATCTCAGGGCTGCACCCTGTCCCGTGCCACCCACCCCATCTCCTGCCCAGCTGCACTCATGTGTGGCAATTATTTTAAAGGATTTCTGGTGAGGCTTGCTTTCCCACCGTGGGACTTGCAGGAATGACATTCCAAGCTTTTATTTACTTCTTTATTTGCCAGACCCTTAACGTTCTCCCTCTGTAGCTTTTTTGGCGCGCGGATTTATGGCGCTGTCTAAAAGTCTAATGCTTTTCTTTGAATATACTTGTGGACATTTCTGATCTCACTTTAATTGGGCATGCTTTAGGCTCACATAAAATATTAACATCCCAGCCAATGAAAGTCAGTGCCCAAAGCTCAGACGGTTCTAAAATTAATATAACCTTGTTTCTTGCTCACAGAAGCCACAAAAGATCAATTCCAGAATATTTTTTTCCAATATCTGATAGCTCATTTTATCTGGGCAAAACATGCCTGTTTCATGACCTTCTGGACATGCTGTGCTGCACATCTATTGTTTGTGGAGTTGAAATAAGGACAGAGTGAAGCTTTTGATGCAAAGATTGTTCGGGGAGAGTTTGATTATTCCTTCAGTTGAGTTATCTTAGGTACACACACCTAATGATTTTTCCATCTCAGAAATCAGCAAGCCCATTATTATTTTAGAAGTTAAATAATGTTGATATAACTCTTTGTTTATTAGCTTGGTTTCCCTCAGTGAGAGCATTTAAACTCCAGCACAGGAGGAAAGGCTGAGGGAGCTGGGGCTGCTCAGTCTGGAGAGGAGACACAGCTGAGAGGGGACCTGATCCCTGTCCGTCCCTGTCTACAGGGAGAGCTCCAAGCAGAGCCCAGGAAGTTCCTGAACCAGGACAGGAGGAAGAACTTCCCTGTGCAGCGACTGAGCCCTGAACAGATTGTTCAGAGTGGGTGTGGAGTCTCCCTCACTGGGGACATTCCAGAACCATCTGGACACAATCCTGTGCCATTGATCCAGGAGGGCCCTGCTGGAGCAGGGAGGTGGGACCGGATGATTCACTGAACTCCCTTCCAGCCTGACCCCTCCTGGGATTCCCACTGCCCCACAACAAACCCACACACCAGAGCAGGTTAAGGGACTCCCATTTAGAATCCTACAGCTTCTTAAACACTGACAAGTCCAGGATTAAAATTCAGCAGGATGACCATGTGATGGCAGAGCTGCAGCAGGAGCTCGGCCAGATCCCTGGGCAATGAGGATTGGCTCCAGCAGGGATGGCTCCAACACAAGAACCAGGATGCCTGGAGTAGCCCACTGCAGTGAGGGACACTGGGGATGTCAAAGCTGCAGAGCTGTGCAATTCACTTCTGCCTTAATTATGGTAAATTTTCCCTTTACTGCTTTAGTACTTCTGCAAAGACAAAAACATCAGTGAATCATTTCTAAAGGGAAGTACTGAGGTACAACGAACTAGGTTTGGTATTGTGGCCAGGTTGGATGGGGCTTGGAGCTTGCCTGGTCTCGTGGGAGGTGTTGGGATGAGTCTTGAAGACGCCTTCCAACCAAAACAATTCTAAGACTCTGTTATTGGTTTTCACTAAAATCAGCCATGTTTTCCCTCATGTCCAGCTGTACTGGGAGCAAACAGCCACTTGTAGATAATGGTGGTTTTCCCCTCAACATGCTCTGATCCAGAGCAGAATCCAACCACTTCCAACACTCAGAGAGTCAGATGTTTGCCACATGACAAACATCATCAATTCCTAGAGCAACCGCAATGGAACACAGAGCTTGAAGTGGTTGGGAAATGCACTTCCCTGGATCTCAGGACAGGTTGGGAATTGTACTTCCCTGGATTTCAAAATTTTCCAAAGCAAGGATGCACAATTTACTTAAAACGACCTCCATTTCCTAACAGTACCACCATGTGGGTCCTCTTTGCCAGCCGAGCAACAGAAATTAATTAACCTTTATATTTGCTTGAAATGCATTTCCTTACTTCTCCTCTATTTTGATAGGTCTGTCTTTCATAACAGAGATAGCCAAGTTCAGAAAACAAAGTGTTCTGAGTAAAATATGTTTCCTTTTTTGGTTTGGGTTTTATTTGGGGTTTTGGGGGGCATGGGGTAGTGGTAATTTCTTTGTAGGAAACAAGGCTTTTCCTAAAAAGAAAGAAAGAAGTGGCTGGGGAAAAAAAATAATAAAGAAAAGATAATTTTTATCTGTAATAGGAATGAGAACTCAGTAATATTTTTATTGTTATTTTTAATTTCCTCCATCTGAATCCACTCTGGGAATAACATTCAAAACACAAGAACATTAATCATGTAAACTTCTGTTAACTCCTGACACCTCTCTTGTCCTCCCATACCACAAAAACCCCTCAAAATAAACAAGAAATTAAGTTCTGACCCCTCGAGAGACCTCCCAAACTCCTCTGGAGGTTTTGCCATGGCTATTCATTTCACACAGAAAGTTCTGGGATGCCTTTCTGATGGCTCCAGCGTGTAACCCCGAGACAGATAAGCTCAGAGCCGGGGAACCGAGTCCAAGTCAGGAATTTATGGGAAAGCATGTGGAGCAGATGGTGGAGGAATGAGAGAGGAAAGGAGACACAGCTGAGAGAGAGTGAGTGTTGAGACTGTGTCAGATGGGAGAAGGAGGAAAATTATGCTGATCTAGAAATGTGCAGTGGAACTCTTCGCTGTTGAATTAGTAAATAACCAGGAAGAGGCATCCTTTTTTCCTTCAGGTATTCCAGGGCTTCCGTCTCCACCAGGTGCATGCAGGTATCACTGAAACTCTCACTGCACCTCAGACAGGAGAAAAGCTCCATTATTGGCCTTTTACTGACCCTGCAACCTTCCCATCCAGTGCCTCCAAAACGTCACATTTCAGGACAGGCTCAATCCAGTTTGCCTTGACTGGGACCTTTAACTCAGTTCTCCACCCATTGCCTACCATGGGTAATGAACTCCCACCAGGATGGTTTGAAAGTCAGTTTTCAAAGAAATTTTCATTCCTTGTTTTTACAGGATAAAAAAAAAAAAAAAAAAAAAAAAAAAAAAAAAAAAAAAAAAAAAAAAAAGTAGCATATCCTATAAAATAGCTCCAAAATGCACTTGTAATTATAGTAATTTTTAATGATGGTTAGTGAAACATTAGATTCCCTCACTTCTCAGTATATCTGCTGTATAAAAAAATTATTTGAATAACTCTGAAATGATTACCTTTCGTTTGCAAGTTTGGGTATTAGGCATAGATTTTATTTTCAGCACATGCAGCACGACCTGACCTGAGAACGAATATATATATAATCTTTCAAAAGAGAAGAAATAGAAACAAATGAAAGGCTCTCATTACGTGACTTTTAAAAAGTACATCTGCTTATCCATTTTGTATTGTGAGCCAGTCTACAAGCCTGATTTCACTGGAAGAAATTCCCTTTTTAAACTGGAGACTCCATAGAAGACCACACTCTGCAGGTGGAGAGGAGAAGAGAAGCCTTTAGTGAAGAGAGGAGAAGCCTTTACACTTCACCCCCAAACACACAACCCCCAGCCAAGCCAATTCCCCCCACAGACAGAAATCCTGGAGTTCCCCACCAAGAGGGACGCCCCAAAAGCACAGCCAGGTAACTCTGATGCCAAGTTCCCTTCTCACACTTTCCACCCCTGGTGCCAAGGAAGAGCCAAAGTTGGCAACAAAACGTTCCCAAGGGACAGGGACAGATTTCCACACAGCATTCCAGGCTGTCCCAGCACATCCTGGCAGGATCCAAGGGGATCCCAGCCGTCGGTGACGCCGCCGTCTCTGCTATTAGGCACAAGATCCAAATGACAGAAGTGTCCCCATTTCCACCCACCAGGGCCTGGTTCTGGGACAGGCTGTCCCACAGCACCTGGGCACAGGAGAACACCAACACCACGATCCCACAGGCTGAGATCTCGGGGGAAAAAAGCGAGGCTGGAGAGCTCGTTGGGGAAACTCAAGGGGCTTGAGAGTGTTGGAACTGACCCCGCTGCTCTGAGAAACATACACAACCTGCAAAGGTGCTTTCTCTCTGATACCCCCCTGAATTCAGGTTGTGTGTCACCACGAGGCTGCTCTGGGTTTAGGGCCAGGTTTTTGATGGTAAGTTCTGGGCTTGAGGGCACGGAGCAGCTTTACCTTTACAAGAGCGATTTTTGGCACCAAAATATTTGCTTTGAATCTGGTGCTGATCACCACGAGAACCCTGGGCTTGCCTTAGAGTTCCTTCCAGCCAGGTGAAAACAAGCAGGCTTCCTGCTATCAATTCCCTACACCTCTGGCCAGAACACAAAACATTAAAAAAAACCCTAAAATTGCAAACAAGCACACTCTACCTGTGACACCGCAGTTGCTGAACCCGTTTGGTTTCCACAGTTGCCTAAATCAGGAGGATTCCAACCAAAAAGAAGTGAGGAGTTCGAGCAGCACAGCTTGATCCCAGTCTGAGGGTTAGTGCTGACCACATATTTGTACCCCACGCAGGCAGAGATTCCGGGATGGAAGCTGTCATCCACAAAGGCCAGACACCACATCATCCAGGACACCTGCCAGTTATTCCTCATGATCCCACATGGTTTTCTGGGAATATTAGGGAGTACACCAGAATTGCAATTGCCATTTACCCTCCAGTCCCAACAAAATAAAATAGTGTGTTTAGAAGGGACAAATCAGTGACAAATCAAAAATGCTCATACAAACAGCAGTCTGTTTCTAAATTCAATTTTTAAACTTCTGAAGCCTCAACTCAACAACATCGAGCAGAAATTTCTTTCTTCTGGAAGCAACATTCCTCTTGCTTTCTGCCCTGCCACTGAATCGCCTCAATTTCAGAGCCCCAACAAGAGGCAGAATGGATTTATTTTATTTTTTTTTAATAGCAAGTATGGGAAAATAAGCAACCAAACACACATCCCTTCAAAATTTTAAAGAAAATTTCCACATGAATAAAAAATTCATTTACATTTTGGACACAGTTTTCTCACGCCTTGTTTTTGGGCAATCCAGTTTGCCCATTCCTTATACAATTTCAGTTTTAGCCTAAGCACAACTGTGTTCTTGCCCAGATGTGGCCACATCTGGGGCTGTGCCAACCCACTCACGTGCATGGTCTGAGAGGGCGATGAGGAATGGTGGAGGGGTGGTGAGGGACAAGGGGAGTGTTTCTTCTTACTATCAGAAAAAAAATCAAGTTGTAAAGTGTTTTCCTTCAGGAAAAGCAATCCTGACACCTGTAAAAGTATCAATTCAATTTGAAGAATGCCACTCTTCAGACATGGGCTAGAAGGGAAGATCTTTGCCTTTTTACTCCAAAAGAAAGATGCTGGAGTCTTGGATCCAGCCATGCTGAGGATACAGCACCAAAGACAGGGATCATCCCCTGAAGGATGATGTCAACACAAAAACAAGTGGAATAAGAATACTTTGCCACAGAGAAATCAGATTTAAAATAGACACAAGGCTGGGTATTAGAGAGTAAAAGGCTGGAACAACAAGGAATAGGCTTGGCTCTCTTAGTCTTAAGATGGATTTGAAGAAACTGAGGAAATGGATAAGAACAGGTGGTTGAAATAACTCAAGAAGTTTTTTCATGCATATTCACAAATCTGTGAAACAATCCAAGTATTTTCATGTAGTAACAGGACAAGTGGCAATGGCCTTAAACTGTCAGAGGGCTGGGTTAGATCAGAGATTAGAAAAAACTCTTGGCTGTGAGGGTGGTGAGGCCCTGGCACAGGTTCCCAGAAAAGCTGTGGCTGTCTCTGCATCTCTGGAAGTGTCCAAGGCTGGATGACTCTTGGAGCAACCTGGGATAGTGGAAAGTGGAAGAAGATGGACTTTAAGGTTCCTTCCCACCCAGACTATTCTGAGATTCCATATTTCCAAGGCATGTTCAATAATAACCTAAACAAAAGTATTAGTTTTGTTGCTCCCTACTTCTGTTCATATTTGCTTCCATGAGCTGCTATTTTTTCATTATCTCATATTTTAGTTTAAAACCAGTGCTGCTGGGGAAGGGTCATCAGCTTATCTATTTGCATGTTACAGTGTCCACCTATAGGGACCCCTATAAATAATTGAAAATAGCAATAGCCATAATGGCTTTTTAAGAGCACAAATGAAGACACATTCAGAGTCTTTAAGACTGTGCCCTCTGTATAAGAACAGAGCACCCAGTTTTAAGGATTGGACTGTTCCAGGTCTGCAGGAAGGCTCTTAAAAGAAAATGATAAAAAGAGCATAAGGGATTTCAAGGAGGACAGTGAGGCAAACCATTTCAGACTCTACAGATAGATGACTGGAAGATAAAATGGGAAAGAAACCAGAAAATGAAATAAAAATCATTTGTCCCCCATTTGTCCCTACTATTTACACAAATGAGTAATAATGTTACCCTAAATTACTTGTGTATCAGACCATATGATCTTCCCAGAAGATAAAGAGGGCAAATATTTCTATTTACATGGTGAACAGGTGTTAAACTACCTTGCTGGGTTTTCTTGTTATTTCAATCAGTTTATATAACACAACTACTTCTGAAGTTATATATCTGTTTGTCCCTCCTGTCATTTTTTTTACAGACCATTTCCTTCAACTGGAAGTGAAATCACTGGTATGAGTGGTGCATTTTCTAATGATGTCACTGGTTGTAAAGGATGAACAAGCCAAGTGAGCCAAAAGTCAGACAGACATTTTTGAAGCCGTTTCTTTCAAAAGCAGCAGGGATCACATACCTTACCCTTTACAAACCGGGAGGCTTTAATAATTTATTTCCCCGAGGAGCTTTATGACCCCAGGGATAACAAATTTAGCTGTCTAATTATTAAAGTGCTTAAGCCTAGGAATAGATGATTTTTCTAACATTCCAGTCGTTATCCTCATCAACGCATCAGGGCTAAGATTTAACACACTCGGTGTGGCAAAGCCCTGCTTGAAAGCACTGACTGAGGCTGCTCAAGCACTTCAGAGCAGTCATAACACAGTACAGTACCAGCAATAATCATACCCTTATTTTAATTGTATCCATCTGAGCCACAGTCCAACACAGAACAGTCCACATTAGCAGTGCTGAGCTGCTTTGAGCTATTAATGTCATATTCCACCGTGGGGTATTTCAGGGGCTTGTAACTTTCCTTCTAAATGTACCGGATTGTTAAAATTCATTGTTACGTGTTTATCTGCAAGTAAATAATAAAGGGACTGAGAGTTTTTAAAAAACTATTTTAGCCATTAGCGAGATAGTCTGGTTGATGTTTAACAGATCCTGTTATAATCCTTCCTGTGTCAGAAATTACAGCTAATGCTAAATAAGAAAGCACAGAGTTTCACAAGCTGCCGAGTACCCTGCCTTTAACAGTCCCCACATGTCTCAGCAAGATGAGTAATTGTCCATCAGCCTATGGTTCATTAGGGATCAGAAATCAATTGAGTGGGAGGGCTCAGCATAGCAGGTTATACAAACCTTGGCTGTGCTGGATTCCTGATGAATAGAGTAGTTGGGAAAGGGAAACTTTAATCTGATGGCTCCGAGGTAGTTAGGCTACTGACAGCCATGCAGTGCAAGGCTAATTGGGCTGGCAAGGAACAGAGGTAGAGGACAGGGTCCAAGCAGAGAATCAAATGCTCCTTTGGAGCTCCAGGGCCAGCAGAAAGCTTGTCTGGGAGGATGACCTACTGTATAAATGAAAGGCTCACAAAAATTAACCAAGTAGAGAAATGCTCCTTAGACGAGAAACATGTTTTATGGCTGCGGTTAAAAGTGCGCTGCTGCAAATAGCAGCTCCGTGTGTCACAGGCCAGTTTCAGCCTGGATTTTTATCACCTATTAAAATTAAAATTATTTTGGCTGAATCCTCTCTCTCCACGGATGCTGTTTCCTCCTCACATTCTCCCACCACAGCTCTGCTGTTATGGAAAGGTAACGAGTTATCAAACCAATACGATTTCTTCCCTTTTTCCAGCATTCACAGCTCCTTCCCATTATCTCCTTAAAAGCAGGATTTTGCTGTAGCCACCCAAACACAGGGACTGTGAGAAAAGTTCAGCGTCCATTGTACTGCTCCATCCTGTACAAAAGGAATTATGGAACAGGCAAGTATTACAACAAGAACAACGATTAAGAAAGATATTTGGGGAGCGCCGCGATCTTCGGCAACAGATGAGCTCTCCTCCTGGTGCCGAAAATACTTGATTTATACTCCTTCAGCAGAACGAGTAGGGTGAACTAAAGTGTCTACATCTGCTCGAGGCTGCATGGCTTTAATCACTGCTGGTCTTAGTGGTCTGCATATGCTTGCAGAAATTCTTACAATGAGATGAATAAATACATGAAAGCGTTTGCCCGCATGACAGCACAAAGCAGAGGTTCTGAATAATGATGGATGAACCTCAGAGGAGATCATAGGTTCCATTTAGCTGAGTGCTGGCGCATTAGGGTAAGAGCCCTAACTGCATCAACCACTTAAGCCTGCACAAGTGGGCTGCAAACTGATGCAGGAACTACAGCTCTGCCACGCCTGCCTGAGTTTGGGTGAGAATAATGGGGCAGCAACTTTGCTGGTGCTGCCACAAGGCCAGCAACATCAGGATTTTAAGAACTGCCTCCAAGCAGAAAAACAATCTCAGGGAGAGTGGAAGAAACTCAGGAATGTTGTTGTGTTTGGCATGGCATTTACAAGTCCAGGTGCTTCGAGTGCAACTCTTCTGTGGGCCTGAGGAGAGCTTTGGGGAGCGTGGTTCTCATCACTGTGGAGAAAGGAGTCTGGTTTCTTCATGCTATCACTATAAAATACTGATTCCTGCCATGGAGTAAGGGGGAGGGACAAGTGCAGCCATATGGGGACACTGAGGCCCTGGCACAGGGTGTCCAGAGAAGCTGTGGCTGCCCCTGGATCCCTGGCAGTGTCCAAGGCCAGGCTGGACAGAGCTTGGAGCAACCTGGGATAATGGAAGCTGTCCCTGCCCACAGCAGTGGCGGAATGAGATGATCTTCAAGGTGCTTTCCAACTCAAACCAGTCTGAGATTCTGTGATAAAACTCATGGAAGTCTACCAGAACTTTTTCGCAGTGAAGATAAAGATCCCCTAAAGTTGCCTTTGTGGAGCTCCCAGATGTGCTCAAAAGCAGGGATTTGTAACTCTTTCTAAAGGAAGTTTAATGAGTGGAATTTACCACTTTGAGGTTGCAAATATCCTGCTTCCATATGGGACACAGCCAGGAACTTGTTGATGATTGCTCCATTTCTTTGAACTCATTCTCCAAGCATGCAGCATCTTCCCCTTGCGCATACTTCACTTTCTATGAAAAATATTATGTGATTTATTCGTATGAAAGGTCCTACTACATCCTGATTTGCAGAACTAAGTGCAGAGCTTGCATCCAAGGGTACTGGAATATTTACAAAGCCTCCCTATGATTTCAGCAAGCTCTGGATCTGGCTTTTATATGGGCTGTATCTTTATTACCCAAGCACATACAAGAGTAGGTAGATTTTTAAGACCTTGTGTAGACAGCTGTGATGACAAAAAATGAGTCACATACAGTGTCTTTTAAGTAATTACTCAGATTTTCCTTTTCTCATTCTTAAGAAAAAAATACAAATTTTGAAGCACTAGAAGTAGTAACATTAATTTAGTTTTGTCGTCCATAAAGAAGAATTTCTCGTTTCTGTAAGTTTCCTTTGAAGTGACTCTTGGTAAAGACATGAATACAAGAGGCTGGAATGCTCACTTCAGCACAGCCCAAATCCAGAGCTAGACAAAGACATTCCTGGTATTTAACTTTCTTTTTTTTTTTTTAAAGTTGTTATTTTGAAACTTCCATTTTTATGTGAAGCTTCATAACATCCCGAGTCAAAGCAATAAATGCAGCACATTTTCTGGGTCACAACACTCCCATCCCCTTCAAGAAATCATGCCAAATAGCTGTGTCTGTATTCACTCAAAATAATACTTCCTCTAAAAATGCATGACATCTTATATGATTTACATCATGTTATGTTGCGGATTAGGTTAATGACTTCTTGTGCTTCTGTGAACCGCTCAAAAGTACCATGGCCCAGATTATTATTTTATATAAAATATAAATAGAGCATATTGCTGAAGTGGTGGGTCATTTAACACATGTATTTCCACATGGGTCTAGAAAGAGGGGTGGGGACCAACCCTGTAACGAGCTCCTTCTTCCTGTGTAAAAACAAATGCATTCTACTGCTTTTCAGAGCTAACTGGGCTACTTACAGACGAGAATTAAATGCTTTTCTAGCCTTTTTCTGGGGTTTTACTTGGAATGTGTGTGTGTGTGTGTCTTGAGTATTGAAGTGCCTAATTTCAAGCACAATGGCAATTGTAGGAGTAACAGTTAAAGAGAATTTTTTGGTCATTTATTGCAGCCCTCTTTGGATGAAATCCAGGATAGGGAAAATGTTTGCTTAACTAAAGGAGTGGTGAGCAACCAGATCACAGCAGTGCCAAAGGCATCCTCAAGATAACTTAATTTGAACAAATTGCTATTATTTTACTTCATGTGCGAAACAATTTTAAATAGATACAAATATTTCTCCTAAATAATAAGATGCATTTAGTTAATATCAGACTTTAAACTATGAGTTTTGGAGTCACTAAATCACTCACAGGTAGCAAATAGGTGGTATCAATGATCAGGTGCACTCTGAAGGTAAAACAGGGATAGGAATTAATGAAAAAGAAATATAGAAGAGGCACAGGCATTGCAGATAAAAGGCTCAGATAAGATCTTAGGTAAGAAATTCTTCCCTGTGAGGGTGGTGAGGCCCTGGCACAGGGTGCCCAGAGAAGCTGTGGCTTCTCCTGGATCCTTGGAAGTGCCCAAGGCCAGGTTGGACAGAGCTTGGAGCAGCCTGGGACAGTGGAAGGTCCCTGCCTTCCCTGGCATGGAGTTGAACAGGGTCTTTAAAGTTCCTTCCAACCCAGACCATCGTGGAGTTCTGTGATAATTCATTACTTTTTTTTTTTTTTAATCTGCTGTGTTCTCATACCTCAACTACTGAGTTCTGAGTTTTCTCATCACCCTTGCCTTGAAAAATGCATGACAGACACCATCGTGGAATAAAGAAGGAAAATCAGGATAATCAGAGCTTATCACTTCCCAAAAAGAAAGGATCCAGATAGGTCAGCACTGGAAAACACTTGAGAAAAGTTGCACCAAGTTGCACCAGAGTGTGAACAATGCAATGAGAGATAAAAACCCCAACCCTAGAGTGGCTAATAAAACACTATTTAATAAAGTCAGCAGCACTCAGACAAGAGGTACCAAGCTGCAACCTAACAAACCCAAACCTAACAAAACACACTGCACAACTGAGCTGTGGAATCCACCAGGAAGATGAGAGTTTTAAACGGGATTAATTATCAGAGTGTCTGTGCAATGAACAGAAACAGTGGAGTAAACAGATCACCTCTGCCTCGTGTCACCTCTGATTTCACTGCCAGGATCAGCAGGGTGTGCCAAGGGGAGTCTCTCTCTTCCTGGCCTCTTATACTTTTCCTTAACAAATGTTGGAAGACAGGCTACTCATCAACTCTGGGCTGATCTTTGTGGAGTCACACCTTACACAGAAGTGAAACAACACACTCACTGATACCTGTGATGTAATCATAAAACTGACATATTTTCCTGGATTTCTTGAGAAAAAAAGAAAATTTAGAAATACTGTGGGGGAAAAGAGGTGTTTCTGACCAAAAAAACCACCCCACTCTTTATGTACAACATTTCATGCTTCCATGGAGCTTCTGTGAAACAGGACATGAACTACAACAGATTATCATCCACAGATTAAGTAGAGGATGCTAATTAAGTTAAGTTTCTGGAAGTTCTGTTTTAATGCTTTTCTGGGCCCCTTTTTTTTTTGCAATCAACTGTAATTCACCACAGGAATTCACAAGGAATAATCCACTGAGAGGAAACAGGGACAATCCTGTCCCTGACCACTCAAAACAACAATTGGATGATTTCTCCAAGATATTCTTCAGAAAAACAAAACTTACTGGGATCAATCCAGAGGTAATTCGGTGAAATTTAATGGCCTGTGGTATACAGGAGGTCAGACTGGATGATCTAATCATTCCCTTTGGCTTTAAACTTTATGAATCATGCTTGAGGTGGAACTGGTAATGGGAGTCATCTAATGGGAGTGGACATTGAAGCAACAGCCCTGGTGCTTAGGGGAGCAGAGAAAGCTCACAACATTTGGCTTGAGGAAGAAGAAACCAATTTAAAAAGCCTCCCATAAGAGGAAAGAACTGCCAAAAAGGATTAAAGGGAGAGGTGTAGGCCTTGGTGTTTGGCATGAAAAAGCTGAGGCCTGAGTTAGCCTAAGCAAGGAGCGAAATGAGCATGGCCAAAGTCATGCCTGACCTCAACTCTTTGGGGCAAGAGCAATTTCTCCTGCTCTGAGCATCCCTTTTACCCCCTTCACCCCTGAATGAACCATCTGGGCTCTGGCAACCTTTGTCCCTTTGCTGTGGGATTTGGGGATTTGCCATGTGGAAGTTGGAGTTCCCAGTCCTCCCATGTCACTGTGCTTCCTCCCCATCACCTCTGCCTTTGGAAAGGGTTATGGCACGAAGGGATTTTGGTTTTTTCAGTGTTCTGGGCCCCTCCATGCCACTCACACTCAGCCCATCTTTTTTTCTTCTCATAAAAGAGGTTCAAAACACCATTTGCGTTTGCTGTTTTCCAAGACCAAGAGTGGTAGACTCTCGATTGATCTGAAGGTCTTCCAATCACACCACGAAAAGGAACATTAATTTAAACCCCCCCCCAAAAAAAAAATTAATTACAGCATTGGCTTCCTAATACAACCAGACATGACACAGCAAAAACTTCAGTTTGGGCTTGAAGGGGAATGAAAGCATGGAGCAATTTTACAGAAAAGCTTGCAGCCTATGGGGAGCTTTGTGTTTGCCGAGAGTTAACATGAGAACAACACCAGTACAATTTGCTGCCCTGCATTTTTTTTTTTTTTAATTTTTTTCCCCTCTAAGAACTGTGCATTATTTATAGAAATAGCCTGATTTACATGTGGACCCCTTCAGAGCTGCCGGACGGCACATCCAGAGCTGCTGCATCGCAGCTTATCTCCTGGAACTATCTGTTTGAATAGCAAAATGAATATCACTCTGATCAAATATACAAGTCCCTCTGCATGAAAATCAATCCTCTGCACAAGACATATTTTGAAGATTTAAGTGGGGTCTAAGTGCTGCCTAGTCCTTGTGCATGCACAAGAGTGAATACCACCCACAGGGAAAAATATGCCATGGAAAAATTCATAAATAACTTCCAATAACAAAGACATTTGAAAATGTCATGATCTTCTTCACATATTTCATACACAGAAAATGTAGTATAAATTCAAGGAAAACATTAATAATTACAAGTTATTTGCTCAGGCCTAACGAGCAGCAGCAGCCTAAAAAGTACTGGCAGATGTCTAGGCAAAATAAAGATAAACACAGTTGGGTTCAAACCACTTTTTAAAATTCTAGACTGAGATTTACAGGCTTTTTGGATCCTGTGACTTTATGCTGTTTGTTTACGAGTTTGAAAATTTTAAAAGAGAAAAAAAAAAATTGTTTGCTCAGCGAACGTGAGCCTTACATCTTTCTTTGCAGTTTGCCTGTTTATCTAGATCAAAATATAATGTTTGAGACATTTTCCTTCTGTTGAACATACCACTGTCAGAAGAACTTTGCCCACAGTTTATAGTTATTGTATGGAAAGTGTGCTTTGTACCAGAGATAAAAAGTTAGACTGCTTTTATTGATAGAGTGGCTGTGAAACAATTTTCTTTTATTTAAAAAAAAATAAATATATATATTAAATATCTGCAAGGCTCCGACCTCCAGAACCAGTCGTTGATTACTTGTAGTGTAGGAGATGGTTCAGCTATGAAGATATGGTTCATGAATTAGGAGGGTGTGACTAAATATAAGTGGTTTTATTTAAGAGATCATTATACTATGCTTTTTTTCTTTCAAATTTACTAACCAGAGAAGTCCATAACCAGCTCAGCCCCTGATATTCAGACATTTCCATCACAGAAGGAAAATATCGTATATCTAAACAATAAAACACTGCTGTCATCAGAACTACATTTACTAAATCCACATTTTTATCTAAGGAATACTACAAAGAAATACTTTTTCCATCTCTGCATTTTAACAGAAGCCTTATAAAGCTGGGGGGTCTTGGATTTTGAATTTTCTGATTTCACACCTTTTTTTTTTTTTTTAACTTGGACTATTTTCCAGCTAATTCTTGGAAAGTCAGGATGCTGAATGCACTTCTCATCCCATCTTTTATTTGCAATGCAAACCTCCAAAGGGAAGCACAAATTTTTTTCATTATTTTACATTAGTGGAATCTCTTATAATTTCATTTTTTTTTTTTTGAAGTGCAGTTTTTAAGGAAAGGTTTGTCATAATCAAATCGGAAACGCTGTCCAGAAAGTAGCAGGGCGTGACACCACATACCAATGACACATCAGGGTAATGATGAATATTATAACCTATAAAGTATCACATTTTGTTTGTTGCAAACAGAAACTTGCCAAAGACAGCGTGTTCTAGCTAGAGCTGTGAAAAAAAAAAAAAAAAAAAAAAAAATCACTAATATTTGTTTCCAAAGATCTGCGTGAAGCCATGGCAATTTTTATGAATATTTGCAAATCAAAACCAGATTAAAAAATTCAAAAATCTTACTTTTTTGGTTTTGGTACAGTGACAGATTAAATGTTCTCCAAACAGATGAGAAATTCAGTGAGGTTTGAGAAATACTTTTCCTCCCCCAGCAAGTCATCTTTAGATTGAACATAATTTTCTTAGCTGATTTGCCTTTCTTTTCTTTTAATCCCTTCTGAAGAAGGAAATACTTCCTGATTTCATTCAGAATAAAAATAACAGCAAGGCAAATTGTGTTCCAAATGTTTAACTTTTCATGAAACAGGTGAAAAGTTATTACATGCTGGTGAGATTTTTTTTAAATAGGATCTTTATTCC
This sequence comes from Phylloscopus collybita, assembly GCA_027886175.1. Taxonomy (NCBI): domain Eukaryota; kingdom Metazoa; phylum Chordata; class Aves; order Passeriformes; family Phylloscopidae; genus Phylloscopus; species Phylloscopus collybita. Next base: position 3,212,431 of record JAJNNQ010000031.1, on the reverse strand, counting down.
TCGCTTAAGGGGGGCAGAGAGAGAGAGAGAAAGAGAGAGGAGATGAATGGCAGTGACATCTGAAAATATACAACTCCTTTATATTAAGAGAGTTTGGTCATATAAACCTTCTGTCTTGTTGCTCTGAGACCCTTTAATAATGTTTGATACCAGTAAAGTTTATTGTTTTTATTCATGAAAGAAAAGACAAATAAGAATTTTAAATAATAGGCTGATCATAAACCTGAGCTCAATGAGTGATGAAGGAGTATTTTCCTCTGGGGAATTACAGTAGTTGGAAGGGTTTGTTTGAATGTAACCCCAAGTTAAAAAAAAAAAAAAAAAAAAAAAAAAGGATTAATGCTTCAGCAGGTTGAAGGGGAAAATTATTTTCTACATTAGTCTTGCTATGAGCCATCCTGAGCATTAGGTGCTACTGCAATGAGTCAAACCATAAGTGAAATAATGTTCTTACACGTAGTTTGAGGCCATTTTATAGCAAAATACACTGATCTTTTTAATTAGAGAATGTATAAGCAAAAACAAAGTTCACAATTCTGGAGTCAAGACCTGATTTACTCTTTGCTACCACAGAACAGATTCCCTTTTTTTTTTTTTTTTTTTTTTTTTAAACTTCAGTCAGAGAACTTATTCTCAATTATTTTTAGTAAACAGGTTATAAATGTATGAAAGGCAAACAAATCCAATGTGCAATACGAGAACAAACTATTTTGCCTCATTTTTTTTCACATGTAACTTTTAAAAAAGGCCTCCAAATTAGGACGCTGCTTCATTAAGCTCTTGACATTTGTCCAGTTAAAACTATTGACTCATAGTTTCGTTTCTTCCCCCTCAAATTACTACAGTGCCACAGCTGATCTAACTATATTTTCCATTTCTTATAAATAGCCACAAGAAAAGTATTAATTATCCTTGTACGATTTAATGCACCAACTGCCTTAACCTTTCAGGTTTCCTTAAACGCCAGCATAACAAGGCATATCCATGGCAGCAAATGTGATTTATGACAGGAATCTTTAATTTCTGTTTTTAAATATGTTACCCACCGATCTGCATACATTTAAATTCGCCTGCAACACTTTTCTCTGTCTTGAGGCTGTTGTTTAATATTCAAGGATGATTTTTGTCCACATACATTTTGGTCTATGTCACCTCAGATTAAATTATTACTGTTTGCAGCCTTTTTGGAGCAGGCCTCAGGCCCTTATTTACAAGAATCAATGAAACAGTAATGAAAATCCATTTTTCATACTATCAGCTCTGGCCTGCTTTTATTTAGTTAGCTGTGTCTAAGCAAGCAATTCATTTTGTGCAAATGTCACGTTGATAAAACAGGACGAGCCACCAAAGGGTTAATCATGAAATAAAGCCTCTGCTTTCGCCAGCACCCCCCCACCCCTCCACAGCAAAGCACATCTGTAATGGCAAAATTAAAAAAATATTTTCTTAATGTATGCAAAGTAATGTATATTGACACATAAGCAAGCCTTTTCATGATGAATATTGAAATATATATGCAAAGCACAGGAAATGTGTAACATGTTATAGATCTTTCAGTGTACATTTAGAGGAAATGAGCCATTTATATTCCACAATTTAGTGAATACCTACTGTTTATTGGTACAGAGCACATAGGAGTATATTTGTCTTAGTAATTTATTTAGGTAAATATATTTATTCTTCTAGGGGTTCTTGTGCTTTTTTTTTTCTGGTTCTATAGTACTAGACATAAATATTTAACAATGCATTGTCTCAAATGTTATTCATGTAATTTATCAGGGGAAACAGTGGAGCTGTAATAACTTTTTAAGGCTGCACCTTCACTTAAACCTGAGATTGATTTAAAATGTGGGAAACTGGGATGTTTCTCCATGTGCACTAAGGACAGGGATGCTCTCCCTGAAGGAGCAAAGTCAGAGAGCTCAGAGAGAAGGCAGTGACAGATGGGTCACTCCTCACTCCTGGGCTGTCTTCTCCAATCTCCCCACAAGGAAAAACAGGAGTGAATGAGGGTTTTTTCCAAAATAATTACTCTTGTTCTGTATCACCTCATTCCCCTCCCTTGTTCCCATGCCTCTGAGGTCCCTCAGCTGGGAAGTCACCTTCTGGCTCCATCAGCAGCCATGCCAAGGTCTCCTCAATCCCTGTCTGTGTCCATGAGACACTCCAGGAACCTCAGGTGGGAGGGTTGGTCACAGCAAAGGGTATTTTCCCCTCTGTCAGTTCCTGGGCATTTCAGGATGGATTTTCCCTCACTTATTCACTGATGCCTGAACACAGAGTTTATGAGTGGGCCTGTTGGTGCCTATGAACATCCTCTGCCTCAGCAGAGGGACGTTGGGATCCTGAGCTCCTCGTGGGCACACTCACATCCCTGAGAGTGTTTTGGTGCTGCCACCAAGGCAGTGAGGACATTCACTGATTATCTCCTCTGCTGGCTCTGCTTTCTCCATGTCTGCAGCTCCCACCCTGCCACCCTGAGCAGGTTTGGAGCCACTTCTTCCTCACCTCCTATCCAGGCTGGCACAGCCTTTTTGGCCTGTAAATTCAGAATATTTCCTTTCAGACTACACACCAAGTACTGAAGCACTTGTCAGTAACCCTTTTTTTTGTTTGTTTGTTTGTTTTGGGTTTTGTTTTGGGTTTTTTTGGTGTTTTTTTGTTTGGTTGGTTGGTTGGGGTTTTTTGGGGGTTTTTTTGGTTTTATGGGGTTTTTTGTGGTGTTTTGTTGTTTTGGGGTTTTTTTATGATCACTGCCGATGCAATGATGCAATGAGCAAAGAGTTTGGTTTGGATTTATTTATTCACAGAATCACAGAATGATTTGAGTTGAAAGAGACCTTAAACTCATCACATTCCTCTCCCTGCCAGGGACATCTACCACTAGGCCAGGTTGCTTCCAACCTGTGTTTCCTCCTTCTTCTGCCCCCCACTGTCCCAATGACTACACAATCCCACCAAGGAAATGATTTCCAGCTGAAAGGTGGGAGAAGCTCCCACACTGTCCTGCTGGCAGAGTGGCACTGAACAAATGGCAAAGTGTTTTAGGTGCTAGGAGGAGCAAGTGGGAAAGGAAATAGTGCTGAGAGATTTGCAAAGGGGAAAAAAATAAAGGCTCTTAAGAAATAATTATTCATGGCATAATCTTGAAAATGCAATGCTTATCACTAGACAGGCAACTGGCCTATCATTCTCAAACCAGAGATTAAAATAAAAAATACCCAGCAAGTCAAGATTCATAGAGAGGAGGGGGAAAAAAAAGGAAAACCAAGTCTCAGCTTTCTAAAAAAAAAAATTACTTCAGACTCTGAGTAATTTAAGTTTTGGGCACTTTTGAATTTTGACACTTAATCTCCCGAGAGATTTAAAACGGTAAGGAAGTGTAGGGCAGCTCTATAAGGAAAAACTCAAGGAAAACAGAACTTTTTCCCCAAATCACAGTGCAACAGTATAGAGAGAAACTGAGTACAACTTAGGTTAAGTGTGGAGGTTGGATCTGAGTGCTGGCATAGAAAATTGATGCTCTGAGTTACTTTAAAATTCAGTTTGGGCCAGGAAAAAAGGCAGAAGAACAATGCTGAGGTTATAGGGGAAAAAAAAAAAAGAAAAAGGAAAAAAAAAAAAAGAAAAACAAACAAAAAAAACAAACAAACAAACAAACAAACAAACAAAAAAAAAAAAACCACAAAAAAAACCCACCACCAAAACCCAAACCAACAAAAAACCCCTGCACTCTTAATTTGGACTAGCATTCCTCTATAGGATGACATATATCAGATAAAAAGTAATTCTTTTATATAATCACTATCAGTGTGCATTGGTTCCACACACCAGTGTCAGTCCTTCAAGGAAGGGGAAGAGATGTGAAGAAAAGCAAAAGTTTTCTATTTTGAAGGACAGCTGTATACTTCATCTTCCGCATATTTTTACAAATGATGGCTAGAGCTTCATATACATTAATATTTGCAGCAGAAATATTTTAATATATATAATACATATATCACATGTATGGTGAACATCATCATAATTTCTCAATAAAGCACTGTGGGAATTCAGAGCAGGACCCAAAGCTATAAACCAGAGAGGAACTGTAGCCTGCAAGTTGTGAAACACTTTCTACACTGATGTAACATCGGGATACCAAGCCTGCTCCATAAAAAAATCCAGAGTTTATCCAAAGCAACTCTCTGACCTTCCAGACAAAAGACCCAAACAACATGTACTATTCCTGAATATTGTAACTATGATAAACACTGTTTCCTTGGTTAGTTGGGGCTATAATACCAAATAGTCTTTATTTTCACATGCTAAAACTCACTTCTGCATCCCCATCTCTGTCTTTCCTGGGAAGTACATGCTAAAAGAGGAAAATAATGGCACTCTTCTCCCAATAAAGTATAAGAAAACTGGGTAAAAGTCCTGAAATTTTCATTATAGCACAGGCTGTAAACTTGAACTTCATAAAAAAAAAAGATATATGAGGGCACTAATAATATACAAAAAGTTGTCACAAGATCAATATCATATTACAGAGGTGGATTTGCTTGTTTTTACCAAGTCAACATTATTTTTGGCTATCACATGTTTGGTACATTGATCAAAATATATATATTCCAACCTTATCCAGTGCTCTCATTTCCTGTTGCTTTCTTTCTGGTTAGACATCCATTTCATTTCTTGCGTTGTGCCACGTGCCTTGCTTGGCACTGACAAATTAATTTCCATCCTTTAAATTTCAAAATTTCCAGCTGTGGAAATTTGACACCGCAACTGCGAGGAACGCCTGCTTTGTTTGTTTGTTTGTTTGTTTTACATTTTTCCCCTTTTGCACTTTTTTAGAAGATGTCAGACAAATCCTCCACTGCGATACTCGATGCTTTCAGTTAATAATAACCATCACCCCCTCGGATTATTACAAGGAATAAATGACAGCAAACGTGTTCAGCATTTATCAGAGTACACGACAGAACACGACCCTCGGAGCACATAACGGGGCGATTGCACTTCTGCTGCTGTGGTTATTTCCAGAGAAAGAGTCTTCTTGGCTCTACCAGAGCACATTAAGGCACTATATCTGGCCAAAATTATTGACTGCCTGATGGGTCAGGCAGTCCTGGAAGGGCCTGGATGCCGTTTGCAGAGCTGCTGACCTATTTATTTGCTCTGCTCCAACTCGGTCTCTCTCAGAAGGAACCCTTAGGGTTTACAGTGTCAAGAGCCCTGTGCTGTTTGTTTTTCTGCCCAGCCCACTACGTATTCAAACAGAAGGGAAAGAAGATCAAGAGGGGGCTCGGTTAATTCGCATCAAGTTTTGTCACATGGCATAAAAAAAATGGGAATTTCAGCAACGTTGTCGGGCTCGCTACGCCCTCTGGAAGATGCGATTCATCTGCATCAAGAGAGTGCCCACACTGCCATCCCAGCCATTACATTTCCTTTCTTCCAACCCAAATCACACCATTTCAATGCTGCCCATGCAAAAAAAATAGCAGAAAAATATTATCAATGATGGTTGAAGGGGTGTTTTTTTTCTGCAGCTTTAAAGGACTGGTGTCACAATTCGACACAAATGAATGACGCTCACACGCTGAGATGTCCCAGGCAAAAAAAGGGGGCAGTTTCTTTACAGACCTTGACATTTACAGAATTCCAACAGTGACCGTGGACTGGAGGAAGAAAATTGTCCTCTCCAACCACACTGGTCAACCCAACAGTCCATCAATTCTCTCCTCCTCCAGAAAGGAATGCAAAACAATCATTGTTTGCATGAAAAGTGCGTGAGAAACTCCAGCACAAAAATGCAAACACAGAAAGCTGAACCAGAGCTTTAGGAAAACAGAAAAAAACCAGAGAAACACACTGAAGATGAACAGAAAGTTTGCCAGCTGACAGTCACCTTTAGCTGAATAAAGTTGTTTTATTTAGGTATTCCTAATAATGTAGAAGGAACAAAAGAAAATGGGAAGGATGACAAGGCTTCTCATCCTGAAATCTTGAGCTTTGAAAAAAACTCCTCCACCCCAAGCTAGACACAATTTCTTGAACACAAATCCTGAAAACAGATTAAGATTGGCTGAATACTCCACTTAATTCAGACAACTTCAGAAAACAATATTCCATATGACTTCAAACTTGCTAAATCTATTTCTTTTCAAAAATACAATTCGACAGCAAACAACACACCAGCAAGTGCCTACAGACTAAATATTTCCATTTTTTAGCAAACACATTTCTACTGCTTAACTCCAAGAGGAACTTGGAGCAAGCTGGCATCATAGCTTGGGCTTGTTTGCTATTAGTTATTTTATTTTCATATGTTCAATTTGGAGTTTGATCACCACCTCTTTTCTGTAGATCCTTAAGGATGAGATTAGAATTCAAGTTTATTGACTTCCAACCTATGTTTATACTTTACCCTCCTCATATTTTACAAATGGTGGTGAGAGCTTCATCTACATTAATATTTGCAGCAGAAATATTTTAATGTATACACCCAACTATATAGTGGGGAAGAGCCACTGCCTGTCAAACCAGGGGAATGAAACCCTTGTTACGAGCACAAGTGCCACCTCCCTGCTGTGAGCTGGAAACCAAAAGAGGCCAAACGACCCATTATGGTCACACAAAATATTCCTGAGAACCAATTTCCAAATAACAAACACTTTACAAAACCAAAAAAAAAAAAAAAAAGGAACTAAAACCAGCACAACACAAATATGCAACGAAAGCAAACCACATGCCAGTCATGTAATTTAGAAGGAGTCACAGAAGAGTGTTAATACTGAAATTCTTTAAATTTGCTGAATATTAAGAGAAAGAAATGGATGAATGAGCTAGTAGGGATAACTATTGCCAGTGAATTTGCAAGTGGAATCTCAGTTTCCCTGCAGACAAATGGATCACCACCAACACAAATCCAAGGAAAAGGAGAGTTTCAGGAGTTCTCAACTGTTTCTTTATCAGTTGCTGATAAGAGTGAAGATGTGCTGTTGCAAACACAATTAACAGAATTTCATTTGCCCTTCACTGCAATACCCACGTTTTGGGATTACCTACAATGGTCAGAAGTCCTTGTGTGCTCACCTCTTCCTGTCCAGCCTCAAAATTATGTCTTCTGCAGCTATTTTCCATCAACCTTTACTCATTAAAATTTCTTTTTCTGTCTTATTTAATCTATTCTGAAGTTTACCAAACTTTATTAATTTTTTATGCCAAAACAGCCAAACACGCCACGTGACTTTGATAAAAGTCAGCATAAAGCCTGTGCATAGTTATTACATTTCATGAATTATCTCCCTCTTTTTGTTGCCTTTTTTCTCTCTTTATCCAGGTGGAAAAAGGAAAGACAAAGAGTCTCAGAAACCAAGGGATTTGAATCCACAGTCCCATGGACAACAGAGAAAGGAGAAGTCCAAACCTTTCAGGCACTTAAATGTCCTTTGATGCTTCCTAATTCTACTGATCTGGTGTTGTTCTATGAACTTGCTCAGAAGTTCATAGTTTCTATAAGTCCTCCTTCTTAAAATACCCTTCTGAGCATTGAAAGGAAACAATATCCTGCCTTTTATGTCACCAGCAGCAAAGTGCAGATATCAAACACAAAAACCATTGCTAAAAATCATTATGATCACTCAAAACCAAATAAATAAAAATACACTAGAGAAAAGTGTCATTTGGAAGTTGAAAAAAAAAAAAACCAGCTTTGCTGGGTAAATTATTCTGTGAACGTTAAATATTTCAAATTTAAAAATATTCACATTCAGAGAAACCTGGGTGACATGAGTACACTTATTTATTTTGCCATGTGGATGGTATCAGTGCTAAATGCAAAGGTTTCTTGAAGGTCTGGGCACAGAGCAGTTCTTTAGTCCTGCAAAAACCAGTTTTCCAGGAGTGCCTGGGTATGTACTTCAGCACAGCTCCTTTTGAACCCTTATCCCAAATCCCAGCTGCAAGGTGAGCTCTAAAAAGAGAATTAACCGAGCCTGCACAAGCTCCTTTCATGACCTGCACAGATGTCCAGCCTCACCTCCCTGTAATGAAAAGGTTGAAGGCTCCTGAGTCTAACGAGCATTAAAATCTCAGGGGTGTTTCTGTCTGAGCACTTCATGGGCTCACTCCCCCTTTAACCCTGGTGCCTTCTTAGCCCCTCCTGTAAAGCAGAGGCCAAAGCTCTGAGTTTTGTGCACACGAGGGTGAGCTCTGAGAGCAGAGGCAGAGGAGAGGGTGAGGTGCCACCACCAGAGACACGCAGAGCCCTGTGCAGGGACAGCTGGTTGTGCACCAGTTAAACCCTCTGTGACCCATTTACAGATAAATACCCAGTCAATGACACCAGAGGTGTGAGCTGGGGTGGATTCCTGGGCTCCATTAGTGCAGCTCCCATTAGTTCTAATGACTTAACATCAACAATTAGCCCCTTGCAGCAGGAACACCTTTTAAACAGCCATTACGCTCAAAAATTTGTTTTTAACTTCTTTTGTTAATTTAAAAATCTATCCAATGCATTTATCCTAATATCAGGTCCTCGGGAGAGAGCTTGTTGTACGAAATGGATGCACAGAGCTCGTGTTTAAAAAAAAAAAAAGTGACTTCATCCCTGCTTTTATGGGCCCAGTCGATTCAAAGGAATAGCCCCTGGAAATAGTAACTGCTGTGATATGCTTATGGCTCCATTTACAGACTTTCTTATAGGTTCATAAATGGAGACTAGGAGGAGGAGGGAAAGGAATAAAATTTAATAACTGAATAAAAATGTAAATAAAGATTTGCCTAAAATTACTTGTCCAAGAAATAATTCTCCCTCCCCCTTAAGCTAATACTTTGATAAGCTCTGAACAGTGATCCTGATTTGGAGCGTGACCTTTGAAAATGCTCTCCAGCTTGATTAAAGATGTATTAAATTTGTTTAAATAAACCTCGTTGTAATGGCACATCATTTGTAAGAAGCTATTAGGGGGCTGGAAACTGTGCTGCTGTATTTGCATGAAAATGTGCCCTGCTCGAATTGAGGATCTCTCCTGAATTAACCGCAAAGGAAAAGCGACACTTTCATAATTTTTTTTGACAAAAGAGGAAAAAGAAAAAAAAAAAAATAAAGCCCCACAACTTACAAAACTTTATGCTAAGCTCTATGAGAAAGGAGGTAACTGCATATTAAAACAGGGCTATGGACACAACACACACTTCCCCAAACCACTCTCCTCTGGTTTTTGTCTTAGATTTTTGACTTACATGTCTTTCTCTTTGCCTGCTTCCCTTTTTTTTTTTTCCCTCCCTGATAAATGTCATTGAAAAAAAAAAAAAAAGGAAAAAAAGCCAATAACAAAATGTTTTCCAGTGTGGTTTTTCAGCTGATTGAGAGAAAACCCTTCCCCTTAACAGCAGAAAAAAACAGTAATACAAAAACTTAAGAGAGTGGTTGACATTGACAATAACTTTCTCCTTTCAGTGGGGTTTCAGGCAGGCAGATTTTGCAGCCGTTGAGAAAAGGGAAAATGTAACCCTGGATATCATGGAATTTATGTGATTAGGCAGAAAGGTGGATAAATAGATAGATAGATCCCATTCCTGCTTGAAGCATATAGATTGCCAAATGTACTTTAATTTCTTCCAATAGCTCCCAACTGAGTGAGTAACTGCTACGCTAATGAAAAAGTCTCTCTCCCTTAAATCAAATTTTAAATTAAAACCTTTCCCATTTCCCAGCTAAAGCCAGGACTCTAGGATATGTATGTGTACTCGGGGGCTTGGAGTCTTTCTTTGTGCTCCCTGTTCCTCACCACCTATTTCACATGTCAGCCTCCACAGCCATCCTGGTGCTCGTCTCCTTTGTCACACTTCCAATCGTTCATCTGCACTTGGTACTCAGTGCTGGGAGTGCCACCAGTGCTGCTCAGCATCCTCTGCCCACCCCAAACCTGCCCTGCAGAGCACAGGCACCTCCAAAGAGATGCATTACAGACTTTAATTTTCCTTCTTCTTCTTCTTGTTTAATCTCGCAGACTTTATTCTCCAGCTCTCCTCCAAAACCACAAAGGAACAAACGTGCAGAGTCATGAGAGCCTCAGTAAATCACGAGAGTCAGCAGCACTGCCTGATGCAAGAGGCCACTGGTGTGGGCAGTTTGCAGAGCAGGGAATGTCTGCCCTTTGATTACAGAACAACGTCCAAAAGAATGAGATTTTGAGGATTAATATCTTTCTTTGCAGCCGTTCCTCCCTTTCTTTTCCCCAGCTGACTCTAAAAGCTACAAACAACAAAAAACCCGAGCTTTGCAAAATCAGTATAACATAAAATACATATAATAATCTGCCAGCAGATCACTCATTCTTCCTGAATACCAAGCACATGTACCCACAGGTGACAACAACTTTGCTGTGTGTGCGAGGTGAGCTGGGACACGTTAATCTGGATTCTGTTCTACAGGAGCTCATGCACTTGGCACAAATCCTTAAAGGGTTTGATTAAAGGGTTTAACAAATGGATATCGAACCAGAACCAGAGAAAGATGGCAGACTAGAAACAAAACCTGCTAACCCAGAGTGCAGAACACTCAAATGACGTGGTTACTCTGAAAAGAATGACAACAAATAACTTTAAGAAAAGGGCAAGAAACTCACCTTTACTGAATGGTACTAAAGGAATGCATCCATAAATATCACACTTAGTGGTAATTTTGGTATTGAAAATATCATCTGGTAGCTGCATTTTCCCTGCCAGCTGTAGACCGTGGATTATTTTTCCTTTTACTAATTTTCCTAAAACAAAGTAAGCAGTATCACCTGTGTTATGCTTGGGTCTACTTCTGCCACATTCTTGTGTATTTACTTTCTGCACTGAGCTGTCATGACCCCATAAATCTGTCTGCACAATGGGGGTTGTGCCAATCACCCATCTCTGGACTCTTCAAGCCTCTGTTAACACCACTCTGGTGCTCATGGGTGGATCCTCACACAGAGGGAAGGACCAAAGTGCATTTTCAAGTAGCAAAGGCCAACTCTTAAATTCTTTTGCATGGCAAATCCATGCACAACATTTTTCCACTTTTCTACCTCACTCCCCTTAGGGCATGCATTGACTAATGACTTGCTAAGAATTAGCAAGATAAGTCACACTCACTGAAACCACACCCGAGTGGCCAGGACTATGAGACAAGAGAGCAAACCTGGTTTTCCAGATTATTCACAATCTTTTTTTCTGGCTGAACATGAGAACAAAACACACAGGTGTTCCAGGAGGAGAGATTCAAATCCTTTCCAAAGAGTATCCAGAGGCACAGTCAGTCTCCCACTTCTCCTATGAGACAGGAGAGCAAGCTTGGCCAAACCCTTTGTGAATTTTTTTCTGACCTGGATGGTCACAACAATTCCTGAAAAGGGGCAGGGAGATGGAAAACACCCTCAGGAAGGAGGAAAATTTAGAGATCCACAGAGCAGAACCTTTAGGCATCGCAGTTGTTAGTTCCCTGGAGCCAACAAAAAAACCCTGATGAGTCATCTTTTATTTGGGGGGCTGGCCATCCCATCTCAATGGGAGCATGGAGATCCATAAAAACCTGGCCTGCTTGGCAGCACTGAGCTGCAGCCGCAGAGGAACCCAGCTTTCTTAAAGCCTGTGCCATCTTCCCACGTTAAACAACCTCTGACATGTTCTCTCGTCTCTTTTTGGTTTTAATTTGCCGTTCTAAATTGAGATACTAGAGCAGGTGGAAGCAACCCAGCTCCGAGCTAATTGGTTCATCATGCACGTTAGGATAATGTTCATTCTGGATTTCGATTAGGTCAGTGTGGAGACTGCCTTGGTCAGAGCCTGTAATGATCTGCTTATTAACTCTGGTGCAGGGTCCTTGACTGTACTCATGTTATTAGAGATTGCAGCTGCCTTCAGCCCTGTGAACCATGGAGTTTTATTGGGCTGTCTAATGTCCTGTGCTGGCCTAAGTGCTCAGTTTCTGTCCTGGCTGGCGCCAGGATTTCGTTTGTTCCCTTCCCATACCTCCAGCCCCGCAGAAATCGTGTGTGTTACTCTGCTGGGGTTTATTCCAGTTCCACCAGTGTTCATTAAATGCTGTGTGCCATTAGGGAGGCTGTTTTCTTCACTGAACGGATGATCTGCTTATAATTTACCTTCAAATTGCTATGCCCATCTTATAGTTTTGATTTTTTTCAATTCAGACTCAAAATCTTTTCTCAGGGCCCGACCAAATATAAAAAAGAATGGATCACTGGTGGTTTGCAGAACACAGAAAGATATTTGTGACAAGGGATGCCACCTCTTTGTGTTGCAACAACAGTCATCCTGCTTTTGGGATATTTTAGCAAACCTGGTTCATTTTTAACAGTAGGCTTTCCACATGTGAGCACACTGTTAGCACTTTCAGTATTTCCCCATCTAAAGTGTTTCCAGAAAAAAAAAAAGACATTTTCTTGCTTAACTGACTCAGAGATTCTTCTTAATGCACTCATTGCAATCAGATTTGATTACTGTGATACATTTTTCTGCTCATCTTCCTCTTGTTAGCGTTAGTTCCTTTCAGTGGTTCAGCAAAACTTCTGCCACTGCCTAAAACTGCTGACAGCCACAACACTGACTTCTTGGAGACACATTGTTCTCTGCCCTGTTTCCCTGTTTTTGATATGAAACCCTTGGTTTCAAGGGTTTGATTTTTAAGAATGAAACTCTTTTCTGGGTACAGGGGCAGGATCTTCTGAAATGGATGAGAATGTCCCAGAGATGTTGGGCAACTTCAGGGGAGTGTGAGAAAGTGATGGAGGAGTGTTCAATCAGTGGGACAGCAATACTTGATTCTGCATGTGTGCAAGGAGTAAAATGCAGCTTCAGTAAGTTGCTCAGGTGAAAGAAGTTATGATTTTTCTAGGAAAAATGGTTTCATTCAATAATTCCCTAAAGAAAACCGTTCTAACCTGGGCAGTTAAGGATTTCAATTCAAGATATCTTGGTCTTCTGACACATCCCTGATTTTCTCACTATTTCTATCCCCATCAGTTCCCCTCTCGTTTTCATTCTAGGGGGTGTCAATGCCCCTAAAGTTTCCAACAAAGGCATCAAAGACATTTTGATCAGACAACTGAAGGGATCAGCAAGGCCCTGGTTCCACTCCACCCCATGGCTGTGGTCAAACTCCCAGCAAATTTATGCAGAATGAAATGAGACACATATGGATGAACAAGCATGAAAAATACCTCCCCCTAAGTGCTCCAAGTAAAGATTTCATTTTCACAGAGAACCATGTCTTAAATTAAACTCAGCTCATAGAATTTCATCACATAGCATCCTGGACATCAAATGGCCCAAGCCAGAGGCTCTTTGACCTGTTTAACCCTGAAAAAGCCTTTGCTCAGCTCCCAATTCAAATGCAAACTTGTGTTTTTAACATTAATTTGTGCAGTTCATTTGTCCATGGCACACGCTGAGTTTCCCTACAAATATTGGTTACCATCACTCTCATTGATGTTTTCAGATGAACACCCAACCACTCCAACAGCATTTGTGAGCATATTGAGCTTTCACCTTTTGTAATGGGAAGGGATTTTATTTTGGGACCACTTGGGTTTTTGGGGGGTTTTCTTGAGAGGCAACAAATCAGTGACAGTTTCAGTGATGCTGTCACAAAAGTCATTGCTAACATCCTTCACTGAACGTAAAGACTGGAGGTTCAATGGCCAAACTGATACTGCCAGAACTGAAGTAAACAAAACTGGGCATGTTTTATTGGAATCTTTGGATAAACTACCATCACCATCTTAATTTTAGCCCAGTTGTGTTGGCAGAAGGAGTTTTGGCTTCTCTCAGCACCTCCATCCCTTCCCCACGCAGCCCTGATGTTCCCAGACTCAACATTGTGTCACTCATTTACTGTGGGCTCATCTCATTTCTCCTGAAGAAAAACCTATCAGCCTTCTTGCATTTCTAAGGAAGGAGGTACCTTGATGAAGATTTACATCCCCTTTTATTTGGACCTATGGATTGCCTGAAATCCTATTTCTCCCGGCATCCAGAGGCAGCAATTCCTCATTTGGGAAACCTGCCACACTGAGTACACTCATAGTTAAGGAAAAAATTATAAAGCATCCCAAGTGCACTTGCCCTACTGAACTTTCACTTGTCCAGCTTATATGGCATTTAATTAAATAATGCTTCATTGCACATCATGAAAAAAATTATCAGGAAGTTGTTCTTGTAATAAATATCTCTTTCTAAAATGAAGGATAAAATTTAGTCCCTGAGCAACGTAAAACCCTTCAGTGTATTGTTCTGGTATTGCTATGCAATGCTTGGTTTATTTGCATCCATCCAGCATCTCCAGGATTCCTAAAGCACCCATTGCAGCGGCATCAAAGGATCCATAATTTGCAAAATAAACTTTGCATACAATAAAACTATATGAATCATGTCATCTGCAACGAATGTAGCAGGGATCTGCATTTCAGAGCTACTAAAAATTTACCTACTTCACACCTCACTTCTTTTTTGGTCATTTATTTTTACTTGCATTTGTCTGAGGTTTCATGACTTCATTTTCTCTGCGAGTTTCTGCTCCATCACACTGTGTATGGAAGGGGAAAAAACATCACCTCAAAGTTTTTTTCATTTTTTTAGATAATCTGGGAGGACTGAGGAGAAAATTAAGCAAAATAACAAATGATTTATCCCAAAGCATAAGAAACCTCTCCAAGTTTGAATCAGAGGTTTCAATCCTAAGACAGAGATTTTCATGAAGTTCCCAGTATCAAATAATGCAAATAAATAAAGATTCTTAAATGTGCATATTCTTAGAGTTAAAGGGAAAAGAGCCAGGAGTCACAGATTGTTAATTACCTGTAAATTCTTATCAAAAGGTACCAGCAAAATACTCCTGCAGAGAGGAAAAGGGTGGGGAGCAACACAAATCATAAAACACCGATGATAATTCCTTAACCAATTTTCCTAACACCTGTAAAATTCTCCAATAGCTTATCTTGTTCTCATGCCTAAAAAAAAAAATCTAAAAAAAGTTTAAATGTAAGCTTTAGTGATAATTATCACACATTTCCATGGGATAATCACAGCATAAAGCACTGTGCAAATGCACTGTAACCGTAAATTGTCAGTAATATAGTAATGCCAGCACTGGTTAATTATGGGCTGTACTTGATCCATATGTAACACTCTGCTCAATTCACTTTGAGTCCATGATGCCCAGACTGATGTTAGATGGGAAAGGTTTCCATCCCAGACACCAATAAATCATAACGAGGGGTGTTGGGCTTTATTCTTGCAAAACTTACAACCAGGCCAAGTTAAGTATTTCAACTTTACACAAAGTTAGAAATTGAGGGATAGGTCCTGGGGGAGGGGCACCAGGGTTGTTTTGTGTAATGGAGATGGACTTCCCTTGGTTGATGCAATGATTGCTTCAGAGAAAAACACTTTCAGAGCTTTTTGTGTGTGTCTATTTCACTTGAGGAAGCCAGAAGTGAGCTCTGAACTGTGCCACTTACAGACTCACCCCAGTACAACAGGACACAAAAATCATAGAATCCTTTAGGTTGTAAAAGGCCTTTGAGACAGTGGTGTGTGACAGAACTGAGTATAAATGAAAAAAATCTTGCTGCCCTGCCAAGCATTTTGCAGAGTAAACTCTGTGCAAAAAGTAAAAGACTACATTTCTAAGCAGCAGCAGGCATTGAACTTATTAAAAAAGTACACCCCAAGCATTAAGTTCAGATGCCTTCCCTCTTTCCTTGCAAAGCTAAGGTGTCCACAGTTTCATTTTCTCAGATTGGCTCCCAAATCTGCTCCAAGCAGGCTGTCCCAAGCCCTGTTTAACCTGGCCTTGGGCACTTCCAGGCATCCAGGGGCAGCCACAGCTTCTCTGGGAAATCTGTCCCAGGGCCTCACCACCTCACAGGGGAAAATTTCCTCCTAGTAGCCAGTCTAAATCCACTCTAAGCCATCTCCCCTTGTCCTGCCACTGCAGGCTCTTATAAATGTTCTTTCCCCATCTTTGTTACCAGCTCCCTTCACGTACTGCGAGGCCTCGCTTAGGTCACCCTTAAACTTCCTTTTTCCAGGCTGGACCATCCCAATTCTCCCAGCCTTTCTCACTACATAAAATCACTGGGCAGCCAGCACGAGCCAGGACAGTGGCACAGGTCAGAGCAGAGCTGCTGTAGGGCAGGGTGGCACTGGGTGTGAGGGCAGAAGCACCACCACCTTCCTTCCCCTCCACGGCACCAAGGGGAGGCCAATGGACACTCCCAGACAGGGAGACAAGGCAATTAGCAAAGTGACAAAAGGCATTCCCAGCCTTTTGATGCAAAGTGCAGTGACACCTGTGCAGCAAGAGCTGCCACAGGATGTTTGACATCGTGTCACGATGATGTCACAAAACATACTGCAGCCTTTCAGATGATGTGCTGCCTCCTCTCACACCACCAGGCCAGGAACGGTTTGAGCAGCCAGGGCTCATTTTGAATTAGTGTAACTGCTTGCCAAGGCAAACACCAAAACAAAAACAAGGCCGTAGAAGGGATAACATCAGTCGTGCCCATATTACGGCCATCAAGAAAAATTACTGCAAGTGATCTGTGACACCTGAGTGGTGGCTTCAGGAGGAGTTACAGGTTAGCAGCTGAGTTGTGGCAGGCTCCCAGGATCCGCCCCCCCTGGCAGGAATGTTGTCTTTTTGAAGAGTCAAAACTTCCAAGGTGTAACACAGCAAATAAGACACAGGTGTCTTCCAACAAGCACCAAAAGGCAGGAGGTGCTGAGCACACCTCAGTGCCAGACAGCTGGAGCACTACCAAGCATGCTGCTGTCATTCCCAGAAGTGCTCTCCTTGGAAGAGAATACCTCCAGGAATGTATATTGAAGCACTGGAAATGCTAATTTGCTGGCACACTTGCTCTCAAGAAATCTCCTGCCAGCGGGGAAGAAAAAAAAAAAAAAAAAAAAAAAAAAAAAAAAAAAAAAAAAAGACAAAAAATCACAGAAATGTGTGTCATACTTTCCACCTAAACCCAAAATACCCTTTGGGTTTTAATATTTTATTTTGTGAACTAAAAGTAGCATTTTGGGTTACTCCAAGTTGCCACTTGTACCAGCCACTCTGGTGCACAAAAACCTATTTCATGTGGCCATTACCTTCCTCAGTGTGTGTTTGAGAAGAAGCTGGTAAAACCAACTGCAACTGGTCTAAAAAAAATGTGCACACAATTTCTTTTTGCTCTTTTCCTCCCTGTGCTGAAATAGCCAAGAACTAATAATAATCTGGTTTCATTTGCAAATCGTATATCCTTAGGCTGATCATATGATTCAGTGATTACAAAACAGAGATTAAAAAAAAAAAAAAAGTATTTTAGTCGCTCAAATGATGAAAAATCAAGAAGTTACTTAACATCTGCAGCCAGAATTAAATATCTCAAGGTACACGATGTATCTGGGGAGAACACAAGAGCTCCTTGGCTTGCCTGAACCCTGCTGCCAAAAGCTGGAGCAGAGTTTGTCACGGGAACATTGACAGAGGCACTGTGAGGGGGATTTCCTCAAAGGCCTCGTGCAGGAAAGAGGTGGCCAGTGACCCACAGTGCTCTGGTTTGGGGACTGAAAGCACTTCTGGGCTAACCCTGACCCTTGTTTGTCAGCTCTGAGAGCAGAACAGATGCACTTTTATCAGGGAGGCTGGAAAATGCTGCTTTGCTTTGGAGAGGCAATTCCACCAGAAACTGCCCAAATTAAGTTACATCTCTGAGGTACAGGTGATCTCCAGAAAGGAAGTGTGAGGATGTGCTCAGCTGACAAGCCAAGGGCATCCCACACAGTGTTTCATCACAGCCAGCACCCAGGCAAAGCCTCAGGAAAGCAAAAATAAACCCAAAACCTCTTCCAGAAGACCGTGCTTCAAAACCTCCCCTTTACATTCTTCCCCCACAGTTTTGCTGACACTAAATAAAGCCAACAACAGTGTCACTCACAACACCAAGCTCAGTCTGCCTCATCCCCTGTCTTCTTCCTGCTGCAGCCCTCCCTCTTTGCTTTGTTATTTTGGGAAATTTTTTTTCCATCAGCTGGTGTACAATGATCACTAATGAACCCAAAAGGGCGAAATTCTCCAGTCTGCTTTCCCTGGAAAGTGAATTATTTGCTGGCCTTCCAAAAACCACAAGTATAGGAAGGTGAATCTTTTCATTTCAGGTACTAAAGACTCCAGATCCTGCAAAGTTGAGTAACAAATGCAGCTGACAAAACTATCAGTGGCTCTTTTGAGGTGAAAAATGGATTTCACAATTAAGAATCAATTAGATGCAACCCCACACTTCGATGAAGCAAAAATCCTTTATTTTCTAATAATTATTCATTGAGCACCTCCTGCATTGACCACACACTTAGTGCTGTCCACTATGCTTAATCATCTATTCAAAGGAAATTTCTCTCCCTGATAAGGAGTCAGGGTGGGTTTTAATGGCACAAAACCGTGGGTCTGAAAGCTTTGCTGCCTGACTGCTGAGCTCATGGTGATTTGGTAGCAGTAAAATCGAGGTTACAGACCCCAGAATGCACAAATTATAAATAATTATGGAATCACAGGGTGGTTTGAGTGGGAAGGGGCCCTCAAGACAATCTCATTCCACCCCCTTGCCATGGGCAGGGACACCTCCCACTGTCCCAGGCTGCTCCAAGTCCTGTCCAACCTGGCCTTGGGCACTGCCAGGGATCCAGGGGCAGCCACAGCTTCTCTGGGCACCCTGTGCCAGGGCGTCCCCACCCTCACAGGGAAGGATTTCCTGATATTAAGTGTTGGTAGACAGAGTCTTTCCAACCACATTTGACACATAATCAAAGCCATTTTAGTTAATGCATCACAGAAGGAGAAAAATGAGAAGAAAAAGCTTCTGCTTGTAGCACTGGATCAGCTGCAGTCAGGGACTGTCCAGGACAGAGCAGATTTCATCATTCCCCTTGACTTGTGATGCCTGTTTGGGTTCTTAGGGAAAAAAAAAAAAAAAAAAAAAAAAAAAAAGGAAATAGAAAGGGAAATAGAAGCTTTCCCATGGTGTCTCAAAGGTAGAGAAAGGAGAACTGAGCTAGAATGGGGCATTTATGGGGCAACTGCTTATGGTTGCACTGCTCCTGTGCTCTTACAGCAGGGCTGCTCTGCTGAACAGAACCACAGAATGGTTTGGGTGGTGGGAAAGGACCTTAGAGCTCATCTCATCCCACCCCTGCCATGGCAGGGATGCTTTCCACTATCCCAGGTTGTTCTCAGTCCCATCCACCCCAGCCTTGGACATTTCCAGGTGAGTAAAAAGTAATTCTGGGGCCAGACTCATGTCTCGCCTGTGCATCTCAAACACACAAACACACCACAGGCCATGGAGCTGATATTTACAGAAGCAGAGGCTTACACAATGCTCCAGAATATCTGCTGGATATAAATATAAATAAGCACTGCTGATACAATTGCACTGTGGGACCATTTTGAGATGAGTAGGGTTATAAATGCATCTGCAAAATCAATTTTTCTATCTTGATTTAAAAGTCGAGCCCAAAGCAATTTTTGTTACTTTGAAATTTTTACTTTGCTTTATTAACTCACCCCAACAGTTGAGAAAGCCCTTGGAATACACTTATTTAAACGTGCCTTTTGTGTTTGTCTCTGCAAAAGAAAAGTTAGTGCTGAATGTTGCCCTTGCCTGTGAACTGCACTTCTGGGGAGAAAATTCAGTCCCTTCCATTTGAGAAATGAAATTTGTTAAGTGCCTGGGCCACAAAGCAGCAATAAGACTGTTGGCAATTTGAAAGACCAAATTAAAAAGAAAAAAAAAATAATAAAAATAAAAAGCAAACAGCTGAGACACCAAGGCTAAAAATTATCTATGACACATGCATAGTAAAATGTTTTTACAAATTCTCCAAAGGATTTTTAATTATTACAGATTGTATTAATTAGGTAATTATGCAATAGATTGGTTTGGAACCATTCCCATCTATTATGTATGCAACATTATGTATACATGGGATTTTTTTTTAAGAACTGTCCTGCTTTGTAATCCTCAGCTCCAGCCTGATCCTCAGAGGGGCTACAGGGGTGCAAAAAAGCCCAATATTTGCCAGGGTGGACACCTTCTTGGAAGGAGAATAGCAAGTGTCCTAAAGGAAAAGCAACACAGTTTTGTTTTGTTTTTTTTTAAGCTACAAAATATTATCTTTAATGAGCATCTGAGGATTAATGACCATCTGGGAAGGGCTGATGGCTCCAAGTACAGCTCAGGGTCATTAACTCCAACTCCTTGTTAAAAGGTGCTTAAGGGGGTTTATGTGCAACACCACCCAGGTAAGAAGAGCTCCTGGGCAGCAAAACACTCAAATAATTGTTTCAAGTGACAATATGGAATTATTTCCACGTTTTGGACTAGAATTCCCATCAAAATGTTCGTGGAGGACAAAAGGAAAATTTGACAATATTTTTTTTTTTTAATTTTTTTTTTTCTATTTCTCTCTCCTTCCACTTTGTGACCTCCAATTTGAATCAACAAAAAATGGTAACCTTAGAATGGTTTGGGTCAGAAAGGACCTTATCCCAGAAAGGATCTTCTCTCATCCCACACCTTCCACTGTCCCAGGTTGCTCCAAGCCCCATCCAGCCTGGCCTTGGATACTTTCCAGGGATGGAGCAGACACAGCTTCCCTGGGAAACCTGTGCCAGTAAACAAAACTTAAAATAACCCTGAGAACAAACCAAGTGGTCATCATTTCTAACTCAGTTTCTGCAGCTTCTAATCAAATCAGAAAGGACTCAGAAATCTCACAGGAAAATCTTTTCTTCTTGCCCTTGCCAAAGCCACACAGGTAAGTTTCACTACCTGTGTTAATGAAACAAGAACACAAAGCCCTCCCACATTTGCAGAGGAACAAGGTGAATGTGCACCAAGGTCTTTAGTTTAAACATCCAGCGATGAGTGCACATTCCCAAAGTCCATATGAAATTACAGCATGACTTCTCAGCCTCGCTGTGACAGGATTTGTACCTGCTCTATTCCTTTTCTCTACCTCTGTCCTCACCAGAGCTCTTTTTTTTTTTTGAGACTACACCACTGTTTGGAGAGATTGTCCTCAGGTTTAAAAAAAAAACAACCAACCAACCAAAAAAAAAAAAAAAAAAACCAAAAAAAAAACCAAAAAAAAAAAAACACCAAATGACCAACCCCCCCAAAAAAAGAATAATAAAAAAGAAGTAGTAATATTGACCAGGAGAAGACCTGGGGTAAGTATTTCTCTACCCCTTCCAACCTCTCACTGACCACAGAGCAGCTCTTCTGGGACAACCACCTGCAGCACCCATGGGCTGGAGGACAGAAGGCAGCAGTCACATGTTTACGAATCAAACATAAAAGCAGATTTTTTAATTTATTTAATCAACAGTGATTAAGAGCAAGAGGAGACTCCATCCATGCCTTCAAGGCAGCTTGCCTGGGAGAGACTGGAGGGAGCAGAGTTCTGCTGGTGGGAAGGCACTGGCCAGGAGGGCTGCGGGGAGGGTCAGATGGATCCCAAAACTTAATAGGAACTGAAAGCACTAATTGAGCCTGGAGAAGAGGCTGGAGGGTTTCCTATGACATTTGCAGGGGAAGGAAAGAACTGAGGAGAAGACAGAAAAAGAAGCTGGTTTGGGAACATTTTGTAGACTTTATTAAAAAAAAAAAAAAATGTTTCAAAGAATGCGTGGTTGAAAAGAGACCACAAATTCCACTAGTCCCATAAAATCCCAGCCCTCACCATAAAAGCCATTTCTAATCCAGCCATCAGGTGATAAAATCGCTTCACCACCTTAGAGCTTCTTCCCAAGAACTCTTATTGATCCCTGATCAGTTCTCTTTAACCTCATTAACACTGTTTTAACTGGCATTCACTCCCTGTGCCACCCAAGCTAGATATTCCCTTGGACTGAGGAACCATGTACAGCATCAGTTCATGCTTCCAACACTGGAACTTGCTTGCCAAGTTTTCAAATGCATTAAATCCTTAAATACACAAAACAGAAAACCCTCACCTCAGGTTTCTAGCCAGCACTTGATATTTTCACTCATTTTCTGATACATTGTTCATGAAAGTGGAATTCTGGTCTTCCCCCTCCTTTCTTTTGGCATGTTTAAACATTTTAAATTGTTACTCCAGTAGCCCACTAAATGATTTTGTTCTACTTCACCCACATTGCTTCATTTCTTGTATCACTGCTTGTCCTTTGATTACAATTGCAAATGGAAAATGTTTGAAAGTTGGTTTTGTTCTGAGAGCAGCTCGAAGCGAAGTGAATTAGTGGATCAGCCTATTTGGCAAGTGAGTCCCCAGCTCTGAGGGTACTGTAATAAATTTAACATTCACACACTGAAGCTCCAAGTCCACATTGCACAATCAACACCTATTACAGTGTCTAATTTAAAGATAGTTGTAGCCTTTGCCCCAGATTTGCAACACCTAAATAAATGGGGCTATTCTCATTTAACCAAAACATTTCCTCAGTCCAGCTCTCATGAAACAAATTGGCTGTTGCCCCACTACAGCATTAGGGGACACATCCGAAAATCAAAGCAGGGAGAAGAGGCTTTGAGGTTTATTTTGTCCACGTGTCCCATTCTGAAAGCGCTTTTGAACATCTTCAGTGCCCACAGCAGAGATGGTGTTGGAGGCTTCCCTCCCTCCTCTCCCCCTCCTTTTTTCTTTCAAACACCTTGAAATTCAGATTAAATGACAGTCCCAGAATAGGCTTCTTTTTCTGCTGTTTCTAACACAGATTCCCTAAAGCATTTCCACAGCCATGCACTCGTGGGCAACCTGAGCCAGCAGCCTGGTGACAACAGGCTGGCACCAGCACGGTGCCGCTCAGGCCCACCTGCATCCCCTGAGCTGCCCCTCAGCACAGCCCTGCCCAGGGGACAGCAGGGCTGTGCCCAGCAGCACAGGCTGGTCCCCAACTCCAGTTCCCAGTGAGGAGCAGCTCGTTCACACAGCTCCTTCCCAAGCAGATGGGCTGGAGCAAAACAAACAGGAGCCATCCGCGGGCGCTTGGCAGAGTTGGCGGCGCGGCACCGCCTGGCGCGTGACGTCAGGGCTGTCCCTGCTCCACACAGCACATCTGGAGGGATGTCACACTCTTGTCACCTCGTGTGATAAACTCAAAGAGACGAATTTAGGGTTGGGTTTGACCTCAGCAGCAAAAGGGATGGGCAGCTGACAGCCACAGCCCCAGGATGAGGCTTCAGCGCAACGCGGGGCACTCGGCTCTGCTCAGGAACTGCTCCCACTCTTCTCCTTTTGTGGAACAGCAGTCTGTAGGTCTGAACACCTCAGAGGGATCCCAGAGTTTCCACTCTGTGCAGAATGAAGAGCCACCAGTGCTCACAGAGCACGCCAGGGCTTCACCCAGCACCACACCCACTGTCCTGCTGCAGGAGCAGCACATCTGTCACCTCTTACCTCCACACAAAGTGATGGCTCCTGCCAAAATCCTACAACCCTTTGAACTGGATGCCTTTGCCTGGTGATATGGACTTTAAAAACACAGACTGTCACCACAAACCTCCCAACGTGCTGCTGCTGCCTCGTGTTCTGTCAGGAGATCAAAACACTTTAGCCCTGAAGACACAAAGTGCGACTTCCCCAGTCCACCACAGGAAGAAACACACCCCACAGAAGCACAGTGTGCTCATGATGTGATTGGAACTAGATGATCATCAAGGTTCCTTATAAACCAAATAATTCTAGGATTCTGTGCCTGCTGTCAAGTTCAGTGTCAGAGGTAGGAGCAGACCATGCTGCAGGTCTGGTTTTAAACACCATGACAGAATCACACTGCCCTTACACTGAAATTTCAGACTAGTGCTGGCATCTTCACACCACATCCCTCCCCTAGACCTCTTATGCTAAGCTAAGATCCCATTTCCATGTAAATCTCAAACATGAATACCTCCACAGAAAGATGGGTTAAAGGGGGAGAGAAATGCCACCTTCAGAGGCATTGCATGACCATCTTAGAGCTAAAATCCACCTTTATGTATGTACTGAGGAAAAAGGTTTGTCTTTACTTGATTTTATGACTACAGACTTGAAATCAAGGCTGTTGCGTGAAGATCCAAAACACTCAGAGGTTTTACTCTTCAACAAGATATGAAAAATTATCAAGTATGTCAAGGTCAGGTTGGACAGGGCTGAATTGTTACAGACATAAATAGGAGACAAAGAGGGACTACAGGATGAACCTTTGGGATGTGCAGTGATTGTTTCCTAAGAGCTTCAAGAAAGGTATCAGAGTTAGGAGTAATGTTAGGGTGCAAATATATGAATTTAGGGCTTAAATGCATTAAGGACCAATAAAAAAAAAAAAGCAACAAAAAAAGAAAATACTTTTTCTTTTACATCCCAGCTGAAAGCAGGTGCATTTTAGCAGAAAACATTCATGTAAAACACTCAAAGTTTATATGATATTCATATTTCTCTGCCACACCATAACAGTTTTTCTAAAAAATAACTGGGCCTGTACATGCTCCATTAATAATAAACCTTCAGAATCATAAAAAAGGAAGAAGAAAGTTAAGCTAGTATGGCTAATTAAAATTAGTTTGTTGGAAGTTTAATCAATTAGCCCAGAGTTTTCAAGGCAATATTGCTGCTATTCACGCTCAGTGGAAGCACTTTCAGGCAGCCCTTTATTGCAACATCTCTGTTCAGATGACCTTTACTTCATAAAGCACTGAGCTAAACATTTTATACACAGGGCAAATTCTGTTTATTGAAGGATGCCAGGGGACTGTCTTTAGGAATGTGATTTGGCTTCACTTGGGTAATTTACCAAAGACAGAAGAAAGTTGCAAACCTATTTGTAGCCTTCATTTGAAAGCCATGCCATTTCTTTGCAATGCTCCCTCATCTCAAGATGTGAGCTGTGGTTCTGCAAATAAACCTTCTCCCAGACATGCTCCAGTCATTGTCCTGGTAAACCCAAAAAAAAAACCCAAAAAAAAACACCACCACAAAACACAGGACAAACAAACAAACATCCTTCCACACAGCAGATGCTTTCTCAATTACTTAATTTGACTTTTGGGTAATTCAGACATGATTTCAGGGAATAATATTTTCCAGACAGAACTTATTTATTAAGCAGTTTGTGGTCAGGCATCAATTAACCAAAACAGGCAGCACATCTTTGGGAGGCATTGGTTTCCCAATTCAGAGAGGGGGAGCGATAAGGGCGTTGACATTGCCACCGGCTCCCAATTCCAAGGTGGGTCCCTTGCTGAGGACCCACCCTGGAGCTTGTGAAAGCTCAGCTGTTGAAACACCACCTGACATTTCCCTCTAAACTCCTGGAGCATTTGCTGATTCACTGCCCACACAGGGGGAAAAAAAAAAAAAAAAAAAAGCACATTTACAGCTCACTGCAGTGCCCTGCCTGGCTGAGTGATGTGAAACAGATTTCTGGGCTCGCCGTGGAAATCCCAGCACTTCTTTTTTGCTAATTTGCAGCCCAGTTCTGAACTCGGCTTTTCTGCAGTGAATGGGATGAGCGGTTCCAAACTGTACTTAAAAATAGGAAGAAATGCATAAATCCAAAGAGAAACAGTTCATCCTACAGTGTTGTTCATCCTACTGTGTTGATGTTCTTTGAGCTGCATGAAGCTGTGTTGGGTGGAGGGGTGAGGTTGGGTGTCAGGGAAAGGTTTTTTCCCCCAGAGGGTGCTGGGCAGTGCTGCAGGGAATGGGCACAGCCCCAAGGCTGCCAGAGCTCCAGGAGTGTTTGGACACCACTCCCAGGGATGCCCAGGGTGGATTTTTGGAGTGTCTCTGCATCGAGTTGGACTCGATGATCCTTGTGGTTCCCATCAAACTCAGGCTATTCCATGATTCTACTCTATGTTCTATTTCCTAGTGAGCCTTCCATGGGCATTTTGTACCACACAACCACCAAAGCCTGAACCAGGTTGAGGTTATCCCATCTATGCCATACAAAACTGAGCAATACCTCATGGAGTGGCAAAACAGCTCTGGAATAACCTGGGCTAATGGAAGGTGTCCCTGTCCATGGCAGGGGTTTGGACTGAGATGTGCTTTAAGGGTCCCTTCCAACCCAAACCATTCTGGGATTCCAGGCTTTTCTTCCAGAAAACCAGGATATAATATATATATATACACACCTCCCTTCATTCTCTTTCCTATACTGAAATATTATTGAGTGCTGAAGCTCATTTTAGTCTTTAGATGAATATCAAAACTCGTGAACAAGTTTGGTATCAAATGATTTCAAAGTTGCCCAAAATTAATTGGTAAAAAAGCCACTAAGTACTGTGCCATAAAGATTCCATCCAGGACACTCACTGCTTTCACTCTCAAAATGTGATCCAATTTCCCCCCTTCCACTCCCTCTTTTCACCACTTTAAATGCAGTTTCATGGTGATTTTTTTTTTTTTTTTAAGTAAATGCCTGGTACATACTCAGCCATAAAAGAGAAATATCAAACCTTGTTTTTCCTAATTAGCTGCGATTGTCTTGTACAAATTATGGAAGAAGAAGCACCACATAGATGATTTCTAGAGGTAAGAAGAATTTCTGTTGGAACAGAAGTATCCTCCAAATGGTATTTTATTTATTATTCTCTTTGATAAATTTACTGGTTAATCAGAGCAGTTAACAGCAATGCACACTCTCTGCAAGTTCTGGATATTCTTTTAAAAATATTCTTGCTTGTATATAATTCAGAAATTCAGACCTAACTCTAGTTCTCTAATCATCAAGAACCTCAGTCGTATTTGCCAACCCCTGTAAAAGATACATTCCCATAATCTATCAACTAATAAACATTTTCAGGAATGGAAACTTATGTAATATGCTATTAAAAGACTACTTGCATTAAAATAGCTATATATCTCAGAATAAAGTGAAATTCTCTGTATGAACACATATCCACGCAAAAAGTGGGACATTTTTTAATGCAGTTCATATTTTCTTGACAGTTCCTTTAAGTTTAAAGGCTTGAAAATAACAAAACTTGTATTAACACTTGCCTGTAATGATAAATATACCTATTCTTCAAGTCATAAAAGTGAAAATACCAGCAATATCCTGAAAAAAAAAAGTCTTAAAAACATTATAAGGCCATTATGTTTATTCCTAGAAAGTAAACCAGACTTTCATAAATTCCCAGCTAAATGCTGCCAAACCAAATTTTATCAGTTTCTCTCATCCAAACTTGCCATTTGCCTTCTTTTCCTCTGTTTCTGGGTTTGTTTGGGGGGTTTTTGTTTGGTTGGTTTTTTTGCTGAGACTGTGAAATTAGCAGTTTATTCAAAATCCCATCATGAAAGGCAAGGGCTGAGAAGAGGAAAACCTCCCTATATTTATCAAATTCAGTAGCATCAGATAGGAGAGGTTCCCAGAAATCACTGAGAGATAAAAAATCACTAAGTTATGTTTCATGTAAAGTCCTAAAGTTTGAGAATAGTGAGACAGGACAAAAGTGTGTCTGCAGCTCTTCCATAAACTGTGAGAGAGTTCCTTTTTGGGAACCTGAAAAACTTCATTTTTTTTTGAATGACCCAAGTTATACACACACACACATTTATATATAAAGTGTCATGAGTTATTTTGGTGATTTTGGACCAGCATCATATAAATAAAACTTAAATGCATGAAAGTCAATATTTTCCTTTTCTACTTCTCAGCCTTTTCCATCAATTATACTAAATAATGAGAATTTGGGGGTTGTTATTACAACCTTACAGCTTCAATTACCTTCATTCCAAGGATGTTTTCAAGCCAAAAAGATTTAAATTAAAAGAAGAAATTTCTAACAAGGTGCTGAAGTTGGTCCCTGTCCTGGAGCAGGTCCTCACACTCATGATCCCATGGAAGTTAATTCTCCCTGTCGCCAAGAATACTTTTTTTCCAATCCAGTGAGAACAGAAAGCACTCAGAATTGAGACACAGAAGCAAAATATCAGCTCCAGCTGAAGGCACTGATTTTTTTGCTGCCTGCCTGCTCTCATCCAAGTTCACCACGGTCAGTCAGAAAGAGTCAAAAGAGTTCATGCAGTGCACAAAGACATTCAGAAGGCAAAAAGCAGGTGTCCAGCTTAGGTGGGTGTGAAATGCTTTCTCAGGTGCCTTAATTGTATTGAACAGATCTCACTGCTAGAGAAGGATTTTTAAATACCTGAGGTATCTCTGTCTGGAACAGAATCCAGCTACCAGTCTGCCTGAAAACCTCAACTACAGATGAAGATTAAAAAGAAACCAAACAAACAAGTAACCAAAAAAAACCAAACCAAAACAAACAAACCCAAACCAACCAAACAAAAAAGCAAACAAAGCTTTATAGACTCAGGAGATGCAGGGTTTCAGTTAAAAAAGAAGTATTAAAGCAATAATCTCCACAACTCTTCAATAAAACCTCACGACCAGCAACTTCTCAAGTGGTAGCACCAACTTGGGCTCTTGTCTACACACATGAACACCAAAGATGTAAAATGTAAAAAATGTAAAAACATTTACATTGAGGCCTGGCACGTGCACGGATTTCCACACTCAGATTCTGTCTGTTCTTCCAGGTGTCTGCTAATTAGTTTTTTTCCTAACTACTATTGCTACCAGAAGAAAAGGGCCCCTGGTCCACAAGCAGAAAGAAAGCTCCATAATCCTTTTTTCCTAGAAGTTATCAGCCCACGAGGTTTTTATCAAAAGTTTATTTGAAGTCTTCTCCATGTTCCTGCTTTTTCCTCTTTGCAGATGCCCACTTCTTATGCCCACATAAGAAAATATTCATCTCTTCCTTAAGATGAATATTTTCACTTATCCTCATACTTTGCAGTTCATTTTGTTTTCAGACCTGTTCTGTCTCAAGGAGTTTGAGCCATCTGAACCCCTTGGGAAATACATCCCTCATGTTTGAAGCTCTCCAGGTGTTAATTTTATCTGAGACAACAGAATCAGCCTTTCAGCTGGAAAAACATAGGAGATGGATCTAGGGCTTTGTCCATCCTTTAACACCCTTACCCACAACAACCGGGGTTAAAACTTTCACCCACAGAATTCAAAGGAGTTAAGAAGCCAAAAACTGCAAATGAAGTCCTTCCACCTCTTCTCTCCTTCTTTAGCACCAGCTTTAAACGAACAAAGGCTTAATTTTCAAGGGTGTTAAACAGAAACCGCACTGACATTTAAGGATATTTCAGTTACCACTTTGACATCTAAATAAGTAGCGAGATTCGCAGCCGTGCTTAGAGCAATAGGAGCAGCAGAAGGCTGAGAACATTTGGGAAGCTCTCCCTGAAATTCATAAAAATTAGCAAGACTAATTATAAGAAACTTCACTAAGCTCGACGCTTAGACATTTCAAATGACATCAGGGCTGAGCAAGGCTTTGGAACATCTCAGGAGCACCCAAAATTTAACTCTCATCTACGATTCACCTTTTTTTTTTTCTTTTCCTTCTATGCCCCAAGCCATTTTTTAATTCATGCAGTTAAGAGTTTGGGTTTTGTTGTGGTTACAGAAATTTCCACCACGATGCTCAAGATCATTGTCCCTTCACTGACTGAAAGGTTTTACAAGAAATTTCCTGCTCTGCTTCAGAGTGGCTCAGTCCAAAGTGGTTGTTTGGAAGAGGACACCCAAAATGGACAACAGCAAGCAGCTACTCATAAAGAATCAATTAAATTTTGATATTTCCACAATCTTAACTGTAAACACTGTCCAGAGAATCCATATGATCTTATACTCCCCCCCAATTCCACCAGGGTATTACCATCTTTATAAAGATCTATTTCTATGACTACAATAATCCATTCAGCTTTCATCAGACACACACTGAAAAGCTGGTGCCCTAAAATTTTCCTTGCTTATTTCTGTTCCTTCTTTATTTTTCACATTTGAATCTCGTCACTTTAGTCTAATTCATGAAGAAACCTGCCTGAAAGGAAGTGCTCAGATTTATTGTTCAGTTTCATTGACTGTGTACCTGAAAACCTACAACTTCCTCCGATCGGAAAGTGGATGAATGAACCCACTCAAGGTAAAAAAAAAAAAAAAAAAAAAAAAGAGGAAATTCAAGGATGAATAAATGGCAGCACACAATTCCCCACAGCAGCCTGACCTGAGCATCCCAAGGGAGAATCATTTTGTTAAGAATGAGTGCGGCATGTTTGGGAAACGGTGCACTGTCAATACAATCTTTACAATTACAGTCATATGATCAGTGCATCTGGAAAATAACAGTCAAGTGATTAGTCTGAACTTTGCCTGGATCAGGCAATTTTTGCGCGGCTCTGTCAAATGTCAGACCTCCTTCTCCCTCACCAATTTCAGCAATGTTGCACCATGATTTCAAGCAGTGAATCATCCAGCCCTGTGCCAACCATCTGTTTCGTCTGCCCCCTCAGTGCCTGAAATTAGATGAGGGAGGGCAGGGCAGGCTTTCCAGAGTGGCCATTAATGTTGGTGGAGGAGGGGCGCTGGCGACAGATTTTCCATCCGAAATCATGGGCTGTTAAAAACTGGCAAGGGCTGGAGAGGAGTGAGTAGAAACATAATGCGAGGAAGAAGAATTAATAAAGGAACAGGGATAGAACTACAGAAGGGAGGAGAGGACTGGGCAGGGGAAATGGGGCGGAGAAGAGGCAAAAGGAAATGTGATGATGTGAAGGAAGGAAAGCAAAAAAAAAGGGCAGAAGCCCCTCCCCAGATTCCCCTGCACCTTTTCTGTTGGACTGGTTGTTTGTTCTTTAGTGAGGAACAATGATTAAAACAGACTTGCAGTGCCCACTAAAAATTCCAGCAGTCTTGGAAGAGGTAGCAGCAGGAGCAGAGGAAAAAAAATTATGAACAGAAAAGGAGTAAGACAACTGTCAGGAGTTCCACTTTCACCCAGGTACCTGGAGAAGAGCGGGGATAAAGAAGAACACTGGGCTCTGGGAAAGTCGTGCACATGGAAACAACAGGGTCCTTGCAGATACTTTATTTCACTGGTCACGTCCTATAAACTCCAATTGTCACTCCAAAACATTTCTGAGAACCCTCAAAGTGCAGATCCAGACTTCCTTTTGACAGACATTAGTATTCCTGTAGACAAACACCACCCATTCTACAAAACAATCCCCCAAATGCAAGAAAAAAAAATAAAGATCAATATTTTGGGTAGAATGATGCAAAACCAAAACAAGGTACAAACCAAATATATCAACTCCATCTTCACTTTCTGATTTTTGTCTTACACCAAGCATTGTCCTATGTCATTCCACTGTGATACTGAGCACAAAACTGAGAAATTCATTCCCCCAACCATCCCTGGTCAATCTTTCAACAGCACAAGCAGAGATGTCCCTCAGCAAAAAGGAGAGGTTCTGAATTGCACATGAATAAAGAGAAGTAGATCAGCAAATTGGTCCAAGTTCCACTGATGAAAGCAAAATATTGCTACAGAAGTATATTGTGCTTTTATATAGTTATCAAAAATACAACATAAATCTAAGTTTGTGACAGTAAAAGTGTTTCTCTGAATGTTAACTCATTTTCTGAAGTAGACTGCTTGGGAAATCCAACTTACTACTATCCAGAAATAATTAATTAGCTCCATAAACCAAAATTGTACCATTTGATCTGTGGTCAGAACATTTGACATCCATAAAATAATAACAATATTAAGCACTTCAATCATACATAAGGAATTGTGTTACTTGGCTAACACAGAGGTACTGTTTTCCCAAATTTGGCCAAATATATCACTATCAGAAGAGTTTTGTATTTCACACAAGTCAGTGTGTAATGCTGCTGCTACTGAACACTGCAATATTTCTGTCTAAGCATCATCAAAACATTTTTAACATGCATATTTTGTGAAATAAAAATACAACATTCGATTTTCATACTTGTAGCTTTCTAGGATGACTATTATTAAAAAACCTTCATGAACATTTCTTTATATGAAAGGACTTGTTAAATACTATTTGTGTACTTTATAAAAAAAAACAACTTGAAAAAAAAAGAACCATTCAAACACTAATTTACCTGGGATAAGTAGATAAATTAATTTTTTGGGGGAGAGTGGGTTAGATAAAGGCTTTAAAAACACCTTATTTGCAGCACCATAAATTTTTTTTCCTTTTTTTTTTCCATTATTTCCATTCAAATTTACATTCAAAGTATAAATACGGTATCTGCTTGCAGGTGGATTTTTTTTTAACCCTCAAAGTAAATTTTAGTGTACAACTCCAATTCTGGAAAAAAAAAATCAAAAATATTTTATTGTACATGACAAACAGAAGTTAAAAGATTTTTGAAGAGGAATGGACCAAATTTTTAAGCGATCATCAAGTTGTGTTCTGATTTTTGCATCCTCGATTTTGCACCTGCAGTCAAGCACAAAATTGTGGGCACAGTCAATTGTGAGAGCATCTCACTGTTTGATTGTACCAGCAAATTAAACAGTAACTGGTGATGCCTGGGCTGCTGTCTGCTGCACCCATCGTGGAGCTCAAAGACAAAATTAGATTGCTTTTAAAATAAAATGTGCCTGTATCTGAACAAAGTTCTTTCTGCATTTAATGGCACATTCACAGACTGGATTGGCTGGAGTTGGCCAAGAGTCTCCTTTGCGAGCTGAACCTGCATTAAGAACATTTTGAAAAACAGATTTGTCTCTGGATTTACAATCCTAAGGTAAATTTTCCTTCTACATAAAGTTCAGACCCCAAACTGATTTTCAGCACCTCTTTTCTGTTGTGACCCTTTCCATCCTCAAAATTCACAGCAAGTAAAGGTGAGTAAATCCAAATATAAACTTGGTGGATTATTTCTGAGACAAGGCAGTGAATCTGTTTAATTTTCAGTTTTAAAACCTATGGATATGTGACCATTTCTACAGCTCATCCCTGTATATTCAATTCTAGATGCTGTTTCCTTATGACAAACCCAAAAATGCACCGTTCAGATTCAGAATAAAGTTTGCCCACTCCTTCAGCTTGATATTATGCTGCTGAGACATCTCTTTGTCACTGTTTTTACTTTGTGACAGCTTTCAGGAGAAGCTATTACTACTCACAGCAGTAGATTTGACAGAGAAAAATATTACTTTCATAATTAATGTGTGGTGAATTTGTTGCTCTTAGACAGGAGCAGAACGTTCTCATTTTTATCCCATTTCTGTTATCCTGTAACACATTTTTAGCAGTAGGAAGCAACAACAGGCTAGCGTTAATAACAAAGGGGACCTGTTTGAGACCTCTTTGCCATCCCAATCTGGTTGTCTGCTTGCAGTTTTGGGAACACAAATTCTTGCTTCCACGTGGAATATGAGCATTCGTGGTGCTCAAATGCCAGGACCCTTCTACCACTTCCCTATGGCTTCTGCAATTTCCTTTCTTCAGGACTCCTGTGTTTCTCTTCTACTACCCCTTCCTTTTCTCCTCACTCAAAAACGAAGTTGTACCTGAAATTCTTAGTTTTGTGAGGGGGCATTTTGGTGAAAATTGTCCCCTTGTATATTCATGAAGTGGATTATTCCAGTATTTTGTAAATCACAAGATCATGGTATGGTCTGGGTTGGAAGGGACATCAAAGCTCACCTCATCCCAGCCCCTGCCATGGGCAGGGACACCTTCCACTATCCCAGGTTGCTCCAAACCCCATCCAACCTGGTCTTGGAATGGGACCTTCACAAATGAGATCATGAATCCTTGCTCAGTTCCTTTTCCCCTGATGCTGCTACAGCTCAGTAAGGCCAGCCCATAACCCTCAACTGGGGTATCCTGGAAAAAGGAGATTAATTCATTTCTGTGGAGCAGGGGAGAGAAAAATAACACTAAAGGGACAGGCAAAAGATTATCAGATTAGTGGGAGCATCCAGGAATTACAGTACTGTGAGAAGACACACTGTTTTAGGAGAGAGTCAATGATACCTAAAATTTCATTACGATGGCCTCTAGATTTGATGTACAACCAGAGTTCACTCAGCTCTGAAAAACTGAATATCGTGTACCATTTGATTCATATTATCAGAAAATAAATTTCCCTTTCCACCCAGAAAGATTAAATAGCATATAATAATAAAAAGAATCTGCAATAACTTTTATTTTTTGAGTAAGACTGATGAGTTCATTCTATTTCTAATATTAACCAGAAGTCTTAGGGAGATGAGAGAGACGTAAACATTTCCCTGAGAATTAATCAAACAAAAGAGTAAATAACCTCAAAACTTTGTTTTGTTCTTCTAAAGAACGAAAAAAAAATAGAAAATTCTTTGCTTTCTTGTCCTCCTTCCAGTCTCTGCTGGGTGAGGCTGCCCATGTTTGTAGTTAGGCAGCTGGCTAAAAGTCACGATAAAAGCAAATGTTGTAAGTACAAAGCACAGAAAAGCCCAAGTCTTCCTTTAATGCTTTACTAGCACTTCACTAATAGGCCCATGGGGTGCAGTCAGTCAATAATAACCCAATAAAATCAATAACGATAAACAAGAGTCAGTGTTCTAATAAAAATAGAATTTTTAAAATCCAAACCAGCTGTTCCAGCGCTATGTACAAACACAGGGCTCGCTCTGCTTCCAAGCATCCCTGCTCAGCTGCCAGTCCCACAGGCAGCTTTCCTTGGAGGAGGCAGAAGTGATGGACAACACATCATCAAACTTTACTGCCAAGGTGAGCACACACATTTATTGCTTGCTTTCTTCCGTGATTTTAATTACACTCTTCGAGTTTGGGGGTTTTGTTTGGTTTTTTGTTGTATTCGTGTTTGGTTTTTTGGTTTTTTTTGGTTTTTGTTTGTTTGGCTTGTTTTTGTTTTGTGTGCTTCTGTTTTTTGTTTGTTTGGGTTTGTTGTTGTTGTTGTTGTTGTTTGGGGTTTTTTTGTTGGTGTTGTTTTTTTTTTCATATTTACTTCATGTGGTTCATTTGAAACAAAAACTGGGAAGATTTTTCTGCACTATTTCCAAGCAGAATAGAAGCCTATTTACAAAGGCTTTGGTCAACTATGAAACACCTTCCTTGGGTTAAAGTTGGACCTTTCCTATATAACTACCCAGGCAATAAATTCACTGTTTCTGTCCCCAAAGGAACGGCCACACACTATAGAAATTTATTTGGAGAGTGAAATATTTTGGGGAGATGAGGAGGAACAGAACTGGAGAACCAGAGGCAATATCTTTGCTGTTATACAATTAAGAAAGATCTGCTCTTATTAAATGATTTTATCTGATGGTGTCACTTTTGCTTTTAAACTCCACAGACATCTAAAAATTGAAGTATTTCAAAGTGGAGAAAAATAGAAACATGTATCTCAAAAGTAAGCCATGAGTTACTCTGTACTGCTCAGAAAAAGAGGTTCTTCCAGCCTTGGAGGGTTCATTCCAACCTTGTCCATGAACTATGGCCATGCTACAGGAGGTCTAAGACCAAAGGCTCAATCCATTTCTTAGGAAAACAAATTAAAAATACTAAATTTTATACAGCTTTTAAGATTATTGAAATATGTTAGGAAGACTAATTAATAGTCTCTGACTTTGCAATTTTAACTTAATATTTTAACGTTATTCCTTTGATGTGTAGAGTTTTTATTTCTTTTTTACAGGGGAAAGAATTGAAACACAGGTTTGTGCTTCATCCCAATTTTATGCATCACACAAAGCTTTAGAGTTCTTTGATTTTCCCAATAAAGAGACCTCAGTTTCCAAAAAGAAATACAAGACATTTGAGACCAGAAATGGTTCAGCCTAGAACAGATACCACCAATGAGAAAGAAACGATTGCTAAAAATCTTCAGCTGGTGACATCACAGAACAGGGAAAAAAAAGGAAAAGTACTTGAACAAATACCAGCTACCTGCATGGACACAAAGTAATGTTCAAATATGTTACTACCACAAAGAGAAGGCAGTGAGAGACTCTCAGTAAAGGAATAGTGAAGTAAATGGGTTGTGCACACATACACTAAAAATTTTCACAAGGCAAATTCTTCACCCATCTTACTTTGCTGAATATTTGCCCTGTGCAGAGTAAAGTCTCACCACAGAGGTTCTACCAAAGAAGTGTAAAATCTGGTACCAGATTGACACCTTCTAATCAAAACTAAAGCTGAAGGAAAATAAAG
This sequence comes from Phylloscopus collybita, assembly GCA_027886175.1. Classification (NCBI taxonomy): domain Eukaryota; kingdom Metazoa; phylum Chordata; class Aves; order Passeriformes; family Phylloscopidae; genus Phylloscopus; species Phylloscopus collybita. The sequence goes on along the minus strand of JAJNNQ010000031.1, from coordinate 3,176,302 downwards.
GTTTTAGCTCACTTGCAGTGGCACAGGTGAGAAGGGAAGTCACAAAGGCTACAGCTCCTGAGAAAAACATCTGGCCAAAGATAATTTTCAAGAGTTACACCATAGTTGGATATCCTGATGAAAATTCTTCATCAGACAGACTTGGCTCTCATTTTTACTCAAAAATCCACCCCTCTAATGGCACAAAGGACATGCCCTATCTTTTTCCTATCTACTCTTAGACATATTTTCTTAACTGGGTGATGAAATTTATCTCCTAATATACAGCTTCTTCTGAATGCTCTCTGACAAACCCCATCAAAAAGTGCTCTGTTCTGCTCCAATCATATGTAGAGTAATGGTTTACTCATTTTCTGCATGAAAAGATGGGCACAGTACTTTGCAGAAACCATCAAACCTCTCATTTCATGTGCTCTTCCTACAGTGCTTCTTTTGCCAACATCATTAATTGCACATGCCTCTGCCGCATATACTAAGGAACACAGGCCTGGCCAAAAGCAGTTCCTGGCACCATCACCACTCTGATATATGCATTTCAGCTTAACAATATTATCAACACATGGCTTTGAATCTTACTCAAAAAAAAAAAAAAAAGTTTCACCATCTCTGCTACTAGTGGAGAAAGGAAAAGTTCTCCAGTTCGAGGTATTGTTTAAGAGAGAGCAGAGAACACCTTATTAGCAGCAACTGAGGGGCCACAGCTTATCCTTTTGGCTGGAGTAGAGTGGTACAAGGTTTCTGATATCCTTCAAGACCTCCATTATTTTACCACAGAGACGCAAGGCCAAGCTTTTTTGTGCATTTTTATGAGGGAGAGGTGTGGACGTCCAATCAGACGGAAAGGCGCGGTGACGTGCTCGTGAAATGAATTACACCGACGTCTGTTATAAATCCTTAACATAGCTCAGGAGATCAATTAAGATGTTCAAGCAGCTACAAAAAGGATGATTGAGGCAAATGGCAACATCAGGATGACCATATGGTAAGGGAACGCCAGAAGCGGGTGGACATAAAACGCGAGCCACCGGAGCGCCACCGCTAACGAAACAGCGAGCGGGAAACGAGGCAAGATAGTCAGAGGAATATCAGGAGGAGGGAAGAACAGTGTGGGATGCACATGCAGGATTCAGCAATATCAGACTTAAAAAGCTGAGAAGTGCCTTATTCCTGTAAGCCACAGGGTCAAGGTGTCAGCGGGACGCAGAGTTGATGATCCCAACCACAACCATGGTGGTGAAGGTGTGGCTGGATGCTTAAATTAATTATATTCAATACAAAACCATAAGCTGTAAACAGCAGTGATTTCATCATCTTTCTCCTGACCTGCAGAGATGGAATTAACTGACTGGTCCTGTTTGAACATCTCAGACAGTTCCTCCCAAGATTACTCCTTGGGCTGTGATTCCATCAGCCACCACCTCTGCAGGACGCAGCGGCGCAGGGACAACCCATGCAGCTGTGCCATCTGAAGGTGGCAACAGCACCATTAACTCACCACTGTGGCTCCAAGGTGAAAAGCCTTTCCTTCCCTAGGGTTGTTCAAGCTGCTGAACTGCAATAGGCAATTGAGCCTGACCTTGCACAGCAGCCCTAAACCCGTGGTGGGAATGAGAGGCAGCACAAGCTGCAAAACATCCCTGATACCTGATGAGGAAGAAGAGGCAATGCAGAACCCATCTTTTGCAGAGCACTGCTCCTTCTCCAAGCAAGGGACAATATTCTAACTATTCACAATCCCAAGAATATATACAATAATTTCATCTTCAGTTCCATTAAACTCTGATCTGAAGATGAGGTTTGCTTAATCTGAGGATTAAGCTCAATTCCCTCCCACACTTACTCTAGGAATTGATCTTAAATAATCATAGTAAAAATATTTCTATCACGTTTTATAAGATTTTTTCCTCCTCTTTGATGTCAGAAAAATTAACAGGAAATAATGGACATTGGACCACATTTAGCCCCATTCTTAACAAACTGTGCTCAGGTACCAAAAAATTAAAGAGCATTCAATATTTTCAGTGTTTATTTTCCAAAGATCCATCTTTAGATTAGGCTCTTTTCTCTTACTAAACCAACAGTGTGCATTAAATTTCAGAAACATAGTAATTTTCCATGTTAAAAAGTATAAGAAACATTTTGACAGAAAAAAACCTAGATTTATAATATAATGTTACTGTCTACCCATATACAATACTTTCTAAAAGGAGGGGGAAACTGAATAAATGATTCTGCTTTCAAGTCTAGCTTGTACAGTGACTGAAGTCAAAACCAGTGAAAGATGAGGTTGTCAAGGTGAAGGAGAGTATCAAGACATTTCGAAAATTAACTTCTAGATATAGAAAAATCACTAGAAAGACTTTTATTGATTAAGAGTTATTCTTTTTTTACTTTCTGGGCATGTCCTGTTCTATCCCCAGAGACAGATGGAAGGGTTTTACATGGCTTTCAGTCCATTGAGGTTCATGTGAGCACCTGTCAGAAATTCAGCAAAAAACCCAACAAACTGCCATTTGACTTAACAGGAAATTGGGGACAGAAGGCAACGTTAAGGCTTGAACAAATATTTTGTGTCACGACTTAAGAGGTGGACACATATATAAAGGAGATCTAGATGAGATATTGAGGGGAAATTCTTTGATGTCAGAGTGGTGGGGCTCTGGCACAGGGTGCCCAGAGAAGCTGTGGCTGCCCCTGGATCCCTAGCAGTGCCCAAGGCCAGGCTGGGTGGAGTTTGGAGCACCCTAGGATAGTGGAAGGTGTCCCTGCCCATGGCAGGGTGGGACTGGATGGGCTTTGAGGTCCTTTCCAACCCAATCCATTCTGTGATACCTCTGATATGATGCAATAATAGGCCAGAGCAGTGAGGCATCTTGGTCCTCAGACCCCAAATACCAAACTTGTCCATTCTGTCAGAGGAAACAACCTATGAAAAGTTCAGGAACACCTGATTTGGGCATCTTATCACAAAGCAACCAGACAGTTTTTGCTCCCCTATGACTTGGGCACAGAGCCCTGATGGCAGCTCTCCTACTCTCTTCAATAGAGCAAAAGCTGAATTTCTGCCTCTAGTGGAGGGAGAAGCAAATAAGTGGGGGGAAATAGCATCCCCTGAGTGATTGCCAAGAATTCCCACAAAAAATAAACACAGTCTGGTGGTTATGTTCTTAACAGCTGTGTTAATGGGGTTAAAGAAACCTTAAAGAAACTCTGTCTTTTTTTAAATGAGCCCTGTTCTTAAAAACCTGATATGGTACAAGTTTTGCTTTTAAACCCAGTGTGGTTTGAGACTGAGAAGCCACTCCAGCAGGCATGGAGATTCCTGAGGGAATGGGCAGGGGCCTCTGTCCCAGGAGAGCCACAGACTGCAGGCAGGACAGCAAATTCCAGCACTGTGGAAAGTTTCAAGGTCTTCTTACACAAAGCTTGTGACAAGTGAAGCCCTGCATTTGGGTGGTGCAGCTTTGTGTGGCACCTCATTATTCTCTACTTCTTTACATGCCCTCATTTCAATGATATAGGCATTAAAGCCAGATTATTTTTTTTTTTAATCATAACTGGTGCTCCTTCTATTAGAAACTCCAAACAAAAAACCCAGGAGCACAAAACTAAAATAACGTGGAACAAAACGAGCGTTTTTCACTCAGGTTTTGTTTCTCTTGTGCAAAGGACTCATGGGATGAGATTTAGTATAAAGAATTACCACCTCTGATCCTGTCCCTCCTCAAAATAGGCAATGGTCCCACTCCAATGTCAATGAAACCATTTTCCTTGGAATAAACCATGGCAGGGGAATGCTATGGAAGGCACCAAACCAAATGAAAAACAACTCCATGGATTGCAGTCTGTAGGTACTTCCCAGTGATTACAACATCAGCTCTTGCTTTATCAACTTATTTATTGGTATTTCATGGCACTTAGGTTCTTGTGGCACGGCCTTGGTTATCCATTGTTGTGACATGTTTGTTGTTGAATCCTCTAGATTTCTGAAGAGGTGGAAAAGCAGCATTTGCTGATCAAAACTGTCTCCTTGGCATTGTTAAGACAGTTCAGAGCCTTAGACTAACATCACCTTTGCTGTCTTTGGTGTGTGCTTTGGGCCTGGTGAGATCCACGGGCATGGAAAGGGGATGCACAACACCCAAAATGATGTTAACTGCTCGTTAGCTTAACTAAAATAACTTTGAGGAGAGAGAAGCTATTGATACTTCCCAGAGAGTGAAAGGACATGGGTTTTGTTTGCACACAGCAAATGTTTTACCCAAGTCCCCATCCTTTACACAGGTCTAACAACCTCTCCAGAGCCTCATCCTCTGTCACCAACTCCACCTCTCATCTGGAAAAAACAAAACAAAACAAAACAAAACAAAACAAAACAAAACAAAACAAACCAAAAAAAAAAAAAAAAAAACCAAAAAAACCCAACAAAACAAAACAAAACAAAACAAAAAACAAAAACAAAAAAAAAAAAAAAAAAAAAACAAAAAAAAAAAAAAAAAAACCAAAAAAACCAACCAATAAATAAATGTGGAAATGCACAAGTAACAGTTCTGTGCCCTTTTCATCTGGTCAGAAGACCCCCCATCTGATAACCCTCCTGAGACCTCCTACACAGGCACAACCCAGTCTTTCTGCTGCCTTTGACATGAGGTCAGAGAGGGGGTAAGGAAAGGAAGTTGTCCCTTCATGTCCCTGGGCCCATGATCCCAAAGGGATATGCCATGGGACATGAAGGGACAACCACAGGAATTATGCAAGGGAAGTTTTTGATCCCTTGTCCCTTCCTGGCTCACTCTGGCTGCTAAATCCTCTGCCTCCTTTGGACAGAGAGCCTGCCTTCACATTTCTCCTCCGTTAGCAAGGAGTTAACAAAACAGCCATTACCCAAATCCCAGGCACACTCGCACACCAAGAGCACCACTGCAGCCTCAACAAAAAGGCCAAGGAGATATTTTTCAAGCTATAACCAATCTGCCAAAAGAGTACAATATTCCACAGCATCTAGGACAGAAAAGAGGAAACAAGTTCTCAGCATGAACAGCAACAGCAGTGAGGGTCTCCCTGAGCAGTGCATCTTGGAGAACAGTGAATCACTCCAATCTCTCTGCAAACGTCGGCTGCCTGACTCTCCATGTCATCTGTGGCTCTGAAATGGTTTCAAGTGGGACCTGCTGTCACTGCAGGGGGTGAGCAGAGCTGTCACAGCAGGGCCAGAGCTGGGCAGGGCACACAGCACCAGAGCCCTTCACACTCTCGCTGCCATCGGCTACTTCCACAGCTGCACGGACATTCCAGGGCCTTCCCAGAGCTGGGACCCTGCCTGGAGCCAGGTCTGTGCCCAAGGAGGAGCTGCTGGAGCTCCCTGCATCCCTCTGCTGGGCAGGACATTGATGTCACACACACACACCCCTATTCTCAGTTACAGCACTCAATACAGGTAACCTGGCATCTCCTGTTGGCAGAAACACAAGTTCCTCCTCTTGGCTGAGGTGCTGAAACAGGTACCCAAGAAAGGCTGTGGCTCCCTCATCCCTGGAAGTGTTCAGGGCCAAGTTGAATGGGGTTTTGAGCAGCCTGGCACTGTGGAAGGTGTGCCTGCCTGCAGCAGAGGGTTTGAAAAAAAAAAAAAAAAAAGAGCTTTAGGGTCCTTTCTAACCCAAACCTTTCAGGGATTCTATGATTCTACTCCCAGTTTCAGATGGACGTGGACAGATTGAGGCCAGCGCTGCAGATTCCAGCTGCATTTCCTACAGCTAGCATCACCTGTGTCACAGAATCTCAGGATGGTTTGGGTTAGAAGGGACCTTAAACATCATCCCATTCCACCCCCTGCCATGGGCAGGGACACCTTCCACTATCCCAAGTTGCTCCAAGCCCCATCCAGCCTGGCCTTGGGCACTTCCAGAGATCCAGGGGCATCCACATCTTCTCTGAGCACCCCCATGCCAGGGCCTCCCCACCATCAAAGAGGAGGAATTTTTCTAAATCTAAACCTGTTCTCAGTTTGCAGCCATTTCCCATGTCCTGGCACTCCATGCCCCCATAAATAATCTCTCTCCATCTTTCCTGCTGGCTCCTTCATGGACTGAAAGGCCACAATTAGCTCACCCCAAAGCTTCTCTTTTCCAAGCTGAACAAACTCTGTTGTCTCAGCTTTCCCAAGGGCAGGTGTGGGGTCTCCAATACACAACTGCCTTGGCAGCCCTGACTCCATCAGCCACACAGCAAAAAGACCACTTGGAGAGCAACTATCTGCAGCTTCTGGGTGACACCAGTACAAGACCCTTTCTGTGCAAAGCAGAAGAAAGAAAATAATAAAAGAAAAGTCATGGAGATGATCTTACTGCAACATGTGCATGCATTAGTGGCCATGTAAGAATTGGAATAATCTCCTTCCCAGCTGGGTCATAGCAAAGCTAAAGGAGAGGTTTAAACCTCTGTAGACACAACCCTCAACTTCTACAGCAGGCACATTAGATGCCCTCAGGGAGATGTTGTTGCAGCTGTGCCTGATCTTACCTTTGAGCAAGTTTGTTTCTTGCTGCCCTGAAACTGCCTGAAAGCAACTCCTTGTAACTATTTAATTAGAGGTGACTGCCACTGCAGAGCACAGGCTTGGGAAATGAGTCTCTTGTACGTTCCCACCTGGAACTGTTGCCACCCCAAGCATGGAGCTCCATCCAACACAGCAGGGAAAGGGCTGGAGACGCTGCAGGAGACTCTTGATGTCCCAGGGGGGATCAGGTCCCTCTCTGCTTGCTCTGCCCTACCCCCTGCCAATATTTCAGCTGAGGCTAGAGGTGGGAAATAGCTCAGCCCTATTCTGCTTTGTTCAGAAAAAGGACATGCAGACTTTGCAAGTGTGAACCTGTCTTTAAATAAGTGCACACAAACTGAAAATTATCTTCTACCAAGCAAGAAAGAAGCCCTTCAGCTTTAGTTTCAAAACAATCTCTCTACTTCAAGTAACTTCTCCTATTTTTTTTTTTTCTTACAGTTTGAACAGAAATTCAGCAAAATCCCCTGCTTTCTTCTGTCCTAACTTCAGCTAAAAATTATGAACCAAAGTGACTGTTAAATTTTTGGGGTGGGAGGGAAATTTTGGAACTGTGGACAAAAGTACCAGCTGTAAGAACAGACCTGCCAAGGAGTCTCCCCTGGCCCCCAGACTTTGATACCAATGATCCCAGACACAACCTGATCCAAGAGAACCTTGGGGAGAGAGATTAGCAGGACACTTCTGCAAAGGCAAGAAACACCATGCTAAATCCTTCAAAATCTGAAGAATGGTCTTACCACAGCACCTTCACTACCCACATGCAAAATAAAACTGATGAGAAGAACCAAAGGGAATGGGAGACTCCACCACTGGGCAGAGATAGTTTAGTCAAGACAGAAGGCAGCCTTGAGTGTTCAAAGAGCTGTTCTTTGGCCCCTTCTTCTCATACCAGATGGATTTTCTGGCTGAGACTTATCTGTAATTTTCCTCATAGCTACTTTACAAAGGGAACAGAGGAAAGAAACCACTTGGATCTGGTTTCTTAGAGAACAGGAGGGAGAATATCCTCAGTGCTGTTTTGGATCTCGTAAGTCACAGGAGGCACCTTACCCCTTACCTCCCAGTTCAAGTGTTCGTTGCATTTCCTTGATCGCAATCCAGTTTTTGCACTTTCCACTTGACTCTAAATTCCACAAAAGAGCTTGATTAGGTTCAAAAGTGGAGCTCAGGAAAGCTTCAGAAAATCTCCCGAGTCTCTTTAAACGTGTAAGCTAGAAAATCCACGTGTTCCAGGTCCTCACACCAGAACGTGGGAATACCAGCTTGCCCCAAAGCTGGGACTGATCCAGCCACCTAAACACCATCAGACTAGGGGCGCTGGGAAGAGCCTCTGCACACGCAGGTTTTTCATCTGGCCTCCTCCCAGCGATGTTCTGGCGCAGACCCAAACGTGCCAAAATGCTTTGGTGTTCTAATCCGCATTAAAGCCCTTGCACAGAGCTCTATTCCACACTTCCCAAATCCTCTTTTCTCTTCAGCAGACAAAACCCCCTGACTTTCATACATTCCAGAAATGCCTTATGCTTGAGCCTAAAAGCAATGATGACTCCACTGCCATGTTGTTGATGTCAACAGTGTCACATATCCATGACCTTCTCACCTGATCCCCCCGGGGAAAGCAAGGGGGTTACAAAAGTGCTGCACAAACTGCTCCCAGCAAGCAGAGCTTTCTCCTATGAAGTAAAACAAGTCAAAGTCCCTGCACTTTCTGGGGCTTTAAGGGTGAATTCCAATTTGGTGGGGTTTAGGGGTACAAACGAGGACCTAGCTTTGATGTGTACGTTATCCTGGACTGCTGAGCTAAAAGAAAGAACAAGATTTGTGTTCCCTTGATAAATCTGACATTGAGCAGCTCCCCCAGCCATCCTGAGAACACTGGGCTGGGCACAGAGCTCTGACAGAGCCTCCCGCACTGACCCAAAACCTCTGTGGTACCCAGGAACAAAACTTTGTGCAGGGGTTGTTTGAGTAGAGCAGCCTCCTACATCATGGTCCAAAGACAAACAGAAACTGGACTGAGAGTTATTAATAAAATCCCATGTGCCTCAAAAATAGCCATTCTCTACCAAGTTTTAGCCAAAAAGCTTTTAAGACTACTTGTGAAGTCAATAAATCAGTCATTTATTCTTGCTGGCCATTTGCTTGTGCATGTAGGAGAGACTCACATTTTTCATGGTATCTCTCCAGTACTGTACTTCCCCCTTTCTTTACTTTCAAATATTCCCACTTTACATGAATTTTAATTCCACGTATCAGTTAGGGGGGGGGAAAAAAAATTTACTCAGAACACTGAATCCAGCAAGTTGTTTTTGGAAACTCTTGGAAAACTGTAACACTACTGAAAGGAACGTCAAAAAATAAGTGATCCTAAAAAAAATAAAAAAAGGAAACCCCCTACACACACATGCACGTCCTGATTCATTCCCTACTACAGCAGGCTTTAAGGAGAATTTACTACTATAAAAGAAACATATCCTCACTTTTGAAGCCATTTTCAATATACACAGAAATAGTATTATACCTCCTCCATGCCTTATCTTCTACAACTTACATCTTTTACTGATGCTTACAGCTGCCACCCCCTCAAACACTGGGTCTATTCTTTAGTGAAAACCTTTCTAAAAATACAGAGGTGGAAAATTACCTTGCACTTTAAATCTATTATGTCATTGAGGACGGGAAATGAGAAATAAGGGAGTTTGGAAAGACACTCTCAGGCCAGAGAGATATTCATCTGTAATACAAACCACGTAAACATGTCATCTCTAAGAGGTACATAAGGCATAAAAGCAGTTTAATGATACAGACGGCGTTTTGCAAGCCCAAAATCTCACAGGGTCATTGTCATTTCCATCCTGCCACAGAGGTTACAGGCAACGGGGCCACAGCATTCCCTGAGACCTCAGAAGCGGCCTCCAAATTTTTTTTATGTGTTCCTTTCACTCCACTTCCAGCTCCTGTGTGGCCAGGCCAGTGTCCTCATGATCCATGAGCCCCACACTGTGTCCCTTCTGGGAGAGGACCACCACACAGCCACCCACGGCCCCAGCAAGGCAGGGCAGGGCCCAGCAGGAAGAATTATCCCAACTTGCCTTTGAGGATTAAATGTGATCTCCCAGATTTTCTTTTCGTGCTGACAAAATATCGTTTTTTGCCATTTTGAGGATTAGGTCCTTCCAGGATTTAAAAAAAAAAAAAAAAAAAAAAAAAGAATAAAGTATGTAATGATTGCAAACACTGATTTTTATCCACGGAAAATGTGCCAGGAGACAGCAGCAAGGGTGCATCAACCCCAGTGAACTCACCAACAGAGCAGCTTCCTGGAGTTATTACAAAACTCAGTTTCAGATTGGTTTGCAAGACGACCACAAACCTTAATTAGTGCAATAACAGGGGCGTGGGGGGAACAAGCCCAAAGCCTCCTTCTGAATAATTGTCTGTTTATCACTATCACTTCCATGGGCTAATTATTTGCTTAAGAAAATACCTTGAAAAATCCTCTTGTAAAAAACAACGACAACAACAAAAAAAAAACCTCAGCCGTTTGTTTTTCCAGTGTGGGGTTTACACTTCTAAGTTCCAGCAACACAACGTACCAGATATTTGATGTTACAGATGGTTGTGGGGAACCAGAAATACTTGAGGGAGGAAGGGCAGGCTGTACTTTTTGTATCTCTTACCGAGAGCTGATGCCTTTTCAGCAAGAAATTCAGCAGAATCGCAGCGGCTGGCGAGCACTTCTCCAAACCTGAATGAAGATGCAGCTCCAGAGGCCATGTTAATTGTGCTGGAGTGCCTGCTAATGTCGTGTTGGAAGCTGCACTCGTGGCTCCAAAACAGAGGCTAGAACTTTATAGTTTTATTTAAAATCAGAGGGCACTCAGGATGCGCCTGCGAAGCGGCAAAACCCCGAGCTGCTTCCTCATCCCCCCACCCACAGCTTTTGCACAGGTATCAGGTCTCCCTTCCACATGTTCCAACCCTCCTTTTTTTTTTTTTTTTTTTCTTTTTTTGTGTTAACAATTAATTATGACACGCATTTCAATTAGCACTCCAGCCCTCTGTGATCAGTGACCCGCGTGCCTTTGAAACACGGGGCAGCTCCATCCCTGCAGGAGGAGCCACCAGAACCCTCCGCTCGGGATCCCAAGGGTTAATCCCCCAGCGAATTCCTCAGATGTGTAATTTAATACTTCGTAACTGCTGAAAATTGGAGCCCACATAATTTATTTTCTTTGGTCTTGGGCACATTTGCCTCATGCTTGGCTGTGGCTGACTTCACAAGAGAGACACACCTAAAGCCCTCAAGTGTCCCAAGCGGCCCGTGTCAGTTGTGCGGAGAGAGATTGTGGTGCTTGGAGGCAGCCCAAGGATTAGGTGTTCCTGAGAAGGTTTTCTTGGCTCCACGAAGCCCGGGGATGTCACGGGAATAGCCCGCGCTCCTCCCGCCGCCCCGAGGCTGCGCATCCATCCCTCCATCCTTCCATCCTTCCATCCGCGGGGGATCCGAGCGCTCCGGGACAGCCCCGGCGCAAAGGTACGCCTCAAAATAAACACCCACTGCCACCAAAAAAGCACCGAGGGGCGAGGAGGAACTGCCGAGCAAACAATTGCTTCATTGTGGAGCCGGAGAGAGGAATCGCAGATCCGAGCTCCACCTACAGTCCCCTTTGCAAAGCTGACTCCAGCCCTGGCTTCCCTCCACTGCCTGCTCCCGAATTTTTATTTATTTTTAATATTTCTATTTTAGCGGTTTGGGTTTTTTTTCTTTTTTTTTTTTTTTTTTTAAACAATTATTTTCCCTGCACAAGCGATCTTCATTTCTATTTCAGCTGAACCTGTACACAGCCAAAGCTACTGCATTGTCCCAGTACTTTTAAGGTTAGTTTACTTTCTGTATTTTGAAAGTAAATAGTCTGCCTTTTTTTTTTTTTTTTTCCTGGAATTTATTTTAGGATTCCGTCTCTATCGCTGGCTTTCATTTGCACCAGCTTCGTATCGTCTGACAGTATTTCACATTTTTATTGCAGCTTGATTGCAGTGCAGTAGTTTCATCATTGCAGGAAAAAAATGTATATAAAAAAAATGTTTGCCTAAATTGTACTCTTGCCCTCCTTAAAAAAAAAAAAAAATCAAATTAAATCAAGCTTCAAACATGACCAGGGTTGCAATTTTTAAAAGGCAGTAGCCAGCCTCGAAAACACCAAGGAAAATATTCTCATTTTCTACTTTGAAAAAAAGCCTTGGACACAAATTCCAGCTCTGATGTTGGTGCCCACAGGGTCCCTCCCATCCCATTACCTGGGATGCAGCTTTCCCAGGGAGGAGATGGAAATCCCTCCTGAAAAAAAAAAAAAAAAGAGCTGGGTGCACAAGCATTGGCCTTCAGAAGTTTGTCTGGGCAGGGCACCAGCACCAGGCCAGGCTCCCCACATCATCCACGGGCAGGAAATGCCACCAACTGGGCAACCAGGACAGAGCTACGGCCAAAACTCATCTCCACCAGGCCCAGAAGGGATTAGAACATCAACAGGTGTGGTCCAGCTTCTGGGCAGCTCCTTCACTCATCCCAACGGTTGGACTCAAGGATCTGAGAGGTCTTTTCCAGCCTAAACCACTCCATGATCTCCTGCCATCTCCTACACCTTATGTGTGCACCTTACACAAGGAGCTCTGTTTCTTAAGTGACAGAAGACACCAGAAATAGAATAAACAGGCACTTTGAGCACATTGTGTTCCTCTCTGACAATTCAGGCCCACCCAAGCCCCTGTGCTGGATCAAATCTGTGAGGTCCATTTAGTTCCAAGCCTCCAGGTCTGTTGAGAAGTGGAAGACCCCTTCTATTAAAGAAATTACTACGTTCTAATTCCTGCCATAATATTGTTTGGAAAGACACAAATTAGGATGGTATCTCAAATCATGGAAGGAGGAAAGGAGGTGAGCATGTCAAAAAAGGGATAAGAGAATACTCTTCACTTCAATGAGAATAAGGTAGAGGATCATTAATTTGTTAATCAGTGAAAGGTTCTTAGGTGTTACCATGATCAACCAACACAAATTAAAGGCCTGGAGCATCTCCCTGCTGAGGGAAGGCTGAGAGAACTGGAGATGTTCAGCCTGGAAAGAGATGGATGAGAGGGGACCTCATCCCTGGGTGTCCCTGCCTGCAGGACTGAGCAGGCTCAGGCTCTGCTCCAGGGGCTCAGCAGTGGCACCAGAGGAACAGACAGGGACTGATCCCAGGAATTCCCTCTGCACAGGAGGAAGAACTTTTCCTCTGCAGTGACCAAGCTCTGGACAGAGACCAGAGAGGCTGTGGAGTCTCCCTCACTGGAGATCTCCCAGAACCATCTGGACACAATGCTGTGCCATTGCTCTGGGATGGCCCTGCTGGAGCAGGGAGGTGGGATCAGATGACCCCCCCCGTGGTCCCTTCCAGCCTGACCCACCCTGTGAAAAATGGTGGTGAAGGTTTTTTGTGTGAAAAGCCCTCTTATCCACTCACTGCTTGAAAGAGCAGACAAAGAATTTAAAAACTCCCCAGCTCTCGTGAGAACTTCTAATTAACATTATTATTATTATCTCACTTCATGGTCCAGTGTGTCCAAAATTTACACAGCTCCCAAGTGACACAGAGGTTTACCATTCTTTCATCCTAGGTGACAAAGCCAAGTAGGAAAGACTGAGCAATTTGGATGCCAACAGGAGTGTTGGAAATGGAATACTCTGTTCCATCTCCTGTGCAGCATTTCCCTCTCCGTGCACACTTTTACGAGGCAGATATTTGACCTGTTACACCATGATACATAAAATAATAATAAGTAATGAGTGGGTGGGTGATCTCACCAGTGTCTTTAAACCTCCTGCAATGTGTGGGTTACAAGGTTTGAATCACACAGAAGTAGCACCAAAATTGCCTGCTGCGTCAAAGAAACTGCGGGAGGAGGAGTGGCCTCCTGGTGAGGAATAAAGGAAATTAATAAAACCTGAAACAAGAATGAGATGAGCAGAATAGAAACTAGAATGAAAACAAGGCAAGAGTAACTACTTGTACATAAAAAAAAAGCAGATTATGTTCAGTCAAGCTTCTGATGATTTGCATTCTTGACAAATTTGTAGAGAGAATATATGGATAAATACATATTTAATCTTGTTTGGAGAATAAAAGAACAGGTGACATTGATCCTTCTCATCACCATCAACCAGAGCAGCTCCCTATCACAGCTTCCACACCACTACAAACAAGACCAGAATCAACTAGGAAGTTTGCACTAGAAAAACAGAAAAAAAAAATTAATCAAGAAAAATAATCTTTACCCAGCCTGAATTTCTACCCCTACATCACCCAGAGCTCCAAGCAGCCAGGACTGACTGGAGGTTACTTTGCCATGAGGCTGCATGGCCAGGCCCTACATTTATGAATGAAATTGCTGCTCTTTTCCAAATGTAAGATCCAAGACCATGGATGAGTGCCACCTTTTTTTTTTTTTTTTTTTTTTTTTTTTTTTTTTTAACAAAACCCTTAGGAGCATGAGTGTGCTGTATTTCTTCAATTCAATGCTGATATATCTGATTTCCCTCCAGGACAGACCAAACATTAAATAACACTGAACAGGCTGAGTGCGCAGCTAAAATACTCGCACTGAAAAGTTTTCATTCTCAGCTTATTTCCTAGTTTACAAAAGCTCTTATCAAAAAAGCTCTCTAAATTGGAATTAGTTAGTGATCCAGGTCTCAAAAGCCCAGGGACTGGAAGTGAAGATTTCTTAATTATACCAGCAGGGGCTTGATTTCTATTCTTAGTGCAGCTGGGTAATGTTGTTAGGTTCTTGCAGAGCTCTGTTTCTCACTGGCAGGGGTAGCCCCTGGTTTACCCTGACAAAAATATAAAGCTCTTGAAATTGAAGTGTCTTCACATATGTAAAAAAAAAAACCCACACACCCCTCATATACACATCCAAATCTTCAGAGCCCAGGTTCCTTTAAAGCTCAGTAACTCGTTACTTGGGGATCTAAAAACCAGTCTCGGAGTTTTCACCCAAGAAACTTTCATTTTTTATTATTTTTCTCCCAATGGGCTTTTAAATACCTTGGAGGAGTCAATGTTGCCCAGCTGTAAATTCACCTTTAAAAAAGGCTAAACACCAAACTTCTGGGATTAAGACCCAGATCACAAGAACCTCCAGTGTTAAAAATATCCACTCACAGTGACTCAACTTCCCTCCTGTGCTACAAGGACAGACCCAGCCTTGAGAACAATAACCAAAACCAGCCTTGTACTTCTTGTAGATGAAAAAAAAAAAATCTACCCCAAGATAGATACCACCACAGATTATCTCTAAAACCCTCAAAATATTCTTGCTGAATAAAACATTGTGTAAAATATAGCAACACAAGCCCATAACTGCAGTTTAAGTGCACTGAGGGTAAGGGCTGGGGGGAAAAGGCTTAATAGTTTATCTTAAGGCTCCTGGATAGAACCCAAAAATTGGGTTGAATCCCCAAGTAGGTCATATTTCTCTCATTAAAAATATTTGACTCACACTGGCAATGTTCTCTGAAGATAAATGAACTCTGGGCTAGGAACAAGGTAAAGCTGTAATTATTAAAGCAAGTATGTAAATCTCAACTTGACTCTTGCTGGTCACCTTCCTGAGTGGAGGCTGGTGGTCACCCTGGATTTTTTGCCCACAAAATACACAAAAAACTCCTGCAGGACGAGTCAGCTGCACATCACAAGGCAACTGGTGGTCATGCAAGATGCTATTTAAAAAAAAAAAAAAAAAAAAAAAAAAAAAAAGCCCATAAATTTCTGCATCTCTATGTTCCTATCTGCTCAAGCTTATTCTATCAAAACTCAAACTTTCTTGCTGGGAAACTGTTCCCTCTTTGGTACCTTTTCTGCCAAAACCCAACTGTAACAACAAAAGTTTATAAACAATGAAAATTCCAGCTGCTTGACATCAGCGACGTGAAGCTTTCACTTCACACTGATACAAATATTTACCCTGAGCTCTGGCAAAGCTTTCCTTGCCCATGTCGCCCTTAATCATACATTTTTCCTTGATTGAGTTATGCTTTCCAGTACGTGATTTGCTCTCGTTTACTTTTTAACACATCCCAGAGGCTTCGTCAAAATCAGCTCTGTGCAGGCCCATGTCATTTTGGTAGCTGCCAAACGTGCTGCTCAGAAGGACCTTGGCAAACAGCAAAACAGTGTCTCTTTCTAACTGCCCTAATAAATGTGTTTGTTCTTTTCTGACCACCATTTATTTCTTAGATCCCACATATCCATAAAGCAATGAGCCAAGAAAGTAAGCAGAAACACACTCATTTTCCCTTTAATCTACTCCCTCGAGGCGATGCACTGACTTCTCTTACAGACACCTTGTAGCTAAGAAGCTGCAAAGTATCGATGACTCACTTTTTATTATTATTTACGAGACAGAAGGGGTATTATCAGAGGGAGTAATAACAAAGAATCACTGGGTTGCTGCTGTAATACTCGCAAAACTAAATATACAGGAGTCAAAACAAATATAGCTCTACCTGAGCAAATAGGATCATCACAAACCCATTCTGACAATTATAATTAAATATATTCTTCCAAGGGAAAGGAAATTTGAGAGATTTCTCAGCTACATTACATATAAAGCCAAGTGCAACGCGGAGGAAAATCTCATCTGCAGCATCTAACACAGAGAGAAATTTATTTCAGCCTATTCCTCAAAGTGGACCCAAATCTTAACCAATACACTTTTGTTACCCTTTCTCTTTATACCTCTCTACATCCCATTGAGAGAGGACAAAGAAAAGCAGCAAAGACAAATGATGCTGAAGAACTCTGGGCCCTGGGCAGAAGTTTTCTTCTTTTTTTTTTTTTTTTTTCTATTAATTAGATAAATCTTAAACCCAAGCCTGTGCTTAGTAGTCTGCTAAAGGATGAATCAGCTCCCAGCTCTTCCTGTAGGTGGATCAGTCATCCACGGGAAGAGACACAAAATTGCACCTGAAGCAGCTCCAAACAACAATCAATGGTAGCCAGCAGCTTATGAGAGAAAACCAGCCCAATTTTCAAGCTGCAAACAAAAAAGAGAAACCTGAAATCCATAGCAAATAAAAATGAGGGTCAAGGATGAAAATAAAGAACTCCTGAACCACCCAAAAATACCTCAGGTATTCCCTATTTAGTTGCTATTTCAATAAAATGCTGGTGCATATCTTATAGGATTCCAGATGAGTTGTTTGAAACACAGTTTAGTTTTGCATTTCAATGACAATTCTTTCTCCTTTTTGTTGGTTTTTTTTTTCTTTTAATTCTTCTTTCTATCTAAAGTTTGCTTACTACTGGTGTTTCACATAAAAAACAAGAGAACTCGGGAAAAAATACTTATGGTCCTAATAACTCACTCTAATTCAGGTCAAAACAAGGCAGCAGATTCATACATCTTAATGCAACCTTATTCTAAAAATTAAATATTTCAGTAAAACATGAATCTTCTGAGAATTTTAGTATTTTGGATTTAAGAAAGGTTTGCTTCCTTTATGTGAGACAAAATTGTATCAATATATACATTTGTGAGTCTTGGGGTCCTGGAATCCACCACAGGTTCCCCAAAGGGCTTTTGGGAGACGTGGCAAACAGGGAAAAGCAATCTGGGATGACTTTTGTATGACAAATTGTTCAGCAAGTGACAGATTCACACTTCAAGCTGGTCGCTGCACGTGACTTAAGCACAGCATCTGCAGTGAATTTTCACCTCTGGCTGGAGGAGGAGAATCACCCAGGGTGGTCCCTTCTCCAGTCCCAGCGTGGCAGGGATAGAGAAGAGAAATATTTGGGACACAATCACATGAGAAAAATCAACCTGGAGGATTTAGGAGAGATGGGATTCAGTGTCTCACAGTTTTTCTACCTAACGTTAGCATTACCCAGCTTCAGTCTTTGAAGACAAAATATTTTGGAGTTGCCAGGAACATCCTGAGTGTTTTTAAATCCTCCAGTAAAACCCCATTTAATGTCAAAGTCGTTCAGAAGACTCATATACTTCTATTTGCAATATATATATTAAAATTTTATTCCAAAACCACATTAGGGATATTTTAGCATTTATATTAATGCAGTATGACAGGAACCCAAAGAATTACACATCTTGTGGTACTGTCAGCCTTACATATGTGTTTTCATCGATTGAGTTTTTGGGTTCATTTGGAAATAAAAATATTTAGACCTGGTACTAGGGTGCCAGAGTTCCCCTAAAGCAACAGGGAAAATGAATCATCAGAAATAGCTCAAATATAAAGACCTTAAACATTAAAAAACAGCAAAAGCCACCCCAAAACACTGCAACAGAATTCACTGGTTCACCTCACAGACACTGGTGATGTTTCCTCTACCTAACAAGGTATCTGTGTGTCAGCTGATCATTCCTAAACCCCTCAAAAGTCAATGCACATCAAAAGATGCCTCTAGGAAATAACTTATTTAATTAAAAGGAAGAAATGCAGGGCTTGATTTGGGTGCCCAAGAAGATGATCTGTGCATCCTCTAAATGGCAGGACACAGGAAGAGAGATGGAGCACACCACCACCATAGGATGCAGCAGGAGCTCCTCATTAGATAGGTACCTGTGGCCAAAATTCACTTTATTGATGTCTTGGGTTATGGAACCAAAAATGTGTATTCTATTTCATTTGTTGAAAGCAGTTGGGGAGATGTTTTTCTTTCAAAACCAAGACAATTTTCCACACCTCAGAAGGCAGAAACCCTCTCTGCTGACTCATCTGGGGCTGGAATTAGGTGACCCTCACCTTTCCAACTCAAACCACTCCATGGCAATGGTATCCCAGATGACATCCGTGGTAAAGTACAGACAGGCAAAGTCCAGGAGGTGAAACCCAAACCATGAGGCTCCCACAAAGAAAACACCCAACACCTCACAACAAGCTGACTTGCCAAGAAAAGAGGAGTCTCATGTGACCTCACAGGTAATTAACTCCCATGACTAATGAACTAACAGAAAAATACACAATTGCAGCTTTCTGCAGATGAAATATACCACCAAGAGTCCAAGGACAGATTTCCCATCCCCATATGTAAGTTGCTGTTATTCCCAGAATTCATCTCATTACCAGACACTAATTAGAGGGGAAAAAAACCCCCACCAAATACATATGAAGGTGAACAAAAATACCCAAGCACATCAAGTGGCTTATTCCTCAAATTACTGAAATGGAATTTTTTTAAACCACACATGAAATGCACATTGTAGACTGAATCCACTTTCTAGTGTCTCCAAGGTTCATTGCAACAGAGTTAAAATCAAAGAACTTTCAAGACTTTATACCACATCAAGGAGAAAATCTGAACTGTACTCAGCTATGATGTCTTTGTTGCATCAGTCCCTTTTTTCACGTAACATTTTCATTGACTGAAAGCAGCTCAGGTCTAGACAAGTTAAGAGACATTTATTTTAGTCTTAATTTCTTATGAATTCTAAGGGTTTCTGTTGCTGCAATGAAAAATTTCCAGATTCCCAACCCCAAATTTCACTATGGATTTCAACAACTTCCTCTGAAGAATTTCCTAGAGTTTCAGGAGACTGAACAGAGGTAACAAATGACACATCTATAGATTTCTTCCAATGGCCTCTATGTTCTCTACGTTATCCTACAGATAATATATTTTATTATATATTATATTCATTGGATGATTCATCTCTCCATCAAATCAATTATCAGAGTCTCTTGTCTCTTTATTATCTTCTCACTGTGTTTGAATTCTCCCCAATATCAGAAAAAAAAAGAGGATACCTTTCTCCTTTATCTGCAAACATCCATTTATTTTCCCTCTTGAGTTTCCAAAATTGCAAGAACTAGTGGAAATTTGGAAAAAAAGGCACTTTTTTTTTTTTTAAATTAAAACAAGATATTCTTCCTAGTGATGGTGTCAAGAAATTCTCTGTTGCAGTTCTCTGTCATTCCCAGGTGGAAAGTCAGTAGAGGGAGCACAAGAGCACACAGCAAAACGTTGTGAGGACTACCAAAAATCCTCACTTACATCCAATCATTATTATTGGGGAGTTTGTTTTCTTGAGTATCCCCACCAGCCTCAACAAATACTTTATAATTATATAAAACAATCATGTTGTTTCGAGAAAAACAAATAAACAAACAAACCAGACCCAAACCCCCAAAATTTAGCAGGGCAGATGAAGAGCTGGAAAGCTCTGTCTCGCCAAACAGAAAATCAGGCAGCTTCCTTACAACAGGCATCTTAATCATGATGCTGAGTAACCTCCTATTTTAGTAACTGCCACAAAGCATTTCTGGCCATGTTCAGTGCAGAACTTGTGATAAAACGTAATAATCACAGCAGAATTCATCAGGATCCATCCAAAACAAGCGGTTCTGTCAAGGACCTGGGTCAAACTTCATTACGTAACTGAAAAGATGACAAAATTTGCTTGGGTTTAGATTCTATAAATCTTCAAACGTCAGTCCACATTCATCCCAAACTTGCTGAATTCCCAAAGTTTTTCAAGAATTCCTCACATCTCACTGCTGGAAATCTCTGGACTCAGCTTGAGCAAGCTTGGAACCGTTCATGTTGGGTTTTTTTATCAAAACTATGGGAAATTCAATTATTTTTCATGGTTTTGGCTCAATATCAACTAGAACACTGCATTTCTGTGTGCGCTTCATTTCAAGTTTTTCAGTTTCATTTGAACGTCAAAGCAAGAGCAGGAGGACAAAGTCCTTCCTCACATCACTGGATACAAATCCAGAGGAACAACGGTGATTTGATTGGTGCTCTTCCAACGTTACCCCATTTTAAATGAAAAGCTTAATGTGCATTTCAAGGCTGAAAGGGGGGAAAAAAACCCAAACAACTCCACCATGAATGCCTGCAAACCATGGAGCTGAACATTCCTCTCATTCCTGGGCAAAAAAACTGCGTTATCCTTTGGTTTACAAATCCTTACCAGAGGGCTGAACACAGTTACCTGACTAAGGACATGCAAGATTATTCTCCTTCCATCACTTTAAATTAATTACATGAAATTGTGCTCTTTCCTCACAACAAAGTTCTCTAAAGACCCAGTAGCCCATGGAACAGCTTTAAAACAGTGAAATTTACCACTCTAGATTATTTTTTCCCAAAAGGAGAAAATTCAGCCAAGACACAGTATCTTATTGTATTTTTGCTCCCCAGCCAAACCAACCAAATCCCTGTGAAATACAAAATATTACTATTTTGTTTGTAATATTTTTGCACAAGAAGTCTGGAGGGCTATGCTTTTGTAGAAGAAAGGAAAGGAGGCACAGGGAGAAGAAAAAAAAGAGAGAAAAAGATCAAAGAAATTTTCAGTTGATAAGTCTGGTGTGCATTAAACATCTCCAGGACTGCTCTATAAAGATACTTCCTTGTTTTCCTCTTCACCAACACTGCTCACACCCAAAGTCCTGAGACAGATATTCCACCAATTAAAGAGAAACAGAACCCTTCCAGTCTTTGCATCTTTGAGGAATTTTAACTTGGCCACTAAAAACCCCAGCAAAACTTCTTCCTTCTGCTCTTGACAGAATCCAAGTCCAAATACCCAACTCAAGGGTAGAGCTCATATTTAAGCCCACCCAAGCATCCAGAAGAAAAAGAGAACAAGGAACTTCTGGAATATTTAAATACCTTGGTATTTTCAAAGGCCATGAAAATACCCAGCAGAATCTCCCACGCAACTGCAGAATTTTATGAATTGGCCATCTGGGGTCTGAATTGCTACCCCAGGACTGAGAAACTCCCCAGGAGTGTTTTAATATCCTTTTGAATCGAGTTCCTGCACTGCTCAGTCTCTCTTTTCATTCATGAATCATTTCCTTCTGCTGTCCAGCCCCCATCTCGTGTGAGCCGGGGCTGGAATCTCCTTGTCTGTACTCAAATATTTATTTGCACATATTCAGCAAGTATGAACTGCCCAAGTGCCATCCCAGCCCAGTATTTCTGGCACTCGTTTAAGGCAGGGACCCATTCTGAAAGGTCAGAGTGTTTAAATGTCTGTTTATTGGCTTTCAATTAGCTCTGCATCACTTCTGTGCAGCTGGAATTTATCCTTCTGATAGCCAAGCTTTGCAAAAAAAAAAAAAAAAAATCAAGTTCATTACATACACCATGTAAATTATACATGAATAAAAGAAATAAGGGTTACCTAGGAAATAAAGATAATAACAAGGATACTTTGTCACATCCAGGTCACCACCTTGAAGTCAAAGTTCCTGTGGTGACCTTGGTCATTGTTTTAGGGTTCTGGTGGAGATTTACATCTCCAAACAGGAGTTGCAGAAATGATTAATTATTGTATGTAATTTAATTTTTTTCCTAAGGCAAACCAAGACACCAATGCCTGCAGAAATGGATTTTCTGAATTTTTTTTCCAGTAAGTCCAAGAGTCCAAGATTAGCACTCAGAAACTTAGCCCCACAAACTGATTTAAAATACCATTGTTTTACATAGGAAGTGGATAAACAGCCTACATATCAAGCAGAGTCCAGACTGATAAATACAATCTACACTAAACTGTCTTTCACATCACTAAATTATAAAAACAGGATAATGAGGATTTCTGAGTTACAAGAGAGTCTGGAAAAGCCCTACTTATAGAACAGATTTCAGCAGCATTTTATTTCAAAGAAGTTAATATTAAACTGATGGTAGAAGCATTTGAAAATGCTAAATGAGGAACACTAAGGCATCATTGATTATAGCAGCACCCACACACAGGACACCTCTGTGAAATATGGGAGAGATGATGGCACTAATAAAAGATACAGCTAATCTTACTTTATGGAGACTGAGAGGAATGCACAATGCCCTACTACTGTACTGGCAGGTAATCTACTGCCTCTTTAAATAAATCTAAATATTAGGTCTAGCAGGGATCAACCTGAGGGAAAAATGCTAAAATATAACTGCTAAAGTTAATACTTATTTAATACTTGCTTTTCTACAAGACTTAAAATGAAAAGGCTTTCCAACTATTATAAGATGTACAGTCTTAATCTACATTTCAATAAGATATTTAAAGGCAATGCTTGAAACTGTCAAGGACCCTTTCTTAAGCCTGGGAGAGGCCGACAAAGGAGTGCTGACAGTTCCGTTTTCCGTGACACAGGAGCATTATTTTATCAAGAAAATGTTATTATGCTTGCGTTCATCTTGGAACTCCTCTTTGCAGACTTTTCCAGCCCCCCAGGTATATTTGGGGGCACAGATGCCACTGCAGCACTTGAGGCGTGAGGAGCCCTTCCCGTGAAGTTACACGAAGAGATCAACATAAATGCACGCTCTTCTGTCACGTTTTATACAGAAAGGCAAAAAAATGAAGCTACAGTGAAATTTCTACAACACCCATAAACTGTAAAAGTACTCTAAAAAGTGCCTAAAATTCAACCTGTTGTTTTCCTCTAACTAGCCGAACAATTACAGCTTATTTTTAGAAGAGATTTTCATTGTTACCATTTCCATATCTGGCATTAACATTTACATATATTCACTCTTTATGCTAAACACCCTCTTTTGTGTTTTTATTTTTTTCGCTTCTTTGTTGTAGACACCATAAAAATAGCACACCAAGCACCTTGTTAAATTAACTCTTTCATTAATAACACGGCTCCAGTTTGAAAATAACCCTTTTACTCTTGTGTGAATTGTATACACGCAGCCCATAAACAGTCCCTAATTAGTCACATGTGGATTCAAATGCAGACTTGTACGCCATAAACCAACACTGAAGTGTATAAGAAACTGTCAGTCAGATCAAAAGTCAATCCAAAATCATCCCATTTGCAGAGCTGAGATGCTGTCACAGTTAGTTAGCCCGAAATGTTTAAAACAGCGACCAAACTTTTTATTCTAATTGAGCATGAGTTGAAAGGCTGCCCACTTTGATGTCTTTGCTTTTATCATTTGTATATAGCTAAAAACAGCAGGGTGAGGGGGTTTCTTTTTCGTTTCTCTTAGAAAGAGGAGACATTACTTCTTATTGAAAATATACAGGTAGGTCCGGCTGTATTTGCGGAGCCGACGTATGGTTTTCAATCACGCGTGTAATCACTTACAGCACCACTCCTCGAAAGTGCAATTAGTGGAGTTTCTCATTACTATTTAACCTTTTCCTCCTGTCCTTTGTCGACCAAGTCATTAAAAAATAAATAAATTAAAAAAAAAAAAAAAGGCATCTTCTGAATATTATCTGCAATGAGATCCTGCATCTCCTCAGGAAACACGAGGACCCGGGCAGCATTGTCGTTTTTTCAATCCTTTCGTTTTGCAGGAGGGGAGAGGGCAGCAGAGCCTGTCTGCAGGAATTGTATTTGAGCAGATGCCTACAATCTGAGAACATGTTCACAGAAACTTGAGAGGCAGCAATGAAAAGTCCAGGCCTAATCTTATTATAGCAGCACTTGGTCACAGCGAAGGAAACACACACAAAATGCCAGGTGGGTGGGGAAGCACAGGAGACTCTCACTGCGCTTCAGGCAGAGCACAAACACACCCAATCCAATCCAGGGTGTCCTGGACCACCCCTCCTCTTCTTAATGAGACATAAAAACCTTCTGGCAAGGAAAAAATAAAAGTGAAGAGCAGAACTTCCACACCTCTCGCTTCGCTGGGATCATAAAAAACAAAAACACCCCCCAAAACTCTTGTTAACTTCAATAGACACCACAATGTTCTCAAAATCCATCACCTGCTGGCAGTCTGTGCCTGTGCTGGGAGTTCCAGGGGTGAAGCTTAATGCTGGAATTTTCAAGGCTTCAGCTGAAATCCTGTGTTTAGCTCTACACCCCTCGCTACAGGAAGGACCTTGAGGGGCTGGAGCACATCCAGGGAAGGGAAGGGAGCTGGGAAGGAGCTGGAGAATTCCTGGGGGAGCTGGGAAAGGGGCTCAGCCTGGAGAAAAAGAGGCTCAGGGGAATCTTCTGGCTCTGCACAACTCCTTGAAAGGAGGGGACAGCAAGGTAAGCTCGGGCTCTGCTCCCAGGGAACAGGGACAGGACAAGAGGAAATGGCCTCCAACTGTGCCAGGAGAGCTTTAGATTGAATATTGGAAAAATTGGACTGCAAGGGTGGTGAGGTACTGAAACAGACTGTCAACAGCAGTAGTAGAGTCCCTGTCCGTAGAGGGCATAAAAAAAAAAAAATGCCCTGTGGATGTGGCACTTGGGGACACTGATTAGTGGTGGCCTTGGCAGTACTGGGGGAATGGTTGGGCTCTGTGATCTTAGAGGTCCTTTTTAACCTGACCAATTCCATGATCGATGGTGCCCCAGCAGGACTGAGGCTTTGCATCCCTGTGTGCACACCTGGATTTGCTCCTCTCCTGGTAGCTGGTGAGCTCTGCCAGCACCAGTGCGTGCATGGGAAGGAGGGAAGGCAGAAGGACACATCCTTCTCACAATATCTGTGGCCAACTGGCTTTAAATATCACAAAATACCATCAGGAGGACAGATCCACTGGCTAAGCAGCCACGTCTCTGATGAACTGGTTCCTCCTGCACATTCCCCAGCACTGACTGTTCTGCTGTAACATCACATCCCTGGTGATGGGGTTGGAAATGCTCATCCTGAGGACAACCGCCCTCCTCCAATCTCTATCAAAGTTCTCACCCCCAAAAAATCCTCTGCATTCATGTAGTTCAGCATTAGTTCAAAATCCTGTCTTTCTCCTGAGACAGGAATTTATTGCAATCTGAAGAAAGCAGCTTCAACACAGTTCCAGTGACTGAAAGGAGAAATTTAAGAGGGAACCTCAAGGCAGCTATTCCTTGGCCTGGAATTGCAAGCTTCCATGGCTTGCACACATTTTGTGCCAAAACTCACATGGGTGTATTTGCAACCAAATCATTATTGGAACTAAGTTGGGCTGACAGAAAACAAAAGTGTACCCGGCGCCACAAAAGGAAATAACAACTGGAGACTCCAGGGGAGGAGGTGGTGCACAGACTGTCCTTAAGTCCCCACAGAAGGCACTTGACAGTGCAACAGCATCTCTTGACAGAAATTACCATAACGTTCCTCTGACCTGGGGGTCATCACTGAGACCAAGAAACCATTATGTTAGGGACTGTACAAAAACACACTAAGGCACAAATTCCAGTATCTAGAAACCAGATGGGAAAGGATTATGAGAAAATTATGACTTGCATTTTCCAGATGAAGAACAGAGGAAAAGCAGACCTATTTTGTTCTCACCTTTTTTTTTTTTCCTTTAAGGAAGAGCATAACTTCACTGCTCCCCACAAGAGATAAAGCAACGTTTGATGGTTTGTCCAAGAACACCCCAGAAACCTGCGGCAAAGCCGGGAGCTCTGCACAGCCAGAGGTCCATTCAAAGCACCATCCTAATTCCCACAGAGTCAGCCAAAAGGTGACTAGGGAGAGTCTCCTCACACACTTTTCACAATGAAACTGTGTATTCCCTCCAGAAACACCATGCCAGGGCTTCTCCACGCTGAGGGAGCCAGATACATCAGGCCTAGGGTGGCAGTGAGGAAGGCCTACTACTGAGGCCTACTGAGAGTTCTGACTACTCAGCTTTGGTCTGAGAGCAAGGAAAGGCTGCAAGATCTGTGGGAACAGGATATCTAGCAGCGACTGCAGCCATTATTTCCCCTCTTTTATAGTGCTACCTTTTAAACTACGCTTGAGATCTTTGTTGTTGTCTCGTACCCCGTGGCACCGGCCTGGCGCGATGAGACTCCGGCGAGATGCAGCACATGAAAGCATCCACGGCAAGTGTGACAAATTGCAATGACAAGGTTGGGTTGGAGGTAACTTGTGAATGATCTGGTGAATTGAAAAACGCCTGCGTGCTCTGCCTAGGAGCGGTGGTGGAAAGAGAATATGGGCAGTGCCAGTTGCGTGCTCCAGGCAGGAGCCTTGCTGAGAACACAGGAGAAACACACCATACCTTATTAACACGCCCAGCTTCTCAACGAGCTCTCTGCAAAACAAATATATAGCATCAGCAATCAACCATATTATTATTAATAATGTGGTTCAAACGTGTGGAGGAGGTGAATTTGGTACGAATCCAGCATTTGAATGATGTAGTTTGAAAATGAAAAGCTCTGCTTAGGTACCCAGAGAACACAGGCGTTGCTGTAAAAACCCAACACGCGGCATACAAAGGCGTGCAACTAACTAAAACCCAGCTCAAGTCATGAATAAAAACAATGCCATAATTCTTTGCACTCTGGAGCATCTTTCAGAAATCATTCTGCATGCATTCCCTGGTAAATACAACATCCTTGCAAGAGAGATGAGGAACAGTACCCTGGTTTTCAGGATGGGAAACAGAGTCAAAAATAATCCCACACCCCAACATCGCTGGATGATTATTGATGAGGGCACACGATGATCGTGGTATGTTAACTTTATGTGGCATTTTAGTGTGGCCTTTGGGGTAAGGTTCTCTTCAATTCCTCCATGAAGATGAAAACCAAAGCCCCTTTCCCTTCCCCAAGCCATCAAAATGGTGATGCAGAACTCCTCCTTCCTTTATTTTTCTTTTCTTTTGTCACCTCCTCTTATGTGTGCCATTTTCTTTATCTACATAAACCTACATGGGTAAAACTGTGTAGCATCTGTGATTAAACACATCTGAGTTTAAATGGAAACTTAAATTTATCATCATAAAGCTCCTGGTGACACAGTATGATAAACACTTACAGATTGACAGAAAAAAAAAACCACACAATTTTTGCCATTACAGTTAATTCCCTGAAAACAGTCAAAAACCCAGGTTTAAACCAAAACACTGACACAGTGCTTCAGTGTTTGTCCCCGAAATGTAAAAAAAAAAAAAAAAAAAAGGCATTTTATAAAACAGAATTTACATGTTCCTGCTGTCACAAGTTACATAGATCAACTTTATCCTGTGGCATGTTCAGTACTTGATTTTAATTTAGAGCACCACTGTAATACTGGAGATATTTTTCAATAAAAATCTAAGTATAAAAAAAGAGCAATTCACTTCCAGACAAGAGTATCAACTGGGACATCCATCATCCCAAATCCCCCTTCCTCACAACACTTCTTTTCTCTTGATAAGCCTTTCCTGGAGCACAACTAAAGTTCTGTAACTCCAGGGAAGGTCTGGTATTTAACAGCGATCTAAGATCTTGGAGGTGTGTGTTATATTTTCCCAAAGTCATCCAACACCTTTACATTCCCTCCACCCAACAACCAACAGGCCAATATCCTCCTTTAACACTTAAATACTGTTTCTTTCCCTCTACTTAACCATTACTGGGGGATTTAAATTACTTCCAGACATAATTTTAATATTAACTTACATTAGACTGAGGCCTCCACATACTTTTACCCCTAATCTTTTTCCATTCTGCTGCTGATAATCTTAACCCAATACAGGATGTAGTTCTGCTTGGGAGAATCAGTGTTTCATTAACTCTGGTCAGGATTTTGTATGCAATCTATAAATTTTACCTGCTTTCAACAGTGTTTAAAAACAGTTTCCAAGACTATTCATCTGAAATATCTAATATGTAGATAGAGTCCATGCCCTAAAAAAAAATACCATCAATTGAAAAATACATTTTTTTAACCTTGACCTAAATAAAGGGAAATTCTATATTCTATTAGAAACTAGAGAATAAGACTGCTGGATAGTGATTAAATCTGCAAAGAAACACCTTGAAGCTCTTTATTTTGTTAAAGCACTAAGTGGTTTAGTCCCTCCCATAGGAGCACAGCTTCTTATATTTTTACATCATTTTTGTGGGCATGAGAAGTACAGAACCAAAATGTAAACACCACTGTGTGTTTCATAAGTATTTTAAATATGACTGTTATGGGACACACATTTTATCCTTCATTCAAAAAAATTTGCCTTATTAACTGCTGTAAAACCAAGAGCTATTTTTTTTCTACTTTTTCTTCTGATAAGCCAAGATATCCCATCCCTGTTGATTAATCAATGGCCACTGACTGCCATCCAGAATGTATTTTCTCTATTAAAAAAAAAAAAAATTAGCTGATACTTCATCAGAAACATTATTCAGAAGTTATACTCCCCTATCTTAAATTTTCAAGTATTCTGTCAGGCAGAAAGGGAGAGGAAAACATGTTTCCCCCTCCTCTCTTCTCACAGAGCTGATGAAAAGAAAAATGTTCCCAGTTTTGCTGTGCATTTTGCTGTACATTTGTCACACATCTCTAATCATTCCTGCTAAACGCCGTTACCAGCTTCAGTGACAGTTTTGTTGGGAGGAAATCACAAGCCTTAAAAAAAAAATAAAATAAATAAATTTAAAAATGTGTGCACATTTTATTAAGTTTCTTTTTGAAAACTGTCATCCTTGCTGCAAATACCTCTGCGTCAGAGAAGAGGGAACACTGAGGAAATCATGGCAGGGAGGAGGATGTGGGGCAGCTTATCACAGCAACGAGTGGGAGTGAGTTCCCTTGCCCTTGGCTGGGATAGCAGTGGGAATTCTAAACTAAAAAGGCCAGACTGACAACATCTACATCAGGCACAGTGCTCTCTTTAACCTAACGTGGATATTCCAGAGCAGCTGCAAACAAAGCTAATTAATTCAGGGAAGGTACTCAGCTTCACTCTGCATTGCTTTAGAGAGCACAGGTGGATTTGTGTTGGGCCTAAAGCTCATCCCATCCCACCCTTGCCATGCCCAGGGACACCTCCCACTACTTCAGGCTGCTCCAAGCCCCATCCAGCCTGGACTTGGGCACTTCCAGGGATCCAGGAGCAGCCACAGCTTCTCTGGGAAATCCATTCCAGCTCCTCCCCACCCTCCCAGCCAGGAATTCCTTCCCAATCTCCCATCCAGCCCTGCCCTCATTCCCCATGTCCTGTCTCTCAGTCCCTTGTCCCCAGTCCCTCTCCAGCTCTCCTGGAGCCTCATAAAGACTGGAAGGAACTCTAAGGTCTCCCTGGATTCTTCTCATCTCTCATTGAGTTGAGTCCTCAACTCCAACAGTTGATCTGTTATGGAATAATCCCTTTATTCTGGCACTGGCACCACTGCTTCTATTTAGCAAAACTAAGGAGAAGTGAGGCTTTTACATGATTTTCCATTATATTCCTTGAATATAATGCAATTTTCTTTTAAAAAGGCTGAACACCCCAGCTCTCCCAGACTAATCTCCAGAGCAGAGGGGCTCCAGCCCTCAGAGCATCTCTGGACAAGCGAGGGCAGCTTCAAACCAGGATTTTTGAGCCATTTGTGTTTTTTTATTATTTCTTTTATTAATCATCTGAAAGAGGAAGAGCTTTGCAAAGGGGAAGCTCCAAAATTGCCATTTCAAGTGTTTTTGTTTTGTTTTCAAAGCATATTCGAACTAGGACAAAAGGAAGAGAAGGAGAGCCTAAGAAGTGCTTTCAAGTAAAGAACGGACGACCGGGAGGGCAGAATTTTGGGGGAAGATTTCTGTTACATCCTGTACGTCCAGTCTCCAGGCAGAACTGGGGGGAACGAGCCAAAACGCTGAGCTCTATCAATGCCATTCTGGCTTCTGAATGAATGTGACAGTGAGAGACTGTGGGAAGCAACTTAACACAAATGGAAAATTTGCAAGTGAAGAACTATAATAATCGTCTCCCATAACAGCCAGATCAGGTTTCGAGGAGGTTTTTTCTTTGCCTTTTTTTGTTGTTGTTGTTGTGAGGTTGTTTTTTGGTTGGTTTTTTTTTTTCTTCCCCCACTCTGAGTGCAGTTTAGCTGGCACATTTTGTTCAGGGTATTTCTGAGAATGACTAACAATTTGCTGCCACTGATAAATAAGTTGGGTCACAGCACAGACGAACAGCAGCAAAAAATCTCAGTGAGCTCCACTCAGTCATACAGAAAACGATTCAGGTACAGAAAACACATTTTTTAATTATTTCCACATCCACAGCTGCTGCAAATCAGCAGAGAAAAAAAAAAAAAAAAAGGTTTTCTGTTGAATTCTGTACCGTGCAGCAATTGCCCAGCTGGGGATAGCAGCTCTTTCCCACCCCAAGCATGTGCCTCTGTACAAGCTCTACCAACAGGCCTTCCCCATCTTTGTTTTAAGGGAAAAAAACAGAGTTCAACCACCCCACCACAGTACCATGTAAAAAAAAATAAAAAAAATAAAAATAAAAATCAGTCAAAATGATGCAAATACACCCCAGGTTCTGGATTTACCCTGCTGTAGCAGCCCAGGTGCTTCTCCTGCCACAGTCTATAGAAGCTGACCCCACTTTCAGAAAACTGAAAAAGCTGAACATTTTTCAAGTTCATGCTTTAATCTGACGCATTACTAGAGAATGATGCTGCCAAAAGCTCTCCAAATTCCAGCAGCACAACACTGTGCCCCCTTCCCCAGCCAAAACTCAACAACACAGATTCACAGATTCCCACCATGCAATTTAAGGGACTCAGATTATTCCCCTTGGTTGCACCCAACAGTTTTACAGGTTGATCTCTTCCAGAACAATCTCTTTATTCTGGCACTGGCACCATTATCTTATACCATAAGCACACACAGCTACTTCTACTTGGAAAAAAAATAAAAACAAAAAACTAGGTTTTCACATGGTTTTCCAGCAGCTACTTAAAAGAAATGCATTTTCCCATTAAACAATTAGTAGGAACTAGTGCTGATATATACAAATTCCAAAACCATTAGAAGCTACATAAATTCATGCTGATATTTGACTCATCATTACATATCCCTTTTGTACTATTTAGAAAAACCAGATTAGACATACATTAACATACTCATTGACATTTAGGCAGTTTACTGCAGGAAAATGAGAAAAGCAGTCTAGAACAGCAGATTTTTCTTCCTCTTTTTTTTTTTTTTTCTTCCCAACTCAATCTTGATTTTGCTACAGAGACCTCTTTTCCCTGGGTCTTCAGTTCATACCCAAAGCTCTCTGTATTTCATTTATACCACTGGCTTTGCATTTCCATGAATTACAGAAACAGCTGCCATATCTCTGCATTAGATTCACCCAAAAAAGTCATTCCTATTTCAATTTCTTAATTGACAAAATTATGTCCACAAAATATGATCCTTTAAAGAAACACACCACAGAGAAACCTCTGGAAAGCACCAGTGAGCAGCCAGCCAACTGTGCTGGGGCAAAGCATGGTGGTAGAGAACAGAAAAGCCAGTCATTAACCTGGAAATGGAAATAAAACTTCCAAAAAATCTCTACAATGCTACACAGAAAATGCTACAGCTCCAACAGCCACTAACTCAGCCAAAACCAAGCCTAAAAGCAAGGAGCAGCACTCAAAGACACAGCAAGAATCATTTCCACCTTCCACAGCCACTATGGATTTTCTTTAGTGAAAACACTTTCCAGTTTCATTACAATAAAACCTGAATTTAAAGCCTTTTGGTCCTCACAGACCACAAAAAAGGAGATACTTGGCCAGACTCACCCCAAAGCTCAGACCAACACAGAGAGCCACAGCAAGCCTCAAATCTCCCTTCATTATGAACACCAGACAGATTTAATCCAAATCCTCCCAAAACTGAGCCAAACAACACCCTGGACTCTGTACAATGCACCAAAACCATCGAAGAGACAAAAGCTGCATCACACCTACTTTGAGCTGAAGGACGAGGAGGTGGTGGTGGCCCTCCAGGACCTTCTCTGTCTGCTGCCATGAGAGGATGTGTGAGCACACAGCAAACCTTCCTTCCATGGCACCCAAGGTGATTTCACTGCAGGAAGTTCAGCCCCAGCTGCTGCTGCTCCTCAACCATCACTCAGGTGAGCAGCACCAGGCTAACCCCACTCAGGAAGTTTTACCTTTGGTGACCTTAAGCTCTAGGCTACACCAATCGCTTTTTCAATCCCATTAGCGGATGTCCTTTACGTGTGTCTCACAGAGAGGGTGTTAATTAACCTCACTCAAGCAACAAAACTCTTTTCCTCTGACAATGACCTACTTAAAACCAAGATTTTTTTTCCCCCCACTTTATTATCAAATAAACAAAACCAAAAGCTTTTCCCATGCATCACCACCCTGACTCCTCATCTGTAGAAAGCACAACTGTTGAAGTGATTCCTCTCCCTGCACAACCCTGGACAGAGCTTTCTGCCACACACAGCCAGCAAGGACATGGTGATCAATTTGAGATGGCCTCAAAAATGACCCACAGCTGCATCTTCAGGAGCTCAGTTTCTCTGGTGACCCCGGGGAGGGATGGGAGGTGAGGAGAGCACTGCAGATCTATACATTAAATGTATGTCTGGCTGTCTGGAGGGTACAGCCTGCCCAGCAAATGGAGCGGCTGAAAGTGATGGAGTACAGCTTGAAGTGGGACAAGTTTTCTCTGGGCATATCCCTTGGGAATCACCCAAAGTAAGGAGGAAAAACAGAATTTTATCCTGCAGGTAGGAACCCTCTTCTCCTCGTGGCTGGGGATCACACAGACCGTGTCTCTCCCACTGCTCCTCTGTGCAGAATTCGCCTTTAACAGTTTCCACCCCAGCCTAACTCCTGGGCTCTTTACATTCACCTCCAAATCCTCTGAATTTCTTCATTATAAAGAAATTATTTTTTTTGCAAAATGCACCAGCATCATCCACATACCTTCCATAAACATCATGCTTCGTAATACCTCCAGGGGTTAAAAATATATTTTATTTTCTTTTGCCACCTACCTCAAGTGCTGAGTCATGGCCCAAATGGTATTTCTGTGGAAACTCTTTAATAAAGGGCCTGCTAAATGTGCACAAGTACACAGTGACCTGCCAGATCCCTTCTGAGGCATCCAGTACCAGAGAAGTGTTTGGTATCAATCATCCCCCAGGTGCTTCTGTCCTTACAGACAATGGAAATTGTTCCCTGTGTCCATATTCTCTTTATGCCCCCAAATTTCCTGGGTGTTTTCCTGCAGTGCCTGCTGTGCTTCCCATACACTTTCCCAGAGAAATGAGCCAATCACAGCCCATTTCTGAGCTTCTACCTTGCAATATAATCTTTTTAAGGATATTGGGGGAGGCTGAGCTTTCTCAGCTTCTTTTAAAACTCTGTCCAGACCACCTCTGGCTGCAGAAGCTCAGCTTCCATCTCTGGATGAAGATTTTCATGCCCCTGTCTTTCCCCAGCACATGCTGTTGATGAATTTTGGAACTTTATGACAAGCAACTCCTTAAAAAGTTAATTCACCTATTCAAATGTGTTGATAATCTCAGGAAAATCAACTTTCTAATTTCCTCAGGTCCTGAGTCTTACTACAGAAAGCTTTCTAAAAAAGCATTTTATAAAACATTTATAACACCAAAACCTCTTCTAAACACAGAGCTTACTCAAGTCAAGCTCAATAAAGTGGTTTCCCCTTGAACTGGGCAGAATCGATCATTTTCAAACAAGCCTCCTATAACTCCTTTGAAATTAAAATGTGCTTTTCATGAGTCTCCATGCAGCTTGCCAGTGTCCCTGCTGTATCCCTGGCATCCTCCTCTGGGGATTACCCAGTTGCACCAGCTACCCCAGCATGTACAAACTCCACATTTCTGCCTTGGCCCCTCTCGTGAGTGGAGTTCTCTGTGCTCCAAGAGCAGTTTGCAAATCCTCCCCTCAGGATATGATTCCCCTTCCTTAGCAAATATTAACCTTTTCAAAAGTTACTTCCAAATGTTGTGTTTGCTTTTTTTGTGTGTGATTTCGGTTGGTGTCAGTCTGGTACTTTTATGAGTCAGATCCCTGTAATTGCAGGAGGCAATTAGCACAGTTCATCCATAGCTTCATTTTATTTTCGTGCCTCAGATTGAAGACATATTTCTCATATACTCTCTTTTTACACGGCATGTTATATTCAAATCTCTGCAGCACAGTTTTATGGTTATCATCCTGCAAACCAACTGAAAAGAGTCAAAGAAGTGCAGTGTTTCAGAACTTGTCCTCATAAATGAACTGGGTTTGGTTCACTTCCTTTTTCCCTACATTCCTTTATCCCAAGAAACATTCAGTAACCACTCTGAATCACCCACCTGGAACAGGTTTGTTGTTTGGTGATGCATCTTCTGCTGCCTTTGCCCACCAGAACCCCTTTTCCTTTTGGTCATTCCTGTACAAACTTTGTGCATAACCACTTAAAATCCAATTGCTAAAGTCACAAAGGCATTCCTGAACGAGCTTAATTTATGCATGAATAGGACTCCAATTTCCCTTTGGGAGAAAATTCTATCTAAGTGACATGAGAAACCACAACTGGGTTGTCAGCTCCATCTTCCAGTTCTACTGGGTCATGGAAGACACTTGGGGAAAAAGAAAAAAAAAAAAAAAAAAAAGGAGGTGGGGGGGAAAAAAGAGGAGGAATTTTTAGAACCAAACTTCAGCCATAAATCATCAGAGTGGTCGTGGAGCTGTGGAGCTGCCAAGTGCCACCTGATCCCAGCCTCCCTGAGGTATTTCAGTGCACCTGGATCACTCCCCTCCTTCAGGAGTCATACATAAATCACAGACTGATTTGGGTTGGAAGGGGCCATAAAGATCATTTGCTTCCAGCCCTTGCCATGGGCAGGGACACCTTCCACCATCCCAGGCTGCTCCAAGCCCCGTCCCACCTGGCCTTGGACACTTCCAGGGATGCAGGGGCAGCCACAACTGCTCTGGGCACCCTGTGCCAGGGCCTGCCCACCCTCACAGCCAGGAATTCCCAATTCCCAAATCCCAATCTGCCCCCAAACCATGCCCTCTGGCAGTGGGAAGTCATTCCCTGTATTCTGTTCCTCCAGCCCTTGTCCCCAGCCTCTCTCCAGCTCTCCTGGAGCTCCTTTAGGAACTTAGGCAGGGTATTTTGGGCTGCTTTAAATATTTTATGGCCTACTTGGCCATAAATGGATGAGCACTCTCAGGTAGAACCCCACTGCTAAACTGGACTTCTGTGCTGCACAGCCAAGTTGGGAGATCCTTTCAAACCCTCATAGTTTTAATCACGTTTGAATGTTTAGGTGAAGACAGAAAGTAAGAAAACGAAGGAAATTCACTTTAAATTGCTTCTAGATATCTATTAGCTTGCTCTGCAAATGCCAGGTTTTTATTATTTAATAAAATATTTTTGTAAGAGTTTGGTAAAAATATTTTGAAAGATAAAATGGGAGATGAAATATAATATATATATATAAAAATATATATTAAATATATAATTAGTATATATTAAAATATATAAAAATATAAAATATATTTATATAAAATATATATACTCTATTATATATTATATATTTTTATATAATATATAAAATATATTTATATATACTAAATATATATATTTTAATGTATATATAATTTATTTTATATATATTTTATATATTTATATATCCCCCTCTCCTTTTTTTTTTTTTTTCCCCTCAAGTGTCTTCCATGGCCCATGGAGAACTGGAAGATGGAGCTGACAACCCAGTTGTGGTTTCTCATGTCACTTAGAATTTCTCCCAAAAGGAAATGGGAGAAATATATATATAAATGTATATATATTTATAAATAAAATGCACAACTACAAAGACATGCACTTTACAAAATATCCCACTGATCACCTGTCTTATCAAAGAGCCGAGTGTGGCACAAAGCAGATGGGTAATACCTGTATTGCACACAATATCCGTTATGGAAATCTAGATTTAAAATACATACATCATCAATAGATAAAATAAATAATATGTTGCAATCATGCATCTCTATATAAAATATGAGACGTATTTCATATATATATATAGATATATATATACACTTCTACATATGCTCACGTGAACCTGTATCTCATGCAGACATAAATGCACATAAAATTAAGCACATCCCTGAAATGTTTGCAGGAGGATTTTGCTTCCTCTGCCTGAAGTCAACACCCCCCCAAGGTACCTCAGGGTTCACCCAGGATGTTTCCATTTCCAGTGCCACTAAGTGTGGAGGTGCCTGACCACCAGCCCGACGTGTGCCTGTCGCTGGGGACAGCAGGTTCTTTCATCTCCTTAATGGACATTCCTCTCTGGCCTACCTGACTATAATCCTTTAAATTTTAATTCACTTTACATTTAGCCGAGTCATAAATACCATTTAGGTACCAATATTCTGCTTTATGCAATCCCTAAGGTGGTGCTTTTATTTTAATGAAGCCATTTGCAACTTAAGAGGAAAAAATATTCCATCTTTGATTGAATATATTTGTCAGTTTTATTCCCGACTGGCATTTTTATGTGAAAACTTGAATAAAACTAGGGGATAGCTGCTTACCAACTGGGATAAAAGTTTCAGTCTGTTTTTGCCTTCAAAATTAGCTGAATAAATGGTCTTTGAAATTCATTTTGAAAACATCAAAGTTAACCTCGACCAGAATCAAAAATAAAATCCAGAATTAAATTACATTACAAATGAAAATTTTCCTTGGTTATTTAGTATTTTAGAAGAAATTACACAAGAGCAGATAACAGAACTTTCTATTAAAAATGTCACTTTCGGTATTATAGAGAAGCAGCAACTTGCTGCACTTCCATAATTACATGAGAAATCAAATATTTGAAGTGTTCGAATATTATTTGGTTTTGGTTTTTTTATTGTGTTTTTATTTAGTAAATATCTGTCATTTCAGTGGGGGAGAATGTGTGTTTAAGCAATCCTTTTTTTTTTTTTTTTCCCTCATGTGTTGATACTGAAAATGAGGAGAATTAAGGTGAAATGACAGAACTGACAGCAAAGCTCCAAACACGAATCTACACAAGACCCTGGAGGGCCTCCCTGTAACAGAGTAAAACGGATTTTATTCTATTTTCACTATTACAGATCAAAATAAGAGTGAAACAACCTGGGATAGTGGAAGGTGTCCCTGCCCATGGCAGGAGGTGGAACTGGATGGGCTTTAAGGTCCCTTCCAACCCAAACCAGCCTAGAATTCACTTCCAATCACGTTTAGAAATCATCCAGATTACTGCTAAAAAATTATTCCCGATAGAAATGTTGCCCACAGAAATTCTAAACACTGCAAACATCAACAGAGAATCTTAAATTCTGGTTTTCTGTTCCCTAAAAATCATGATAAATCGCTTCTCTCCACATCTCTTCACAGCACAGCAACTGAAACTGTTTTGCCAAAAAAGCTGTTGAAAAGTGTGCTGTCAGAAACACTCTTAAGGACAATTCCAGCTTTAGTTTTACCCTCATAAAATTTCACTGAGGCAGGTAAACAGCATTGTGGCTGTTTTATACAGAGCAAGTTGCATCATGGACCCCACAAGGCAGCCAGCTGCCTGGCTCCTGCTGAAATCAGTCTGAGTTAAGCCTTTGGAAACACCACAAATGCTTAATGTTGTGAATAAAGCAGATCACAGACCTCCAGAATTCAGGGAACACCACCTATCTCTAGGTGAACACCACCTTGGTGAGGAGGAGGTGCTGCAGAATGAGTTAAAAAGTCATTAAGAGTTATTAATGTCAGCAGTTGTCTAATCCTTACCAAAAAAAATCTGTTATCTCAGGGATAGGAAACTTTTTTCAACTATTTTAAGTCTGTTTTATCAAAGTTATTGCAATATAAAGAGAGATTTGCTTGAATGCTTAATGATTTTGATGAACTGGCTACTTTTTTCCCCATTTATCTGGACACAGATAATTATACACTAACCCTGGACAGTACAGACACACAAAGTCGTGTCCCAACTGACTGTACAGTTCAAATATTTTCAAGATTACTGCCAAAAGCCGTTCCTTGGATGTTTAAAAATCTGAGAATCTCTCCAGCCTTTCGGTTTCATCTTGACCCACAGCATCAGCCTCCCCTGCTCTGTGGGGAAGAGGCAGTGCTGGGAAAACTGAGCACCCTGCTCAGCCAAAAAGCTGAAAAATGAGAACCACTTGATATCAATTTCCATGGGGCTGCAACATCTGAGCATCTGTCCCTGGAGCCTGGAGAGGCTGGAACAGCCTGCTCAGGCCACAGCACCACCAAGGCATTGTTATCCTGCTTCCATTCACCGTTCCTGATGGAAAGGAACACTCATGCTCATTGCTCTACTCCAGGAAACACCTAAGAGAGTCTTTTGGGTTCAGCAGCAAAAATATGGTTCCACCCAGACTACCACGTTTAGTTTGATCCACAGCTCCTGAAGTCAGTGGGAAAAAATGCAATTAATGTCCAACTAATTGATGGATTGGGTCAGCGCTACAGTTTTCTGCACATTCAGATGTCCTGGCTTTTTGTTGGTTTGTTTTTTTGTTTTGTTTTTTTTCTTTTCTGAATCCGGCCAAAAGATATCAGGAGTTTGGTTTTAATTAATTGAATGCTAATGAGCGGTGCCAAAATCCCCAAGAGTGAAATCCTCTTTCCATCAGGGTTTCACTGAAGCCCTGTGGAGTCTGAGGAGGAGCAGAAGGGCTCTGCACCCGTGTGGGCACCGAGGCTCCTGCTCAGACCCAGGGCTCTCCACGCCGGAGCTGCTGTCTGTTCCAACCTTCAAAGCGAGCACAAAAGTCTCCAGCAAAGGGATTTAGGTCAGTATTTACATATTTGTCCAGTGACATTATGGGTGCTGTCAGCTAATGCAACAAATGCATTTGTTGTTTTGATTGTTTATGTTTTGGTTGCTTAGGGTTTTAGCTCTGTTTAGATGGTTGATATCTAGCAATGCATATGCTTGGAAGGAGGGCGAAGGCAAGGTCAGGGCACTGACAGATTCATTTCAGACCTTGCAGAGCTGCTGGATGCTCTCGAGGCAGTTCTTGCACCGACAGATGAGCTCAGGAACAGTTTCTCTCAGCACCAGTCAAGAGTCGAAGTTCTCATCAAGCAAATATTGTCAGGCAGGGAGAGCAGACAGCAGGTTTTGTCTGGTGTGGGTCTTGACTTAAGGACTCGGAGGGAAGTCTGCAGTATAACTGAAGCAGGAGTAACAGACAGCCCTAGTGAAACCCTGAAATGCTCCTGCTTGTTCTTGTGAGTCAAAGCAACACAAAAATAAAAGTATTTATTAGAGTAATTATCCGTGATCTACACTGATTTTTTTTTTTTTTAACATGTCTTCCTCTGTTGCATACCAGAATTATAAACCTGGCTGCACCCTTTTGATTTATACAATTTTATAACATGGTTTTCTCAAACTTTTCTATTTTATTTTATTCCAATCTATCTCTTTTATTTCCTATAAAACAGGGGTATTCTGCTCAGCAGCAAATCCCAAGATTTTCTAGAGGACACAAGCATAGTTAATTATCCCTATTTTATGGGTTAAATGAGGCACAGCCTGGCTGACCTGGCTTGCCTGCAATCCTCCCACCTGACAGGGGTTAGATACTGTCACCTCAGTACCAGGTCAACATTTCAGGCAGCGAGTAGGACTGTCCACATCTCTCAATTAACCACTATCAGATTTATATATAATTTTATAGAGATCGTTAGAAAAGTAGATGGTGGAGTATATAGCACTCTGGTCTAGCTTTAAATATCACTTTATCTTGGCTGCACCACTTATTTGTGCTTAGACAAGATTTAAGTTAAAAGCAGATCATACACATCCATGCCAGATACTGAAATGTCCCATTGTTTTAAAAGAAATAAAATTAAAACGTATACATGCAGTTAAAACCCCAACAAATGCAGTGTTTTCCTGCACGTGCAGGTTTGATAAATACTTCCCAAGCCATCTTTTCCCAACACTCCACCAACAAACACCCTGAGAAAACAATATTTCCAAAGCATCCCAGGGCCATATCTCATCCCTGAGACTTCCATTCCCTACTGGCAATCAGGATTGAGTTCAGGACAGCAGGGTTTTGCTTTTTATGGCTTAATAAATGTTCATACAAGTACACATGGATCAGGGTGGGTTTTGTCAAGGACAAATAAATGTTGTGAAATTTGATCAAGCAGTGAATGCAACCAGCAAGACCTGAAACCATGGTTGGACCCATGGCCACCCTGGTCAGCTCTTGATTTATATAATTTTATAACGTGGTTTTCTCAAACTTTTCTATTTTATTTTATTCCAATCTATCTCTTTTATTGTATTGATTTGTAATCATTCCTTTTACTGCTGTTATGCTGTTATGGATTTTAACCTCCTCTAAACTCAGATTTCGTTTTCTGCTATCTGCAACTTGTTGCAACCCAAGATTTTAGTCCAAGTGGTCTTCCACTTATGGCTCTGCAGTCCATATTTAAGAAGTAAATTTCCTTACCTTGTCTAATCACAGACCATCACAGCACTCGACCTCCAGGTGCCCATATACTGCAGCCAAGAATTGAGGTTAGAAGGAAACATTTTAGGCCCCCTTGTCACACTGAACCTCTGTGTGCCCAGTGGGCTGGCAATAATTAGGAAGAAAAACCCACACGATGGTCTGCAAGAGGAGATCCTTGTACTGCTGGGTGCTGAGACTCTCCAAGAGAGATAAAGGAGGTTCCACGGAGAAGGAAAGTTATATTTTTATCTGTTTACTCTTTAAAAAGGCATTTTCATCCTCCAAATTAACAATCTCTCTCCCCTCAACATGCAATTAAGCACCACCATGTTTCTTCTACGCTTCCCAGAGCAGTGCTGTCCATAATTAGTACAAAAATGGGTGTATTTGGCAATTTCAGTGCTAGAATAAGTGTTTCCTGAAGGGTGTAAGGTTGAGGCTGGGCTATTTATGACACTTCATGACGAAGTGAGACACACAAAGCTGAAGTCATCCCCAAAATCTGCTTTATCTGCCCCCCACAAAATCACCAGTGTGTCTGAGTGCATTGTAATGTGTGTCACATCACACAATGCTTCTTTAGAAAGGAGGAAAATGTTGGAGAAATCCACACTCAGAAGTTAATGGCTTTAAACTTTAACAAATATCTTCATTTCTGCCCCCACCACCCTTCCTCTGACGTGAGACCCTGTCTTACAGAAAATGTGAAATCCAAAAAGGAACTAGGAACTTCATGTGGGCCTGTCTAAAAGTTGACAAACACTCTGATTTTGTGGAGATAATGTATTCAAGAGCTGCCATTAACTTTGTCTGCTTGATTTTCACGCCTTACCTTACAGCAGCCCAGCTGATGGCCCATCCCTTGTCATTCCCACCAAAGGCAGGGACCTGAAAACATCCACACTAATCTGACTCTGACTTTAGGATTTTAAGGCAACTGGAGCACAGACAAATTTATAGACCAAGAGCTGGGATACAGAAGTTGGCAAAGATTGAAAAACTCCTGTCTGCTCTGCCTCATTTGCATGTTCTTGGGCCACCTCAAAATGATAAACCAAGTGAGGTTAGACCTTCCTTCCTTCCTTCCCTCCTTCCTTTCTTTCCTTCCTTCCTTTTCTTTTCTCTTTTCTCTTTTCTCTTTTCTCTTTTCTTTTCTTTTCTTTTCTTTTCTTTTCTTTTCTTTTCTTTTCTTTTCTTTTCTTTTCTTTTCTTTTCTTTTCTTTTTCCTCTCTTTCCAGCTGATAATGTATTTTACCTTCCCGTTGCCACAGGCTATGAGGGTGCACCAAGTTGGTTTCTGGGGCTCAGCTGATGTCTGTTAATTTGTCAAGCCACAGTAACTCATTCCCACAGCCAAACCCCAAGCAAGAGTCGACCATGGCTAAAGATGTTAATGTGCCATTATCGAGCACCAGAAAATGTCACAGAACTTTTTCTGTGGTGGTGGGTCCAGTTGGGGGTTTGGCTACAATCCAGGGTTGTATCTCAGCACCAATGGCAGTGATTTTCCCCCAGGAATCCCAACATGCAGGATCTTCTTGCTCAGACAAGTGCACAGGGCAGAAGCGGGGCACTGACTGATCGCTTACAATTATTGCTTTGAACTGCAGCCTGCAGTCCATGGCAGAACTCTGCACACAGCATTTCCCTCCAGCCATGTCCACATAAGTTAGAGACGTGCTGTGACCTTTTATATTTATTTTTCCCCCAGAAAAAAACCCCACAAATCTCTATTTTTTTCCCTTTCTGATTTAACAAGGATACTTGAGGTTCCCTCTGAGATGGGGTTGTCTTTTTTTTAATTTTACTCTACATTTCATGGAATATTACTGCTTACATATTTAACTGAAGCTGCTATCCATCATTCAGGCCAGGACAAATTTTTCCATCCCTGTAATTTGTTTGTTTGTTTTGTTAAAGCAAACACCACACCTTACAGCTCTGGGCTTCACCTCATTATTTCTAAATACACTCCTTAATTGACTGAGATAACACAAATTATTTTCCTGTTGGTACAGAACCTTGTGTGCAGCCACGAGAGGAAGGCAGGTCAGGATCTCTCCTGCACGCTGAAGGAGTCTCAGTGCCAAAAACAGCATTGTGGGTGCTCAAATCAACATTGCTGTGCTCTGACACTGGGGCCCAGCTGGACGTGGACCAGCA
Source organism: Phylloscopus collybita (assembly GCA_027886175.1). Lineage (NCBI taxonomy): Eukaryota > Metazoa > Chordata > Aves > Passeriformes > Phylloscopidae > Phylloscopus > Phylloscopus collybita. The sequence continues at coordinate 3,133,379 of JAJNNQ010000031.1, read as the reverse complement.
AAGGACGAGCCCACAATCCTGGGCTCCTCCCAGAGCCAGGGCAGCAGGGAAGGGGGAAATCTGCCCCTCTATGCCTGTCAGGTGAAACCTGAGAGCTGTCCCAGCCCTGGGAGGACCTGGAGCTGCTGGAACATCCAGAGGAGGAATTGAAAGATGAACAGAGGGATGGACAGCTCAGCTGGGAGAGCTGGGATTGTTCAGCCTGGGAAAGAGAAGCTTTGGGTTGACCTCATTGCAGCCTTACAGGACCTGAAGGGAGCCTGCAAGAAAGGTGGGGAGAGACAATTTACAAAAACCTGGAGTCACAGGACAAGGGGGAATGGCTTCACACTGACAGCAGGTTAGATGTGAGGTTAGGTATTAGGAAAAACCCTTGCCTGTGAGGGTGGGGAGGCCCAGAGAAGCTGTGGCTGCCCCTGGATCCCTGGAATTGTCCAAGGCCAGGCTGGACAGAGCTTGGAGCAGCCTGGGATAGTGGAAGGTGTCCCTGCCATGACAGAGGGGTTGGAAAGAGATGATCTCTCTGGTGCCTTCTTAGTGAGGCTGTTCTATGCTTATGTGATTCTCTAAAAAAGCACGAATTTATTCAGCTCCATCGATTCTACTCCCAGTCCCCTCCAACTGGTGACTGAGGAAATTAAAATGTTGCAGGAGTGAGATGGTGGGGTGGATTCTGCAAACTAGCCCAGGCAGGTCCTGGTTTAACTTCTGGCTGGTTTGACTTTAGCTTTTGAGAGCACAGTGGGTGCTGCTGAACCCCCCTGGAGATGTCACGGAGCCGTGCAGGTCTGTAAGAACAATTTACAGCGAGAGCATCCCACGGTTATTTCCCTGACACACCACATAATACCCAGATGCTGAGCCCCAGATCAGCCAAAGCAATATTTACTTCCAGCAGTTTCAGTGAATACCTGTGAAAGGATTAACAGGGCCATTAGTGGCAGTAATGATTATCTGCTCAGTGTCGTGAGGTGTGACAAAAAAACCAAGGTGCAAAATTAAGCTCTTTGCTAACTGAAGGGGATTTTTGGCTTAGGTGGTTATACAAGAATAGAGGATAGACTGTGCTTCACCTTACAAAATAAATATTCAAGATCAGTAAAACACAGTGCAAGACATTTAACAGTGCCTGGGTGGCCAAGAGAGAGATGAAATAAAAGCTACTTTATAACAGCAAACAAATAACATGAATTATTTGGACCTGATGAGAAGATTGCAAATTAGATATCCCTGAATGTTATTAAATATCACAGTCACTGGATCTTTCAGTGTATAATCAGGCTCTCTGGTTTAGGGTAAGGATGTCTAAGTTTATTTTGTTTCAATTTGGCAGTTTGAGCTGTTAACACAGCAGATACAAGGCTCACATTGGGTTTTTGAAGGACGACAGGGTGGAAAACAACTATTCTCCCATGTCCTCATCCACAGCACCCAGTGCTCGTAGCCTGGAGTGGGAGTGGGTCCATCTGCCCTTGGCATTTCCTCTGAAAGGGACACTTTTAGTCAACTCTGATAAATTTTGGACCAAATGTGATTCTCAGTAACCTGACTGCCATGCTGGGTTTGGGAAAAAAAATAATAATAAAAAAATAATAAAATAATAATAATAAAAAATATATATATTAAAAAAAAAAAAAAAAAAAAAAAAAAAAAAAAAAAAAACAAAAACACAACAAAGATTTCTCCCAGTCTTCTCAAGAGCACTGGAGGCTTTTCTGCTCTGAATTTGCTGTGCTGGAGCTCCTTTGCTGCAGGATATTCCCTGCCAAGATATGCACTTCCAGGAAGAAATTATTTTCTGGTTTTAAAGCTGTGTGGGTCCTAAGCTATCCTCCATCTGAGCCAACACATGAAGTCAAGCTTTAATTCATCCACTGATGGCAAGAGTGACTTCTACACAACCACGTTGCCACTGAAGAGCAGTAAGAACTACCATCTAAATAAATATATGTAAACAAAATCCAAATCAATATATAATCTAAAAAATTAGATAAATGGTGTAATGGGTTATAAAACTATATTCCTACATAGATGGTCAAGTTTTCATGTATTCAGCCAGTGAATGCCCACAAAGAGGTCACAAAACATGACTTAGAGCTTAAAATTTGTGAACTTGGTGCAACTGCTCCTGTTTGGAGTAAATTGGCCACAACCTCCAGGTGTGAATTTCTGCTCCTGACCACGGAGATTTCCCTTGGAAAAAACCAAAAATTGACTTCTAAATATGCATCTCTAAATATGTCACTGGTAATATGGCGAGTACCAAAAAAAGTTTAACCTTGTGTTTTCTTCACACATTGATGCTTTTCCTTTGGAAATAAATATACAAATAAACCTAAATATGGTTGTCTTTTTCTCCAACTATTCCAATTAATTTGCATTTTAAGGCTAGAGCAGAGCACTTAAAATACAGACAGCTTGTGACACCTTCACCAGACTGATCTATCAGTCACCTCACATTCTTTGGGTTTGACATTTTTCCTCAGCATGTCCCCCAGTTTCCCCAAAACTGCACAGCTACTCCTGATTTTTGCCTCACATCATCCTAAACATTGAGTTCCCCTGTTTATGTGCAACAACTCCTAATGGCTTCAGCTGCCTGAATAGAGGTTAAAATTGAGTGCTCCTTAGCAATAACACTGGGACTGTAAATCTTCATCAGACCTTTAAAAATCCTGCCCCAGACTGGACAAAATTCCCTGTTAATTCCTCTGGTGTTTTCTGGCAGATATTAACAGGAGCAAACAGGGCTGCTTCCCCAGATTCCCAGTGCTCAGGTCAGCATCCAACATCATCAGGATCCAGCACCTTCAGGATCCCACACTCCCAGGGAAGGGCAAACTAACAGGAGCTGGTAAAACCCCAGAGTTGGAGTGCAAAATATCTTTTCTGTCTGACAGAAAACTCTCTCCACAGTTGGGTTTCAGTCCTCAGAGCCACCACTCAAGAGGTGTTTCCTGGTTTTATACATATATATATATTTTATATATATATATATATATATTTCCTTGTGCTTTCCAACAGGTGAACTATCTAATACTATCACTGTGCTGAAGAGATTGTGCTCTTAATGAAGTCAAACATTAAATTTAGCAGGTGCTCAGTGTGCAGTATGCAGTTTCACTGTTTTGAAAACCTTGAGCTTTCTCTTGCAGTGCTCTCCCAAAGTCTTTGAGTTCCCTCTCCACTGGAGAGATTCACTTCTGCTCCACCAGAGTGCTCTGTATCAGGTCCCTGCAGTTAAAAAGGGATTTTGAAAGATTTAGGTTGGGCTGGTCCTGACTCTCACACAGAGATGAGTTTCACTCTCAGTGAAATGTGCACATTTGGAGGCTCCACAATGCTTTAGACACTCAAATTTGCCTCCTCTTCTGATGCTTTTTATTCCATGTGAGGCTAAGCTCATGGAATTTTATTTTTTTTTTTGACTGGAGAGGGAAGGAAGAACTTCTAAGGAATTATTATGTTTTCTAAATAATTCTAAATAGGTATTAAGAAAAAATTATTATGTAAAGTGAATATTCTTCATATCTCACTTGATTTTTTTGGTTATTCACACACTTCTAAGAAAATTACCTTTGCCTCAAAAAATAAGTAAAATTCTCTGTCCTTCAATACATATTATTTATGTATTTCATGTACAGCTGCTGTTGCTGTGTAGAAAAAGCATCCTCAGATCAAGCTATTTTCCTGATCCAAAACATAAATATATATTTATTAATTCAGATTTTTTAAAAATTATTATTTATCAAGTGTAGTGTTTCTTTATATTTATGTATAAATATGTATTGACTCTTTAATGATAACTTGGTATGGCTTAATTTTTCCTTATTCCTTCTTGAGCCTGATGCCTGGGAGTTATCCCATGTGGGATTTATAAACACAAGGTTGCAGATTTACCTAGAAGAGCACACTTAATTTCTGATGAAATCAAAGGGAGGAAAAACAACAGCAAACTAACAAGAACATCAGCTTTAATCACAATAACCATTTTTATCATGAGAATTTATACGAAGGAAGGTATTTTGTGGCTGTCATGAGAGACTTCACCTATAAAGGCTCAGATGTCTGCATTCATGCAGTACATTTGCTGCACCTTCCATTGCCTGGAGCAGCTCCCTACATACAAAATTTTCCTTCTTTCTTTATTTTAAACATCCTGAAAAGCAGAATATAAAAATCCTGCGTGTTCTTTAGCATTGCTACGGGGGTTAAATTGTTAATGCTTTACTTTCACTCTAGTTTTTTATCAAACTTTCTTTTTTCTCTCCCTGGGGATAAACAAATGGACAGCTTTCCTCTCTAGTATTCCTCCTTCCATTACCATCACAGCAGAATGCATCTGAGACTATAATAATTCAGTGATGAAATACAAAATGTCGCAATGCCATCTCTCTTAAAGTGAACTGAGATTTTGTTATGCCATTTTAGGTGCACTAATAGCTCCTAAAGTCCCATGGAGTATCTTAATGTGAATTTAATGAGCTGATAGCATATAAATGACAGTACTGCGAGGGTGAAGGTGACATAACCTTTTTCCTTCTGTTTGATGTTTGTCTTTGAAAAAATACAGATCTTTTCGAAACGCGCCGCATTATTACAACGTGCTGCATCCTTCAGCGAGGAGCCTGCCATTGTTTTAGCATTTTACAGCCCTTTTCTGCACTCTTCATGGCACTAGAAGCGCAGGCACTTTTTAGTTTACCATTAAGGTAATTAAAAATCTCAACACTTTTCCTGGCAGCACAATGCCAACAGCGCTCGTGGCTGCATTGTGGAGCGTCCATCCGGTGACAACCCATCAGTTTTGTCGTGCTGGTGCCAGTAGTGGTGGCATGGAAATGGTGAAATCCCGCCTGAACCACATGGAAAACATCCATCTTTATTTCCTGGGCATCACCTTTCTACCTCCCAGCTCAGAGATCTCCTCAGCAGCACTGACTCCCAAACTCCGCCTGCCATTGCCGAAGCGTTGTCATTTACAAGGAGTTGCCTCCCCTCACCCCATTGTGCACCCAAATCCCAGCCACCCTCGGCGTGGTAATGGGCTGGAATCCCATCAGCACTGGCTTGGATCAGCATTGACCCTGCCAGGCACAGGGGAGGAGGATGGCAGAAGATAAATACCTTGATAGCCAGCAGCAGGCCTATAGAACACAACTGGCGGATTAAGGAGGCACCCAAATGTATGAGGTTATTAAAGCCTGCCCGAGTGCAGCAATGCAGCTTCTCCACTGCAATTTGAAGCACTGTCCTCAAAACCTTTCATTCAAGCTTAAGAAACGCCATCTCAGTGGGTTTTTTCACCCTCCAAGCTAAACACTTAGAGCTGTGTCAGCCAGTGATGCGATCATTTCTAGGCTAAATGTTCTGCGACTCGAAAAATTATTAACTTTCACTTCTGTCCATATTCCTTCAAAACAATATATAGTTACAGAAGTTATGAATCATGGAATATCCTCAGTTAGAAGGGACCCACAAGGATCATCAAGTTCAAGCTGTCCCTATACCAACAATCCCAGCCTGTGCATCCCTGGGAGCGGTGTCCAAAGGCTCCTGGAGCTCTGGCAGCCTCGGGGCCATGCCCATTCCCTGGGGAGCCTGGGCAGTGCCCAGCACCCTCTGGTGCACCCCAGCACTTTCCTTATATCCAACCTAACCCTCCCCTGGCACAGCTCCAGCCATTCCCTCGGATGCTGTCACTGATCACCAGAAACAAGAGGTTGGTGTCTGCCCTTCCTCTTCGCCTCCTGAGTCCTGAGGAAGATGAAGACTGGGACAGGTCCTCCCTCAGTCTCCTCCAGGTGAACAGACCAAGTGACCTCAGCTACTCGTCATACACCTTCCCCTCAAGGCCCTTCACTGTCCTCATAGCTTTTATTATTTATTTATTATTTAAACTTTATGGTGAGCCGGGCTTGTTTCTCTTAATTTTATGCTCATTTGCTGAATTTAGGTCAATCAAAGGTTTCTTGGTGTCAATTTTTTGGTTAATTTAAAAACACTTGTAGGACAGACTATGAATCATTCCACAGACAGTGTATTTTCTATCTTTTCACACAGTCCCAATGCTGTTACATGAAGTATGTAATGCCAAGTGAATTAAATTTACAAAAGTTGTTTCCTTCCCCAGTAGAAATGCTAACATTTGCTCTTCCGAGAGAGATGTACCTTGGGCTGCGTTTGACAAAGGGGAAATAAATAAATAAAAAATAAGCAGCTTACGTGTTTCAAAAAGTTGGAATTTTGGCAATGTGTGAAATTTGTTTAGAAAAACCTTTTCGTTGCCAGGTGACGAGGCAAAACATATCACATATGCTTAACAACCAGCTTGTACATATTTTGTCTTTCCAAGGTTTCTAGGGCTGGTCAGGCACAATGATGCATTACAGCTGAAGGAGCTTCCAGCAGGGACAAATGTTTGTCTCCTTCCAAAAGAATTTTCCTAATCCTTAAGAAAAACAACTCAATATTTCTCATTGCTGAATGATTGAGTAAGGATTAATTCTGCTCACAATTCACCCTATCACGAGTCGTAACCTATATTTCGTGTTTGCTGAGGGTGCAAACTGCTGGGGTTTTGGTGCATGGTGTTTGGGAGCACTTCATGGTATAGTACAAGCAGCAGCTCTGCTAACACAGATTTCTTACAACAGTCTGACATCTTATCCCTGTTCCACTGTCAAGCAACAGCACAAGCAGCATTAGAACACGAGGATGACTAAGGATCAGTGATGATAATCCATTAAAAAACGTCCCACCATGTTCAAAAGCCACTGTTGGCACAGTCTGAGCACCTTTGCATCACTGATGTTTCCATTTCATCAACATTTCCGTCCACTGATGCACACTGGAATTTCAGAGGGATGGAACAATCAGTTATGGTTTTGGAGGAACTCAGAAAGAGTCGGAAAAAAACCCAATCCGCACGCAGATTCCCGTGAAATCCAGAGGCCCATCCTTCCCATCCCAAACCTCCACTCTTGCTGTGAACATTTACACGGATCCCGTGGCCTGGAGTTGCAGTTAATGGACTTCACACATGTGAAATTAATTGTGGGGATAATTCTGAAACAATTACCTTTTCTTGGAATCCCAGTCAACAACTATTCTAATAAATCACGGTGCTGCTCAAGTTATAATGGCCATCAGTAATCAAATGCATCTGCACACTCAGCCTGTTTGCTGACTTAAACACTAAAAGGCAAAGAAGAATTTGGTGCCCAAGTTCCCACGTGCCTGACGTACAAAATGGACACAGAAGACCTGACTGCTCTCCTCCAATCACCCCGTGCTACCCACAATTATTAATTGTTTGTCATTATGCAAACTTGCATCCTGATCCCAATCTCTTTAAAATGTTCATGCCTACATACTCCAAATATTCTCTGGGGTTTGTTTTTATTTTTTCTTTTCTCTCTCTTTTGCTTTGTGTTCCAATTTTAAGTGTCACTGAAAGAAAATTTCAACATGACTCATGAGATTAAACTGTTTTATCTCTAATTACCCTTGTCAGGAGATAGCCATAAATCAGTTTTTAAAAAGCATCACAGATTCATTTGGAACAACGAGCCATCATTTCGTTATTTCACTGTTCCTTACAGGGGTTGCCCTCCTGTCCTCTGTGTACACAACTGAGCATTGGCTTTTTACGGGTAGATTGGGTACCAAAAATTATCTTCTCCCAAAATTTACAAGTCTGCCACCCCTTTTCTCTATCCTGCTGTACCTATTCCCACCTACTCTGGGGGCAAAACCAAGCACATGCAGAAAACTCAAAGCTAAGGAACATGCTGCTGGAGAGCACAACTTCTGGAATTAGATATCCACTAGGAGCCCTTGTGCCTGCAAATTCCAGTTTGCTCTCCCTGCCAGTAAACCACACATGCCAGCAAATCAATTTCCTAGAATCCTCATCAAAGGACAACAACAAAGGGCTGTAGTGATGGCCAAGTCCAGTTTATTTAATAGAGAAAAGGAGACCATACACAAACCTCTCTGCATGACTGTCCAGACGTGCCAGGTCACTACCTGTAGCCATTAATACTCACTGGCCCTCCAATGCCTTAAAAATTTAGTTTTCATTTATTTTTTGCATCTTTTCTTTTTCCTTGTGGATCATACTCCTTTGCAGTACGAGGCATCCATTTACTCAGTGTAAACTTACACTGTGAGATATGATCCCAGATGAGGTATTGCCTCAAACAGAAGATGAAAAATATTCCATGCATTTTAAACATGAATCCAAGATCATAAGTTACACTAACGTGTAATACATTTCTGCTGTTCTCTGGCAGGAGAGAAAAACAAAACTGGCAGCTATAGCAATTGTATAATGGTAATTATTGAGAGAAATAATTATACAAAAACCTGTTCAAATTATATACAGGATGGGATGACTCAAAGCGAGAAGAATTTAAAGTGATAGTTAATACCTCAGAAAACCTCATTGTGAGACAGCAGGCAGCAAAATCAGACAAATAAATGTATCTGATGAAATCCTTCTACCCTCTGAAGTTTGTAAAAAGTGGGCAAAAAGCAACTGTTTTCACTCAGTGGGGATTTCAGGGCAGGCTGGTTTACCGGGGAGGCTCCCAGCAGCATCAAGGAATTCCTGGACAAAGGAAAGAAGGAAACCCTAATGTAATTTTTTTTCTAAATGGGCTGTAATCAATTCTTGATATTCACTCAATAACTCTCAGCTGAAGGTGGGTTTAGAAAATTAAGCCAGCTCTTCAGAGGTTAGAGATGGAGTGAGATGCTGCATCGGAGCCAGGAGCCCCTGGATTCCTACGTGCACCTCTAAAGTCATTTCTGTCTGTATCCAAAGATAAAACTTCTTGTTCCAGAGGTTTCCAGCTGTGGTTCTGATGGCTCCCCTCATCCCTTCACCCCAGTGTCTACAGCACTCTGGGTGAAACTGCAGCCACTGAGCTGATCATCCTTGAAAAGACAAGGAAACCTCACCACAACTTCCCTGTTTTGCTGATCTCCTCCTGCCTTTCCCACACTGCATTCAAGATCCTTGATATTTGCTCCATTCCAGATCTTTCTTCTCAAACACCTCGCTCTACTTCAAAAACTTCTGCTTTTCATGTCTCCTCCCCTCCTTCCACCTAATTTTTAAACCTCTGTCCTCACTTCCAACAACTGGCCAAAGCCCTTCTCAAGAGAACAGGTTTTTCATTATGTCTAAGGAAAACAGACAGATCTTTAATTCATCTCTATTGGATACAAACCTTGTCCCTAATTATTCATTTTAGCCTGTTACAATAGCTTACATCTGTGTTGCTATTTCCCTTCCTTCTGTGTCACATCTAATTTGAAATTGGTCTGACTCAGTTGAGGATTATAAAGGAAAAAAATATATATTATTTAAGTTCCTCACTTTGCCCAGACCATTGACACAGGCAAAGCAGCCCATGCACCATCCTGTATTAGTAATAACTTTTCTTTGTATTGCAAGAAAGATGACAAATGCTTCAGAACACAAGTAAAAATGGCAGAAACACTTCTGCTGACAAATCAACTACACACAGTGCAACTTGCTCAAATTGTCATATCAAAATTTGCTTTTTCTGAAAAGAAAAAGCTGTTGCTTTTATTTGGCAAGGTGGTTCAAAAGTCCAGCTTAGGTCAGTTCCTTTGTGCAGAGGGAAGGGTAGTGAGTGGTTCATATCATTTACAGTTAATTCTACCATTTCTTTCAGTATTCAGATATTGTATTTATTTCTTCAGTGCACACAGTCAGATCACTGCACTCTTTCTAATTAAGTTAGTTTCCTCTATACAGTCCTTCAGTGTTATCCTAGGAACCAAAGACAGGGTCATAAAACCAAAAAGCCACCAGGGGCTCAGACACTTAGAGAGTTGCCCAAATTTAAATTGGAATGGTACTAACAGGAAGGTAAGAATGTATACAATTTCAGTTTTAGGGTTTATGTGCCCCCCAGTGTTGTTTTCTTTGATAGTTTTACCCTTGAGGCAGCTCTATAGGGTAATGAGGATAAATTACCCCTAATTTAGGGGTGCGAGCCCAAAGCACAGAGTGCAGTTGGTTCACTCGAGGTGACACATGGGGTCTGTGCCAGCCTTGGGATCTGGGAACTGATATTCCCCATCTTCCTCCAGGATCTGACCACCAGAACCAGCTGTCCTTAGTGCAGTAAGTCCTCCTTGGAAACACCATAGGGGATCCTTTTTAATGACATTGGCAAATTCAGGGGAAATGCTTGCATTTCTGCAGAGTAAAATACAAATCAAACCCCTGCACACAGGTGAGGGCAAGGTGAGAGGAAAGCAGCCCCTTTGGGAGATACACTGAGGTTTCCAGGAGCAGGAATACAATATTTAGCTTCACATAAATTTCTAAATCTTGCCAAAAAGGAAGACATTTAGATAAGATCCAGACTTGTTGGCTTTTCCTACTTCAGCCCCTGCGTAAGGAAATTGCTGAGGTTTTCAAGACCGGAAGAAAACTCAACTATTTTTATATCACTTTTATTGAAAAAAGAAAAAAAGAAATTATGTATTTTGGAAGAGGAAAGAAGACGCTCTGATTCCAAAAAGTCGAGTCATTAATTCCTATATCCCAAGGCAATATCCTAATTCCTGTATCCTCTCACATGGAGGGTTACAAGGCCACCCATGAAGCCACTGGCAGTGCTGTATTTCCCATCCCCTTTGCTGGGGTTAACACCCTCTGCAAAGCACAATCAACTTTTAAGGCACAAGATAAAATTTTAACAGTGCTCCTGATTACTGCCAACAGTGGCAGTTTCTGTGATGGCCACGAGGGCCTTAGTGAGGGCCCATAAACTCCATTTCACTTGGGTCAGAATCCATCAGGTGATAACCGCTGCTCCCTGCTACCCACCTAGACTGGCTGCAGAAAGAGATTATGGAATGGTTGGGTTGGAAGGGACATGAAAGATCATCCAGTTCCACCTCATTCCATGGGCAGGGACACCTTCCACTATCCCAAGTTGCTCCAAACCCCATCCAGCATAGCCTGGAAAACTTCCAGCCCCATTTGAACCCTAAAATCTGCAAGGGCAAGGAAGGGAGGCTGGGTTTGTCTTGATGGTCATGAAACCATTGAATGTTTTGGGTTGGAAAGAACCTTAAAGTCCATCTCATTCCACATCCTGCCATGGGCAGGGACATCTTGCACTATCCCAAGTTGTTCCAAGCCCTGTCCAACATGGCCTGGAAAACTTCCAGGGTTAGGTCATTCTCTGGGCAGCCTGTGCCAGGGCCTCAGCACCCTTACAGGGAAGAAATTCTTCCCAAAGACAAGGACGGAGCTGCAATTGCCATTGTACTGCTTATTCTTACCACATACCACAGTAGGAATGTTTGTCAGGTTATATGGCATCAGTCTTTGGTTAATTTTCAGGGCAAGGACTTTGCTGTTGAGCATATTTTTTACATCACTGTCAAATGTATACTCGGTATGTCGCTTGGATAAACTTTTCCAAAAAAAAAATCCCCACTAGAGCAGCAATGAATGGGATTTACAGCTTGAGCTTCCGAGCACCTTTACTGCACAAAAACTGTTTATTAGCACAAGTTTTCCCTTTGTATGTTGTGTTTACTTGTTTCCCAGCAGGGTCTGCTGATGTTAATGGACTCACAGCAGTGCATTCTACTTCTGTTATTACAGGTCTAATTCAGTCATTAACATTTCATTAATGGACTGGCCTCCTCGCTGTTTGCATGGCTGTCTAGATATTGATGAGCTTTCTAGTATAGAAAACTGGTATTTAAGGCAGACTCTTAAAGGTTTATTAAGATGCTCGTGAACCTTCATCGCATTCTGTCATTTATTTTAGCAGATAAAAGCCAAACCCTCAGATGAATTTGCATTGCAAAAGTTTTCAGCACCTGAATAGAAAATTAATTCCATGCGAATACCCCAAGGAGAGAGGAGGAAAAAAAAAAAAAAAACAAAAACAAAAACACAAAACACAAAGATTCCACAGTTACATCACTTGGATACAAATCCTGGGTTCCTGCCTCAAAACCAGCGTGGCTCAGCGCTGTGCTCTACCTTGGAGGGAATTGCATTTCCGTGGGACACAAATCGATCCCTTGTTCCAAGGGGGTTCTGCAGCTCCACCAGCTCCCAATTTCAGACCCTGAGCTGGAGCTTCTAAACCTTCCCACCCCCCCCCCCCCCCCCGCCCCAATCCATCAGGAACAGCCTTACTAGTCCAGTGGAATTAATCAAACTGAGAGGCTGCTCAGAATAACGAGGCAGTGGCTTTGGGGACCTTTGACATGATCACCAAAGAGGAAGATTTATCACCATTTTTAGACTTCAGTAACTTTCTGGCTTTATCAGCAGTGTATTGGAATCCAAAAACAATCTTGATAAGACCTGTGTCCCAGTGGAAGGTAAATATCCTGAGGAAATTGCTCAAAGGAGTTATGAGGTGCTTCCTTTCACATTTCTGCTTTTTCCCTGCTAAAATGTGTGTTTTCAGGCACCCCAGAGAATTAAAATACACTGCATCGTATCATATGAGTGTCTAATGCAAGTACTTGGTGAAAATTACTAATTTGATGTCATAATTATGCTTGTAATATAAAATTATTAAGCACTGTCATATTGCACAGTAAATGGAGCTTATATTGGTGTAATAAAATGTATTTCAATTCCATTACAATAACTTTATCATAGTCTTTAATGGTACCCAGAGTTAACAAAAATAAGATGCAGCCAGGAAAAACACCCTTGAAGAGTACCCTATACTGCAATATTAGGTCACAACAGATATAATTTGTGAGCTTCTTTATGTGCCAGTTTACATTTATGAACACCTGCAACTTATGTTTTCCTGACAAAATGAGATGCTAAAAAGTCGAGGTAGGATTAGAGGCCAGTAAACAAAATCCCCAGTGTAATTTCCCTTAATAAATTCTGCATTATCCATGCCTTTGACTTCAGCTTTATAAATGGAGCTATAAATATTATTGATCCCAAATTCATATTTTTTTAAGGATCTTCCTGGCTCAGTCAGGCAGGTCTATGCCAGGATGACACGAAAATAGATCTCTTATTATGAAATCTGAAGGTTATTATCTTGATAAATGTAGCAATGTTTGAGCAATCTGAGGGTGGGGGGCAACAAGGAAGGAGGGACACTCTTTTAATTATTAATATGTTCAAGTGTTTTTCTCCTCAGTAGAACTGTCCCAGCACAGAATGTATGAGCTACTTATTTAATGAAGAAAAAGAAAAATAAAAAAAGGGAAAATAAAAAGGAAAACAAAAGAGGAAAAAAAATGAATAATTATTACAAAAGATGCCAAATCCTCATCTCAACATTTTTCTTTTGTCTGTCAGGGTAAATAAAATGAAGAAACAAACCACAACTGGAGGGGGGGAAAAAAACCCAGTCAGCTAAAATGTCATGACTTGCTTCTCTGCAGGTGTCAACTTGACTTCACTGAAATGGCTCAAAACTTTGATTTTCTCATCAGGAAAAAATGTTTATTCCCCCTACCAGACCTAACAGATAAGAACACACTGTGTGTAACACTGCATATTTTGATCCTGTGTCTAACTGTTCTTGAGACACATGCTAAAAATATTTTGTGTGCTTTGCCTCAAATTGTTGTCATGAATTATTGAATTGAGCTGTTACTTTTTCATTAAACTGGCAGCCTTAATAATTTAAACACTGGTCTTTAAGAGACTTACTGTATACTGATGATCTTCATGGGAGGAAAGAGAACCTCCCAATTATTTTATATCTGTCTTTTTTTATATGGTTTTAATGTGTTGCATGACTTACCAGGCATTACTAGATGCCTGTATTATTTTAGCACACCAGACTACTTTTCTCTCCATTTGATTTGTCATTGAGAATTTAGCTCAGATTCTCCTGTAGCCAGGTTTTCCCAGTCCTGGGAAACTCAGAGCTTCTGAATGTTCAGGTGCAGCTCATGGGTACAGCTTCAGTTCACCCCAGAAAATGAGGCAGGAAATAACCTTCAATGTTTTGTGGCCCTACTCCATTGGATGGCAACCTTCTTGCACCTGAGCAATACCTGCTGCTCCAAAGGAACACCAAAATGTAAGGGAAGTGTGAAAAACTTTTGAAGTTATAGCCTGATTAAATAAAAACCCCAACTTGCTTCTCAGCTAATATGAATTTGTTAAAAAGTGTACGTTCTGTAGAGCGACAATCAGTCTAAAATGAAGGTTTGGGAAAATTTGTTTGTGAATCTTTGCACAGGTGGCTTTACCAAGTCCCTTAATCTTTCGAACCTCCTTCAATTACACTGCAAAACATCAAGGCAAGAAGTGTTTTAAAGTACCCAGAACAAACTCTCAACTCTCACAACCTTCCTGTGGTAGAACTAGAGGTGATAAAAATCAGAAATCCTGGGAGTCAGCTGATGTCTCTGATCCATGGTGATGTGTCACTTAAGTAACACCAAGGCTCATCTTGCACAGCACAACAGCAACAAAGATTACAAATATTAACTTCCAACACCACATAAAGTATGAATAATCTCCATCACTACAAATCTCTAAAATGCATCGTATTTCTTTCCCACATATGTCCTTGTAGCCTCATAAAACAAACTGTTTCATTATATGGGCTTGTGTACATACATCACAAAACGTTAGCTACCGCTAAAAGTAAGAAAATAGATTTTGACATTGGAGAACTCTTTTCCTGCTCTCCTGTGCCTCTGGATCTAAAGGCAGAGCTACTCAGCTGTTTAATCTGGCCTGAGTCCAGGACTGCATTTCGTGGTGAGATGCCAAGAGCAGCAATGCCACATGGAACAGGAGTTATCTTCTGCAAACTCACGGTGATCACGGGGCAATTTGTATTTGAACTGATAGAAAGAACAATCTCGTGCTGTTTTCTTGTCTGCTCAGGACTGATTTTCGTTTGGGCAACTAAATTTTGTCTTATTAATCAGGAGATGTATGAGATGCTGTAATCACTTCATTGCACAGCATTTGCCAAGCCTTCCATGCCATGCCCATCCTGGCCCTGCCCTCCCTGAGCATGTCTGCAGCCCTGAGCTACAGCAGAGCACACAGATTGCAGAGGACAGACATTAAATGTGGTTTTAAGTCATACAGACAAACTGTTAAGTGTTAAAACCTAGATGTACAGGAAAAAGAAACACTTTTTGTCCATTTTTTCATTTTACCATTGGTCAAAACTGTCGAGGTGGGGAAGCCTGTTTGCTTTCTGTGCTTCAACTTAAAGTAACTGTATGTGATGTCCTTTTAATTGATCCCCAGTCCAATCTGCTATCACTGTTCAGTTTATTGGCTTCCAAAAGTTTAGATGATACAAAATGTGTACATTTAAAGTGGTAAAATTAAGGGCTTTTCTTTGTTGTGTATGAAAAACTACTTACCCTCTAACTTCTCCTCAACACTTGAAGAAGAGTAAAGAGTCCAAGAGAGGAATAATTTTCATTGAAGCATAGAACTCAATCAACATTCAGGTACCATAAGAAGAAAGAGAACAGAAGCTAGGAAATAATGTTTATGTTCATTGCTATCATCTGATAGCTCAAAAAAAAAAATATCCAACCCAAACCAAACCACATGGATGCAAATAACCAACAAACAATTGAAGAGTCATGTAAGGAAATTTTATCTCACCTGCAGCATCTCTCCTCTTTTCCTCCTGAAGCTGATCCCATTTCAATATGATTTTGAATTTGCTAGAAATAGTCAATTTGTTTATTATAGGCAATATAATCTCTTCCTGATACAGAGACATTGAAGCACCTCCTGGTGCTTTAGGGACAACCTATGAGCAAACACTTCTTTATTCTGTGACGTCCCCCAGGTAAAAATGGGCTTTAAAACCCATTTCCTGGCACTGGAGGGTTTAAATAGCTGTCAGGATGGGGCACACCTGTCACACCAGGCGACCTGGGGTAATTTTGATGTGTCTCAACATGCCTTGTCAGGGGCAGCTAGGGGAGGGGTGCACATGTGCCATGTGCAGGAGGCAACCAGGAGGGGATGGAGAAAGCCCTTCCTCTGAGAAGGCTTTGCCATTCATGTCTCCCATGGGACAAGCAGCCAGCAGGAGAACACCAAGGACATTGTATGTTCTGGACAGCTTCTCCAATTGGACAGAAAAACTTCTCCAGTGATGGATTGCAGTGCAAGCTTGGGCCAGGCTGATGCTCTCCTGCCAGCAGGGCAGACTTTGGGAGGGGCTGGGGGTATAGAAGTAACTGTGACACAAGATATGGGGATTTTGGGGTCTTCTGGTTTTGCTTTGGCTCTAGTTAGAGGGGCTTTTGGGTCTTGTCCTTTCTGTACTGCCACTCCTTGCTCACCCTCTGGCCGGGCACTGGGCTGGACACCTCAGCCCTCAGAGCCCTGTGTGCAGCCCATGTCCTGCCCTGCTCCTCTCCTGTTCTCCCTCCCTGTATTCCTTCCTCCTCCTTTGTCTTCTCTACCCTTCCTCAGCAGTAGGACAACTCCCTTTTCCATCCCAATGCGATGTTGTCTTGTTTGACTTAATTTCATCCTAGATTATTTTTTATAAAACAGCTCCTGGCAGCACTCCTTACCCAAAAACGATCCTTCCACAACACAAAATGAGGAGTTTAAGCAGTAATAACCAACATACAAGGAGGCTTCACAAGCAGCAGATGCAGCAGTGATTGACAGACTGGTCTCTTGCAGCAAGGTCTAGGTGTAAAATAATAAGTTTCGTGATGATGTGTGTTTCCACATTCCACATATCTTCCAGCTCTCACACCCAGGGAAATCATTTTCATCTGCGCAAAGACGACACAAACATAAGTGTCCTGGCTTGGTATCATCCTGTGAAGCTTTAGATGAGAGGGAAACATTGGAAAGATGTAAGGCTGTAGAAGAGGAGACTCGTTAGGGAAATTTACAGCAGCACATCAGAATTGTCCACTCCTGTTGTCACAAAAATTCTTGCAGTAAGAAAGAAACAGAGAAAAACTAAAGAGATGTCTTAGCATTTGGTGGGTAATTGTATACAACCTTCTAGGTTGTATACAACCTTCTAAAACAAAAAATCAACTGAAATGGAAAGGACGTCTTGATTGGTTCAGAGTATGTTAAAGGTGTTGAATGTTTTTCCCAGTGAAACAGTTGAAACTTGGAGAGATGTGTGAGAGGAGACAGAAGAAGACACTGGAAATGTAAAATGAGCATCAAGCAGACAACCTTCCAGTCTGCACCATCACCTTCCATGAGTTCCACCAGTGCTGGCTCTGAGCCTGGACTGTTCACTTTTGAAAAGCTTGTCTTTATTGTTTTAATGAAAATTCACCATGGTTCTAATGGAAAAAAAAAAAAAAACCCTTAAACAGACCTTTAACAAGAAATATAGGAGGAGGGAGGACTCATTAAGTGTGAAGTTTGACAAGTATTAGTGAAACAAAAGACCCCAGCACACAAGTTTAAATACCAGATAACTCTGTCACCCTCTCTTTGCCAGGAGGAGTTAAAATTCAGGCCTCCTGTCTGGAAAAAGTATTACAGGAACATATTTTGAACTTTGCACAGTTCATTTTTTGTTACGAATTAGATCCATCATGAGATTTATTGAGATGCCTCATGTTTAATAAAATACTCATAACGGTTTGTGATATTTCACAGGATAAATAACAGGATTGTTAACTGTGTTTGTATAGCAGGTCTCAGGATAATAAATGGTTCATTCAATAATGAACTGACAACAAGTTATTCAGGTTATAAAAATATGGGAGATAAGAGTCAAAATAACAAAACTCAAAGGATCAGACATTCAGACAACACTGGAGTCCAAAACCAGGTTGCCCCTTCATTTAAATTCTGAAACCATTTGAAATAGAAGGGTGGAAATTTCCACATAAAGCATTTTCCAAGCCAAATCCACAACAGGAAAGTGGAGACAACTGTTCTTTTTTTTTTTTTTTTCCAACACAGCCCAAGACATCTCAATCTTCCCATGTTAGTCAAATCTAATAAAAGATTAATATCCTTTTAGAATAAAATAATATAAAAGTATCTGAAGATAAACACATAAAAAATTATTCATCCTGTCTCTGCCTCTCAAGAACACATGAGCAGAGAAAGTTCAATACATTTTTAAAAAATACATTCTTTAGAAAATATGAACAAGTGAAGACTCTCTGAGTATATTTGACTTCTAAATAGATTGCTTTCTTTTTTGGAATTGCTGAGAAGGCAGACACTCAGTGAGGTCAATGAGACTTACTGATTGCACAGTGTTACGGAAAATTAGGCTACTTATTTGGGAACTAAATATGGATGTTAAGAGCATTCAGTGGAGTCACACTTTTGAGCATTTTGGAGCTGGCCTACATTTTTAAAGAAAACTTTGAGACTTTGAGCAATAACTTTTTGGAAGAACCAGATATTTATGATGTCCTTCGTAGCAATTAAAGGCAATTCATAGAACTGAAAAGATGATTTGGGCAGGGGGGAGAGGGAGGTGGCTTCAATTCCTCTAAGGAGGCATCAATTTGCAATCAACTCAACTTAATTAGGGTGCTCCCAATTCTTATTAGTTTTGACTCTGAGATATTTAAAGTATGAGGAAAGGGTTCTCAGGATGGTACTTGATTCCCACCTGTATGTCAGGATAAAAAATGATGGAGAAGAGACAACTTAAAGAGGAGACACAAAGGAAATGGCAGAAAAAAACCACTTTTTGTTATTAGTGTGATTATTCAAATCCAAACACTCTCCAAAAGTCATTCCCATCTATTTTTTCCAAGCCAGTTTATCTCCAAAATTTGTCCATCAAGTGTCAGCAAGAAGCTGAGATGTTCATCATGTTTTTTTCATTCTTTGATATTCACAACAATAAAATGAACAAATAATAATAAAAATTTCCTTCCCCCCCCCAAAAAAAAAAAAAAAGAAAAAGAAAAATGAATGTTTGAAATGGCCATTTCAAACTAGAACAACTGCTATTGCTATCAATTTAAGTAATCACTTTCCCAGCTGACAGATGCAAAGCTCTCCCTTCAGATAATGACTTTTCCAGCTGAAGAGAGTCAGGGAACAGGAAGTGTATGTGGGGATAAGTGTTTGGGAATTAGAGGACAGCCGAAGTTTGTGGCTACCTGTATTATCTGCAGGAGGTTATTTTACTTCTACTGGCACATTTTTATCTGAAATCAGCATAAATTAATCTTTAAAAATATGTTCTGTGCAGCAGGATACTTTTTTTACAGTACTAGGCAATTTTAAAAGTTTTTTTTTGTTGTTCTTTTCTGCTTGAGATTAAACACATTCCATAAGGCAGGGGCTGCAGTTTTCACCAGAGCTGTCACTGGGCAAGGAGAAAATGGTACATGGTGTTTGTTTCTGTCTGCACTCCAGCCAAACCTGTTCCCTGATTTCCAGCAGGGTTGGAAATGCAAATGCCTGCTGGCTAAAATAAATAAGAATCTTTTTTTGAGACATGTCCCAAGTCAAGAACTGGCAAACTGAGCTGTATTCATACCCTTCACTGTCCTGTGGAGCATTAAGGAAGTTACTCCCTGTTTGCAAAAGGAGAACCTCAAGACTTATCCAACACTTGGGGCATTTTTGAAAGCCCTAAATCATCAGTGCTGTCAGAAGTGGCTCAAAAGATGCAAATAATCAGCCAGGTCCTAAATGATAGCTGGTCTCTCAGAGACCATGTAGAGTTACCTGTCCAAAATAGGAGGGTCTTACTCACCTGGCCATGCCAGAGAGGACACACCAGGTCCAAGTCCATGTGAGAGAAGAATGTGTTTAATTCTCTGTGCAGCAGGAAAGGAGAGGCCACATTAAACCTCTCCCTGGAGCTGTCAGGAGAAAACCACTGAAAATCTGATGGCAGTTTCATGACCCAGCTTTTTCCTGTAGACCAACATGTCAGACACCACCAAGTTGCCCTAAAATAGCAGAACCCCCATTGTACATTAAAATAACTCTGCTGGGCTGATCATCATAAAAAGTTATAACCCAACATCAAATTTTAGCTTTTACCAGGAAAGGGAAGGCTGAGGAACTTTGGCTGCAAGTCTGTAAAAGGATCACCATAAGCCAGCACATATGACTGTCAACTGATATGAAATGAAACATTCCTATTCATGATGACAGACTGAAATTTTTATTGGATTTGACCAAATCAGAAGCAAATACTGTTGGGGTTTTAATCCTGTGTTCCCTATTCTGCTATATTAATATTGTAAAATAATAAAAAAAAAACAACAACAACAAAAAAAAACACACAACCAAAAAGCAAACAAAAAGCCCCACCAATTTTATAAAGAAATAAAAGAATAAAATTATTGAGCATCTGTATTAGTCTTCATGTGAATTATACCCCAGGACTACAAGAGCAGTTATCAGTTTTTCAATTTAACTCTTGCCTTATTATGTCTGTTTCTATTTCTTATCTCCCGATAAAATTTGCTTTTTCAAGTTAAACTTCCCACAGTCATAATAATAAATGGAACATGAGGCTTGAACTCGGTGTCTCTGTTTCTTCTCTTCTGCTTTCACTGGAGGTATCAAGCAGGGTACATGAGAAAAGTAACACAACACAGAGCATGGGATGGAAATGAACTATTAAAGCCTTGATAAGAACTAGAGAGAGAGACTCTGGAATATGTGTGGAGTGAAATGTGATCTCTTGAAAGAGTATATGTGAAGAAAAAGGCAGCGTGCAAAAGTAGCAGCATTACATGTTCATACTCCATGCTCCTTTCTTGTGAGACTCTGCCACATCTCACACAAAAGTTTTCCTTCTATTTGCATATCTTTAAAATAGTTTGGGGTTTTTTTAAGAAAAATAGGGTCTTTTATTAATAAAAGCAAGGAGAAAGGAGAAGTGATGGTGGCAAAATACGGAGTTTTAAATATGAAAAGAGGAATGCAAAATGGAAAAGGAGGTGGAGGTGCTCCCTGGAGTTGCTCAAGGAATGACTGGACATGGCACTCAGTGCTCTGGTGGAGATCTGTCACAGCTTGGACTTGAAGATCTTGAAGGTCTTTCCCAACCTTAATGATTCTGTGATTCTGCAAGAGAGCAACCCCAGATTTCCACAGAATCTTCCAAACATGAAAAGTCTATTTCCTCATTAAACAAAATTCCTTCTTGAAGCGTGAGGGAGGTCTCACAGCACACACTGATGACAGCAAAGCAAGCAATCCAAAGCAAGGCAAAGCAATCCAAAGCTCCACATATTGTTTTATTTACTTTTTTAAAAATTAAACTCCATTGCAAAGCTGCTTTGGCCTCACACCCATGGCATCACACTCTATTACTTCCCTTTGAAACGCATCTAGTAAACTTTAAAAGCCTCTCCCTCCAAAAGCAGGGGCCATACAAATACTTAAGGGGTTAATAAACTCTTCCAGTATACCAAAAATCACAAGTTTTATACCTCAAGCTTGAACAGTCGGAGCTCCTAGGAGAGGAGTAATAGCACTGTAGTAATGTTAAGGTTTGATTTAGGTTTCTCCATGGGCAGGATGAAGTGTGTCTTACTCCTCAGGTGTGAGACTTGGCCACTCTGCCTTTTGCAATATATTATCCCAACACTGTCAGAAAACGCTCGGCAGCGCCAGTTCTTACTAAACTGGGTGTGTTATAAATCCAGGGGAAGGAGGGGATTTCTTATGCCAACAATGCTTCTCAACCTTTACCTTATTACCACGCTTCTTGGCTGCCCCGAGATAAAAATCTTTGAAACTCCTTTCTTTCTTTCTTTCTTTCTTCCTTTATTTTTTGTTTTTTACTGCTTGTGTGTGAAATCTCAGATAACGGAGCCAAACACAGGGAAAGTTCAGGGCGGTTTTACGACTCTGTTTTATCAAAAAATCTTGATCTCCAAAGCCTGAACGCTCAAACCCGTGGCGGTGGGATGAGGTCAGTGGAACCACACCCATTCCCTCGACAGACCTTCCTTCTCCTTCAGTGGACAATTTTATGTGGGCTCCAGAAATATGCCCTGAATGAGGAGAAGCACTTGCCCCTGGATTGAGAGCAGCGCCAAGTAAATCAGGAATTCTCTACGTGGCAGATTTCGGCTCCGTGTGTGCTTGAGACACATTATCTGCGAGTTCTGGAGGTGAAGTCCCTCTTTAATGAAATTCAGCTGAGCAGGGATAGCCTAGAAACACCAGCAGGAACGCCGAGGGAGAATGACAAGACAGGTTTGGCACAGAGGGCTGCATGAAACAAAATAACCACAGCGAAGATTTCCAGAGGAGAAAAACAAAAAAAAAAAAAATGCGGATTGTCTTGTAAGAGGGAAAGTGTGTGACACGAGGAACGGGGAGGAATGGCAAACACATGTCAAGCAGCACATTTTATTTACCTTTCATTAGCATGTCTTCCTAGGAGAAGGTTAAATACTCCAGGAGAGGGATGGGATTTTTCTTGTGTTAACTAATCCAGACAAAAGTGAACGGAGATTTGCTTTCTTCAGCATTCATTGATATTAATTGCTTTATTGAACTAGCTGTGGGAACATGGATTTCCCAATGCCAGCATAAAGGATCATTATTTATAAGCTAACTGATCCCACAAATTCTACACTTAGCTCAACATTTCCTTTGGAAACGCTGTAAGAATCTTTAAAAAAATCATTATATTTCATACTTTATGCTAAGGCACACCAGCTAAAAAATACGGGTTTTCCAGGAGAAGAAAAACAACTTTTTAAGGCTCACAGAACAGATTCCAAATCAGCTCTGAAATGCTGCATATCATTACATTTTCCCTCGCTTTAGTTTTCGCTCTCTCCCTTTTCCCCTGACTTACAGGTGTCCTTAGTTACAGCCATCAGCAAAAACAAAACACACATGCAGGCTATAAATCCATATTTGTGTACTAATTCATAAGAGTAAAATATCTTCAGTTGCCCTTTCCAATTTCCTTTCCCTGTTCAATTCATAATTGTGCTGCAATATATTGGGCTTAAGCTTTCAGGAACTTCACTTTGTCCCAAAAGGTTGATTAGACGGAGACCTGAAAATGTGGATTCTGGCTTCAAGGGGAGCTTTTTGGCAGCAGAGAATCAAAAGCACAGTAAAAGCAACTAAATAAACACTGAAACATTTTCAAAGCACTAAGTTGTCTCTGTAACCCTTTGGAGATAGGTATGGATGGCTCAGTCCACCAGAGCTCATGCAAAAAATATACCAAGAAGTTGATAAATTTGAAAGAGGAGCCAAGAATGAATGTTAAGTTATTTTGTTCCAATATATCCTAACAATGCTTTCAGCAGTGCTGCAGTTAAGCTCAACTTTGCAGTTCAAAGACCAATTTTGGGGCTTTATGTGCTGGTTTAAATCATAGCTGAGCTAAACATGGTATGCAAATTGCAGAGTGATAAATGTTTGTTTTACTTATAGTCCTTCCTCTTTATATCACAGTCAGAATCCTTCACCAAAGCCCCCAAAAGCAATCATTTTTGGCATAGTTTAGATGCCAGATTTGCAAGTTACAAAGGAAGAACGAGGATATACTTTACAGTTACAATCGTTCTTTCTCTGTCAGAGAGAAAGAAAAAGCACTTTAAATGGCTTGAAAAGAAGCAAAGAGTTCTTGGAGAAGACACACTTGACTAGAAAAATCATATTATTGCACAGAATTAGGTCAAAGCAGATCCAAAAATGAGGAAATTTTTTGCCTGGGACGAGCAAAATTTCAGGATACCGAACTTACATTTGAGGATCCCTGGCCAGGTGAGACACTTCTAGGCTTGCCTTATTAATGCAAAAAGGATTATTAAAACC
Organism: Phylloscopus collybita; assembly: GCA_027886175.1. Taxonomy (NCBI): domain Eukaryota; kingdom Metazoa; phylum Chordata; class Aves; order Passeriformes; family Phylloscopidae; genus Phylloscopus; species Phylloscopus collybita. The sequence goes on along the minus strand of JAJNNQ010000031.1, from coordinate 3,109,606 downwards.
AGATATTTTATACAGATATTATTGACAATCTGTGTAGAAAAAGACCCTCATGATTATGTTCATAACCAAAGCCTGGACATGATAAACCTTGGCTAAAAGAGGTTGGCTCCAAAGCTCTTCAGCAGAATAAAGTGACCAAAAAGTGAAGACAAACATTTCCATTCTTAACCAAAGTGTCTATTGAGTTTCTAGTTAAGGAACCAGTTCTGAAGATGGAAATTTCTGAACTTTTCAGTTTTCAGTACCTTCAGAAGGAAGGACTTGTCCACATAGGACAACTAGGACTTGATATGTGACATGTTGATGACCAGAACTTGAGAGAGGGAAAAAAAAAAAAAAAAAAAAGAGCTTGGAGGGCTTTTAGACAGAAGAGGATCCTGTAGGCACAAAGCAAAGCACCAAAATACGAAACTAAATCTCAAATTTTCTTATCAAGACATTTCATGTTAGACTATTACCACAAAGGAAAGGAAGCACTTAGGATTCTCCTCTGTGTCATTTCCAAGACAGCATTTTTTAGCTCTTTCCTGTGTTCCCATTGCTGTTCCCTTTGCAGAACATTTCAAGGTTTCGGAATCCATTAAATTGAAGATTTAATTGAGGTGTGCGTTGCCAATACATGGCTTATTTTGGTATTATTTGTGTGTACATGTGAAAGGGTGCACATAACACACTGAAAACTTGGAAAGGCACCCAAGGTGGAACTGGTCACACTTTGTGTTCGGCTGAAGTGTTCAAAGGAAAACCTAAAAAAAAAAAAATTAAAAAAAAAAAATCTTTACATCTTTTACTCGAATTGGGCTGGCATGGAAAATCGTGTTCATATTGTACTCATTTGTGGTCTGCTTCTCAGGAATTTTAACAGATGACAATTCAAAGATAAATTTGCTTTAAAAATAAATGATGAAAAATAACTGGCTTCCCGGCTCTTATTTCATAATCTCAAAAGTATGTTCAGATTTATATAATTAAAGTAGAAAATAGAAGTCTAAAAATGAAACCCGGTTTCGCAGTAGAGCAGCCGGCATTAATGGGATTCTTCTTCCAATTTGTTCCCTGCTGTAGCACCAAACTCCACCACAAGTGGGGGAAACGTGCAATTCTGACCTGCTCAGGTTGTGATTGATGCCAAGGCCCACTAAAACACAATGCTCATAACTGGGCATGTGCTTTACTGAGCTAAAGCTCAAAGTTAGGACACTTAGGAGCAATTTTTTTTTCTTTCCACCTATTTATGAATTACGGCTTTTAGCACTCATTCCCTTCCATAATTGAAATTTTAAAAAATGAGACTAATTTTCTTTCCTTACAAAGCAGTAATTGGGAAGCTGACAGTGTTACTCTGTAATCCAAAAAATAGTAAAAAAAAAAAAGAAAAGGGCCAAAACAGCTCAAATATGATCCTGAGAGAGGTGTAGAGCCTCAGGTCTGGCTGTAACCTTAAAATCAGCTGTATCCCTGTCTCTGGAGGTAGCAAATTGCCTTGCTGGATGTGGAACTGAGCATAATCCAGCTCTGGAGTTCCCCAGCACAGGAGGGACATGGAGCTGGAATATCCAGAGGAGACAGCAGGATGAACAGAGGGATGGAGCAGCTCTGCTGTGAGGAAAGGCTGGGAGAGCTGGGATTGTTCAGCCTGGGAAAGAGAAGCTTTGGACATCATCGTGGTCTTCCAGGACCTGAAGGGAGCCTGCAGGAAAGGTGGGGAGAGACAATTTACAAGAAGGTGGAGGGTTAGGAAAGGGGGAATGGTTTCAAATGGACAAAGAGTAGGTTTAGACTGGAATTCAAGACTAAATTCTACCCTATGAAGGTGATGAGGCCTTAGAGCAGGGTGCACAGGGAAGCTGTGGCTGCTCCTGGATATCTGGAAGTCTCCAAGGTGAAGCTGGATCAACCTGGGATAGTGGAAGGTGTCCCTGCCTTAGTATGACATGAGTTTTAAGGTCTCTTCCAACCAAAATCATTTCATGCTTCTGTGTTAATAGCTACAAGATTCAGGGGTGTCCCAAGGAATTTTAAAGATTCCAAATAAATGAGAAATAGCAAATAAAACAAGAGATCAGTTTGCAGAACCAATAGATCTGTGGCTAAGTAAGGTGGTGCTGTTTGTTATTCCTCTGAGTAATGTTACTATGATGAAACTCTCACCTGAAAGGGGAAAAAAAAGCACAGTTTAAACAGGGAACCACTGAAAGAAAAACCACAGTCAAAGTTCACCCTGGATAGGCCTCAACTCTAAAGTTATTCATTCAGCCTCTGCACTTTCATCAACTCTGTGGTGTTTGAGTGAAACATAAATTTGATATGGATATGGAAAATCAATGGCTTGTGTTAATAGAGATGTGGAAGCAAACAACAATTTTGTGACCTAAAACCAGCAGAAATAAAGCTGCTTATGCTTCTCTACCAATTTAGATTTTCAGGCTTCCAAATCAATTCAACTAAAATTTCAGTGACATTCTCATCCTTGGGATTGTCTCTTTCTCCTTTTCTGTAGGACCTGTATTAACCCTGGGTGCTGACCATCCCTTTCTGCATATCCTCACAGCCTTTTTCAGATTTACCCTCAGAGTACTGCATCTCTACCTCTTTATTTTCCATTGTTGCTTCAGGAATGCCACCTCTCAGGTGACATCCATCCCCTCCCTGCCATTCCTGCCCTCATCCATACTTACATCACTTCTGGTCCAAGGCTGTTTTTTTTCCCCCATTTTTCCATATTGGTGACTTCCATGGTGGCAGAAAGAAATCAGCTTCCCTGAGAGATGAACATGTATTCATTTATTGGCACATATCTTAAAATAATTGAGACCAGTTAAAATGAATAGAAATCTTGATACATGACATGAATACAACGTGATTGACTGGATGGTCTACAAATCTAAGTGGCCACTCATTCCTTGTCATGTTCAATAGTGCATTTAGTTTTTTTACCAAATTATTTGAGTCAGGTTCCCTGTCTTCATGTGTGTTTTTGGAGGTTTTACTGCAATAGGATTCTGACATAAATTATAGTCTTGGGATCGCCAGCAATTTTGTTAATAAAAACAACAATAATAAAGCAAAACAATTCCTTGTGGTAGGCTAATCTTTTAAGCTGTAAAAGCCTGGATTGATTTCCGAGGGCTATCTCATCTCTTGTGGATGAGAAGGATTGGACAGATTTCTGGACGCCAAAAGTAAAAACTGAAATTGAAAACTCCTCATCCACTCTCCGAGCAGAGTGGAATTCCAGTACAGGGAATCACCAGATGGTGTGGGTTAAAAAGGGGCCTAAAAGATCATCTATTCCCTCTACAATCAACAGGGAGATCTTCTACTATCCCAGGATGCTCCAAGCCCTGTCCAGCCTGGCCTTGGACACTGCCAGGGATCCAGGGGCAGCCACAGCTTCTTCTGGGTGATTTGTGCCCTCAAAGGGAGGAATTCCTTCCCAATATCCCATTCATCCCTCTCAGTTTTTCCTCAGCTGAGGTGTTTCAGCCCTCTAACCATCTCCTTGCAACCCTCTCCGCCAGATCCATGTCTTTCTTGTGCTGAGGACCCCAAGGCTGGACACAGCAGAACATTAAATTTTAGTATTAAAATTCAAAATGCCATGTCAAATTGGAGAAAAGACTTAAAATTCTCGTTTAATTAAAGAAAGGAAAACACACCTTTTATGGTTAGTTAGGAATTACCAGGGTGTTAATGCAGAACTGGGGATGTTCTGTTAAGGCAACAGCACTGAAGGACAGTTTCAAATATCAGAATCCTAAATGTTATGATACTGTAGAAAAAGGATGCAAAACACCTCAGGAAGCCTATGGATACAACTGGAAAAAATATGGAATATCCTTCTGCATTCCTTAGTCTTGATAGCACGGGATCCAACCGTAGTGTCATAAACAGTTTTTAAATAACCAGGTCAAAAAAGACATGGAGAGACAGACTAAAATAGAAGATTTGGAATGATAAATATCTGGAGAATCAGAATTTCAAGGGAAAAAATAAAAGGAAGGGAATTAGAATTGTTTGCTCTATAAAAGAAGAGTCTGGGGTAAAATACAAAAGGAGTAAATTGCAAACCAAAAAAAAAAAAACAAACCAACCCAAAAACCCCTCTGGCTATTTTCTTTGGTGAAATTTCAGGGAAAAATAAAAAAGTAAGTATTTGGTTATATGTAAAAGATCCCTCATAAATGAGAAACATTTTGTGCAATTTCATTAGGATTTACACCCTTTAAAGTGAGATAGACTTAAAATCTATTTTTAACCAAAGAATCTTATTAAAGTAAGAAGATTGCCTGGTTTACTACTTGTAGTTGTTTCAAGCAGTGGTGGCTGATGATGCTCTTTATAAACAATAGGGAATAAATTTAAACAAGCTAAAAGATGTTTAATGTAAAAAAACTGCAGCCTGAGAAAAAATATGTTGTTGTGGATTGCATATTTTACATGCAATTTATGCTGCAGTTTCTCTTCATTAACCACATCTCGCAGATTTTTCAAAGCACCAGCATGAATATTATTAACATGTGTTAAAAATGTGTTTAAAATAATGTATAAAGCTCTGTGTTTAAAGCAAAACTTTAGGTATAATGAACAAGGGTGTCTGTGTTGTATATATTGGTTTGTGTGCGTGTGTGATATACAACCCAGGATTTGTGTGCACAAATGCACATATATATTGCTCGTGTTTTAATTAAACTGAACTAGACCTTAACAAGAACATCTAATTCATAATTCTCTCATTCTCTTCCAGAGATTCTTATTAGTTAAAGCAGTTATAATCCATTCTGGAGTATGACATATAGAAATTACCAGCATCTCCTTTTCCTCTATTCCTTTCCTTACCGTTCCTTTCCTTTTACTAGAGGAATCTCAGGGAATAACTTGTAGCTTTCAGTTTTAATCTGCACTACGTGCCTTTTGTATCCTTCTTCCAAAATTGCTTTTGGTAGGCTGGTATTGATAGAAATCATCAGTAGTGGCAGACATAGGTCCTAAAAAATGACAAAACCTCAGAATCTGAAGTCTGAGCAACCAACAATACCTTTCATTTCTGGTCTTCACTTCATGCTTAACGCTGAGGCTGTCAGGGGTGAAGCCTCAGAAGGATTTTGGTTTAAGCAATCCTGGCTGATTCTTCAAGCCAAGAATATGTCCTGCTGCCTGGACAATGCTGAATAGAGGAGAGCATTGCCAGTGGATTCATGCTGTGCCAGAGTGACTGGAGTCAACATAGGTTTGAGGAAATCAGAAGTATTCCTTGGCCCTATGAACATTATTATAAATTGGAATTTAATTCAGCGGGTTTATGCCTCAAGGCGATCAGGTAATTCACCCAAACAGGAGGGTTTGTTAGTGCCCACTGGGACATGGGGCACGATTTAGAGATGTGGCAAGACTTTTTGCCCCAAGATTTCCATGCCACACCTTGTGGTTGCCTCCTGCCTGTTGCACTGCACTTGTGCTTGCTCCCTCAGCATGTATGGAGAAGACTTGATCTGAGCCTCCCAAGCTTACATTTCACTGCCAAAGCAGAGGTATAACCAAAGCTCCCACCAAATCACAAGCACAGCAGATACATTTATCTCCCCCCACCTTGTTCAAGAACCTCGGGTATCTTTGCTTCTGGTAAATGTTATTTCCATAGTTGTGCATTTTTGCCCTTAGCATCAGGCCGTGTTAACCAACAAGAAGATAACAGCTAAAAATAGTGAGTTTTAGCTCTCCTCTACCAGCAAGCAATCAAGTCTCTGAGGTCGATATGCAACCCCAAATTCTCGGACTAAAAGTTAAGGCAGCCTTTCCCTGGGGAAAAGCTAACTTCATTTCTAAAACACATTTGATTTCCTTTTTCTAATCTCTCCGTAGCCTTTTTACACTGCTGCGTGCTTTAATTTTGCTTTCAGTCAGAAGTTTAAAAACTTTAGCTTCTAATAACTGGAAAAAAATGGTTATTTAAAGATAACTGCAACTTGCTTAACATGCCAGACTATCATATGCTGGCTGCTTTGAAGCTGCAAATTAATGACGAGCAGGAACAGTGACTATCTTTCAGAGGAAACTGACCTCTTTCTAATGGCTCATCGCTAATGTCATCTGTCTGCTGCATCTCATTATGGGAATTTCACGGAGTAAGAAAGTATCTTAAGGCTGTGCACAAATAAAAAGGACCTTCTAGTATTGAGCACTTCGAAAATTTTTGATCTCTCAAAATACCTTCCTTAGATACTGGTTTCCCCTTTTGTGCATGGCACGCTGCTTATGTCATCTATTCTCTGTGACTAATTATGTTAATTTTGTGCCATAAAAGTAACTGAAGGCTGTTAAGGAATAAAAGCTTTTGAGTGGCCTTATTTCATAAACACCCCTTTTGAACAAGGCGCATTTAGTCATATTTGCAGTAACAGAAAGAGTCTTGTGCTAAAAATACAACAAAGGCTCTTGAATATGGCCATTTATTCCTACTTTATTAGGTAATTTATGAAAAGTATGAAGGGAAGCCTTTTTGTTACTATAATTTGCATAAAGCTGGTGCCCCATTAATGAGATAACTTCCTGCCTTTTGTGTACCACCAGCTGGAAATAGAAATATAGGAACTTTTCTGTCTCCCAATTACTTAACCTGCTGAGTTCAGAGTTGGAGAGTAAACAGGATTCATATCAGTCAAAGAAGTTGATTTCTGCTGCTCTATCTAAAATATTTTTATTTAATTAAGGAGCCAGTGAAAGTGAAACATTAAAAATACACTAAAAGCCCATCAGCTCCACGAGACCAAGGCTTCAAGACCTGTGCTTCGATTCTGCACCTGTCTTTTTGTGCTGTCAGTCACAATTAGTTTTGCTCCAGAATAGATCCATCACAAATCAAGGCAGACATCAAAACCCGACAGTTTGAAGGGCTGTAGGTGCCAAAGGATGCAGATGGGTTCTAGACATCATTTAAAAATCACCTAGAAACTCGATTGGCATCCAGGGCCCAGACACTCTTGGAAATCCCATTGATTGCCTCTGGTGTTAATACTTTAGATACTGTGACTTTGGTAGAAAACTCCCTGCTCCAGGAGGAACAACTGAGCCTCTCCCAATGAGAAGAAAATTCCTCCTCAACACCATTGATTTGTGTGCCAAAAGTCCAATCTGCCCTGGGATTGGCTCATATGGAGCAGTGATTCTTGTCACTCTGCTTAGAAACAGAGGTATTCACATTAGCTTTTTTTTTTTTTTTATCAGTTTTCCAAGTTAATAGCATCATTTTGACTGCTGAATTAAAGGTATTGTTTATCAATTGTAGCATTTATACATGAGGTGATAGCTTAGCCATAAAATCAATGGACCAGCTCCCCTATTTAGATATTTTTACACTGTTTACTGTCTCCGAATTTATTTCAAGTGGCTTAATTATAATTAGGATAATGACAACTCCTTAAATGTGTGCCGTAACGTAGGAGGGATACAAAAAAAACTCTGTGCATATAAAAGGAGTTTAAATTTCAGCTGCACAGCCTTTGTGTGGTTTGAGGTCAGTTTCTTGGAGCATTAAAAATTGTTCAGTGGTCAAATTTCTTGATTAGCCCTACCTGCCTAATTTGTTAAATCTGAGTTAAAAGCTTCTTTTGATGTGGAATAGAGCAGTGTGACAGGTTTGTACCCACTCTTTGGTTGTACTTTGGGGATTCCCTGCCTTCCCATGGCAGGAAAGCTGCTCTCATCACCAACCATCCAGCTCTCAAGGAGGAAAAGGCACTCAAAATCACCTTTCAGACAATCGAATGGATTCAGTCCCAGTTTAAAGAGTCCTTTGACACTCCCCTGTATATCTAAACAAATCACTGCAAGCCCACATATCACCTCATCTAGTTAAAATATGGATATATTTAGAGTAGCTGCAATAGAGTTCCCACTGTCATTTTAACTATGAGCTAAACCACGACTGCTGACAGGCTAAAGGTTGTCACAGTCAAGGTCCTAATTACCCTACAAATTGCAGCCTGATGATAAGATCCATCTCCTCTTGCTTGAGGCACTGGGCTGGGGAGGAAAGTCTCCAGACTGGGGAGGAAAGTCTGCATGGGCTCCTTTCAGGGGCAGCAGAGACAGGCAGACACCTCCAGACTGGGATTCAGGGCTCCAAATGGGCTGGTTCAGTCCCCATTTAGAAGCCTTGAGTACAGGCTTAGAAGGTATGAGCTGAGAATCCAATTATTTTTAGCCCAGTTTGCACTTAAAACAATGGTTTAAATTGTGTCCGAAGGGCTGTCTGAATTTGAATCCTTAAGTAGCTCATAATCACCCAATTTGCTGCACCAGTGCTGTGCAGCTTCTACCTGTGGCAACCAATGAAGCCCACAATTTTTCCCAAGCAGGTTTCTGCCAGGTTTTTCTCTGACACATTAGTGACACTGGTTGTTTTGTGCTGCCAATTCGGTGCTGGAATGGGCTACTTTGCTAAAAGACTGCTTTAAAAAATGCATTTAAAGGGCCTGATAAAGACTTAGGAGAAGATGAAGAGTTATAATTTCCAGTATAGGACATTTGCTGGATTAATATGGTTGTGGTGCAGCAGCTCAGGCAGGCTGGGAGCATTTAGAGATGTCAACAATGTTGATTTTTCTCTTGTGTGTGAAATGTTTTCAAGAAGAGAAACCCTGGTCTGCTGCAGAGAAACCCATGGCACCAACCTTGTGTCTTCAGGAGGAGGAATTCCGTGGAGACCTCTGGCCAGAGGAGCAGCAGCTTCCTAAATATCCAAAACAGCCAGAAGAAGTGACTGTCTCCAAAACTCCCCCACACAGAAAATTGTGTTGTAGGGTTACAGAATAACATAGGAAACACAGAAACAGAGGTGGGAGCATCTCATGGGCAATGCTGGAGCATAAATTTCTGTTCTATACTGACATCAGGCAAAGTGTCTTAAAAAACATTTTCACTCTGGACAATGAATAAAGAAGTTATTAATTCAGAGGATTTTCTCTCTCCCCACTCTCAGATCTCAAGACTTGTTCTTTTTTCCTGGTAAAAAGTCTTTCTGACCCTCTCACAAAGCAATTTCCCTTTCATATTTCTCTTTACTTTGGTCTGAGTCCTGCAAAGGGTCAGGCCCCCAGGAGGGGAGACCTGTCCCTGGGTGATGTCCCTGATGTCCTGAGGGCCTTTTTGTGCACCACCCTTGTCACAGGCAGCCACCCTGCACTCTTCAGCGTTGGCTTCATCCATCACCCCCTGGTCCTGCCCACGGTGTTATCCAGCCAGAGAGGCAGGTATAGCTGATGTAAGGGAATCCAGGTGCTCCCACTCCTCTTCCTTCTCCTTGCTGCCCACAGATTCCAAACCTGAGCCAAGCACTTACCTGGGAGGTTTTTTTTTGAACGTGGCTGGCCCAGAATGGTACCAACCTTCCAGATCTTTCCCCAGCTGCATCACAGTGAAAGGTCAGCTGCTGTGGAGGGAAGGGAAAAGAGAAAGAAATGCATCTTTTTCTGCAGGAATGTAGGGATTTGCCTGGAAAGGCTTTGGGTGTTCCGTGCTTAAGAGTCAGTGGAATATGGGTCTATATAAAACTTGAAATAAAAGCAGCCCATTGACCTATTTAATGGGACTAGTCATTAAAGCCACAAGAGCCAAGGAAAAAAACAGCCTAATGAGGAATTAAAAAAATAAAAGAGGAATAAAAAAAACCCACCCCTCTCCGTGCCCACTAGCCCAGGGCTAGCTTAATTAAAGTCAACGTAGAAATCTGCAAGAATCAAGAAATAAACAGTTAAATGTGTTATTTTTAGCCCCATATTCCTGGCTGCTCATTCTCTGTGATTGGTTTCATTCTCATATAAAGCAAGAGCCTCTTGTTTGCTTTTTATTCTCTGCCTAATTTGGGTAAATACAAACTTTGCTAGGCAAACCCAGAAAATCAGCTGTTGCCCTGACTGTGGAGCTCCGACGAAGATTGTTTTGCAGTTCTGATAATTACGAATATTTATGGTACGTGGTTTCAGAGGGCAGCACTAATTGGACAATGGTTTCTGGACTCTCTTCTCAAAGCACTTAAATGATAAATCAATCACCAAAGACAGATAATATAAATAAAGTGATAGACTGGCTTTCCCTCTCTCTTCCTTTCTTCTGATTTACAGAGCAGCTCCAAGGAGCTGTCTGTGGCCAGAGAGCCGGGCTTACGCTGGGGTTAGAACGTTGTTATGTCTGTTTACAGTGATTTGGGAGACTAGAGGGGAAAAGTTTGAATCAACAAATATTTTCTACATTCCTACTGGTAACTCCAAGGCCGGTTTTCAGGGTGGGTTGTTTTTTGTTGGGTTTTTTTTTTTTTTTTTTCCCTCCCTTGTCTGTTACAAGTTATGATGTGTGGATGAAGGCTTTTTCCCATGCAGTAATGACTGTATACTGAGATTTCAAGGGGCTGTTCATGACAATCCCATTTTCTGTGTAATTTCATGGTTGTCTTCTTGAATGAAGATATTGGCTGCTCTGAAGCAGGAGGTCAGATGCTCCTGCTCCCTTTCAGTATTGTTCCGGAGTATGTTTCCTTTCAGCTGATGAAAAGTAATTCATCATTTACACCCTTGAATTCTGCCAGCGTTTTTTTGAACAACTTTTCTTTCCCCGTGGTACCTTGGGCCCATGAAAGAGATAAATAGGTTCAATACAACGCCGGGCCCCGGATCCTGGGAGCAGGTTCGGCCTTGGAGGCCCTGAGCTGCCCCTTTCTCATGATGGAGTTTGTCACCTTTCTACCTCGGGAAGTCAAATCCTGTCGACTCAGCCATCTCTCAGCCTCTCTGAAGTGGCTTTGGCACCCACTGGGGCATGTGAGCTTAAAATTGATTTTTTTTTTTTATTTTTTTTTTTTAAAGATCTGTCAAGTTCCCTTAAGGGAGCGGGCAGACAGCCGGCCCCAGGCCCTCACAAAGCGCTCAGTGTCCGGCGAACTTCCCCGCCGGGTGCCCGGCTCCCCCCTGACAGAAAAACCTTCCTGCCTCCTGCCCAGAACCTCACTTCTCCTTTTATTTGAGGAAGAGAGGCAGCCAGGCTGGCTGGGCCACCCCTTGGAAGCAGGGATGCTCCTGGCTTGGTCACTGCTCACCTCTGCTCGGGACAATGGGATTGTGTTACCCCCGTGTCCTGGGAATGCTCTGCAGTGGGTAAATCATTGGTGGCAATGTCCCCCAAAAACCCTCCAAAAAACCAGTGGGCATGCAGTCACCAGCAGGGGGAAATTGGGATGAAAAGGGAATAAAGGTTTTCAGCTGAAAAAGAAATAAATGTGTGGCTATGTACAGATAGATGGATATAAAAATGTAAAAGTACAGGGATAAAAAGTATATAAATGTAAGTATTATAATATAACATGTTTTATACATTATAACATGTTCAAATGTATGATATATATAAAATATATAATATCTATTCCATTTGTGTGTTTTCATATGTGCATATATATTGGTATATATTAATATATATTAATATATATTAGTATATAAATTTATTAAACATATCTACTTTACTATATTTATACGTCCGATATACTATACACTATAGTGTATATTATAATATATTATAATATATTATAATATTATTATATTTTTATAATTATTATATATAATCAATATATTATATATAATAATATAATAAATTATTAAATATATTATAATATATATTATATAGTGCATATATATAATGTGCATATAATAAATATCAGAGTATATATTATAGTACATCTAGTATTTATTGTGTGTATGTATAGACATATAGTGTCTATATATGCTGCATATTATAGTATATCTAATATCCATATGCTAAATATAATATAATATCCATATTATATATGGAATATATAAGTGTTGTGTGCGTATATATACATTATACTACTAGTATATCTATTCAATATATAAGAATATGTAATAACTAATATACTACAGAAGTAGAATACAACTTTAGATCATTAATAGCTACATAATTAGTGCATACCCCATTCTTTAAATGCCACAGGTGGTTGCAGTAAAAGGCATCTAAAGGCAGGAGTGCTGACTGCAGGAAATGAAAATCCTTTTGCAGAGCGAGGATTCAACTCCCAAAGATTTGGTTCCTGCTGGGCAGGTGGGGCAGAGGCTGCACTTCCCACACTGGGGCCACCCAACAGCCTTGCAGGCATCTCCATGAGCATTTTAGAACCAGGCAAATAAATTGATTTTGAAGAAAAGCAGACTTGATCACTGGAAAAAAAAAAAAAAAATCTTGTTACAGCAACACCTCTGAAAGTGGCTCAGTTTAAATAATAATTTCAGTGCAGGAATTCCAAGTTATTCCACAGCCTGCATTTAGGCATTCTCAGACACAAAGAGCTTTAGCATTGTAACCCTGTATTTATTTTTTCAGCAACTTTCTCTTGTTTGGAGTCCTTTAGAGGAGCAAATAATCTTTCAAGATGATCAATTCTTGTTGATTTTTCGCTCAGCACACAGGTCTAAAACACGGAATATTCCCTGGGATGGCTTTTTTTTTTTAATTTAAATGCTGCACGGTTCCCTCCTCCCTTTGCTGCAAGCGTTTGTTATTTTCACAAAAGTATCCCGTGCATCCACACTATCAACACACGTCGGAGTGGGCAAAAGGGCTGGTTAATCTGCTGCTGTCGTGACAGCAGGGGGAGCAAAAATCACTGCGTCGGGGGGAATTCACAACGCTCCTGCCTGTTAAAAACTCACTTCTGCAAAGAAATAGACACTTTCTGGAGGAAAAAAAAAACGACTCGTGTATGCTTTTGTTACCACCAGCCAAACTCCAGCTGTAGGGTTACCCCAACCTTTGCTATGCAAACCTTTAGCAGAAGCAAACAGCAGCCAGGAGTAATCACCAGTTTGAAACAGAAGTCAGGAGAGAGCTGGGATAATTTTAACTCCTGAGGGGAGTGCTGGAACTCCCTCTGGAAGGAAAAAGGGACAGGGGATATCTGCAGCTTGTCTTTTATTTTTGTTTGAGCCGCATGCTGTGCTGCAGGGGAGGGAACTGCAGCTCACCCTCTACCAGGAGGCCTCTGGTGCTAAACCTCCAAAGATTTAAGGTCAGAAAAGGGCACTGATGGTGCCCAAATACAGTCCCAGGAGCAAATGATATCAAACTCAATCAGATGCGTAATTAAGCTAATATTTATATCCTGGAACATATCCACACACACTTCCTTCTGCTCACACTTTTCTTTCAGAGTTCTGGGCTACCCTGATGGATTTTGTGGCTATGGCCATAAGCAATGCTACCCATAGCTCTGGTTTTCTTCGAAGTTTGATCGACTCTTGGAAATCAGATTGATTTTTATTTTTATTTTTTTGCATCCCTTACTGCCAACCAGGCCACGTTGAGGGATTGTGAGGTGGATATTGCGATATCTGCCGGGTTTGTCAGTTCCTCAGGTGAGGCTGCACGTGTTGCCACAGAGAGGAAAACACTCCTCCTTTGTTCAGCAGCTCTCCATCTGCCCAGCCATCCACCCATCTGCCTCTGTGTATTCACACGCAAAAATAAAACCTGCTGAACAAATCCGCCCTGCCTTTGTCCACACTACAGTGATTTTTGGATCTATTTTTTTTTCCTCTCAGTTTGCTGGGGTATATTCACAGGATATTATTATCATCCCAATTTTTTTTTTTTTCTGCAGTTAGCATTCAGCATTTTCTCTTTGCTTTTCTAATTAGCCTTTCAGTTTGCTTTCTGCTTATTTTCTGTAGCCTTTCAACTGCTCCACCTTACCAGATTTGGCTTTTTTTTTTTTCCAACACCTTGTGCTTACTGCTTATCTTACTCTTTACTATACAACTCTACTTAGCCACATTGGGCATTGTTACCTTTATCCTTCTTTAGACTTAAACCAGGATGAATTTCAAATGTCCTCCAACTGTTTCTGAAATATATTCCAATTTTCTTCAGTAGATTTACCATACATTATAATAAAATCCTGATAAAAATTCCTTAGCACACTCTGCACTCCCTGAAAGTCAGCCCGCCGTAAGGCTCTCATTGCTTTTTTGCTCCTCAACAAATACTTTAAATCAAATGATGTCAAGATCACTGGATCTTTCATACCTCTCCAGTTCAACACCCTTTATTACCCTTGGCTCAAACCCTTGAATTAATTCAAATAGTTTCTGAAAGACAATTCAATAAGGCCCACAAGGAACTGGAGGCAATCCTGCGTCGGCTTTGGAGACGCGAGTATTCCCTCCCTACTTCTACCTTCTTGCAGTCAATAAAGGAGTAATTAAAAGCCATCTTATCAAAGTTCTGACGCTCTTGAAGGCCCCTCTCATCTGTAAGCAAAGACCTAAAAGTTCAAAGAAGCCCTCAGAAAACCACCTGACTACCTTTATTGTGCCTAACTTTTATCAGCGTTGACATTGCTATGTCAGCCAAAATACTGGCAGCATTTCCCTCTGAAGCCACTCATCTCCCAGGAATACTGATAGGGCTCCTCCTCCATCTACCCTTCCTCTCCACAAACCCCAGCCCAGTATCTCAAAACCTCAATTTCTTGCCTCAACCATATCTGTGCTATTCCAATAATATCATGCTTATCCTCGATACTCAGAGTTATCATTGATAAGTCTTTGATGTAATAAATCCTTGATATAGTATCATACTTATCCTTGCTATAAGATATAATCAAAAATGAAAGCAGAAACTTAAGATACAGAGTAAAATATATTACTTGCCAATTTTCCACAGTAACTTTTCATCATTACTCCAAAATTACTTTTTAATGCAAAGAGTAGTTCCAATCACATAGAGGCCCACATGATTCAGATACTATCATAATCACAATTAGATTACATTACTGCAATCAGGAATGGAGATCATTAAGAGAAAGAATATAAATTGCTTTAGTTTTACAAGTACTGAGCTAGCAAAATTATAATTAATCTCCATTTATAATCTTTTCTTTCATAGAACTGCAAAGCATGCTACTTTTTTTAGGCCATCAATACAAATTAGAACTAAGTAATAAAGCCCTAACTACTACTACTGTGCAGTTCTCAATGGCAGAAACTTTCACATTACACAGAGAAGGCTTTTCATGCAAACAGTGCCCTCAGCACAGAGGGGTTTTCAGTGCAATAAGTCCAGCCATTTCTACAGTCAGCTTGCTGTTTATAACACAAAATGCAATCAAAACTGTCTATTCCTCCTCAGAAAAAAAAAAAAAATGGATATGAAGTCTGCTTCTGAAATTGGATGATGCGTTTCATGAGAGATGAGACAATAATGACTTAGCAGCAGAGGCAAAAAAAAAAAAAAAAATAAAGACAAACACAGGATTTCACAAGTTTTTTCAGACTTTCCACAAAAAAAAACCAGATCTGCAATGCTGTCAGGAGCTGTGAGATGGCAGACGAAGCCTCATCTAACTGCAGTACATGCAGCCACATGGAATATACACAGCTCTGGTTGGAATTCTTAAGCTTGCCATGCAAGTTTTTTTTCTTCATTGTAATTCTCAGTTCTGAGGAAAAAGAACAGTAAACTCAGCAGCAGTATTGACCTCGTACAAAATATTCTTTTAGACCCAAATTTTATCCTCCCTGACCAATAAGAATTACATGGAAGAAAATAATGAAAAAAAAAAAAAGTAAAATCAAAAGCACCCTGTTCTTATATGCAAAAGTAACTTTATCACTTGGTTTTACACGGACAGTGCAAAACACCCTAAAATAATTTTGGGGATTTCCTGCCTAAATGATCATCCCAGAGAGAGCTTGCCTCGTGCTGGCTGTGTGGCAAAGGAATGAGGTTTAAATCCAAGTGAAACAAATCTGCAAGAACTCTGTGGATTCCCTGCAATTCTCCTGTTCTCAGGAGTTAAGTTCTGAGGCATTAACTGCAGGAGAAACTGCAAAACAAAGAGATTCCCAGAAAAAAAATTGAATGGTTTGGGTTGGGAATGGTTTTGGTTGCTCCAAGCCCCAATATCCAACGTGGGCTTAGACACTTCCAGGGATCCAGGGGCAGCCACAGCTTCCCTGGGCACCCTGTGCCAGGGCCACCCCACCCTCACTGAGAGCAATTCCTCCTGACTTCAGGGAAATTTGTACAACTGGGGAAGTGGGAACCAGCTTGGAATCGTCTTGACCTGTTCAAACACCCTCTTCCTTCATCTGCTGCAAATAAACAGGGTCCAGGGTGGCCTGGAGAAGCCAGGTGGAAAACCAGCTGTTGAAATCCACTTTCCATAGGAAAAGGCACACTGGAATGCTTTGGGTCTCTAGGATCTGGGGCTGCCTGCTTCCAGGGGATGCCCAGCACGGGATAAAGCCAAATGAATGGTGGCTTTGGATCTGTGTGATTTGTGAGCTACCTTAAGATCAAAAACCTGGAAAAAACTAGATAATTTCCAGAAAAAAAAAACAACCAAACCAAACCAAACACACCAAAAAAAACCCAAAAAAACCCAAAAAACAAAAACACCCCAAAAAACCACCACCCCAAACAAACAAAAAATAATAAAAAAAAACCCCACCATGGTTTTCTGTTTCCTTTAACCCATGGTCAGTTACAAATCCCAGCTCCATCCCACCCAGTCCTCATCCAAACCACCAATGAGAGGATTAATAAGGCTGCAAACCAGGTTTTATACTACGTCAGCTGCGACCAGACAGTTTACACATTACTTTAAAAACTTGCACTGGTAACAGCAGCTAATTCCCATCTAATCTGAATCCTTTAGCACTTTAATTCCGTGCATCCTCCCACCCTCAGCACCCAAATGTTTTATTGAACACAACCTCCTCGCTCCACTGCTTCCTCAGACAACGGAGCACTTACTTCCTTTGAACTGGTTTCACTCAAACCCCTCAGCTTCTGGAGCCTGCTCTCCTTGCTCCTGCTCATCAATAATTGCTGAGTGCAGCCTCTTAAAGCGTTAATACATAGAAGTTAGAATATAAAACCGCATTTCCATTCTTTCTCAGCAGTTGCTGCAGTTCAGGTGGGGAGCAGCCCACTCATTGCCTCATTTCTCTGATGATTTTTGTCTTGTGGAAGTAATCACGAGCTGTTCTGTGTGACAATTTCCAGGCACAGATGTCCCCATGGGACATGGTCCCTACAGCTGGCGGGGACCAGGTCAGCAGCTTCTCACAGAGAAATTCCCTTTCTCCTCAAGTTCAGCAGTGCTTCCAGGCTTAAGTGTGTCTGAACAAAGGCAGTTTTGGATGACAATCTTGGATGTAGGCCTTTAAAATCTTTGTACACTCTATTTCAGATATGCAAATGCTCTTTTGGATATGGCTCTTGATCAAGTTTTCATGAACATCCACATTCCTCTGCTGAAAAGCGTGTGAAATCAGTCATCTACCAGACTCATGCAGAAATTGCTTGATTTCTGTTCCCTTGTCTCCCTTTTCTATATGCCTGAAATTGTCTTTATCATCTCTGTTTATGCACTATTTATATTAAAATGTTTTTCTTATCTCCTGCAACCAATTCAGTTTAGGTCAACATTAAAACCATCCCACTCACTTCAAAGGGAGCCAAAAGGATGCAAGAGAAATCTGAGGAGAAAACTTTGAGCATTTGTAGCATCCAGGAAGCAGAGAAAAGCCAACATATTTGCTAATGCATTTTAGTTAAAAACTCCAGAGTATGCAGTAGTGTATTAATTAAATGAGCAAATAATATTTAATCTAAAAAGATGCCACAGACCTGGAACTGGAGAAGCTCTTAGTGAACATTAAAATGTAATTCACAGGCTTATGTTAAAGCAGCTGAGGGGATACACACTTTGGAGGAGTTTCTGCTTTTGGTTTGTGGGCTGGTGGTTAGTTTGTGGGTTTGGTTTTTTTGTTGTTTTTTTTCAAACCTGCCAGCAAAAGAACATGATCTCAGTGATACGTCAGAGATAAAGTTGAAGCACCAGAACGCCCATGGCAAATTCAGGGAACAAAGACTCACTCAAAGAGAATAGGAATGAGTGGTTATGGAGAGCACACAACTCAAGGTGTTTCTGGAAAGCAGGAGTCCTCAACATCAGGCAAACACCTTGATTTTCTTACACTTACAAGTATTCTGCCTGGTGTGGTGGAAAAGGAGATTTCAAGCCACAGTTTGGTGGACATACTGCTGGAAAACACAGAAAGAGAACAGAACTCCAGAGTTAGCCTGGGTATAAGGAAACAAAAGCCACTGACATAAAAATTAGGATTCTTCCTGAGGGAGCAGGGGAACTTTCCAGCAGCACAGATCCATGTGTAGGTCAGGCAGATAAATGGAGTAGGCAACCTGCTTTCAGGTGAGATGCCACAGTGAGATAAATCTCCTTTTCCAAGGAAAATCATTAAGGAAACAGATAAGAAATCAGTGTGATGCTCACTATTATTCCCACTGAAAACAGTAGGGAGGGGGTGGTGTTTGCTTCTCCATGGGTCTTTTTTAGGACAGGTCCAGTTCTTGTAGGATCTGGTGCAGAAGAGCAGGAAGCTGTGCAGGGGCAGCTCAGGGAGAGCTGGACCACTGCAGCACCTTGCTGCAGGGAGGGGAAAAACAATGCAGTGATTACACAGGAGATGTGTCAGCGAGCAGTGTCTATAGCATTAGCCCCACTAATCCTCTCCCTAAGTCGGACTTGTCTCGTGATGGACAAATTATCCAGCTTAGTGAGGTATCTGGGATGGTGATAGTGTCTCAGCCCTTCTGTTCCCTCAGCTCTCAGAGCTTCCTTACAGCTCCTGGGCACACTCAAACACCCCCCACCCTGCCCTTGCAGAGCACTGGAGGTCTCACAGATCTGGGGGGGAAATAAAAAGGAAAAAAAATAGAACTATTTCCACAAAAAGTTAGCAGTCTGTCCAAGTGGAAATGGAGGATTGAATGGGCACAATCTACAAATGAATATATTCCAGGCACCTGAACTACATGTGTGCTAGATATTCCCATTCCCTCCATTTCCCCCATTTCCCATGGAGGGGGAAAAAATCCCTCTATCCCACATTTAAAAGGCAATAAGAGCCAAGGTAGGACTGAGACAAACAAATCCTAATTTCCCAGTTCCTTAGGATTATGCTTTACCAATTCTTACACTGGACTTCCCAACTTCACAGTGTTTCATAAACATTAATTTCTAAACAACTAGTAAACTACTCTGGCAAACACCACCCTTGGTCCAGTGATGTGCTCACAAAAGCATTCCCTCATTCTTTACACAGCTATCATTTGTTTTATTTTTAATTAATTGTAGTTACAGAGGATTGAAAAATATTTGGGTAATGTAAATAAGCAAAGAAAAATAACTACATTCGCTTTATGTGAAGAAGGTAAAAATATTTGTGGGGTTTTTTTCTTTTAAAGTCAAAGTAACAAAATTTTTGTGCCAGCTTACCAGTGTTGTGGGTTTACCATCAACACATGTTCAAATTGAAGTTATGTTTTTTTTTAAAAAAATACAAATTTTTTGAGTAGAAGTTAATTTAGGGAGCCTGAAAGTCTGTACAGTGTAGGTCAAACTATCTCTGCAATGGCTCCTTCTGAATTAGATTAATAAATGGTTTTCTGACCAAAACACTATCTTAAAAAATTAAAAATACTCTCTCCAAAAGCCTAGATTTCAATACCAGAAGGGTTCAGCCAGTTCTTTATCATTCAGATGCAGATAAATTGAGTCCTTGCACTTTTCTCCCTATCTCCCTCTCATAAAATCTAAGTTCTGTCTGTTCTACGTAGATATTCATGACATTTTCTCACAAGAGCTGTGATTTACTCCAGTGTCTTCAGCCAAAAATATTTCTTCTCCCCTCTGTTCTCTGTTATGTGCTTGACTAAAATTAAGTAGAAATAAGTAGGATGGTAGTGGGAAAAAGAAAACAGCAACAGAAAGGCCAAGATTGCCAAATAAATATAGTTTTCAATCTATTTTTTTTGAAGAACTGAAAGCAATATTTTTGCTCAAAAACCCTGAAAATGTAAAAATCAGAAATATGTGTTATACTAATAAGAGAATTTTTTTGTGAGGAAGAAAATTCAGAGATGCTTTACCTTATATTATCAAGAAAACCAGATGAAAAGGGGAAAGAGATGAAGAAATGGAAATCATACCTCGCAATGAAAGTTTTCAGAATTCAAAATTCCTGAAATGTGAGTTCACCAAAAATGACCCAACCTGTAAAAGGAGAAAAGCAACATATTGTGTCTGCTGTATATACAGTATATATCACTAGATATTATGGATATTTATCCTTCTTAATTGAGTTATAACATTACTTTTGTTGTTAAAAACAAAATCTGTAATCACTCCTCTAAGAAACTGGTTTGGATTATTTTTCTTTGCTTAAGGAATATGTTGCATTCTAGTGAATAATATAATTCAAGAGAAATTATGTCCAAAAAATTTTGGAAGAGAAAATAGAAAATATAGGTGTGCATTTTCAGAAGGAAAATTATTAAATCTTAAAGGTTTCCATCAAGGATGGCAAGAGACTAATTCCAAATAAATTGAATATGTGCTTGCTTATTTTGTTCATTGATCCTGAAGATAAATTTAGTAATTTTAAAGAATAATGAATTGGTTACGTTTTGCATAAATTCACTAAAGAAATTTTAAAAAAATGAGAAAAATGACAAAACATTGTGACATTTTAAAAGTGAACCACCACAAATGAAATAGAAGCAATTAGCTGGAAATCAATTTGATTGTCCTCCAGGTCTAGGGCCGAGGTACAGGTCAGAAATGTAGCTGTGTAAATAAAGCTTTAAATACCCAATAAAAACAGCCATTCTGGAAAAGAGGAGAAGAGCCTTATTTATGCCTTAATTAAAATCTGATAACGCAGGGGGGGAAAAAAAGAAAAGAAATCAACTTTGGGGTTGGTGCAATGACCTGAAAATGGGTCCTGTCTCCGTGAGGAAGATCTATTGTGTCCCAGGAGAACGTCTGAGGATGGGGCAGCTGAGATTTCTGCTTCCTGCTGTCATATATCCCACGAATGCAGGGGTCATGGAGGGGTTAGTGAATCCCTTGGGAGCTGAAATGGTGGGAATCTGCCAGTTGAATCCTTCCTGGTCATCCTACACCTGAGCACAGCCTTCAGCTTTCTTTGCTGAGCCCTCCTTATGAAACATTCTCTCCTCCCAAAACCACCACGGGTTTTCTTGCAGGAGATTTTTCCTACAGCTGAAATTTCCCCCAGGGTCAATTTTGCCCATAACTGGTCACAAGAGAATTATTTATGGATTGTGTAGGAAATATGATGTGGGGTGATGTCCTGTAAGTAAGAGATTTCTGTCCTGGAGAAGTTTTGACCATCTCCTGGAAGCAAACATTTGATTTGATAGGACTGTCCCCTTCATAAAAGAAGCCTGTGAACTAAAGATAATTAGTAATCTCTTGGAGCAGTTTGGGTGAAATTATTCCAAATTACTTTCACTTTGTGAAACCTGCTGTAGGTTTGCAGAAATATTTCACCTTGCAGAACATTTGCTTTTCTTTAAGTGTAGTTTATGACCTTTGTTATCTGTACATCCTGTGGCACACAGGATTAGTTCCACCTTTGGCACTGCATAGACATTTTTAGAGGTTAATATTTTCACGTGGTCATATGTGCAGCTGAATATTTAAACTTTTAAAGTACAGCTGAAGAAAAAAAAAACACAGTGAGGCCTGGAAAGTGGCATGGTTTGCCTTGACATACTAATATATAAACTGACTGTGAGAAGCAAAGAAAAGAGCCTAAAGACACCAAAAGTTGTTTGTTTAGATGGTAGAAAAATAGTTGTGCCAATAAACATTGGCTTTCACCTCCAATTAATGAAATAGGCTAATATTAATTTGTGATCCACAGCTTCCTGAAGCTGAACTTAAGTTTGTAGCAGCTGAGTTGAGTGCAATGTTCCACTCAGTCATTTTTGGCTGCAGTTTTCTGCAGTTCAGTATAAAACAGTCACTGACAAGTATCTTTAGCTAAACTTAATAATGGTTGTGTGTATATATATATATATATATGTATATATATATATATATCTCAAAAAAATTATCTGTGTATGAGCTGTAACCCAACTCCTGGCTGCCACTGAAACTATTTCATAGAACCATAGAGTTCCAGACTGGTTTGGGTTAAAAGAGACCTCACAGACCATCTCATTCCAGTCGGGCAGGGACTCCTCCCACTGTCCCAGGCTGCTCCAAGCCCTGTCCAGCCTGGCCTTGGACACTGCCAGGGATCCAGGGGCAGCCACAGCTGTTTTGGGCAGAGATTCTAACACCAGTTTTACCCTCAGATTTACAAATTAACCAATATTAACCATAACCAGTACACAGTCTTAGGTGATCTCTTCAGGTAAAGGTGAGAATGTGCTTTCATGAGATCTGGGGCTTCATGTGGAATCTGAACAAGATGAGGGATAAACCTGAACTCTCTGTATCTCTACAAGGAGGAAGAAATTTTCCTTTGTAGAGCTTCTGTGGTCACTCTCTGTGGAAAAAGAACAAATGGCAAAGAGAGGAACTGTTTCATCCAGAAGATGTGGCAGCAGTTTTCAGAAATGACGAGAGGTATCTGTGATGCCACTGAGGTGACTTCTTGATACTTCTTGTGAATATAAGAGAAATCAAAATTGCTGAGGAAAAAGAAAGGTGAGATAAGGAGATAAGGATTCGGGGAAAACTTCTGGACTGTGAGGATAGCTCCCAACTGAAATAATATTACAAGGAAGTTTGGAAATCTCTGTTACTGCAGGCATTTAAAAAGAATTAAGCAAACATCTGTTGAGACCGACATAGGTACTGTTGATCTTACCTGGAGGCAGGGGTGCTTTAAGTGACCTCTCCTTTGCTGTCTCCTCTTTGATTGCTGATCCACGTCTTTCTTTTCCACCTCCTTGATGTCTGTCCTTATGCTACCAGACAGGAATGCTCACTAATCAATCCGATCCCTGGAGTTAATGCTTTTTCTTTATGTAGGCAGTCAGCTTGAGGAATCAACTGCAGCCCTAATCAAAACAAATTCTTAATAGAAACACTCAGCATATGTGGATCACTCCTCACTCACTGAGATGAAGTTGTGGCGTAGGATAGACTGGAGCCACAAACAGCACTTGGAAAATAAAGAAAGCAGCTCACAGCATCACTTTCAACACCATTTATGAAACCACTTCTGTCTTTCAAGAGAGCTTTGCATCACTTTCAAAAGAAACAGGTATAGATGCTCTTAATTCAAAGATATCAGCTTTCTTTTACTCATTGTTTTCATCAAAAAAATTAAAGAATGTCCCAGTTACAAAGTTTTTGTTGCTTATAAAAATACTTTTTTTCAGCCTTAAGGATTAGCAGCAGATATTTATTTCTGCTCTTCTCATTTTCTAGCTTTCCTGTCTTCAAAATCACCAAATAGTTCTTAGCAATGTTTATATTTTACTGGAGCACACTGGTGGCATATAGAATATTTTGCAGTGTTTTCTTCAAGGTTTGAATATCAAACTCCCTTACAGGTGGATAAAACATTCTTTCCTAGACATTCTTGACACTAAAAATAGGTTTATTATGTTACAGAGAATGAACTTAGAAAGTTCAGTTTTCATCTGGAAATGCCATGAGACCTGAAACAATATTTTTATAGATCATGTAACATTAATTTAAATTAAGTCATTTGCCCCAAGAAAGAATATACCTGTCTAAATGGAGTTCAGGAGTTCTTAGATAAATATGAAAGATTAGGAATTTTTTGCTTGCACTTGTTTTTTGGGTTTTGTTTTTTTTCTTTTTGGAAAGTATTTCCATTTCCCTGCTGGCCTCAGACAACACATGAATATTTTCTTTCCTTCTCCATCCCATGTCTACACAGAGGGAAGAACAGAAACTTTATCAGCATTTGCTTTTATCTGGCTGCCCTTTTTGCTCTGGACACTTTTTTTTTGCCAAGTTAATAACTCAATAATGGTAACTGGTAACTCAATAATAATCACATTTGATAGTGCATTATGTAGTAGGTTTTCATTTGTCAATCTTAAAGCACTCCTCCAAGCCTTGCACCCTGTGATTCCACTGAGATACAGACTCCTGATGTAACTTGCTCAAGGGGAAGGGTCACAGTGGGAACAGAGCTGACATTTCCTTGACTTTTCCTTCAGCCTGTCATTCACAGGCCTTTTTTGCCTCGTTGCTCAGCCTCCATGTTGTACAATCTGGATATATCCAAATATATATCCAAATATTTCCTATTGATACTTTTTTTTTTTTTTTTTTTTTTTTTTTTTTTTTTTTTTTTTTAATTTCAGGATAAAAATGCCTGGCTGATGTCAGTCATTAGCAATGTGTGATATTGGGAATGTGTTACTTCTGAAGGTGGTGAAGGGTCTGGAGAGTCAGTCCCATGAGGAGCAGCTGAAGGAGCTGGAGAAAAGGAGGTTCAAGGGGGGGCTCCACAACTCCCTGACAGGAGGGGCCAGCCAGGGAACAGGGACAGGATGAGAGAAATGGCCTCAGACTGCACCAGGTGAGGTTTAGGTTGAGAGAAATGGCCTCAAATTGCACCAGGTGAGGTTTAGGTTGAACATCAGGAGGAATTTCTCCATGGAAAGGGTGGACAGGTCTTGGAAAGGGCTGCCCAGGGAGGTTAGTGTTCCCCATCCCTGGAGGTGACCAAGGAATTCCTGGATGTAGCACTCAGAGCCCTGGGGACAAGGTGGAGATTGGGCACAGCTTGGACTCCATGGTCTTGGAGGGTTTTCCAACCCCAGTGATGCTGAAATTATCTATTCTGTTAGCAAAGATCTGAGCAATGAATCATCTGGATTAACTTTCCACAATGACAGACAATGAAAATCAGAGTAGGCCACAAAGATCACTTTTAACACAGACAAATTCCAGCCCTGTTTGTGCATAACAAAAGTGTCCTCATTATTTATGTCCTTACTAGGGGCTTTTTAAATGCAAAACACCTACCTTGCTACCAGGTTGCTCTGCTATTACTCACTGGGTAGGAAGCCTACATCAAGGAGTCATGTGGGGATTTCACTTCCTCTATTTTACACCAAATTAACTACCTCTTCTACTGAGTAATGATAGGCTGCCTAACAGTAACAGTGCATTCAAACATCAAACTGTACGTACACACCACTTCGTAATACTGCACACCCTTGTAAAAATTAAAAAAAAAAAAAAAGAAATTGGGAGAAATTGTATAAGTCCACAAGACAAGTTTCTGCACTAGAGCATGTAGTAAAGATGTGCCAAATTCAGGAGATTATATCTGGACAGCATTTAAATCAAAGCAAAAGGACTCCTATTAACTTCCGTGGGACACAGAATTGGACTCAAATCTGCAAATTAGCTCAGAAGAATGAATTGATTTCCTCCTATTTATACCCAACTTTACTCTTAAACTTTGAGGAGAAAAAAAAAAATCTGATTTCATAAAAATATTCCAGCAATTTGATCCTTCATGATATTAGCATACTTTTAAAATGTAAAACCAGAGTTAAATGTTTTTAAAGCCAGCTCTTTAGTGCTTCTCTTCAAATAAAATCACTGGTTTAGTTGCTGAATTGGAGTTCAGAATCAATTTTTTTTTGTATGTTGTACAAAGGAAAAAATAGCTGGTTAATGAACAGCTTTATATATAATTTTCTGTAAAGTATTAACATTTCAGGCAACATCCAAACGTGAGCTCCCTTTGTAGAGAAGATATGTTGCAGAGATATTCACTGCTACTTAAGTAATCTCATATTCAAACTACAACACAAGACAGTGTTTAATGTTCCAGAGCTTCAAATGATGGAAGAGAGGGGTCTTGAACCAGTTGGGTCTGACTGGAAGACAACATTAAATTAGTTGTGAGAAATCCAGTGTGGACTATTAAAACTTCATCTTGAAGGGGCTTCCTATAAAAAAATAACTTAAACAAAACAAAACAAAAAAAAAAAGGAGAAAGCACAACTCAAACACTGATTCTGCAATCCAAGGTACACTTCAAATGTGAGAATTATTACTGAAATTGCCTGAGGGGTGACTCTCACAGGTGGAGGGATGGAGTTGGTGCATGGTGTGTCAAATCCCTGTTTGCCACGTCTGACTGGGATGTGTCCAGCAAAATATTTCCTCATTATCCGTATTTCTGGTGCAGTTGATGTAAAACAATTTTTTTTTAATGGAAATATTTTGATTTCACATCTGACATGCATGTGATTTCTTAGTTACCATCAGTTAATGTGTATGATGGAGGAGTAAAGATTAGGACTAATTGCCTGCCATATTTCATGACACAAACAAAAATAAAAGTTTACATTAAAGTTTCTTAAACACAAAAAACGTACCTCGAAACTAAGTGAAACAGAACAGGCAATTCTTTTGTTCTTTGATGGTAAAAACCTGTTTCCTTGAAGTAAATGAACAACAAAAAACCAAAAATCAAACAAACAAAAAAGGAAACAAACAACAAAAAAAATTCCCAAGCTACCAGATTGGTTTTGGATTGCCTGTGGTCTGCAATTTTATGTGCAAAGTTAGAATCCAGAGGGAATCTCAAGCCTTCGTATATAAACTTTATAATGGAAATGCTGTCAAATGCTTAAGTACAGCAAGGCAAATGGCACAGCTCTAACATGTTAAAAAAATATGAAAATGCTGAACCCGGGGTGAAGGCGAGCTGTCTTGACACTGAACATAGAAAGGTAAATGATTGGAACTTTAATTACTTTGATCCGTCATGCCTTGTAGCTATATGTCAGCTAAGCCAACAAAACTGACACAGAACAAAGGCCATGACTGTTTCAACATCTTAACTCATTTCTTATGGTTGATTAATAAGTCTATTGAATGAAACATGTGATGAGAATGGCGAAAAACATCAAGTGTGTGTTTATGCACACACACAAATCCCGTGTGTGGGATTGCACGTCAGGGGATGTTGAGGTTGGGGCAAGGTGGGGATTGGCCTCTCCTCCCAAGCAACCAGCGACAGAACAAAGTGAAATGACCTCAAGCTGCACCAGGGGAGGCTCAGATTGGACATGAGGAAAAAACTTTTTCAGTGAAAGGGTAGTTAAGCACTGGCACAGGCTGCCCAGGGAAGTGGTGGAGTCGCCATTCCTGGAAGTGCTCAAGAAACGAGTGGATGTGGCAGTTTGGGATGTGGTTTAGTGGGCATGGGGGTGTTCAGCTGCAGGTTGGACTTGGTGGACTTGGAGGTTTTTCCCAAGCCTAATGATTCCATGCTGTGTTGTTTCAGGCTGTGGAGCAGAAGGCAGTGGCACACCCAGCACACAGATCTCACCACAAGCGTTGTTTCTGGGAATTAAGGTCCACGAGCCATCCAAGGGCACCTTTTGGTGGGACATTGCCCTTCTCAAGGACATGCCTATATTTCCATGAATCCACACACAATAACTTCTGGAATATCTCCCATTCCTTGGTCTCTCATTAGTTATGGATTAGCCTCAGCTTCTGGTAGAAAGGTTCCAAGGGCACCTTTTGGTGGGACATTGCCCTTCTCTAGGACATGCCTATATTTCCATGAATCCACACACAATAACTTCTGGAATATCTCCCATTCCTTGGTCTCCCATTAGTTATGGATTCGCCTCAGCTCCTGACAGAAAGGTTCCAAGGGCACCCTTTGGTGGGATGTTGCCCTTCTCTAGGACATGCCTATGTTTCCATGAATCCACATCAGTAACTTCTGGAATATCTCCGATTCCTTGGTCTCCCATTAGTTATGGATTCGCCTCAGCTCCTGACAGAAAGGTTCCAAGGGCACCCTTTGGTGGGATGTTGCCCTTCTCTAGGACATGCCTATGTTTCCATGAATCCACATCAGTAACTTCTGGAATATCTCCAATTCCTTGGTCTCTCATTAGTTACAGATTACCCTCAGCTCCTGGTAGACCGAAAGTCCGTGACCACCAGCAGTTTCTTTGATAATAAGAGGATCCCAAAGACAGAGGAAAGCCTGTACTGATATAAACACACTTTTCAAAGGGATCTTGTATCCTAGTCCACTCTCCTCTTCCCTTTCCAAACCCCATCCTCTCTCCGAGTCCCTGACAGCGCTTCAGTCGTCTCGCACAGAAATCCAGCGGGACAGCTCATGTTTTCCACTCTTACTCCAGTGATCTCTTTCATTCCTGAAGGATGCTGCTCCTCTGCCAGAATGAGACAACCACGAACTTCTGACCCAAACCTGGATATAAAGCTTTCTCTTTAATTTCCTCTTTGCACAAACTTTTCAGCCCGGTGCTGATTTCAGGGGTGCTCCTATGGCTCGACTCGTAATGCTCCATGTTAATAAATGTGGTTTCCAAAATTATGATCTAATGGACACAGTAATGATGAGCCAGAAATTGGCCCCTGCAGCAAAACATAAAGCAAATCACGGTATTTACAACAGAGAGTATGAAAACATTTGTTCTGATCAAAAAATTTGAGGGTTGTAGCACAGACTGGTTTCTGAATTTGATTTATGTTTGAATCCAAGCATGAATTCAAACAGTAAGTGTTACTTTTGCCAGATTGGAGAAGAAAAATAGGGTTTTAGTCAATCAAACATTTACCTTGAATCTTGGGAGCGATGTCCACTACTTAAATACAACAAGCACCTGTTGAAGAATGAGAATAATAATAATAAAAAAAAAAATCAGGAGTGAAGTAACCCACAATTAGTGAAAGTAACTGTCTGCTGGAGTCTTGTCCTCTCTGTAGCTCCTGTTTCTCCACAGCTGCCCTGCCCTTGCTGGCTGGATCCACTTTTTGCTGTGGCATTTGACAAATTTTAGTTAAAGACCCTTTACACATCATCAGATACTGGTGTTTTGTCCCCAAACCTCATCTACTGCAGTCCACTCAACTCTAACACAGGAACATGTAATTTTCCATGGTTTTCTATAAGGTAAAATGTTGGATAGTTTTAGAAGCTTTGCATTCACAAAGCTCATAGAAAATCTGAAGGGTTCGTTGCACATTCAGGATTGAGAATGGAGGTGTAGGGGGCCCATTTTTTGGCACAGCAATCCAAGATGTTTTGAGAAATAACCCACTCTGCCTATATGCAGCAGTAGACCTTCACCCTGCCTGTGTTACCACCACTCCATAAATTTCACAGACTCTTCCAGGCCTTCAAAAAAAGCAGTCTGGAGAAGATAAGGTGGATTCAAGAATATTAGAGCAATTTCTTCTAAACATTCTGTCCTTGCTTGGAAGGATTTGAAGAAACAGTGGCAAGGGGAGATAGAGGAGACATAAGCTGTGTCCTTCCACGTTATACAGTGAATAATAAGAACAGAGCATTGTTTGCAAAAATCACTCCTGAACGGAAAAGGAGGCTAATTCAAAATTAATTTCATTTATAATAAATACCTCCACCAGCATTTTTATAAATAAAACACCAGGAGTTATTATTCCACTATGTATTTACAAGAAACAGACAATTCTAAAAAACAGTAGAAGGACATCCCAGGCCTCAGAAGTTTAGGAGTGACAAATCCTAAGGCTCCACCCACCTTGTCAGAGTCATTGTGAGCCCATCTTGCTTCCAACTCAGTCAACATATGTTTTACTATTTACCTTGATAAGTGGAGAATCAAGCCCAAATTTCTGTCATTTCTCCCATAGGCATCTCTCTTTTCTCCCTTCAATGACTTTTTAAAGTTCCCAGAGCATGAAACATCACTTTGATGCTGCATCACATCCAGTTAGGAAGCTCTGGCATGTAGTGTTATGTTTAAACCAAGATGCAAATGTAATCAGGACTGACACGTCGTCCCAATAAAGCAGTCACTCAGCTTTGAGGAACTCGAGCAGACAGCTTATAAAACACAGATTCTCACAGACACAGGTCTGGGCTTTTGGAAATTAACCTCTAGGTCAAACTTAAAGAAAGTTTGAGAAGGATCTTAAAGATGTTCCATGCTGGTCAGTGCTTAAGAGGCATTTGGATAACGCAATTAAAAATATGCTTTAATCCTTGGGCAGCCCTGAAGTGGTCAGGTTATAACCACTATACAACTAGATTATAATTTTAGGTCCCTTCCAATTAAAATTACATTATTTCATACTCTGAAGTCTCAGTCTTTGAAACATTCCCTCAGGGACCTTGAGCTGGCCATGGAGATCTGATGGAGAAGGCCCACACCTAACATGTTGCCACTGGAGCACTTAAGCTGCTGTAAAAGCTGAACTTCCCCATCAAGTAACAAGCTCTAGGACAAGACTAAATGGCTTCAGATTGCGCCAGGAGAGGTTTAGATTGGATATTAGGGAAACTTTTTTTTCACCAGAAAAGGTTGTCAAGTCCCAGCACAGGCTGCCAGCGGAATTCCCATTCTTGGAGGGATTTAAAGACATGCAGATGTGGCACTTGGGGACATGGGTCAGTGGTGGCATTGGCAGTGCTGGGGAAACAGTTGGATTCAATCTTACAGGGCTTTTCCAACTCAAACAATTCTGTAATTCTACGAACATGCAGCTCTGAGAATTTCCTGCAACATCTCTACAACACCAGCAGACTCAGCCAAGCATTCCCAAGCTACCGAACCTAAGAACAGGAGGGGGAGCAAAGCGGGATTTTTCTCACCTCTCTTCCAGCTAATTCTTGCTAATGCTTATTGAGAAAACCATATTGTGTTAACACCCTTTGGGAATAGCCCTTGCCATGTCCCACTCACCGGCCAGGAAGATTATGAGTCCTATCAGGGTGGGGAGACCTTCTCCCTTATCCCTGTCTGGTATGACTCCCCCAAAACGGGTCTAGGTGCTTTGTTAAAGCAAATCTCACATGCTGATGGTTGTTCTCTGCCCCCACCCTCTGGATCTGGGTTAAGGACACCAGATCCCAGCAGAGGGTTTAGCTGCCCAGTCTTTCATGTCTTAAACAGCACATCTGCACTTGTGTGGGCCTCTGTGCAAGTGTGACCCTCAACATTCTGCCAGCAATATTGATTTTGGCTTTACAATGCTCCTGTTATCCCTATTCTAAAGACGAGGGGAAAGGCACAGCTAAATCACTTATCAAGGCTGACAAAAAAAACAAAAAACAAAAAACACCAAGTGTCTGAGCTGAGAATAGAAACCAGATCACCTGAGGTTTCATTGCTGGGAACGTTTCCCCTTCCCTCTTCCACTGAGTCTTTGTTTAGTCCTGGGGCAGGTCGTTGGAAATCTGGGCAATATGCAGATATGCTTTCCTTTCCCAGAAGGAAATCAAGCTTTACAGGCTCACTTTACAGAGGCAGTCAGTCCGCTCGGGCTGCCGAGGTTTTTGCAGCTCTCACAGGACGCTGCGAAATCCAGCAATCAGACCTGTGCAGCCGGAACGCGTTCGGAGGGGATGGCAGAGCACAGGAACAGCACATTATCTGAAAACAGGCTCACACAATATGCTCGTGTGGACATCAGAAACTAATCTCTGAAATGGTCCCTGATGAGAGCCGGGTTGGCCCGAGCTGCCTCCTGAAAAGGTTCCAATTCCTCCTTTGCATCCGGTGTGTGTTTATTGGAGAAAGAATAAGTCCTCGTTTAAATTCTGCACATGCATTTGCACTGTGACCTTTCTAGCTGTTACCTCATGGCTGTATCTGAAATTGGTAATAAAATGCAACTCGGGATAAAGAACTGCGAGGTGATTTTACACAACTATAATTTTACACTCTCAAAAGGCAGAATATGTAATTCCTTGAGCCACACACGGGAACTCGGTGATGCTGGGCTGGATCTTTGCTTTCAAAGCCAGCACCGTGTGAATGCAGCCAGCTCTGTGCAACAATACAAATAATGAGTTAAACAGATATGCACAGTTTAACTGATGCTGATGCAGTGAGAAACCAAAGTGATGCCCCACTGAAATGAGGATGCTGCACAGTTGCACAGCAGAGCTCCCACAGCAGAGAATTGGGCATCTCAATGGTTTTATTTGTGTTTGCCTATAACTCTCACAGAAGTGTTTCTGAGGTCCCCCAAATCTGACACACATCAGTTTCCAAGACATCTTGTTCATATCTGAAAAAATACCACAGAACAATGTAATGACTAAAGGTGAGACTGAACCTCAAAAACTACTATTATAATTAGACTCTAGCTTTTCTTATACTGTTTTATTGCATTTCATTGTTCTGATTTTAAGACTCTGGTAAGGAGCCTTTGGGTTAGGTGGTGGTCACATGCAAAGGAAGCCAGAATGGGAAAACTAAATATTTAATGTCACTCTGCTTCCCTGTAAAGTCCACCCAGGCAGAGCTACTGCTGCACACACAGAGCTCAGTGGGGCTCTCCCCAGCCATGGGTTCAACCTCAGTGACCCAAGAGTGAGGACACCACGGAGTTTTCAGAGAAACAGGGAATGGTTTTGGTTGGAAGGGACATTAAAGATCACCTCCTTCCCCTCCCTGCAATGAGCAGGGACACCTTCCAGTATCCCAGGTTGCTCCAAGGCCTTGGACACTCCCAGGGATCCAGAGGCAGCCACAGCTTCTCTGGGCACCCTGTGCCAGGGCCTCACCTCCCTCACAGGGAAGAATTTCTTCCTAACAGCCCATCTAACCCTTCCCTCCTTCAGCATAAGGCCATTCCCCCTTGTCCTATCACTACTTTTGACCATGGCCAGAAGTCCCTCTCCAACCATCTTGTAAGGTAAAGCCATTTCAAAATTCTCTAAAAGAGGTGAACAAGCAAATCCCAGCTCCTTGATAAAACAGAAAAGCAGAGGATGGTGGAAAAGCCATTCAAAACCAGATTCTGAAACACTCACACTGTGTTATCAAACCATGGGTATAGTCCTAACCCCTAAAAAGTGCCAATAGGTGTTTAAAGCCTGAAAAGACTTAACAGAAAGGTGGAGGTACAGCAAAGCAGCAAAATATTTGCCATCTGGAGCTACCCACAGGTACTCCAAATTCCCCACTCCCTGCATCTGCAGGGAAGGAAGCTCATCTGCATTTCAGAATTGGCAGCAATTGCTACCCATGCAGGTCATAGGGTGAGATTTCAACTAGAGGCACACTTTGTAACTGCATCAGCATCTTGCTTTTCCACTACACATTTATTTATTTCTCCCTGTCCAGATTTGTAGTGGCACAGTACATTAGGAAAACACTTCAGAGTTCAAATTTGGGTTTTAGTTTAGCAATTAACACCAGTATAACAAAGCCCTAAAGCGTTTCTAGCACCTCCACTGATCTGAGAAGTACCATAACTAGTAACCCTTAGGCAAGAAAACACACTGAATCTGGATAATTCTGAGTTTGCAGGCAGTTCCCTGTGAATCAGTGCAGATACTGTAGTGGCAGATTTTGTGTTGGATTTTACCTCTATTGTATGTATTGTTGGTTTATATCTGTAGCAAACCAATCATGGAAGACCCCCCAGCACCACTTATATTGATGTGAAATTTCTAAGTACAAATGTTACATAAAATGTTTTTGTTTCTATTAATGCGAATACCAATCTCCAAAAGCATATCAGATAGTCACTACATTTACTTCATCTCTAACAATTTTCATAGGCAACCAAAACCAAAAGGGATCTTCTGGGTCATCAAATCCACCACACTACCAGATTCAGTTTATAATTGCTTTCCCAAACTGCTCCTTGTTCACCTTAGAGCCATGTTTTTGTATTTGGGAACATCATCTCTCAAATGGCTAAAAGATTTCTACTTTGTTTGTGATCTGTTTAAATCTGTTCCACATTTTTTTTTTTGTGCCTACGCTGCCTTTTGGCTCGAACACATCTCTGAGTACATCCAGAAATAAAATTGGTGTAGGTGAACGATCACTCAACCTGCATAAGAATAAATCTGAGTTGTAGGTGTGCTGGGATTTCAGTTCATGCTTCATCCCTGTGCTCACCTCAGCCTTGGGATGATATTTCATGGCTGATTTAAATGCAAGATTAGAGCACCTCCAGAAGGAGCAGTTTCTGTTTCACAGGCATGTCCCTCCATCCACCTCTGTCATGTCGTGTCCTGCATCAGTGAACCTTGAGGTGTGCTGGATCAATTTACCTCTCATTGAAACCCAACACTGTGAAGAAAATAATTTATCTACCTCCAGTTCCAGCATTTGCTCATTTTTCCAGACTGAAATAATGCAATTCATTTAAGTGTTGCCCATAGAAAAAAAAAAAAAGTTTTAAAAGAAACAAGTATCTATCAGTCTTATGGGAAATTTACTCACCTTCTGAAAATGTTTCTTAAAACATCTCCCGTTTCCTTCCTCTACATCTGTAAAATCTGATTTCACAAAGATTTTCTTGACCCATCAGCATGTTGATTTTAACAACTTCTAAAACTTGTACTTCTCACTTTGAGGGAACACCTTTTTCTGTAGGATATTTTGGTTTAGAAATTAATTCCTGAGATGACATTTTAGTAGATGTATTCATAAGAATATGGTAGTACTTTTAGCATTTTTTAAATGTAGCTTAAATTCTGAAAGCACCTGTAGCGCTTGCTTTCTGTCAAACTTCATTATAATTTTTGTTACAACTGTTGTTTTGCCCTTTAAAAGCAAATCCACTATGTTTTAATGAAATCATAACACTAAATTTTTTTGCATACATTCTAAGTATTCAATTTGTTTAAAGTGCTCACGAGGGTTTTTCCCCCTAGAGGTGACTCATTCTTCCTTTTTTATCAAATTATTCTATAGATTTTCAATACCTTCATGCAGGATCAAGTCTAATCTAAACACTGGGTATTTCTGCAATTTCATTAAGAAAATACAGAATGGAAGTGACTTTCTAGTTCTCTGTCTAGGCAGAACAGTTTCCAGATTTTCTGTTTGTAACATAGGAAAATTGAATTTATCTTTACGTTAATTCCTTATTTCCATATTAAAATATTTCTGTTACAGTAGAATAATATTAATGCAAAAAAATAGATTTTAAATGACAAAAAACTCCTTCAAACCTCACCATAATGTCTCAGCTCATTGGGAATAATCTTCTCCACAGTGTGATATTGATAGTTGAATTCCAAATTAATATTCGTCTGTAAAATAAGCAACAAAGGTCATAATCTGGCTCCTGATGGGCATCCTGGTCTTTTCCTGGTGTCCAGAACATCCAGACTGCCACATCTGGAGCTTGAAAATGTCATAACCCCAAATACAATTATGTACAATTATGATCCCAAAATTTACCCAGGGTTTCTGATTTTATTTTTTAGCGCAAAGAAGTGCAAACAATTTTATATCAAATGGGAAGATTTTCTTTTTTTCA
This sequence comes from Phylloscopus collybita, assembly GCA_027886175.1. NCBI lineage: Eukaryota > Metazoa > Chordata > Aves > Passeriformes > Phylloscopidae > Phylloscopus > Phylloscopus collybita. The sequence continues at coordinate 3,074,424 of JAJNNQ010000031.1, read as the reverse complement.
ATTTGAAATGACAACTCATTCAAAATATTATTCAAATAAATGTGGAAAAAGCTTTCCAAAACACTCTCCCATCATAAATGACGACATTCATTTTGAGTGGAATGACATCTTCCCTTTATCCAGAAATTACAGTTTCATTTCTATAGCTCCAAAACATTCTTTTTTTAAGTAGTAATGAAGCAAATATTTTAAAAGTCTCTTTTTAACTGCTAGAAAACAAACAAAAAATTTTTGGACAGTTCTATCTATTTTCTACTTGCAGGATAAAATGCTCCTTTTATACATATTTAACTGATAATTACAAAGGAGTAAGAGCAGCTGAAGACAGAAAGGGGTGGAGAAAAAGGGAAGTCACATTGGTTTAGCAGAAGAAAATATTTATTATTTTATTACTATAGTTTAGGCATCCTGGAGTGAATTATGGCAGATGCTCTACAAAGCCAAGCAGGGACTCAGAGTCTCCAGAAGCCACCAGTGAAATCTCTTTTTCCTACAAAATCCCTCCAGCCCAGCACAGATGTCAGGCTGGTAATACACCAAAGAACACCAACAGCAAAGAAAAGTTAATTACTCAGACTGATTCCTACTACAGAAAAGAAAATAGGAACTTTTTAACAAGTTTTGCAACAAACGTGGGTCTCCTCGTCATGCTTTTACCCCAGAGTTGCATTCCTTGGTGTTGCAGAGCCTTTCTGCAGCACCAAGCAGGGATTTGGGATGTGAACCCTCAAACCCTCCTCAGGAATTCTCAATTCAATAAAAACTGACACAGAGTAAGATATTAATTATTTTTCCCCCCATATAACCTGATGGCATCTTCTTATACTTTTATGTTTTAGTGTGCTCATTACTAAATAAGCAAAATTAATGAAAAACATTAAAAAGTATGTTTATAGTAATGCATCTTGCCTTGAAACAATGGTGTGAAGCAGGGTTAGGTGAAACATCTTCCGTTATTTTCCATTAAAAAGAAAGAATTGAATCATTTTTCCCTAAATGTCACCAAGAAAAGGACAAAAGCAAGAAAAAGGTTTGATCCTGATTGTCCTTTGAAGTGTTTAGTCTCAAAAATCGTAAATTCACACAACAACACTCTCTGCAGACATGGATTCACATTCTCAGATCTTCACGTTGCAACTCAGAATTTAAAATTTTCTGCTCTCAAGTCACGGTGTGTGTGATGCAGCACATGTACAGGATGCGTTCTACAAATTAGGGCAGAAAAATCCAAAGTTTAGGTGTTCCAGGTGGAGAAACAACAGTAGCTGCAAAACATCATCATCCAAACTTCAGGGGATCATTTTCAACTCAAGTTCTCTGCAAGGGATCAAATCTTTTACCCCAAATCAATTGATACCTCAATAATCACATATGAGGCTTTCAATAATCACAAACCAAGGCTTTCAACACTTATCCTTTCCATGATTTTAAAGATGACCTATAACACCTCATGTACTTCCCAAATATTGAACACTATATAGGATTTCTGTTCCCAAACTTGAAAATTTACTTAGAAAAATTAAATGGTTTAGTTGTTTTTTGGTTGTTTTTTTTTTTAGTTTAACTTCTCAAATGTTTTGCATATTGAAAAATTTACCATCCTTTGCCACAGAATTTCAGTTTTGGCCTGTTATCACTTCCAGTTGAAAAAACTCTGATTAAGACATTTGGTTAGCTGTATATGTTGTAAAAGCCATGTGAACTCTTCCCACAACCAAAGTCCTACTTCCATACCCAATCATTTTCCTTGGAGCATTTGCCTCTCATCTGAAACACAAAACTTTCCAAGCCAAGAACACATTTCACTGGCAGTTTTCAATTCTCAAGACTGTTTCTGAGAGGATATTTCCTGCCATGTTCCATGTCATCCCTACTTATTCACAGCGACAGTGGGATTACTTTTTTTTTTTTTTTCTATGCAGTCTAGAGAAACACTTACTTTACATGGTCTGGAGTCTGTTCAGAAAGATGTTAAAAAACCAAGAAGTTAAAAGAGGAATTGGAAAAATTTCAAATAGGCGAAGGGGAATTTGTCCATCTGATGAGGAATGATGATTCCACAAGGCTCCTCCCTGCGACATCTCCAGAGAGACAAAGCTCAGCTCGAGGTTTGCCGCACGTGGATCGAAGAAATCCATGGGCAGGATATCCTGATCATCCCTGACAAGTGGATAACGAGACAGAGCAGTCCTGGGGCACGTGGTTGGATGTAATTGCACATCAACAAGCACTGGAGATGATAAACAGAAGAGCAGTGCAAAAATACACTGTGGTTGGCAGCTGTGGGTGAGGAGGAACTCTTGGCATATCCGAGCACAGAAGCTTTGGTGGAGGAGGATGACTTACCCAGGAGCTGCTTGTTTGTAACTTTGACAAGTGTTTTCTTTCAACGTGGATGATGTGCTTGAGCTAAATGTATTGTTACACCCAGATTGACAGCTCACATTTCCAGTCCTGTCCGTTTAACTCACGAGCAGCGGGCGTGTGATGAAAGTCTAATGGCAGCAACACTTTTAGCATAACTCTGGTGGAGGAAATATCTCCTGAAACATTTGCCCAGCTTGGATAGACCAACTGAAATTAAAAAAAAAAAAAAGCAAAAGCCAGGCTAGGACAAGGTGGTGATGTGATGGGTAACTACATCACAGCCACTGTCTCCTGAAAATTGTGAAAGCTGAGGTGGCCAACAAAGCAGAGATGTTGACAATTATCTTCATGTGCTTGCTGCGAGTTCAGCTGCTGTCGCACACACTTCTGAAGTGCAGTGAAATTCAGATGAAGCATTCCAAGTATTCCATCTTCCTAATCAAAGTTATCTGACTGGGAACTCAGATCCACTTACAGCCTCCAAACCTGAGCAGACTCCACAGTGCAATCCTTCCGCACAAAGAGGGCTTCACAAGAGTTGATGTTTGATATCCACAGAGTCAGGAAAAATCCCAAAAAGGCTCCAAACAAGCTTCCCCAAAATCCCTGCTGAACAGTGTTGGGCTTCCCTTGGGCAATGCCCTCTCTGATAGGAACTGCTGACCCAAGGCCCTGAGTAATTATGGATTTTAGGGATCCGATGTGATTTCCCGAACGTAGGGATGTGAGCACTAACATCCTGGCCAAACACCAATCTGGATAATTATTTTGCCTACCTAAATGTCCCCGTTTCCATCGGAATTCTTCGTTTCCAAAGCTGTTTTGCAGCGCTGCTGAGCGCTGTTAGGCAGCTGCAATATCTCACCCCAGAGATGGCTGCATTTCAGTGGTGGGTGATGCTATCCAAAGAGTTTGAATATCAGTTTAATCACTTTGGCATCCTTCAGGAGCAAAGTCACTATTTAAATGTAAGATTATTGTGGAGAATAAAATTGTCAATAAATGTAGTAATGTCTATCTCTAACTATAAGCAATTACAGAGCTAATCTCCAACTCTGAAAAAATAACACCAGATGGTATTTTTCAGAAAAGTCAAATGTAGAATATTATATTTTTTTTTGCATTTTTCAGTACATCATGATGGCAAATAATATTATGTGAATCCTGCAAGTACAAGAAAAATCTGCAAGTATAACATTCTTCTCTTCCAGCGAACATCCTGTGAATTCATAAATATTTACATTTTGCAAGTTATAATTATGTAGCAATGGAGGGGGAAAAAAAAGAAGTGACTGTACATACAAGTTTATAAAAGAACATTCATAAATTAAAAATGTGCATTGTTCTGAAAATGATATCTACTGTGTTTTTTGTGTCAGTCTATCAAACCACGGGGTACCTTCCAACCTCTCGCTCAGCTGGGTAAAAATTATACTTTTAGGTTTGAAGAACCATTGATTTCTTTGTGTTGTTACTATTAATAGTTTTAAATCATTATGTGTGAAGTCATCGCTGGAAGGATTGTTGAAGCAGCAAGAAAAGTTTGTACTGCAACAGGGATAATGCTCCTGCACAAGTTAACAAACACAGATGCACTCCAAAAATTTTGGGAATTCTGTGGAAAAACCCTCACCCACTTGCCTGAATTCAGACAGTTCAGCATTATCCTGTCACTGTCTTTTTTTTTTTTTTTTTTAATTGGAATTTTGTATAGTTTTCCTGTTGCTGCAATTTATGTACTAAAGGATAATTTTAGTGTTAACGAATCTGAACTGCAGGAGAGTCCTGGAGCTGAGATTTCAGTTGCAAGAACATCATTTTCCCAGCAACCAGCAAAAACTATTCATCTATAAAAAGACTATTTTTATTGAAGGAATTTTACCATTTTTGTTCATGAATAATCCATGAACAGATGTTGATTTTTACAAGTTCAGTTGTTATTTGAAATTGTTTGAATACTTTATACAAACATATTGCAACCTCTGGGTTATTTGTATTTTTTTTGTTGTTCTATTACAATGTTCAACTATTCATTGTGAGATAGATTGTCTCCTCATACAAATAAATCCTTACAAATGTAAAAATAATAAAACGGTTGGACAGGTGACCTAGGTGTATTATTCATGATGTAAATTCTTTAGGGAAAAAAAAAAAAAAAAAAAAAAGAAATTACTTTATGATCAGAAAAATCAGCTTTTGCAAATAGGAAAAAAGAAAGGAGAAAATTATTTGTGCAAATGCTTAATGCTGTCTGTAGGATGGTCAATCCCTCTGAGTGTTCTTGTGAAAGTAAAAACTGTGCACAACCATTCATGCAAATAGATAAGGATTTATGAATATGGGAGTTGCTTTGATATCTTAATTAATAGCTGTGAAATCACCTTTCACTCTCTCTCTCAAGTACTTGTTCAACTGTATTGTTGAGATAAAAACAAAACCAGGACGGCAGCACCTTTCTCTTGTAGGTGTTTTCAACCTGGGCTGAGTTTCCATTTTCCCTGGGCTGTTGCCCTGCAGGCAAATCATGCATTTCCTGCTCCTCCTTCTTTTCTAACATGCCAAATTTGCATCCACACCAGACAGTTTATCACAGGAGAAGCCTGTGAACACAGCAGGCGACTTTTCAACCATAATTTTTACCTCGTTAGCTGATGCAATGTTACCCTAATTCCAGACTTCCAAGAAGAAGGGAGCCACCACAAAAAGGTTTCCAAACCTGATTTGAACATCCAAACCTGACGTCCTTTCACCCATATGAAACATGAATCCTACACAACATGAATCCCTTCCCTCTTCTCCTTGAGTTGGATCCCTTCCTGGCAGTCCTGACAGACATTCATTGAAAGGCTTTTATGATTTATTGGAGCTGCAGCCTCCAGGTTTTCATAGAGTCATTCAGGTTGGGAAAACATCTAAGATCATAAAGCCCAAGTATTTTCTGACCATCTGTGGAAAATTTGTATGGTTTTCTACATAAAAACAACTGACCAAACTGTGCTGATCTTCGGGTCTGTGTTCTGGGAAGCAATTAACTTTTCTGAGAAACTGCATTGGAATAAAAGAGAAGTCAGTAGGACCATGGTGATAGAGATCTGCTGGCTGTCCAGATTATTTAATAATTTGGGGAAGGCAGGTGGGATGCTTTCATTGTTCCTGTTACCTTTCAGAGCTTGTTTTTCACATGATCTGAAACACCTGAAGTTGGTTGATGGCCGTGCCAGGAGCCTGGAGTGACAGCACCAGGGGAAATGGTTCCAGCTGAAAGAGAGTAGGTTTAAATTGGTTATGGGGAAGGAATTGTTCCCTGTGAGGGTGGGCAGGCCCTGGCACAGGGTGCCCAGAGAAGCTGTGGCTGCCCCTGGATCCCTGGAAGTGTCCCAGGCCAGGCTGGATGGAGCTTGAAGCAACCTGGGACAGTGAAAGTTGTCCCTGCCCATGGCAGGAGTGGATTGGGGTGACCTTAAAAGTCCATTCCAGTCCAGAACATTCCACAGCTCTGTGATTTTGCTCTTCAGCACCAGCCCAACACCCCTGCCAGCCAGAGAGAAAAACTTAAATTAAAAAAAAATATAAAGAATTTTATTTATACCCATAAAACACTTGAATATATACAAATATATTCCTTTATATTTAATGCTTGGGCAGCTGGTAATGTTCTCTATGAGGCCACCACGAGATTTTTACTCCTGACTCTTTTCCTGTGCAGCATCTTCATGGCAGCTGCAGGCCAAGGCATCAGTCCAGGTATGTTGATAGGTTACAACATATTTCAGCCTCTCAAATGTGCTAATCCCCATAGTTGACAGCACTTAATGTTGCAATGACCTGCAGTCATCTGATCAACTTTCTGAATACTTACCAGCCATAATCAAATATATTCTCATCTCTTATTTGAACAAATCAAACAGAAATTGAATACATTTTTTTTTATGAACACTAGCAATATGTTCTCTTCTCTGATAATTTTGACATTAAAATTCCATTTTAATAATCCCATCCTTCAGGCTTTGCAGACTCTTAAGGTATTAAAGCAAAAATTATCCTAAGCAGTTAGATTATAATGTATTTAAAGATTAGACATTTCATGTTGAATATTAACTGCTCCACTTCCCAGGGAAAAAAAATGATGCAGGGTTTTTTTTCTCGTATAATTTATGCATTTTTGATAGGTTGACTATACAAAGTTCAAACCTTTTATGAAAAAATACTACAAAATATACTCGTAGTTCTGAATTGTAGTGAAAAGCTGTATATAAAGGTATGAGAAAACATTTTTGCTGACATCATTAACATATTTTGATCCCTCAGAAACAGGCAAAATGGCTGTTCAGTCTCAATGCAGCCTATCAGGCTTCAGAGCTGAGACAAGATAAAATATTTGCAGTCTAAGGAACTTTTATATACATATCATAAAAGACACATTTGGACTTAAGGTTTCATAATTATAGAAAATGGAGAAGCATTAGTAAATTACTCTGAAACAAAGCATATTATACCAAAAAAATATTAATTTTTAGCCTAATTCATAAGTATTTCAGGTATTTGTGTAAATTATGACAATTCTTTATGAACACTCCCCATCCCTAGAAGTGTCCAAGACCAGACTGGATGGAGACCTGAGAAACCTGGCTCATGGCAGGGGATGGAATTTGATGGGTTTTAAGGTCCATTCCAAGCCAAATTGTTCTGGAATTTTATGAATGCCCAAATACAGGTCTGAATTCAGAATAATCATTCAGCCAGAGCTCCTGAGATGGACACTGTCCCCTCACCACTTGCTGAGCAAAATTCCCTCTACACTGAGTAAAATCTCCTGCTTTGAGCTCACCCACTGCCTTGTTCTGAAATAGCATCTCTGCGTGGAAAAACCTTCACCTGAGGAGAGAAAAACAAGTTTTCTTCTTGGAGTACAAACTTGCAGCGTGGCTCAAAAAGACCCCAACCCTGCCAGTTCCCCCAGTAGCAGGGGGACCTGTGGAGCCCCTCCAGGGCCTCCCCTCCTCCAGGCAGCAGCACAGGGTGTTTCTCCTCCTTTTGTATAAACAGGGGGAAAAACCCTGTGGTCCAAAGGAATATTTTTCCATTGGTGGGTAAGCAACATCAGAGACAGCCTTTGTTTCCACGCTGTGTGACCCCATAAATACACACCCTCTCCTGTGATGCTACTTCTTCATTTTTTAACAATGTGCTTGTGCTATTAGAAGTGTATTTTGGGTTATTTCTGGGGAACAATTCACATCTTTTCTCTTGTCCTTTTGCCTTGCCCTTCAATTTTGACCGTGATGGATCTAAGCATATTTAGGACATTAAGGGCAAACTAAATTGTTGTTTATACAGTTAAATGTAAAAAGCATAATGGTAGGGTAGTGTCTATATTCTGGAAAATAAGTACACTTGTCTGATTTTTATTACAGATCTCCTCTCCTGATGTGTACTGAGTAAATTGTGGGGTCTCTGCTGGAAATGCAACATGAAAGTTTAATTCATCTGCAGGATCTGTCAACCTGAGCATGCACTGAGCAACTGGAAACAAAGAGAGAACACTTGTGCTTTAGGAGAGACACTCTAAGAATGCCTAAATGAACCCTGTGCCACCACAGGGCTGGCAAGCACAGGTGGGTGGTGGACATGAGTGATCTCCTTCATCAACAGCCTGAACCTGGCATCAGCATCTCCCCATGCAGCTCCTGGGGCATTGCCACCCTGAGGTAGGAGCTGAGAGAGAATCCCAGACTGGTTTGGGTTGGAAGGGACCTTAAAACCACCCTCTGCCATGGGCAGGGACACCTCCCACTGTCCCAGGCTGCTCCAAGACCCATCCAACCTGGCCTTGGACACTTCCAAGGATCCAGGGGCAGCCACAGCTCCTCTGGGCAGCCTGTGCTGGTGCCTCATCACCCTCACAGTCAGGAGTTTCCTTCTAATATCTCATCTAAACTCTATTCAAAGCCTGTCCTCCCTTGCCCAAGCCTTCCTTGACTTCTGGAAATTTTCCTATGGAAATTCCCGTAGGAAGTCTGGAGAGGAGGACCCAGGCAGGGCTTTTTCCAAGCAAGACACACAAGTCTGGTGGCCTGTGCGTGCAAGGGCTGCTAATCCATCCCCAGCTCCCTGACCTCACACACACACATGCACTGCTTTGCCTGCCCAGATGTTTTCTGATTAAAAATGAGGTCACCCCCCAATGCCAAAAACACAGCCTTGTAGTTCTCCAACACTCTTGGAAAGCCACGGAGTGTTTAAGGGGGATGAAAATTTTAAATACAACATAAGTATAAAACACAATAAATCAAACGAATTTGTTTAGATGAAAAGCACTTTTTTGTTCTTGTCAGCACAGCAACTGTATATTCCACAATTATTGTAATGTTTTCTGACATAAAACTGCTGTATCTGACCCAGGACTCTGGTTACACCCCTTCTTGCTTTACTGGATGGTTCTTAAGGAAATGTCTGTATTTTAACATTTCCAGGGCTAAAATAGGAAACAAAAAATACGAAATTGGAAAGGGATAGCACAGACCACTACTGTATCACTTCCTTGGTCACTATGCCCCCCAAAAAAGCATTGAGAAAAAAGTGAAAAAGGCTCAATTGTTGGAATTTCTGCCCCAAAAATGATGGGCAAAGCTGCAGAGACAACTGAGATGCCTGACCCAAAACAGACCAGAGGTGAGGCATGGCTGTGTCCCTGTCCTGCCTCTCCCTTGGAAAGCTCTTGGCATCACCCTCATGACCATTCCACTCTCCTGCTTTGGCTTTGCAACTTTATATTTAACCATAAACGACTTCTAGAGGTCTAAAGCCCAGCACCAAACAGCTGAGTGTGGCTCCTACCATAACTTTCTGCAGTCCCTAAAGGCAGAGACCTGGAAAGGGAGATGCCAACAGAGACCAAGGGCTGGTCCTACCCCACCCAGGGAAGCCCGGGCTGGGGACCACAGAGCCATGGGAAAAGCAGCTCTTTTTCCAGGCTCATGCAGCACCACCTATGGACAAAAAGGCTGCATTTCTCTGGAGTATTTGGGAATGGCAGAGCCTCCCACCCTTGCTCCCGCAGCATCGCGTGCGCTGCCTGCAGCGCTCAGGGAGCAGCAGGGCTGGAGGCACTTTGCATCCCCTTTGATTTAATCCAGAAAGAAATCTTGAGGAAACCAAAGAAGGTGAACGAGAGCGAGCGTCTGGCACTAAATTGCAAGGATCAAAGACCCAGAAAACCGAGTTTTGCATAAAAAGTCAGGCAATTCCCGAGGCCTCTTCGCCCAGGACCAGGTGCCTCAATAAACAGTTTGATTTGGGGGTTTTCTGCTGTGATTCTGTTCCACAGCCCACGGACGTGAAGTTGGAAATCACAGTGTGGCTAGGAAATAACACCCTGAGTGCTTGTGGCTTTCCCAGCTCCTTCTGCACGTTTCAGGCTCCGTGTGGTGTCGGAAGCCTGCGGAACCCCAGCGCTGCAATCTGGGATCTGCCATGATAAATGTCTCTGGAGCAGGGCTGCACTCAAGAATTCAAAGGGTTTGGGGTTTTTAAAACTGTGTTTCTCTGCTTACAGAGGGCAATCTTGGAAATGTGAAGCGCGTCACACTGAGATCTCCCAGTTTCCGGAGAGCATGGAATGAATTGTGCCTTGGGATGTGAATTATCCCATTCTCCTTAGTGCTGAACCTAAAAAGTGACAACTTCCAGCACTGTGAGAAGTGAAAATGGGAGTACAGAAAATAACAAGTTAGAAAAAAAAAAAAAAAAAAAAAAGCAAAGTTAATTTTCCTATTTATAGGACATCTGTTTTACGGAATGTATTTTCATTTGTATTCCAGAAGAAAAATTTAGGGGAAAACCCCACAAAACCTCCCCAAACACACACAAAAAGCCTATGTATGAGATGGAAACAAAGTCCTAGAATCTGACACGTTTTGCAGAATTTAGATGTGGCTTGATATAGAGCTAATACAAAAGAATGCCTCTTGAACTGAAATATTCTTGATGGACCTTTGTTCTACTGGCTGCTTTCCTAATTTGATTAATTGTAGAAATTTGGATGAGTGCAAACTTAGAACATTTTGGGTTTTTAAATGCAGGATTTTCTGTTGCACTTTATGCCAGTGAGTGATAATGACATATCTTGAACTTCAAAGGTGTCTAAGCAATTAGAGATTCTTTGCAAGAGAAAATGCAGAGAGGAAAAAAATAAAACAAAACTGGTTTTGAACACAAATGCTGAATATTAAGCACGTTGTGAGAATATTTGTGTAGCATTAAGTGCACAGCTTGCTCTAAAATGATGAATAATTTGACTTTTCAGGATAGAAAGCGGTGCCGTGAGTCTCCTCTTGAGCCCATCTTTTATTTGTACAGCCCTATAACACCGTGATTTCATGCTACGTGTGTTGCTTGTTATACATCCTAAAAATTCAATTTTCTCATCCCAGAAGGAAGGAGCTATAAGTGAAAGCAGTCATTTGATCATAAAGTGTTGTCAACGTGAAGGAAACCGCTTTTGAACGCTCTGCCACCGCCCTTACTTGTGGCAATCATGCAAATCACAGCAAACTGGCCTGAAACCCGAGTTCCTTTGGGTTGGAGTGGAGCTGCAGCAACGGTGGGCACAAAAAGGAAGGAGAAACAGCATCTGATAAATGTTTCTGTGAACGTTTATCCCTGCCAAGAGAGAGAGAAAAAAAAGTACACGAGTGGTGTTGCACCTACGGTGCTGGGATATACGAGCCTCTGAAATGGTGATCTCTATCTCAAAAACTATTTAAGCAGCCTCTGATAGGACAGCCACTGTGGTTATAAGGCTTCTTTTCCCAGAGTGATAGAGCACAGTAAAATACCTTTTAAAACAAAGTGGATGTTATTGCTGACCAGATTCTGACTCCGGGGAATTTATTGTGCACTATCTTTGCACGAGTTCTCCATTCTTCTCTACTTTTCCCTCTGTGCAATGTCTTTATCGGCCACAACAGGGATTGTATTTTTTTCCTTTCCATGAATAAGGCTCCCAGAATTTGAGGGGTGCAGCTGAAGGAGGGTGGCAAACATCTAAAACTTTTATTGCCAGCAGCTTCACGGGTAAATGGCACTGTTAGAAACTGCGGTAGGGCTTAGGGGTTTTAGATTTGGGTTGTTTTCCCAAATTATCTAGAATTAAAAAAAAAAAAAAATTATTGTTATTTTAAATAAACCTCTGGTAGTACTGCAGTTCCTTTTTTTTAACAGAAACAAGGATGGAAAATAACTCCATCAAAAGCTGGTGAAATAACACCTGGCCCTGGCCCAACAAAGCCATGCAAGGCCACTTCAAACCACTCCTAAGTCCTCCCTTTCTCCTCCTCCAGAGATGCACTGGGGTGACAAGCTGACCTCCCCTACCTCAGATTGGATATATTGATCCACAAACTGCTCTTATCAACTATGACTGCTGCTGAGATTTTTGTGGGCATGTTATTACTGCTGAGAATTGAACTTTTGTCTCTCGGGCAGCGTTTCCAGAACCCTTTGGCAGGCGGGGCAATTCCAGCGACCCGGAATGTCTCGTGTGCAGAGGCAAATAT